>OX387188.1:31372809-32572809 GCA_947561395.2 Buxus sempervirens
AAGAACACGCAGATTTAAGTAGTTCGGCAATGTGCTTACGTCCATTGTGTACGGCAAAATTTCCCACAATCAAAAACATCAATTATGGTTACATCAATGTATATAAACCACCGTTTCCAACAATCTTCACCTTGGTGAATACACTCCTTAGAAGAAAGATCAACAGCAATTTCAAAACTCCACCTGGAACCAATGGGTTTGGGGGCAGCTTGTCTCTAACACCTGGAGACATTAATCAAGTTCAAGCAATGCTTGAACTTATCTGTGGGAATAGACTTTGCCAACATATTTGCTGCATTCTCAAAAGTGTGCCCTTTCTGAAGCACCAATTCACTTGAAGAGACCTACTCTCTAATCTTGTGAAACTTCACATCTATGTGCTTGGTTCTAGCATGGTACACCTGGTTCTTTGCCAAATATATGGCACTCTGACTATCACAATGCAACTGAACTCCGCCCACCGGGCCCCTCACGTCCCTCCCCCTTGGATCCAGAATATGAACCACCGTTTCCAACAATTGCTATCTTCTTTGTGTACTACGGTTTGTTCCTCTTTCATCAAATCCAAGGCAAAGCTTTTGCCCTTCATTTGAACTCTGAACACTTCTTTGCCTTTTGTATCTTTAATAATGCTGTTTTTTTCTTCAAATAGCACCTTATAGCCTTTTTCCAACAACTGAGTAACACTCAAAAGGTTTTGATTAATTTTAGGAACATATAAAACATCAGAAATTAATTTCAAACCTGTGTGGCCTTCAATTGCCACAGTTCCTTTGCCTTTTACTGCAATGTGTGCTCCATTTCCAATTCTGACTTTAGAAATAGGTTTTGTCAAGCTCTCTGAAGAGCTCTCGATCATAAGTCATGTGGTTTGTACAACCACTATAAGCCAGCTTTCAGTGGAGCTGTTGGTGGCAAAACATGATACCACAAACAATTGCTCCTCTTGAGGTTGATCCTCAGCAACCTTAGCTTCTCCTTGTTGCTGTTGAGTCTTGCATATTCTTTCCATATGCCCTAACTAACCACACTTTTGGCATCTTGCATTTCATCTGGTCTCCACCAACACTTTTTCTGTGGATGATGTTTTTTTGCAGTAGGGGCAAGGTGGAAAGACTTGAGTGTTGTTGCTCTTGTTATTGTTGCTGTTGTTTCTAGAACCTTCAGGCTTGTTGTTGTTATTCTGCTTTTTTTTTTCTTGTTTTTGCCACCATTGTTGTTTTGTGATTTGGCTTGAAAAGCACCCTTTATAGATCCTTCTAGTCTCATAAGCTTCCTTTGTTCCTATTCCTGCAGTGCGTTCAACAATTCTGCCAAGGTGATGCTTGACAGATCTTTTGAGTTTTCCAAAGATGGAATTGTAGCCTCAAACTTTTCGGGAATTGTGACTAGGATCTTTTGAATGATTCTAGAATTAGAAAAGTCAGTACCAAGGCGTCTTACTTTGTTGACAATGCCAAGAAGTCTGTCAAAGTAGTCCTTGATTGTTTTTGATTCTTTCATCTTTTGCATCTCAAATTCTCGGATCAGATTCAGCACTTGCATCCCTTTGACCTTTTCATTTCCTTCATATTCTTGCTTCAAAAAATCCCAAATTTCCTTGGCTGTTTTCAATGTCATTATTCTGGTAAAAATGGTGGATGAGACAGCTGCAAACAAGCTTGCTCTTGCTTTTGATTTTTGATTTGTGCAAGGGTTGGATTGTCTGGCAGGGGCGGAACTTCATATACTTGTTCAATAGCTTCCCATAGATCATTAGCATCAAAATAGGCTTCCATTCTAACAACCCATACTTGATAATTTGTTCCATCAAACACTGGAGGTGCAATTGCAGTGAATGAAGCTTCTGAATTCATTCTGAATAGGTTTTAGGTTTTTGTGTTTGTGCAGAGATAGGTGATAAGTATTTAGGAATTGTGTTTGGGCTCACTCAATTTCACAGGTCCCACAGGATAATTGCTCCGATACCAGTTTGTTGGTTATTTAGAAAACCAAAGATTACAAGAGCAAGATATTTTTGAGACTGCAAAAGACTAATTTTATTGAGCAACAAAGCATCTATTTATACAACATAATGAAAACTAAATTGCAGAAAAATCTGCTAATTGTTGAGCATATCAGTTAAGTGCCTAAAAAGTAGCTAGATAAAATGGTCATAATCCTAACAATCACTTTGAGTTCTTTATTGCCTAAAGAATGGGAACAAATAAAACTGATTTTCAGCAGTCTGTTAGCAGCTTCATGAGTCATGCCAGTCAACAGAAACAAAAAGGGGAAATGGAAGGATTTAGTAACATTTGAATGTTCAAGTGGTGCTAAACATAGGTGAATTGCTTAATGATTATAATTGAATGATTAAAAGTCTTAAGAATGCTTCCCTATATGTGGTTATGACAGGATATAATATTACTTATTAGCTAAATGATGGTGTGCAATATCAATTAGCCATAAACTTTGCGTTTGTGGATAGAATTCCCCGAGAAGGGTTAGAATGGCAGCAGTAGTTCCATCATTCCATGATCTGCCCTTATAAGTTTCGTCTCCTCTAGTTGTTGGTAGTGGCTTATATTGTAGGTGTTGGGCTCATTTAGAAAATTACATTCTTTTCTACAGATTAAAAGTCATCATATGCCATGTGATGCTTTCATTGCACCATACACTAAAATTTGACCAAAAGGTTATTGTGTGTGCTAATATGTGCATTGTTTCTCAAATACCTATATACCTGCATGGTTTTTTTTTCTTGGAAAGGGTAAGTGCGTATTAAGAAGCAAGAAAAAAAAATATTTACAAGAGGTGCAGTCCCAAAGGACAACCAGAAAAGTTAGTCAATATCCCCCATAGTGCTGCATCATGTATACAGCATGTAGCAAGAACCAAAACTTAATTTATAAAATATGGAAATATGCCCAGTTATGGCAGATTTGTTTGTTAAGTACGTTATCCTTGGCTTTGCGATTACTGCCATGGAATTTTCCCATGAGCATAACCTGTATAGTAGTAATAGTTTCCTTGGATTTGCATCGGTTGTTAAAGACACGGTTATTCCTCTCCATCTAAATATAATAAACAACAACAGCAATTGCAATTTTACCCTTAACGCCTTCCCATGAAATTTCTGAGTGATCCACCTTATTCTTCATCCCAGGCCTCAATGTCAATGGCATGATTAATGCAGAAATTCTTCAATACATGACTCCAAACTGATGAACAAGTGATCAATACTTTTGACATGGGCTCTAAACAAGAGGCACTTTGAGTTAGCAATGATTTGGTGTGTAATGCCCCAGATCTGGTATTTGTATTTTGTAAATTTATTATTATTATTATTTTCATTGATCAAGGCATTACTTAGTGATAACAAAAAAAATTAGTTCAAAGGATAAAAGAATTAAAATATTTCAGAGAGCGCTAAGAACTTATTTCATTCACTAAAAGTCTCAACTTGCTATTACATCAAGTACTCAATTAAAAGGGGTAACTATAGCTCAACTAAACTCACAAATTACTACTAGATCATGTACTACTACTACTAAAAAAATTTTAAAAGATCCTATATCAATATCCTTAATTTCAACTCTCTAAATCTTTAATTCTTCAAGCCCACTAGCAGTCTATCCCAATGATGTCCTCTCCAATAACACCTAAAAACAAAACATTTGAAAGGAAGGAATGAGATATAACTTATGAGTAGCAATATGCATGCATATATTAAAAATACTACAGTTAATTACAAAATAACTTATGAGTCGCAAAACACCGATCAATACACATATCTGAACACATAATATAAATTTCAAATACCAAATGCGTATTATAACACTTTTAATATGTAGCAAAATTTGTCATATAACTATCAATCATAAAATCCCAATGAAATCCATAGCATGTTATGACCAATACATCATCAAATAAAGGTACATACAAATCCATCAATATTTCTAAATACATGGTGGTAAAGTAATGTCAAGTCACTAATTCTCTCCGTCAGGAGGTAAATGATTCTCATTTACAAGTGGTAAACAAATCTCACCCCAAATGGTAAACAAATCAAGCCCCCAGGTGGTGAACACATCTCACCCGCAGGTGGTAAACAATTCGGTAAAAAATCTCACCCGCAGGTGGTAAACATATCTCTCCCGTAGGAGGTAAAAAAATCTCACCCGTAGATTGTAAACACATCTCCTATTGCTATCATGCATAAAACCACTCCAAGATACATGGAGGAACCCAAAAGTTCATCCCAAGATACAAGGGAGAAACAAATCGTCGAGACAAGATACATGGAGAGGTACCAAATTTACCTCGAGATACATGGGCGTAAGAATAAGCCACAAGATACATGTGGAGACTTGAAATATATATACACATTCCATCAGTAAATCAAAATAAAACCACTATTACTTCAAAAATTATAATCTCATATGAATTTTTAGTTAAATAACCAAAACCTATTACAGATCTGTTTGAGTAATTCCTGAAATCAAAACATACTTAAAACCATCTCTAAAAACTGTTCAAATCAAATAGAAGCAATAAAAACACCTTTCAACCCGCCAAGTCCACTATTCTAGGCTAAAACCCCTTAATTCCACCAAAATGTACCCAAAACCTTCCCTAAATTTTATAAAATCCTACGGCCAATTAAAACCTCTTAAAAACTTGATAATCTTGTTGGTAAATGAGTTGGATTTGCATAAAGATCATTTTAAAATTAAAAAGTAGATTAAAACAGCTAAAATTGGGAAACCTGGATTGTGGCGCTCAAGCAGGGGTCATATGTCACACTATATTTTCTATTTTTGTACTAGGCGCACTAGGTGGCGCTCAAGCAGTGGAAATTCAGTCTTAGGTTCTAATTTTTACACATTGTTGCTTGATCTTGCGCTTGAGTTGGGGTTGAGCAAGACCAAAATTGGCCTTTGCGCTTGATGTGGGCATCAAGCACAAAGGCCAAAAATGCCTATTTTTTGGGTTTCGGAAAAACCTCTGATTTTCTTATTTTTATTCAATCAAACTCACTTCCACCATACTAAATCCATTCGAAATCACCAATAAACATTCCCCAATCATGTCTAACAATTCTAGATCAAACAAATCATGAAGCTCATAGGTTTTACCATTGAAATCAATGAAAACTTCAGTTAATAACAAGTACTTTGGTTCATATCAATTCCAAAAATTCAAGATAACATCTAATCCCTCTATAATACAATCAAAGCTCTTTAGTTGATCGATTAAACTGAGAAACCAATGGCAATTTTGATTATAAAGGGTTACTACTTGCCTTATTTTGTACAAATTCCAAAGCCCAACCTTGATTACCCGTTTTCTCTTTGTTGTTGTTGTTGTTCTTCTTCCTCCTTGCCCAACCGATCACTCTCTATCTTTCTATTTCTCCAGCCGTGAGATGCCAAGGAAACCCAATCTCTCTTCTCTCTTTGCCTTTTAAAATCACACGCCCAAATCCAAGTTAGAATAGAAACCTAGTCTAACTGGAAACCTTGCTTCTCCCTAATTCTCTCTCTTTTAGCAACTTCCAATCTAACTCTTCCACATATCCAATATCGAATCATAATCCAACCATGCATGCAACTACCTAATTAATTAATTTTCGTTCTATTTTTATTCCCTATTTTTAGATATTACCAACTCACCTCATAACCTCACTTATTTTCAAATTTAAGGCCCCTAATTAAACATAATTACCAATAGGTCCTTTTTCCATTTATTAGGTCATAAGTCTTGCTATTTAAATTTAAATTAAACCCAACTTAGGTCTAATTAAAATTTTCCAACCTAATAATTATTTAATTAATCAATTTACTAATTTGGCTAATTAGGAATTAACTAAAGCACCCTTTTCTTTGATTTGACCACATCCAATCATTGGATTTCTTCCAATATTCAGATTTAAATTATATTATTATCTTCCCCAAATTTTAGGATTACACATGGTGTTTGACTAATCAATCTCGAGTTAAAAGCTTCCATTGACTTGCCATCTAAAAGATAAAGGCATTGACGAGGAATATTATCAGAGAACCAAACAAGTTTCCCCCAAAGAACAATAGGTCTTTGATGTTTGAGATAAAAACAAGTGGAAATTTGGCAAAACTCACCTATGCTTGAAGTAGCCTTAGACACCCTATCCTCCTGACAATTATCCGGATTTGGTAGAAGGGGTAGGCCATTTTAGATATCAGTAAAATTAGATGAGAAGGCAGCTGTGTCCCAATCTCCATCTTTAATAATTTGTGAAACCTTTGCTTCAATAGGTAAACTAGAATTTTAGACTGTACGGGCCTCGTGCCTATGAAGAAGAGGGCTCTTTGGATGCCATTTATCTTGCCAAAGCCAAGTCCTTTTTCCATTAAACACCCTATGTTTTACCAAAGGCCATACATTCTCTATTGCTTCTAAAATTTTCCGCTATACCCAAATATTGCATTTTGGAATTTTGACTGTCCAAAAGTTTCTGCCTCTAAGAAGATGAAGATATGCCCACTCACTCCAAAGTGATTTGCTATCCATAACAACATTCCATAAATGACGCAAACAAGAGTTGTTATTCCATAGATGCAGGTTCTTGATGCCCAGCCCACCTTCTTGCAGGGGAGAGCAGACTTGAGACCACTTTAATAGGGAATATTTTCTTGCGAGGCCAGGAACCAGCCCAAAGAAAATTCTTACTAAGTCGTTCTATCTTATCAATAAACTCTTTAGTGAGTAGGAAGATAGACATCCAATGGAGACAAATTGAAAGAATTATATACCTGATTAGCTGGAGCTTACTTGCATAAGAAAGGCTTTTGGATGTCCAACTTTGGATTCTTGCCTTTACTCTCTCTAATAGAGGAGTACAATCCTTCATACTAAGTCGAGAAGATAGTATTGGTATCTGTAAATATTTGACTGGCAGGTTTTCTTCCTTGATTGTAAATTTCTGAAGTATTAACGCTTTGATATCAGGAGGCACTGAGCAGGAAAAAAATCTGACTCTTCATGAGGTTGATCTGGAGGCTTGATATACTAGCAAATATCAAGAGACCTAAAGAAGCATTCAACCGAACTAATGTCACCATAGGAGACTATTAGGTCATCCGCAAATTTAAGATCTTTGATTCTCAATTTCTTGCATTTATTATGATGTCTGTACCCTTGTAGCATTTCCTTGGAGAGTATGTTGGAAAATAACTCAATTGGTAGCACAAATAGATATGGAGATAGTGGATCACCTTGATGAAGCCCTCTAACGCCCTTGAAAAATCTCACGGAAGTCCCATTAATGGCGAAATAGAAAGAAGGTTTAGTGATGCAGACCATAAGCCACTCAATAAAATGATCAGGCTATTTCATAGATTTTAGAAGAGTTGGGTAGACCTCCCAATTTATAGTGTCAAAAGCTTTCTTGATATCCAACTTCAATGCACATCAAGGATTACTTTGTCTTCTAAGATGATAACCATGGAATAATTCTTGGGCCAAGAGAATATTGTCTGAAGCTCTTCTGCCATGAATGAAAGATGATTGGCTTTTGCTAACCAAATGATCTATTACCTTCTTGATCTTGGAAGCAAGGAGCTTGGAGATACACTTATAGAGTGTGTTAACACATGAGATGGACTTGTAGTCATTGAGGTTAGTAGGATTCTTGCACTTTGGGACCAATGTAATCAAAGTGTTGTTCACCCTCTTAAGTAACCTTCTAGATTTGAAGAAGTCAAGTATTGCTTTGGTTATCTCCTCCCCCATAATATGCCAAGTCTTTTTGAAAAAACATGAAGTAAATCCATCAAGACCTGGCGCCTTCCCAAACTTGAGGCTAAACATTGTTTCCCTAACCTTCCAAGCCGAAAAATCGCCTTGAAGAAGTAGAAACTGTTCTTCAGTTAACCTAGTGGTGACAACTACATCAGGCTCTCCTTGGCAGGGCCACTAGGCTTGCAACCAAGGAGTTTCTCATAGTAGGCAACAAAGGCCCCATTCACATCCTCCATGTTGGTAAGTTTATATCCTCCTCATTGTATACGCTAGAGATTTTATTTTGAGCTCTTCTCACACACAAAGACTTGTGGAAGAATGCATTGTTATGGTCCCCTTCCTTTAACCATTGCAATCGAGATTCTTGCTTGATTTGGGACTCATTAATGTTAAGCGCATCATCAGGTCAGCCTTTAAAGCTGTTTCTGGTTGCCCTAAGACTACATGGAAAGGATCAGCCTGTAGCAATTATTGACAGTTTGCAAGATTTCTCTGGCAATTAGTCATCCTTACTTGAAGGTTAGCGAAATTCCTCTTCCTCAACTCCTTTAGCTTAGTTTGCAAGGCCTTGAGTTTGCTTACAACCTTGAACATTGGGGTTCCAGCCACTTTGGTTCTCCATGCATCCTCCACAATAGGCATAAGTTCATTGTTAATGATCAAAGAATTTTAAAGGCCATTTACCTCTGGTTTGATCATCATATATAGAAATAATTCTTGGACAATGATCAGACATCCCAGGCCCGAGAAACTCAGTTTTTGCCCTTGGAAATTCTTGAAGCCAAGAAATTTTATTAATTTTTGTGCCTAATAGTTAGAAAATGTTTTACAAAAAATGAAAATAACAACATCAATCGATAGATTGGGTGTCATTAATAAACATATCAAAAAATGAGCATATTCTATACACATTTACAATATTAAAAAAAGAAAAAAAAAGTTTACCTCAAAAAGGATCCTTGAAAATAATAACTCTTGGAGTCCACCAAGCGTAAGAAGCTTCAAAGTGACGTTTTCAATGTCTCCCACAGATAGCACAAGAAGAATCCAAGATTTTGTAAGAAATTTGGAGAAAAAAAAAGAGGAGAAATCACATTCTAGGGGAATTTCGAGCTAGATGGTGGAATTTTGCTCAAAATTTCCCTTATTTCGTAGCTTTAAGTGATGCACATGCCTCACATTCCCTCGCTTGGCAGTATGCCATTGCATGTCACAGCATATGAGGGAAAACAGGGGGGCCAAAATTGCCTTCGTACATTGCTTTCATACCTACAATCAAATATATTTAGTTGAAAACAAATTAAATTACATTAAATTTAAATTAAATATGTTGTTAGAAATGGAAACAAATAAATTGACATTTTATTAAAATTATTTGATTTAAATAAATCAAGTGCTCTTAATCAAATCAGGTAACCATCTAGCCAAAATATCACCTAGACGGCCATCTTGCTTGGACGCTTGCTTAAAAGTCTAGTTCACTAGTTTTAAGATGCCCAGGGTAATTCCTTTTCTTTTTTTTCACCTTATCCTTTCTTTTTGTTGAATGATTATAGCTTTATTAAAAATGATAAGAAACAGGCACAAAAATGAAAATAGCCCTATTTAGATGTACAATTTCAAAAAACCAATGAAATTGAGGAGGCCAAAAGGCTTTGTAATCTATTTACACCATCACCACGAGTGTGTCAATAATTCTTATCAACTAATATATCCTCCATATGTAACCCTGTAAACGTGTCCACTTCCGACATGTCACCTTTAATTTATCTATGCAATGCCATTAGCACCTTTTACCTCATTGTTGAATGATATATTTAATTTCTTTGCCAATAACCTCACTTGCCTAAGCGTGCCAATCTTGGAAAGTATTCTGTCACGTAGTCGTGAAAGGACTGAAGGATAACCTCTATACCTCTTGATGTTGGAGATGTAACTTCCTAGTCTATTGTGGACCGGATAGAGATAACTGAGATCTTTTCTCACAAGGAATTGCCTTCTTCTATTGGGTCTGAGATCTTATCTTTCAAGGAATTGCCTTCTTGTACTGGGTCTGAGATCTTATCTTTCAAGGAATTGCCTTCTTCTACTGGGCCTAAAAATGCATGACCCACAATACCAGTGGAATCCATAAATGGCATCCTATCATCTCAGATTACCAAGCCAGCATCAATTAAAGTTCAGCTTTATTGCTTCCTTAGCCAGTGGACACCACATAACCACAAGTCTTGGGTCCTAGTGACCAGGTACTGATGAGAATATTGAAGGCTGAATGGTCTAGACCTTGTATTCTCAGGTCTCCAAGAAAAATGCCTTTACCTAGCTGACCACCTTTAACTACACTGATCATTGCATTCTTGTCTCTATTGGGCATTTAGTACTTCTGTAAAATTTGCTGTTACATGCGGTTTCCTGAGATGTAACACAGAAATCAGCTCAGTTTCCAGGTTCCCCAAACTTGAGCAACTTCCATTCTGTTTCAGGTACATGAAATTGGCATATTTTCCAACTTCATTGCCTTGTTCCAAATTTTCTAAGTTTTTTCAAAATAATCAGTTAAGCAAATTTAGAAACATTGACCACTTTCTTGTATGTATTTTTTGTCATATCATTCTTTTGAATCTGATAATGTCCTTTTTACATGGAACTATAAGAATATCAATCTTTTACTGGGTGTTTCTTGGGCCTAGCCTAAAAACCTATCTGATATTCCCACCAATGGTTGTTCCCGTTCCTGAATAAAAGAGGGAGAATGATGTATGATGCATCTTTTTTCGCAACCATTTGGATGGTCTGGAAGGCCCCAAACAACCTGATCTTTGAAGGGAAGGCTATTTGAAAGCAGAAAATCTTGGAAGACATCATGGTCTTGGCTTATACTTGGGTGTGCTTAAGGGATGAGTTTGAATCCATTTTTTTTTTTTTTTCATAGATGTTTTCTCACATTGGTCTAGTTTGGCTTCTCTTTGTAGGTGCGGGTTTTCTTAGTGTAGTTCTATTTTTCCATTTGTTACTTCTGTTTTTCTGCTTTATTTTTCCTCTCATTTTGTTTGGTGTTACACTAGAGTCACTCATTTCTCATGGGTGCTCTGTACGCCTTTTGCATCTAACATAATTTCTTCTCATTACTCATCAAAAATAGATCAGTCTTACGCGACAAAAACTATAATTTACAAGAACTTACACTCCGATTGATATTAGTTTAAACTTTCTGATTGTGTATTATTATCAGGTAGTTCTGTTGGTGCTTGAGATTCATGCATGTATAGCAAGAGATCCAGAATATTTTAATCAGCTTCTTGTTCATTTATTGCGTTGCTTCAGAGTCAATAATTCATTACTTGAGAAGTGAGTTCCATTTTTTTGTCACTATTGTTCGTAATTCCAATACAAAATGAATTGAAAACGTGTCCTGGTACCTTTTCAACACAACCTTTTTGTTTTTGTCTTCTTTCAGGCGTGGTGCTTTGATAATCTGTAGGCTATCTGTTCTTTTGGATGCCAAACGGATTTACTGCAAACTTTCTACAATACTTGAGGGAGAAGCTGACTTGGAGTTTGCATATACTATGGTTCAGGTTCAATCATTTATCTGACAATAGCAAAAATATCCCATTAAAACCACAGAGCTATTCTTATTAGTACATTTGAAACATTTTTGTTTTCTGTTTCAGGCTTTGAATTTGATTTTACTTACTTCATCTGAGTTGTTTGAGCTACGAATTCTACTTAGTCAATCTCTAGTAGAGGACACTGCCAAAGACTTATTCTCTTCCTTGTATGCATCTTGGTGTCATTCACCAGTGGCAACAATAGGCCTTTGCTTATTAGCTCAGGTTCCTCCTTCCCTCTCTCTCTCTCTCTCCCCCCAACCCACCCCCCCCCCCCCCCCCCCCCCCCCCCCCCCAAAATCCTGAATTTGCAAATATTTTCAACCATTCCATATGTGCACAAGTTTCTTTCCTTTATCAGTAAAAGAAAGAATTCTTTATGTCCCAGAGTTTCAATTTGCAGAAATAACTGGCTGATTATTTTGTTTATTTATTTTTTGACATCTGTGATCTTTCTTAACAGGCATATCAACACACTAATTATGTGATTCACTCTCTGCTGGAGGAAGATATTGGTGTCAAATTCTTGGACCAGCTGGGAAAACTGATCTATTTGCTAGAGACTCCAACATTTTCTTATCTAAGGTTACAGGTGCAATTCCCCAGCTGGTTCCAGTTATTTTTAAACCCAGAATTTCTGGACTTCCCAACTTTTGGATCATCACTGTAATTTATAATCAGAAAACAGAATTCTCATTTTTTTTTCTTTTTCCCCTCTTTTCGTTAATTGAAAGCAAGAAAACACGTTCATTCTGTTCTGCTGAATAAATTTGTCTCAATTTTTATTACCAAGTTTAGTCAGATGGCAGTTGTGGCTTTTTCTTAAGATTTCACATAACTCCAAAATATTTTGTATTGAGGAGCATATGACACATGATGGCGGCTGATCCTCCATCTCTTTCCTCTATATAAATTGTCCAATATTTTATTGGCTTAAAAAATACACTATGTATTATGTTCTATTAGTTGTGATAAAATCTCACATCCCAGAGGCTACAGCTGTGAAGTTTCAGCAGTGGTAATCATGCTTTGGTTTTAAACATCGGTGGAATTTGTGACTTTTCCCTTAATATTTCTCAGTTTACCAAGTGTTGAAATCTTTTTTCCAAGGAATCATTAACTATTGGTAAATTGTGTGGAAAAGCTTGAATTTTATATTCTTTTATTCAAAATATCATAGTTATGGGAATATATTGAAGTTTCCTGGACATATTTTGACAAAACTTATCCTTTATGAAATATATTGTGGAATCATCAACAAACCTCTATCTTTATAAAAAAATTGATTTAGCATGTTTTCTCACTAAAACTTCCTTGTTGACAAATGACGTGACTTTTGTTGATAAAAAAAAATAAATAAGGGAATGCATAAAAAGTGATTTCTAGAATTAATTTCCATTTTTTTATCAAACAAGGAAATCATTTATGCAATTTAATGTCCTAGTTTTTTTGTTATGATCCTCAACCCCACCCCCTCTTTGCCCATGAAGCATAAATGGGATCTAAGTTTACTATGGCATTACACACCGTATAGTCTCTACAACTCATTTTGTCAAGAAATGAAATATCTACATGTATGGAAACTTGAATAGAAATTAAATGTTAAACATATTTCATGCAATATTTGAAAAATAAATGGGATATATGCTTAGTATTGTATACACACCTTGTATAGTCTTTACAATTAATTTTCTCAAGAAATAGGGAATATGTACATATAGGATTAATTTGGGCAGTAAAAAAACATGCAGCATTTGTACTTATCTATTAAAATTTAGTGGAAGCAAAGAAAATCAATTCAGAAAATGTGCTTACCCAGTCTCCCAGCTGGAATTGCATAAGGTTATTATATCTGTTGTACAATATTTCACGTATGTTTGCCATTTTGATGAGGATCACACCATGTTTTATTTGATATAACTTCTGATTTTGGATTGGCCACATGCACAATATTTCAACCTATATAAGCCCCCTTAATACATTTAATAGGTTTTGTCACATAGTCTAGGTCACTGTCCAGTTTTCAATGTTTCTTAAGTCATACAAATGGAGACATTACTTTTATGATAGCCATTTCTGCCACGTGGGCAACATCTTTTGGGCTGAAACTTAGTCTATGACTTGGGTTGACTGAAAACACGTGGATAATTGGAGTTGTCCAAATACGCTTCTAAGTTTGATTTTTGTGTCTTGCTAGGTTTTTCTGTTTGGAGCATTTCACCAGAAAACCAGTTCTCTATCTGTCTCGTCTCTGTGTGTGTGTGTAAACGGTTTTTAAGCTTGTAGGCTACGTTGGCTCTTGTTATCAAGTTAATTAGTGCTCTTATGGCATTTAGCACTTTGTGACAGAGGTGATAAAATGGGTCAGTAAATTTGTTAGATTCTCCTGGAAAAATAAGGTTTTATGTCTTCTGTGTACTGAACTAATATATTTATACTACTAGCTGGGCTGAACTGTGGCTTCTCATCTAACCTGGAAATTAGTTCTGTGTTAATGATTTTTCACAATATTTTGTAGAACATTCTTTTGAAATTAGAGATTCATATTGACTAAATTAGAATTTTTTGTGAATGTTGCAGCTTCTTGAACCTGGGAGAAATATGGAGTTGCTAAAAGCCTTATATGGTCTTCTGACATTGCTACCCCAAGTACGTTGGAGATTATACTTATTTACACTGTCCATTGTTTATTATGCCTCTTTGTCGTTTTATCTGTGTGTCGATTTATGCTGTCAAATATTGTGTGATGGAAATTTGCTCCTTTTAAAAATTGGGTTTAGAAAGATACAGTTGGTGTCAGACAAACATACATTATATATTCACCCCAAAACTGACACCAGCATAATCCAGAAAATTGATCTTGCAAAATATGGGCCAAGAAGGATAATGGTGGCGAGACCAAGGAATTCCATATGTGCATCCTTAAAATTGCTACCAAGGAATTCCATATGTGCATCCTTAAAATTGCTACCTTCTTTCACCTAGAGATCTTTTGTTCAAATGAGTACTAAGATTTAAATCTAAACTGCCAGATTTACCAAAAAGTGTAATATAATTGGCTAAACGGTTCCTTTTTTCTTTTTTCAGTTTGTGTGTCTAGGGTCCCTGTGGGCTGCCCGAGAATGCACATGGGCACTTTTACATGATTTAATCTGCAAACTAGGATTTGAAGACATGTCTATATATTTATATTGTAGTTCAGTGTTTTTATTACTTGTTTCAAATGAAAGGAATTCTTATTTGTCTTCATGCTGAGAAACTTGGTTTCTTCCATGTAAAGAGATGAGGTAGCAAATCGACACTGTCCATCTGATATTAGGCCATTTAGATAATCCATACGAACAGTTTTAACCGCATACCATTCTACTCATGTGGTGGGCTCTTTTTCATGTCTCTAATAGGCCCATCACTTTTTTAAAGATGTTTTTCAGTGTTCTCAACAAGAAAACATCAGGGTGAGATATTATGTTTTTGCCACATGGCAGATGTATTTGGGCCTGAAAACTGGCACGCGCTATTTTTCATTTTTTATTTTGGGCTAGGCCTAGTGGCCTAGGTTCCAACCAGTTTTGTCTGCTATTACTGCTGTTTGTCAGTTAGTAGTTCTAGAGGTACTTCAGACTCCCTTGTAGTGTGACCCCTGAGAAACCTCACCAAGCAAGATGGTCGGCATATTCTTTATGTGTCTTGTTAGGTGACCAGACTGTTGAGCAGAGCCAGAATTTCCAAATCCGATGGTAACAGAATATGGTTGCCGATGCATAAGAGAGGTTGAGGGCATCGTTATAACTGGAGGCTTGGAAGTAGGCCCATGTGTATAACTATACAGATCAATAGACCGTTACTATCTGTTACAGTTCGAGAGAAAATTATTCTTGAAAGATTTTTATACCTACAAAGAATAATTATTTGTTCCCTCATTCTCTCTGTTTCTCTCTGAAATCAAAATGGTCACTTACTTTTACCTTTTTCTAATGTGTCTTCTATCAACTTTTTGCCAAAATTCATGAAATTCCCAACAAATTTTAAATGTAATTTGCACTTCCAATATCATCAATTCCACATATTTGTCATCAGTAGATTGTAGAGTTACGCATTAATTGCCCTGATGTTGCTAGCATATGCACATCAAGCTCCTAAAGGATCAAGTTTTTAAACCTGAATTTATTTCATAATCTAACTGTCTCTTGTGACTCAAATTTTGTCTCTCTCTCTCCCCCCTATAGACATTTATTGGAAATTTCACTCTTAAATGCAGAAAAGTTCAGCCTTCAATGTACTTCACAAACGATTGAAAATTGTACCTCCATACTCCTCCAATGCCAACCAGATGAAGCAAACATCTTCACAGATACCAAGTGGATCACAGATCGCTGAGAATATTACTATCCTTGAGTCTCGGAACATGCATGAAGGTGTCAACTTCGTGTCAAGGACGCAACAGTATCAGCAAATGCGGCTAAAGCATCGTATGCATTTAAAATCGCAATTACGGTCCCACAATTCTACTTCATCGGCCTTATCACAGGTCTGATGAGTTTCTGGATTAACACATGGTCACCTTTCAGTATGCTGTGTTGCCATACCATTTTATTTGCCTTCCGGCACATTATCTCGTTTGTTGAAATTCATGATGTTTATTGATTTTTAATTTCCCATAGTTCTATCACTTCCCTGTATGGTTTGTTTTCTGGAAACTTGTTTTGGGAACTTAGGGAATTTGATGGTTTAAAATGCAGGAATTTCAAAGAACCATAGAAATTGAACCTTCACCTACATCACACCCAAGTCAGCTTCATTCAAGGTCATTACCATCATCATCAAGAGGCCCAAGCCAAATGTGATATTCACCCCTCTGGTACGTTGCTGTGTTTTGGACTGTTGCTACACCGATCTCATTTTTTTCTGAGCAGAATGCAAATCAATATACAGTTAGAAAGTAGTGATAGGTTCTGGTTTAGTTTGTACAATTGTATATTTTAGTGGTTTGTACAATTTCTAGTGGTTGGTTTAGTGGGAGAAGGGGATTGAATTGGGATAATAAGCTTGGGCATTCCCTGTGCTATTCTTTTTGTTCACCAAAATGTTCTTGCTCATATGGCTCTGTTATTTTTCCATTGAAGACCATATGGGCAAATAGGGTGAAATTGATTTTAGGTTATCTGCTTCCTTGTACTCTTGAACTTCTACAGGAATCTCAAGAATAATGCATAGAATTGTGTACACGGTAATTTTTGCAATCACGAATCAAGCTTTATTCATTACTCTGCATCACCTTTCACCTTCTGCAATTTTTTTTTTTTTTTTTATTGTATTCGCTTTAGTTTAGTTTCATGTATCCATGGGGGGTCAAGGATTAACAAATAGAAAGTTTGTTAAATGGATTTGATTCCATTTTCAAGCCCAATTTGGTATCAGAAAATCCAGAAAAATTCTTAAAATTTCGTAAGGACTTCTGAAATCCAAATACATCCAAATTGCACCAAAGAAAGTTTTTCAAATACCCCATTTTCTGTAATATCCCAAATTTTACAAATTTAATGTTTTGGATTAATTGTGAGATTTCCTGTTATTTATGAGGTGATTTATTGGAATTGTGATAATGAAGAATCTTAGTTACTTGGAACTTTTTGGGGGGGATTTTCTGACCTCTTTTTAAGTGCAGGATTACTCATAACTGATTATGATAATCTACTATAGATTTTAGTAATTTATTAGGAATTTATGTGATTTAATTTGGATTTATATGGATTTGAATTAATTATCTTTATCTGATTCGTCCATAGGATTTGACATTTGAGGATGGTTTTGTAGTAATGAGGAGTCGGATCTTCATATTGATCCTTTTTTTTTGGTAAAAAAAGAGATGATCCTTTTTTTTTGGTAAAAAAAGAGAGGAAGGGGGCTACCAGTGTGGCCGACCCCCCTGGGTGTGACCATAGTGGCTTCCTCCCCACTATGGAATGTTCAGGTTGAGCCATAGCTACCACACATGCTTACCTTAGTCAGGGCAAATGGACCGTCACCACAGCACCAAGAGTATGCAATGATTTTAGGGGGGGACTAGCTTGAGACCTTTAGACTAACCCTGCATGCAAGGGATTTGATCCAAAGACCTCAACCTCCTAACAACCCACAAGACCATTCGGCCACCTCACCCGTGGTAACCTTCATATTGATCTTAGTCGTTTAGCTTGTTTGATTGGCTGTGATTGGTGCTGTAGGGTGTGCTTGATCAGATAGTGGATTAGCAGATCATGTTAGCGGTTAAATTAAGTGTTCCGGAACGGTTTGAGGTTTTTCTCAGGTCTTTCTCAATCCTTGGCAGTTCTTCTCCTCCTCCTTTCTTCTTCATGGTTCTCTAGTAGTCATAGAGTCAAGGTTAATTTGTGTGAATAGTCAAGTTCTTATCGAAGCATAGAGATCCTTGTAGTCGATCACAGGTAAGTCCATCACTTTCTTTGTTTTTGAATGCTTAATACTATAAAATATAGTAGTTACGATAGAACTAAATTTAGGTACGTAGCCGATAAAACTAAAATCGGGTTCAATTAAAATTAAAAATAAACTAAAATTAAATCCAAATTAAAATTGTCTTTTTTAACTACAGCTGGGCTTGATCCCTCAAAAAAGGTACGTAGGTAGCCCAAAAAAAATTATAATCAGGTTTGTTGATTATTGATGAGGTGGCAAAAAATAAAAATATATTAACAATTTTGCTATTTTTATTCTGATTATTTAAAATTAAATGTCAAGATTACCCTCAACTCGGAGTCCTACTCCAGCGTTAACATATCAACTTCCAGATCTATAAATAGACGTGTTTATACCCTTTTTTCCATTCACTTCTTCACGCCTGCTTCCTCTTCTCAACTTCATTCTTTCTCACTGCCTGTTCTCGCTTACTTCATTCTTTCTCACTCCCTGTTCTCGCTTCGTTCTTTCTCATTTATCATCATGTTCAATGCGGAAGCAGTCATTAACATGGCTGAGGAGAGCTTTAAAATTAAGTATGTGGACAGTGCCATCAATCACGCTCTTTGTGCGAAGAGGCTTAATCCGCTACTGGAGAACACTGTTGATCAGTTGATTGCAGCCTACCAAGTTCATGCAGCAGCTTGGAAGATCATCTCTACGACCGGCGAGCCTAATTGGTATGAGTCAGTATGACGTTCTCGGCACATCGTACGATGCTTGTTCTCAAGATGATAATATTATCAAGCGCCAGTACAAGAAGTTAGCGATCTTGGTACATCCCGATAAAAATAAGTCGGTGGCAGCTGATGGTGCTTTTAAGTTCATATCGGAGGCTTTCAATCTCTTATCTGATCCACTGAAGAAGAAAGCTTACAATCAGAGATGCGGTTTCTCCACTGAAGTTAGAGCTGCTGCTCCTCCTCCTCCGACATCCACATCTCCCCAGTTTGGAAGCATGAGGCAATGTCCCAAGTGCTCTGTCTCTTGTTACTACGAGACACAAGCACGTTCCTCCATTTTCTGTCATACTTGCAGCCGGCGTTTCGTCTTTAGGGCTGCTGCATATGCATCTCGGTCTCATCGATCTTCGGATCAGCGGAGTAGTTATACGCCTACTTCTACCCCACCGACCAGATCTACCCGACGATCTTCGGATCAACAGAGCAGTTCTACCGCAGCTTCGTTTCACGCAGCGACTTCAAGATCGGTGGAAAATAATGGACGTTGGAATCTTCATCTGGACGTTGATGGGTTGCACTTTGAGTTTGCAGGGCAGGGCCCGGCATCTGTATTTGTTAATTTTCAGAAATAGAAAATCGCTTATATGCATTTACTTGAAAGTTAAAACAATGTGAGAAAAAAAAAAAAAAGGAAAAGACAGAAAGAAAAGAAAATCTTTGTAATCGAATTATTATTGATGGTGGATTTTCTCCCTTGGTTATATTTTTCCTTCGAAGAAAGAAGGGTTTTCCAATAAAATTTGATGTTTTGTGGTGTGTCTGCTTACTTATTTACGTATCTTATGCTTTGTTTTTCATCTTAAGGATACCCTTTTTTTTTGTAACATGGGAACTTCAATTTGACCCACCCTAGGCCAAATAATGGTATATCTGTAAATTTTTAATTACACTTATCCTCTGAAAAGCTCCATATAAGGGTATAGATAGAGGCTCCACAGGATGTGAACCCGGTTTCTTTCTCCCTTCTTTGAAGAGTTTGATTATTTTATTTCATTTTTTTTCTTGAGAAACTTTTTGCATTGTTTCTATTATTGTGAATTGATTATTTCCTTTCCTGATACATAGGAAGCTTGTTTTACATACTAGAATTAATCTAGGATTTCCGGTTTGGTTCGGGCACTAGATCCCATAACCTTAATCGGCCTTGGCCTTGTACATAAACTTATAAGACATACTAATATGATAAGATCAGGAAGTTACTTCCTTTATTTATTAGAAAGTCTTATTTCTGAACATGAAGGGAGGTATGGTTCGGATTTCCGGTTTCCTTCTTTTATATATTAGAAAGTTACTTCTTCTCTTTCTTTATTCCTTTTTGTAACTCCCAAAATAATTTGAAGGATAAATCGTCTTTTATACTTAAAGATTGATCACAATAGCCACATCTGTCGAAAACTTAGGATGGTAACTTAATTGAGTATGTTGAATTTGACCTTTCTACAAACCTTGGGGGAAGTGTTATTTCAGAAATGTGTAAGGAGATATGTGTAATTAGAGCAAACCTCAACAGAGGTATCTCTAACTTACCCAAAAAATTCAAAATCATTGATATCCATTTTTTTTTTTGTGAGTTTGGTCTTTTGCCTATACAAAAATTTGCCATGAAATGAAAGTAAACTTTTGTGGGTAATCATGGAGTAAAGAACAATAAAAGGCAATTTTTTTCATTGAGCAAGTATTGACTCAAATTTGGTCTCAAACATGATTTTCTTCCCTTCATAGTGTACAAGTATTCTCACATTTATTTTCTTTAAAATTAGAAGGCACCTGTCATGAACACATCACAGTATTTCAGCCCCATGAAAGCATAGTCTCCTACCACAAAGAAGGAATAAAATTAAATTAGGGAACAATACTATCAAGTATTTAGCATCTCGTTCTTTTACTATAGCTTGACGTTAGATCTCGGTAGCCAAAGTCACTTCAAGATGTGGCAAAATCAAATGTTCCAGGCTTCACTTTTGTGGTCTGTGTTATCACAAACTGCAGAGTAATATGGATTGACAAAAAAAAATTATTTTTAGAAAATTTTTTAAGATCACAAAAGATTAAATACCTTTCCATCTCCATCACAGAACAAAATCAAAATCAGTGGTACAAGTTAAACGAGTCACCATCACTTTCCCTTGCTGCACAACTACATTTTTTCTAGTCTGTGTGGTGCTTACTGCCAATGGAATTGAAAATGTCAGAAGCCTCTGAGGGTTGTCAAAATGAAGAGTCACACAGATGGTTCTGCAACAACTTCTATTGAGGTTATTGATTATGAGTCTTAACATATTTATGACATGCTTGAGTGAGTTAGATTTTGAAAGGAAGACATGAATACTTAACTTATGTGAGTAGTATGCATTTAGGATGCAGCAATTTGTGAAAATCAGTGGGTTTTTCTTACATAGAGATTCTTTTGATCACATACATTAGGACTTTGGGGTTCTTTCTGAAATGCTTCACGATTGTAAAAGATCAAGTGACATCAAAAGATAAATAAATAAAATGAATACCAAAATCCATAAGAGAATTAAAAATAATGAAGGAAAGGAAGTTTGTGCAGATTAGAAGGTCAATTAGACCATCCAATTATATGTAGTTCAGTAAGAAAAAAAAAAGGATTATGGAATTTGAAGTTTAAAAGAAATAAGTACGTTTTGTTCATGGGGTTTTCAGCTTGTTCAGTTGATCACACGATGTATGTTCATGAATGCTTTTCCATACCCATCTTGGTGGTTTTCAGACCTCTGATGGAATCTCTAATTTAATTCTCCTCCATCAGCAGTTGAGCAGTTTTAACAAAAACATTGAGTTGAAACTCCGGATATGTACTTTAATGATCAGAAGAAGCTACAAATGTATTCAAGAAATCCAATATGTAGCTGCTAATCTTGAACAATTAAATAACATGAGAAGACTATATCTAGAAGCCAAGTTTGCAGGAAAACAACTGGATGCAAGATCAGAAGCATAGGAGACATTCTACTAGTCTAGATGGAGCTATAAGTATTCAATAGGGAAGAAATTTTCTATCGCAGCCTTTCTTTAACAATATATTTTTGCACAAGCAAGTCCATTACTGATTAGTGGAGCTATACATACACAATGAAGAGTGGATCAAAACAACCATATAAATACATAATTCTAGCACTAGAATATGCAAGTTTCTTTCGCTCATCAAAACCACCACTCTGAGAATTGCATGACACAAAATAAACAAAAGATAAAGGTCCATAGAATTTCATAATCTGAGCTTTGTATCTTCATGTAGTCCAGAAAGTTTGCACTTAAGATTATTTCTACACAATGCAAGAGGATCAAATGAACTCCCGGTATCAGACTAGCCATCTAAATCTGAAAGCAGTGGCATGAGAACACCCTTCTCTTCCTCTTTTCCTTCTGTTTTTCATTTTGCTTGCGCTGCTCCTCCAATCCACATCCACCAGCACCCATTAATGATATAATTGATGTAAGGTGCTCGGTATAAAGATCAACAACAGACCAACATGGAATTTTACGAATTGATACTTCTCTAGCCCTTCTGTTCACTGTGTCACGGATGACCAGCCTACTCTGGTCACCATTAGATTGCAGTACTAAAACCTGCCCATTATCCCATATGTGTGATGGCTCTAACGCTTCAATATATCTCCTGAACACAAATCGAAATATCCACACCATGTCCTGTTTTTTAAATAGAGTAAACTTTAATCCAAGACTCGGTTTCTCCATAACTCTTCATCGACCAGACATCAAAACAATCATTCAAGTCATAAGCCACTATAGAAAGACACCCTCGGATCATCTTCAATCTTGTATTTAAACCAAGCCTAGGCGGCCTACAAGAATCCGGCCATGGGAACACTCTAAACTCCTCATCCCTCATATCAAAAGATAAAATTTTCGACAAACGATGACCAGGCACCCAATGTAAAGCTCCATTTACAACAGAGGTATCAACACAAAGAGCAGTATGATAAGGTAGAACATCATGGAAAGGTATCTTTCTAGTTATCTTTCTCCATGAACCTGTGCCCACAGTATATACCAATACTTCACATTCAAACGAATTAGCTTCAAAAGGATCATAATAAAAATGTGACGAGCAAAGTAAACGTGGATTCTAAATCATTAACAGGAAGCTGTATAGGGAATCTGGGAGCTTCACGCATGTGATCGAAACCCAGATGGGAAATGCAGTTCTTTCGCTGTCACACCATCAGCATCATCACAATCACAATCCCATGTACCGCAATCGAAAGAGTAGTAATTGTATTGGTTTCTTTCAGAAAGACATTCGACCATGAGACTAACACGATTGTTGTTTCGAGTTGCTCGATTGCTGTGTGTTTTAACGAATTTGGGATCGCTAAATAAGCTGCAGAAGGATTTGCTAACGCACCTGAATCGCATCAGAGACTTCACCGGTAATCGTGAGAGAATCTCCGATAGAACGTTGTCCGGGAGGTTCGCCATAGCAATGGAACGAGCTGCTGCGTCACTTCGTCTGCTCGGTCGATTGTGTTTATTGAGTGGAAGTTGGTAAAGGAGGTGGTAGTTGTTCTGCTGCAAATGAGATCCATCGTTGCCAGCGGTGGACCCTCCGAGATTCTTCATGATTAGATATGTTAATGGCTATAGACCGTCCGATCGACACGTGCCATTCACATGTATGAATTTCCAGAAAATTTCACTTACGTCCCCTCTAGTTTATAGCAAATGCAGACATCTCTCCTGAGATTTCTAAAATTATAGTTACCTCCCTTAGCAGAATTGTAAAATCAACTTGGTAAGAGAGGTATTTTATCATTTTATCCCTCATTAGTTTTTTATTTAAGGTAATAAAATTTAGAAATTTAAATGATTAAGTCATTATTACTACTTTTGAACCTAAAAAGAATTCATTTTATATTATCAAAAATCTCAAAATCTTAAAATGTTTGTACTTAAATAATCTTAAATTTATCAAAGAACATTCAAATTTTAATCTATACTATATTTAACGCGAGAAGGCCCCTTGGAAAGTGTGCCAAACGCAATGTGCAACTTTAAAAAAAAAAAACCCTTCCTCATATGGTTAAGATTCATTAATAAAATGGTATAATTGTCCTAACAACTCAATTCCCTTACAATTTTGTAACTGTTCCTAGGTCTCTTATAACATGCAACATTAGTAGAAATGGCCAAAGAGAGATACATGCAGTAGATAACTAATAGAAAGTTTGTTTAATAGTTTAGACCAGATGATTTTGAAAGAAGAGGCTGGTCGTTGAAGCATCAATTCTTCGTTGTTAAATACTTTAACCTGTCATCTTTATTGCCTGCTAAATAAACAATATTACGTTGGTACCAGTGGCGGAACTAGGCTATGTCGGGGGGGGGGGGGGGGGGGGGGGGGGGGGGCAATTGCCCCCCCTAAATTTTTATTTTTTAATTAAAAGTATATATTTTTCTATATTTTTAATTGAAATTTATGTTTTGCCCCCCCTAAAATTTCTGATTTGCCCCTCTATCTCCATGAAATTTCTATATTTCATGTATAAGTGTTAATTGAAAATTTTTTTTTGCCCCCTCAGATTTGGATTCCTGGTTCCGCCACTGGTTGGTACAATTATGTTTGCAAATAATGTGACGAAGTCTTTGACACAGTCTATATATTTTATCATTTTATCCCTCATTAGTCTTTTTATAAGGTAATCAAATTTAGAAATTTAAATGATTAAGTCATTATTACTACCTTTGAACCTAAAAGAATTCATTTTATATTATAAAAAATCTCAAAATCTTAAAATGTTTGTACTTAAATAATCTTAAATTTATCAAAGAACATTCAAATTTTAATCTATACTATATTTAACACGAGAAGGCCCCTTGGGAAGTGTGCCAACCGTAATGTGTAACTTTTCAACAAAAAAAAACCCTTCCTCACATGGTTAAGATTCATTAATAAAAGGGTATAATTGTCCTAACAACTCAGTTCCCTTACAATTTTGTAATTGTTCATGCATCTCTTATAACATGCAGTATTGCACGTGCACGGTACTAGTAACATTACTTAAAAAGGCCAAAGAGAGATACATGCAATAGATAACAAATAGAAAGTTTATGTCTAATAGTTTAGACCAGATGATTTTGAAAATAGAGGCTGGTCGTTGCAGGTACGTTGCAGCATCAATTCTTTATGGTTAAATACTTTAACCTGTCATCTTTAGTGCCTACTAAATAAATAGTATTACGTTGGTACAATTATGTTTGCAAACAATGTGACGAAGTCCTGGACTAGGGCTGGCAATGGGTCGGATATATATCCGAATCTGATCTGAAACTACCGAATTCAGATATAGGATTTAGATCCACGGTTCGGATACGGATCTCGAATTTCGGATCCGAATTTTTTCGGATTCGGATATACATGCATCCAATCCGAAAAAGATCCGAACCGAAAACATACTTATAATATATATAAACTTAGCCCAGACCATGGTTCAACCATAAGTTAAAAGGGTTAAATCATCATTTGATCATTAGACACTTGGATTTATGTTAAAATTTATAGTTAAATTTACTTTAATTGTTAAAATTGTTTTTTTAAGTTTCAGGTTCAAACAGGCTTGAATTCGAATTTCTGATCGAATTCGGATTTCAGTTTTGAATTCGGATTTAGGATCAGATATCGGATCGAATTCGGATTTCGGATATTCATTGAATTTCGAATTCGGATTTAAGTATTAAAGATCCGTCGGATATCGGATCGAATTCGGATATCGGTAAATTTTTTTCGGATCGGATTCGGATCTTAGAAGATCCGTACCATATTCGACCGATTGCCACCCCTATCTTGGACACGATCTAATATTTTGGCTCTGTAAGGGCATGATACTGTTTTGCACATACAGCTCGTTCTAGATTTAACAAATCTTACACAAACGGGATTAGACGAGAAATCTTAACAATGGGCATCATCTACAGCATGCTATAGACAACCCCTCACATTCATTGTGTGGGGCCCCCAAATAAATAGTGGGACCCCCAAATGAATGTGAGGGGGTGTATACGACGTAAGCTGTAGGGGATGCAAATCGGAAATCTTGATAATGCTAATTAGGTGGAAGGCACAAAGGTCCATGTCGTGACTCCATCGGTCCGGATTTGATTGCATTATAGGTTTTAATCCATTTTCAAGTCCAATTTGGTATCAAAAAATCGAGAAAAATTCTAAAAAATTCGTAGACGCTTCTGAAACCCAAATACATCCAAATTGCACAAAAAAATAAAAAATTTTCAAATACCCCGTTTTCTGTAATATCCCAAATTTTACAAATTTGATGTTTTGGATTTATTGTGAGATCTCCTGTTATTTATGAGGTGGTTTATTGGAATTGTGATAATGAAGAATCTTAGTTACTTGAATTTTGGGGGGTTTTTCTAACCTTTTTTAAGTGCAGGATTACTCATAATTTGATTGTGATAATCTACTGTAGTTTTTAGTAATTTATTAGGAATTTATATGATTTAATTTGGATTTATATGGATTTGAATTAATTATCTTTATCTGATTCGTCCATAGGATTTGACATTTGAGGATGGTTTTGTAGTAATGAGGAGTCCGACCTTCGTAATTGATCTTAGTCGTTTATCTTGTTTGATTGGCTGTGATTGGTGCTGTAGGGTGTGCTTGACCAGATTTTTTTTTTTTTTGTGAACAAGAAATCCATTATTATTATTTACTACAAAGATATAGTACATGCCTTGCATCGTCAAATATACAAGAAGACAGAAAGGTAGAAGGATTATTAACCCATAAACATGAGAAATTGTCGATCGCAAAATTTGCCAACAAATCAACTGCTTTGTTACCTTCCCGAAATATGTGGTTAACCTGAACTTGCTGAAAAGTGGGCCAAAGAGAGTAGATGTTGTCTAATGTAGCAATCAAACGCCATGGAGGAGAGGTGGATGGACTCTTAAGAAGTCAGATGAGAATTTTAGAATCTCCCTCAAGAACTATGTTGTAATAATGTTTTGCAGATGCTAGCTTTAACGCCTCTAAGGCAGCAAAAGCTTCCGCCTGTATCGCACTCTGAACAATACATGTTGCTGCAACAGTTGTTAAAAAATGGCCATTGTGATCTCTTGCTATTACACTTATGCCTGCTTGACCTGTAGATTGACGCCAAGCTCCATTAAAATTCAATTTAATATGTGACTCTACGGGAGAAGTCCAAGAGACATGAGTCCTTTCTCAAATTCCTGGAAATGGTGAAAAAACCTGCTTCATCAACTCCATCTCTTGTTGAAGCTTTTGAAATTGTTTAATAACCTGAAAAGCATTGGGCTGAATATTATCAAACAACACCTTGTTTCGGTGATTCCACAACACCCAACCAAAAATAGAAATGAGAGATAAAATATCATTAAAGTTAAATTGACTTATATTTGGCTTAAGTTGGAGGAGTTCATGGAGCCATTGCTGAAACGAATGCTGCGTTCCAAAGGATTGAGTTGAACCACCCAGGCAATGAAGCCAAACTGCACGTGAGAACGGGCATTGAAGCCATAAATGTTCAACAGTTTCAACCATAGTCTTGCATAAAGGACAATAAGGCTCTCCTCTTCGAGTGCGTTTGCATACTAAGTCTGTTGTGGGGATTCCATTATGCAGAGATTTCCATAGGAACAGTCGACATTGCGCTGGAGCTTCTACATGCCATACTCGCAACCATAATTTATCAATGGAATCAAGAAAATTGTCCAAAAGAAGTCGGTAAGCCGAAGCAACAGTGAAGTCGCCATGTGTTGTAAACCGCCAAACCTGCTTATCTTCTTGGAGTAAAGGAGATAGAGGAGTTCCAAGTATAGCAGGAACAATGGGTCTCTGTGAGACATGGAAAAAATCACCGGGATGATTTCCCCTCTGTCAACACACGGGCTCAACGAAAATAGGAGAGAGTCGCCACCATTCAGATTTTTGAGGTGTGAATGGACACCAAAAGATTCAAAAATAAGCAAAATGAGCTAAAAGGCAAATTCTAGAGTAAAAATAACTCTACTTGAAAATCAAATCCAGAAATGGGTAAGGGGATTAGATTATGAACGGGGGAAGGTGTTAGGCACCCCCATTCACCCACACAAGGTGGTTGCCAAGTGTTGTTCATGGTAAAAAATAATAAAACTTGCTAAAATCATTGAAAACCTTGAAAAAAGATTAAACAAATATATGATATTTTCATATGAGAAATCCAAGTGAATTCTAGATCCTCTTTTATGTCAATATCACTTATGGAATATCACCAATAGATGGAAATCAAAGCAAAAATTGCACAAAACCCAAGTTGAGTCAAATCAGGAAAATTCGGTAAAAGCAAGAACCATTTGTCTTGAAATCATTAAAAATCATCTAGAACCATCGGCTCCATATAAATTCATGAAACTTGGTGTGAATGAAGTATATATGGTCATCTTTCAGATGAAACCAGCCTCATACAAAAATTCATTCGGATGTGCCTTGGGTGACTTCCCGAACAGGCCCCGAGGATCACAGATTAACTTAGAAAAGTGCTGTTGAGCAATTCTGAGTAAATTTGATACCCACGACACAAATTAAATCAAAAAAATATGAAACCAAATGAATTTGAAACTAGACTCCCAAATCAAAACTCAGAAACAAGAATCACTCGAATCGGACTTAAAACGAACACATGACGCTCAGTCGAAGTGACAGGTTCCGTATTCAGACCTGAACTGACCTATCAACTTCGACAGAGAGGTGTCAAAAATCCGCTTGATAGAAATTAATGAAATTTTACAGGCATAAACTAGACAGCCTCACATTTCCCATGGCTCTAGAATCACTGCAAAATTCATCCGGACAATGAAGTTACGAGTGTCCGACATTGGGGTACAGTTGCTGTCAAGTTAAGCCTTTTTTTGATTAAAATCAATTTAAAACAGTGATCCAGTATGTGGAATCCGTGCAAGACAAATCAAAAACATTTTGAAAAGATATTGAAGAACCTCTAGGAAGAGATGGGGCATATGTTTGGCTCACCATCCTCTCCGATTGGAAAGGATATGCCAAAAACCCCCAAAAAGTGAGCAAAAATGCCCAAACCGAGAGGTTAGACCTAGAGGTCTTCAATACTCAACAAAACTTGCTTGAAATCATGTTGAAAGCCAACAAGAAATATTCCAGAATTGATTGGGGCTATTTATTCCAGATCTACCACAATGACGGCGATAGATCCGAAATACAAGCCAAATCCGACAAAATAAGTGCTATGTGTGTATGTGTATAAAAATCCATTCAAGAACAATATAACAACATATAGCGTGCATTCATATCAATCAAAGGGGTTCTAGAACAACCTAGGGTTCCGTTCCATTATCGTTTCCTTTAGTTCTTTCTCCCCGTTAAACACGGTTCTTCAAGATAATCTTGGGGTACTTTGAATATGAAACGGTCTTCACAGATTCAAAAGGCTTATTCAAATAGGTTCTAGCACTAGGATCAATCCCCAGTCTCGTTTCCCCTAGATCTCGCCTTCACGTTTTACGGCTAGGGGGAGTCTACTTTGAGTAGGGGAAGGGTTTTCATACACATAGAAGAGGCCTTATTCTACAAAAAGGTAGAAGAAGAGATCTAGATCTAGAATGTAAAAAACAAAAAAATAAAGAGAGGTTTGAGGCTTACCTGGGCTTCTGGAAGCAAGACTGCAGTGGTTTCCCTCTTCACTCGGAGCTCTTTGATCTCCAACTTCTTGGCAAAAGTTCTTGGCAAGAGTTAATGGCCATTTGCTTAAAGAGGAGCCTCCTATTTATAGGCAAAGGCTAGGGTTAGGGTTGGTGAGATGGTAGACACAACATAATGTCTAGAGCCCACCAACCTTAACCCTAAGGCTATTTCCAAGATTTCCATTCCTTTAATGAAGGATATGATGGTAAAAAGTGAAAACTCTCGGAAAACCCTAATTTTGAGAAAAAAACATGTATCCGACATATCAGGTCGGATACACGAGTACCTATACGTATCTGGCATATGTTTCCGGATACATTAAGATCTACTTGTATCTGACAACTTATGTCGGATATAAAGAGGTATGCTTGTATCCGACCTGAGTTGTCGGATACAAGGAAAAAGCTTGTTTTCTCAAATTTTGTGCTGGTTTCAAAAGAGATAATGACTTTTGCTAATTATTCATCATTTTTACTGTGCAATTTGGGGTGTCTACAACTGCCCCTCTTTGCGGGAGTTGCGAAGCAATGAGCTGCAAAGATTAGACAAGCCCAAATTGCACTCCCTTAACCCTGATTTGCTTGGTTCAATTCAATTTTGCAAAATAATTTTTGGGTGAAGATTTGCCAAAAAGCCCTAACTTTAAGGGGCATCTCTCCAAGAAGTCTTAAATTCCACTGAGCTCTCGTGGCTATGAAGTGGATTTTAAGCCCAAAAATAATATCTTTTGAAAACTGATTTTTTTTTCATCAGACTAAGTTAAAAATTGAGTGGATATCTTCCTTTTTGATCAACACATTTCCCCCAAGTTGTCCCAAATTCCACTGAGCTCTCGTGGCTATGAAGTGAATTTCCAGACAAAATAGGGTTTTTTGTGAAAATAGCAGACTTTGGAGCATATTTTTTCTTGCTTTTTCATTTTTTCTTTTCTTTTCTCTTATTTTTTTTCTTTTTTTCCTTTTTTATTTTCTTTTTCTCCCTTTTTTTTTCTTTTTTTTTTTTTTCTGTTTTCCTATGTATTCGACGTAACTCGTCAGATGAGAGGGGTCTCTCTTGTATCCGACATCATATGTCGGATACACCATGTTATATAAGTCACGCGCGACCGCGACTTTCCCTCTTCCTTTCTTTCTTCTCCAATCGCGAACCCCGAACACATCTTCCTCTTCTCCGCCGATTGCCGAACTTCTGCTCTTCTCCGGCGACTTCCAATACTTCTGGTGACTCTTATTGTTTCCGGCGAGAGACATAACTTTGGCATTTTCCGTGAACGCCCATTTACAGCAGTGGTTGAGCCCTAGCTCGATTTTCTTCTGACTTTTCCTGATTTCCGGCGATTCCTCAACTCGACATTGGAGTGTCTGCTCCGGCGACTTGACTCAACTCCAACGACTCATCCTTTGCCAATTCGAAGATCATCCCTCCCTCGTAATCCGACCAAGTCAGTGAGCATCCATGCTTTCTTTTCTTTTCTTTTTTCTTTTGCATATATTGGATGAGCATTCCTTCCATCAATGCATATCCATGGTTCAATTTCCTTGATCACCTACGGCCTGTTGCTTTGGTGACGCTTTGATAGCACTGAATTGTAGGATTTTTAATGCTTTTGCCCACCTTGAACTGGGCTGCCAATGGTGCCTCAATTATGCTGTTTTTCTGCTTTGATTGTCTTGCCAATTTTGAATTTCTACAATTCCTTGAGATGTGGTTGCCTGCCTGTGATGGACTGAATTGCTTATCTCATATTGAATGATTTCAATATGCTTATCTTCAAACATGTTCTAAATGATATTATTTGTTCTTCACCATGTTCTGATTTTTTTTTTATAACTTAAAGTAATGGTCCACCTGACATGATTTCTCCATGACTTGTTCTTGTCTACACTTGGCATTATCACTTTGATATCTTCAAAGCAGGTTCTCCACTCATGGTTTTGATTGCATGCTGATATCGAGCTGCAATTTACTTTGTCTTTTAGAACATTAGCCACCCTTTTAGAATGATATCTTTGACAGTGTCTGAGAACTTCGGATTTTTCCACTGAATTGTATGCCTTTGAATTGCCAATGGAGAAAATATTTCCAAATGCCATGCTATGATCTGTTCTTCCCTGATCTGATTTTAGCATGCCCTTGACCAAGGAGGTGCTTCGACTGCTAGGACTTTTCCTTGATTGGCCTTTGGGCTCCTCAGTTTATTTTGATCTTTGATTAGCCAAGACCTTTTGCCTCCGCATCACTGTCCAGCTTTAATGTAGGAGTCCTGCAGTAAATTATTAGATATTAAGCCTTGTAGATAACTTTTAGGACAAAATGCTTTAGAATAGTATAGAAATATTTCCTAAAAAGGCTTCAAACAGAAAACACAATTCCTGAAAATTTTGAAAAAAGTCATGCAAGATTCCTGATGAACTAGAATTGAAACCTAGACCAAAAGCAAGGTAACATTTGAACTGAAATTCATAAAACACTTCCTTGTGGCTTGTAGATGGCTAGGAGTCGTTCCTGTGTTCGAGAGGAGGCTGACCTTGCCGATCAGCCCTCCACTTCGCGGGCTCGGACAGAGGCGAGTTCTAGCGCCACCCTGTCGGAGCCATTAGATGTTTCCAGAGAGAGCTCTGCTGAGGGCTCTGCTGAGGTAGGCTTCCCAATTCTTTCTTTTCCCTCCTTCTATTCTCTTCCTACACAAACCTTCACATTTCTCCTTTGGATTTTAGCCCGTTGTTGCTCCTGCTCGAGGTCGGGGCAGAGGCCGAGGCAGAGTTCAGGATCAGGCCCTTGAGGGTGAGGGAGGCCGTGGCAGAGGCCGAGGACGTGGCAGAGCCAGAGGTGCAGCTCAGGATCCGATTATTGGAGGCGATGCTAGGGGATTCCGTTTGGCCTTTCCTGCGGATTTGAGGGCATCTGTTCAGGACACCGAGCTTCTTAGTGGATTGGATCATCATCCGTCGATGTGTGTCCGAGCAGATCTTCCTCTTCGGTATCCCCCTTGTCATCTGAGAGGTAGTTGGGGGAGATTTTGCGAGCTGTATCAGACCCTATCTCCCGTACTCAGATGGGAGTTCCGCAGATGTCGTTTTGACCATTTTCTGCTTATTCCATCATTTCGAGCTGATCGCCCTCTCATATTCGCCATGCTGGAGCGGTACTTCCCCGACACGCAGACTTTCCATCTGCCAAATGTTGAGCTTGGGATTCGTCCGTCAGATTTTTTCATGCTCACTGGCATCCCCTTGACGGGTAGGACCATAGAGATGGAGCGTCCTTCTACTGCAGACATTGGCACCCTGCTAGGGTATGAGGATCTTCTTGAGACTGCTTGGGATGGCAGGAGTGGACGGATTTCTATTAGTTGGTTGCGCGGCAGCATTGCAGATCATCCTGACCGGAGGCACGCTATTATTGTTGAGGTTGATGACGGTTTCGTCCCTCTATTCCGCCGGGTCTTCTTGTTGATGCTGGGCAGCTGCTTTTTCCAGGAGGATACGACGTCAGTCAATCCTGTCTTCTTGGATGCCCTGAGGGATCTTCGGCAGACCAGGCGGCTAGCTTGGGGCCGGTTGATATATGGGACTATATTAGCCGGACTGAGCCGAGTCATCCAAGGTCTGGTTGCTCCGAGGGGAGATGGTATCAACTGCCGATTTTTCTGGCAGATTTTACAGGTAAGGAACATTTGGACTTAATCCCTTGAATTTCTTTTATCTCCTTCTAACTTGTTTTCTTTCTTTGCCAGATATTCATGTATTCATACATGATCTACTTCCGCCCTTCTCCCGTGCCTGGTGCTGCAGCGTTCCCCGTAGCCATACGGTGGTCTGTTCTTGAGAGGGATGCGGATAGGAGCCAGCCCCGGTCGGCCCGAGCGCACTTAGACCGCTCCCGCCGTTCTAATGTAATTTTCCCTTCCCCTTCACTATTCTCTCTTCTTCACCCTATCCTTGTATCTGACACTTTTTCTTTGATTGCAGCTTATACTGGCCTGCTTCGAGGACGTAGATGATGAGGTTGCTCGTCAGGAGATGGTGCAGGACGCTTTTGAGCGGGATGTGCGGTGCCAGTCCTACCAGTGTTTCATTGGGAGACTTGGCAGGATTGTGTACCTAGGCAAGCGCCAGTACTTCCAGCACACTAGCGCTCCTCGTATCCCGATTCCTCCACCACCCATCGGCCCTACCATCCTCCTGCCCGGATTTGATGTGGCCCAATTTGATTAGTGGGAGGATGCAGAGTTGCTTACTGCAGCTGGTGATTATGATGAATGGATCCAGAGAGTATCCATTGGGTGCTTGATGGATCGACCCACTCATGCTGGGGTGACCGAGATCGGCGGGATCTATATCCGGGTCCACGATGATACTGTGAGTTTTGTGATCTTCATTTCATTCCATTTCCTTCCATTCTGTATTTCTGACCCTAATTCTGTTCTTATTGGTAGGTACATGAGCTGAATGCTTTGCGGGACCAGTTCCAGAGCCAGCGGGCCGCGATCGATGATCTGATCGCAGAGCATGACGCGGTCGTGGCCTAGAGGGATGCCCGGATCAAAGAGCTGGAGGCTCTGGTTGCCGAGCTTCAGGCTAGACAGGTATATGATTCTTTACAATATTATCTCCTTCATTTCCATGTTTCTGTTGTTCTGATATGAACTGTTTTGGCTTTTGCAGGGCCCCATCCCAGATCAGGATGTTACCTTCGAGCCCGATTATCCCATTCCTGATCCATCTCCGGCTCGGGCTGCTGATCATGATGATGCCTCAACTGCTATTCCTGATCCTACTGCATCTCCTGCACGTGCTGCTCCTGCGGATCCTGGGGCTCCCGTGGATCCTGTAGACATTCCGGTTGCAGACCCGGCTCTTACTGCTCCTGCCAGCACTTCATCCCCTGTGGCGACTCCTGATCCTGCTCCTAAGGTCCCTGGTAAGTTTTCTTTAGCTTCATCTTCTTGGATCATTTGGCTACCTCAATTTCTGATTTTTCTTCTGTTGGCCCAGCTATTTCTGCTCCTGGCCCTTCTTCTGCTGCTGCCGGGCCTTCTAGAGCTGCAGGAGCAGAGACTGCTGTGGCTGAGGGTCCCGTCGAGCCTGTACCTGCTAAGCCTGAGGCCTCTTCCCCAGATTCTGCTCCTGACAAGCCTCCTGAAATTTCAGACTACTGCTTGGAGTATCAGCTCCAGTCCATCGTGGGTTGGAGACCGTGCTACATGGCCGAGCGTCTTCTGGCATACTCTAGGCACCGATTTTCTCGAGGTCGAGGTCGCAGAGGAGCACGAGGCAGAGGACGCGGGGGCAATCCTGCACAGTAGTAGGAGATTAGGATTCTTATGTATTTATACCGCACTTTGTACAAAGAAACTTGCATATATATATGAAAGAAAATTTTTATTCATTCTCTCTTGTCTTGCCCTTCTTTTCTTTTCAATTTTATGCAATTACAACTTGTATATAGGTGAAACAGGTAAAAAATTCGGATTTTTCTCCATTTTCTCTTTTTTTTTTTGCCTTTTTTCTTTGTATCTGATATATCAGATCGGCTACACTGAATCTCCTTTGTATCCGGTATAACATGCCGGATACACATGACCCCTTTTGTATCCGGAATTGTTCATCGAATATGAAGAAACTCTTTTGTATCCGATTTGATATATCGGATACATTAAAAAATGCTATAAATGCAACTAGCCTCGGGATTTGCATATTTTTTTACGAGTTTTTGAGTTTAGAAAACCCCTTTTTCGCCTTTTTCTTCCTCCCATTGATTCTTAGCTTGCTCCCATCACCTCCAATGGATTCCGGATCATCTTCTGCCTTGCCATTGTCTGTCCATGTAGCCTCCCCTACAAAACAACCTTTTAGAGCAAAACCCCCTAATCTCACTAGGTACAGCCTTGTAGATTCATTCTATACTAGGTGGGTCAACTCCATGACCCTTGATGAAGAGAGGAAATGGGATTCCACCTATCTAGGCCATGTTCTGCTTATCCCAAAGATTCCTTTCAAGTGGGAGATTATTGAAGCCATGATTGGCCACTGGGTACTTAACCTAAACCTTTTTCGTTTTGGGGACCATGAGATGACCCCAACCATTGAGGAGGTTGAAACTATCCTGGGTTTGGGGTTTGCAGAGAAGGTAGTGAACCCACCCCTCAAGCCCAGTTACAAGAAAGAGGCTTCTACTTTCCTAGGTATAGGGAAGAAGGATTTAGGGGATTCTGACACCCTTCTGACTTTGTCCAAGTCTTTTCTAATTGAGAAGCTCTTGAGGGGGGAGAACAAGGAAGCCAGGTTCAATGCCTTGACCCTGATAGTGGTCAACCAACTGCTTTTCCCACGGGATGACGATGAGGTAGACTTGGCCCTAATCTCAGTTGTATGCCAGGTTAGGGAGCGGGAGAGACTGGCCCCTATGATTTTGGCAGAGATGTACCAGGCTTTGACTGACTGTTATTACAGGAAGACGAAGCGCTTCCTATCATGTGCCCCTATCTTGCAGGTAAATTTTCTTTCTTTTTTTTTTTTGCTTTTTTTTTTCTTTTTGCTTTACAATATATTGAAACACCCTTCCTTCTTTGCAGCTTTGGCTACTTGACCATCTGAGTCAGATTGAGGAGATCAATCAACACTTCTTCCCAAGCTTGAAAGTTCCCATCTTGATGAGCAACCGAGGGTGTCCTGACATTCCAGGGGGCAAGCAGGGCTGGTTTTCTTTCTTGGCTACACTCCAGGATGATCAGGTGAGGTGGCCTGGTACTTATCAGCCTAATGCAGAGACTGTGATTAGTTTCCGAGACCGCAACTTTTTGGTTTTGGCTGGTTTGAGACACGCGGTGCTTTACCATCTTGGGCCACTTTCACCAGCCACCATGAAGCTGAATGCTTGGTTGATGAGGGAGTGGTCCTATGTTCGTTTTATGCGGAGCCCGGTCTTCTCATTGTCCCATGTGAAGGACTATCTTTTCTGGATCAGGGAGCAGATACAGAGTTAAGCTCCAGTACCCGAAGATCCTCCTGTAGTCTTGGCTTCTACTTATGAAGACATCCTGGAGTCTGAGAAAACTTCTCACAAGCGACTTCAGCAGATATGAGTACGAGAGGCCCAGGAGCTTAGGATACGAGGCCTTGACATGGAGAGGCAACTTGCAGAGCAGGTATCCCGCCGTCTTGCTGTGGAAAATCAACTTGAAGAGTAGAGGCAGGCTCGCCGCTTTGAAGTCCGAGTACTGCGGCAGAAGCACCAGGATGCTTTAGCCAGCCTTAGGAGCATGAGGATCAGGCAGACCCTTTCAGATGATGTCATTTACTTCTTGAGTGATCCCGCTGCAGAGGGGGCTTCTGGAGTTATCGCAGCTTAGGCAGCTCGGATTCGGGAGCTTGAGGAGCGGCTAGGAGACAGAGACTAGCCTTATTTCCTGCACATTTTTCTTTTTCTTTTTTTTTCATACCTTTGTACGAAAGCAAACTCCAATAGTGGAAAGACAGGATTTAATTCAAAAATAAAATTTTTATATTATTGGCCTCAGAATGCTCAGATGCTTGTAAAAACAAAGGTTTTATGAAGAGTATTTGATTTATCATCACTGGCCAAAGTATAGTTTTTCTTTTTATTTTTTTTATTTTTTTGAAATTTGGTCCATATACTTAATCATCCATAATTAAAGGAATTAAAACCAAGTTAAAATAATGAAAAGGGTAATCCAAACCATAAGGAGGGATCAAATCTGTCTATCTTAGGACTTTTAGAATCATCCCCAAATGCTTTTTCTTCCAGAATTGACCGTGTTACCCAATCTGCTCAGTCTCAGTACTTGTGTTGATTTCTCTTCAAGCTTGGATCACATGATCAACTCAACCTTTGATTTTTTTTCTTTCTTTTTTTCTTTTTTTCTTCTTGCCAATATTGCCCCTAGCGCCAGTTACGGTTTTCACTAGGGCCAGCTTCTATATTCCGTCATCACCAATCTCACTCTGAAATTTGAATGAACATACTAAGATCACCGAGGGCTTAGAAATAGGACGAAAGAAAGGCTAGGCTCGGTTTATGAAAGAAAAGGTATTAAGGCTCAAAAATTTTCAAATGTGGAAATAGGTCAACTGGACTTACAGTCATGATGAATTTAACTCTTTTTTCCCCAAATTGCATTCTTTACATCTCTTTTCGCACTTGGCTTTCATTTGCCATTTATCTTTGTTTTTTTTCTTTTTTCCTTATTTTTGCCCCAATTGGCCTTGCCCCAATTTGTTTTGCCCCAATATAAGACTGTAAGTCCGGTTTAGGTTTATCAAAGAAACGAACCGGCTCAAATTGGCTAGACTAGGGATTTAAATTTGAGGGGAATAAAGAAAAATGGCCTCGTATCATTTCCTAGTAATGTTCAATCAAGGAAAATACCTTTTTACTACATCAAAGTTAATTAGCTCAGGAAAATCTGTCTCATCCATTTCTGTCAAGATGAGTGCATCCCCTGACAGGACCTTCTTGACAACATAAGGCCCTTCCCAATTGGGCTTGAACTTACCACGAGGATCTTCCAAAAATGGTAAAATTTTCCTTAGCACCAAGTTTCCTTCCTGGAAAGTTCTGGGCTTCACTTTCTTATTGTAGGCCCGGGCCATTCTTCTCTGGTACAACTGGCCATGACAAAGCGCTTTCAAACGCTTCTCTTCTATTAGGTTGAGTTGATCACTTCTTGACTGTATCCATTCAGCTTCTTCCAATTCAGCCTCCATGAGCACTCTGAGCGATGCGATTTCTACTTCCACTAGCAAGACTGCTTCCATTCCATAGACTAGGGAATACGGGGTTGCCCCAGTCGAAGTCCGGATTGAGGTTCTGTAGGCATGTAGAGCAAGTGGCAGCATTTCATGCCAATCCTTGTAACTTACTACCATTTTTTGAATGATTTTCTTTATGTTCTTGTTTGCTGCTTCTACTGCCCCATTCATCTTTGGCCTGTACGGAGCTGACTTGTGGTGGGTGATCTGAAACTGCTCACACAACTTCTTCATATCCTTGTTCTTAATGTTTGAAGCGTTGTCTGATACTATGGCACTTAGCAGTCCATAGCGACAAATAATATTGTGCTTCAAAAATTTAATAACATGGTTACTTGTGATATTTGCATATGAGGCTGCTTCAACCCACTTAGTGAAATAATCGATTGCCACCAAGATGAATCTATGCCCGTTCGATGCCTTAGGGGAAGTCATGCCAATGACATCTATGCCCCACATGGAGAAAGGCCATAGTGATGTCATGTTGTGCAATTCACTTGGGGGTGCATGCTTGTTATCTGCATATATCTGACATTGGTGACACCTTCTGACATATATACAGCAATCATGCTCCATGGTCGACCAGTAGTATCCCAACCGCAGGATCTTCTTTGCCAGCATGTGTCCGTTCATATGGGGTCCACAAACTCCTCCATGTACAGTCTCGATTAATCTTTATGATTCAGCCTTAGCAAGGCACCTGAGCAGGATGTCATTATGTGATCTCTTGTACAAGTGTCCACCACTTAGTAGGAATTGATCGGCTAATCTCTGTATTGTCCTTTTCTTTGTAGAAGTGGCATTTTCTGGCAAACTCCGATTGTTCAAAAAATTTTTGATGTCTTGAAACCATGGTGCTTCTTCTTCAGGTGCTCCCTCTAGAACGAGACAATATGCAGGCTCATATCTGACCTCAATTTCCAGTGGTTTGATGTCTACCCCTTCTGGCATGCTAACCATTGAAGCCAATGTTGCTAGAGCATCCACGAACTGATTTTTGGCCCTTGGCATATAGTTAAAGGAAATTCAAGTAAAATTTGTGCTTATTTCTTCCAAATACTGGTGATAGGGGATCAATTTGTGATCCTTGGTTTTCCATTCACCAGTTGTTTGGAAGATAATAAGACTCGAATCTCCGTATACGTCAAGTTCCTCCACTTCATGATCTATGGCGGCTTGCAACCCAATTATACATGCTTCATATTCTGTAATATTATTGGTGCACTGGAATCTCAGCTTTACTGCAATCGGTATGTGTGAACCATCTGGTTTGACCAAGACTGCCCCTATTCCATTTCCATTCATGTTGGCGGCCCCATTGAAGAACATCTGCCAAGAGCTTTCACTTTCCTTTTCATCAGGAAAGAAGATTGCCTCATCAGGAAAGTTGGTCTTCAACGGTTGGTATTCTGGCAAAGGATGTGCGGCCAGGTGATCAGCTATGGCTTGACCTTTGATCGCCTCTGAGTGATGTACGTGAGGTCAAACTCGGATAGTAACAACTGCCACTTCGCCGTTCTGACGGTTAGTGCTGGTTTCTCAAACAAATACTTTAGAGGGTCCATCCAGGATATCAATAATGTGGAGTGACTAAGGAAGTAATGCCTTAGCCTCTGAGTGGCCCACACTAGAGCACAACAAGTCTTTTCCAATGGTGAGTACTTGGCTTCATATTCTGTGAATTTTTTACTCAGATAGTAAATTGCCCTTTCCTTTCTACCAGTATCATCATGCTGCCCCAAGACACATCCCATCGACGTTTCCAACACTGACAAGTACAAGATCAGCGGTCTTCCTGGAGTTGGTGGCACTAGCACAGGTGGGTTCAACAAATACTTCTTTATTGTATCAAAGGCCTGCTGGCAATCCTCATTCCAGACCATCGGGTTATCTTTCCTTAGAAGTTTGAAAATTTGTTCACAGATAGCTGTGATCTGTGCTATAAACCGGCTTATATATTGAATTCTTCCAAGAAAGCCCCTAACCTCCTTCTCTGTTCTGGGCGATGGCATCTCAATAATGGCCTTGGCTTTAGCTGGGTCAATTTTTATTCCTCTTCTGCTTACTATAAATCCCAGCAACTTTCCTAATGTAGCCCCAAAGACGCATTTAGCCGGGTTAAGCCGTATGTAAGCACCTCATTTTTGCGCTCCCAGAAAAACCAGAAATGCAAACCCTGGACAGAAAGTCAAACCCTAAGGGGTGAAAAGTTGACTTTTTGATCAAGTGAAATTTGGCCACCTCGCTTTATACCATTGGATAGAGAATCTCGACACGGTTCCAACGCAACTGAGTTTGCAGGAATCGGGGTCCGGATGAAGGTTTTGCGGACGATCAAACTCGAGCAGAGCCAAAAGTTGACTTTTTGCTAAAATCCGATCCGGAGGCCTACCCCTAGGTCATCGGATAGAGGGCTCCAATACGATTCCAACGCAACTGAGTTTGCAGGAATCGAGGTCCAGATGAGGGTTCTGCGGGCGGTCAAACTTGAGCAGAGCCAAAGTTGCCTTTCTGCTAAAATCCAATCCGAAGGCCTACCCCTAGGTCATCGGATAGAGGGCTCCGATACGATTCCAACGCAACTGAGTTTGCAGGAATCGGGGTCCGGATGAGGGTTCTGCGGGCGGTCAAACTTGAGCAGAGCCAAAAGTTGACTTTCTGCTAAAATCCGATCCGGAGGCCTACCCCTAGGTCATCGGATAGAGGGCTTTGATACGATTCCAACGCAACTGAGTTTGCAGGAATCGGGGTCCGGATTAAGGTTCTGCGGGCGGTCAAACTTGAGCAGAGCCAAAAGTTGACTTTTTGCTAAAATCCGATCCAGAGGCCTATCCCTAGGTCATTGGATAGAGAATCTCGACACGGTTCCAACGCAACTGAGTTTGCGGGAATCGGGGTCCGGATGAAGGTTCTGCGGGCGGTCAAACTTGAGCAGAGCCAAAAGTTGACTTTCTGCTAAAATCCGATCCGGAGGCCTACCCCAAGGTCTTGGGATAGAGGGCTCCGATACGATTCTAACGCAACTAAGTTTGCCCAGATTGGAGCCCGGGTGAAGAAAATATGAGCTGACGAAATTCCTGAGCAGCAAAACCGGCAATTTGCGCACGTGACAAAAAGCTGCACACGTGGCGAGTTGCGCAGGAAAATATCTCGGGGATCAAATCCGTAAATATCCAAATATACGAAATATCCCAGGGACTAAATCTGTAAAAATCCGAGAATATCGGATTAAATTGAAATTGGCCAGGGACTAAATCTGAATTTTTCAGATTTTCCGACCGGCGAGCGGCGGCATTAAATGATTTCTCATCATTTTGCCACTCGCGCGGACGTGGTAGGCGAGTATCTGCTTAGCGCAAGCTGAGCGGATCCCCTTTTTTTAGCTCGGCGGATACCCCCTGTATTCGTCTATAAAAGCCGAGGCAGGATTCATTTGTAGGGGTTGGCTGTTTTCGGGTTCGGCATTTTTTGTTTGGTAGTTCTCGAGTGCGGGTTTTGCTGGGTGTTGGCTCTCTTGGCTCAAGCCTTCTTCCCCACCCTGCCTGGTTCGAGACCCACTCCGTATACCCCCTTGTCTTAACAAACAAAACCTCCGACATCACCATCACCTGAAGCCCCTCCAACCCCGTTCTTTCTTGTCCTCTCTTTCCTCAACGAACCTGAAAGGGGGTCATGCTGTTGGTGGGAGAAGAAGGAGGCTCCGGCAGCAACTCGTGAGCTCCAGGGAACCCTCCGGCCTGCTCTACAAAGGTTTGGAACCAAGGTGAGCTCCCTCCCTGTTATTGTTTTATAATGTATAAATCGAGCATGTTTCCCATTTTAGCATGTTATTTTTTGTTCCAGTTTGTTTGATTCGAAGGTGGGAGTCTGTTCCCATGGTCACCTCCTCTGATCTCATGTACCTCGATAAAGCCCCCAGTTCCCTTCTTTGTAAGTTCTGTTAATGTTTGGTGTTATGTTTTGTTAATGTTCGGTGTTAAGATTTATAGATTTGCAAAGAGGTTTGATCCTCAAAAATTAGCTTAGATTAGTTTCCAACTGTGTTTAGAGGTCTTCTGGGGTTCTAAGGATCCCCAGAGAGTGATTACAGAGTTTAAAAACCATTAAAAATGGAGTTCGGGTTTCGTAGGGGTATGCGCCGAGCTCTGTGAGCTCAGCCCACCCAAAAAAGAGGTGAGCGGATCGTTTTTTTTGGCATCCACCGAGCTCGCGCCCCCTTTCACTTTTGGATGCGCTCACCTCGCGCTCACTTAAATTTGGATGCGCTCAACTCGCGCTCACTTAAATTTGGATGCGCTCAGCTCGCGCCCACTTCACTTTTTGGGTGCGCCCACTTCATCTTTACCTTAAAAAATCCCGAAAATACCCTTTACCTTAAAAAAATCCCGAAAATGCCCTTCACCTTGATAAATCCCGAAAATGCCCTTTACCTTGAAAAATCCCGAAAATGCCCTTCACCTTGATAAATCCCGAAAATGCCCTTTACCTTGAAAAATCCCGAAAATGCTCTTTACCTTAAAAAAAATCCTGAAAATGCCCTTTACCTTAAAAATCTCGAAAATGCCCTTTACCTTAAAAAATCCCGAAAATGCCCTTTACCTTGAAAAATCCCGAAAATGCCCTTTACCTTAAAAAAATCCCAAAAATGCCCTTTACCTTAAAAAATCCCGAAAATGCCCTTTACCTTGAAAAATCCCGAAATTGCCCTTTACCTTAAAAAAAATCCCAAAAATGCCCTTTACCTTAAAAAAATCCCAAAAATGCCCTTTACCTTGAAAAAATCCCGAAAATGCCCTTTACCTTGAAAAATCCTGAAAATGCCCTTTACCTTAAAAAAATCCCGAAAATGCCCTTTACCTTAAAAAATCCCGAAAATGCCCTTTACCTTGAAAAATCCCGAAAATGCCCTTTACCTTAAAAAAATCTTGAAAATGCCCTTTACCTTAAAAAATCCCGAAAAATGCCCTTTACCTTGAAAAATCCCGAAAAATCCCTCCCCTTGGACCCAGTATAATGAGCCAGTCTCTCCTTGATAAATATCAATTTTGATCTGTTTCTGTGATGTATATTCTGTAACTTTTGCTAGACATGGGTGGCATTCCTAAATCAAGCCAAATGAGCCAAAAGGGTTTTCGGGTCACCCGGAAACCCAATATGGGACTTGGACCACCGGTCCAACTTGATTTCCAGTGGGCCTTCCAACGGGGCCCACCCGGCCCAATAAATACAATGAAAGGTATGCATGCAACTTAATTAAGATAAGTAAAATTAATTGATCAAACCGGGTGGGCCAAACCTAAGGCGGTCCACCCGAACCAGATTAGTGAATTTATGCATGAAATGCGTGGTTTGGCCGAGACCAAGGGCAAGGGCCTATCAGGCCCGCCAAAGCCCACCAACTGAACCAAGGAAGGGTGCAAACCCTAACTTCTGGTAACTGGGGCTTACAAGCCCAGATTTGGACTACGGGCCCCAAGCCCAGTGTCCAACTCACTTTGGCAGATTAAAAAGATAAATCCAATAAAATTACTCGGCCACCATATGGGCCCACCTAAGGGGCCCACAAACCAATCCGGCCCACCTTTGCATGGAAGACACTTAAACTTCAAATCTGAACCTAAAGTAAAATCAATTGAACTAACTAAAGCCCAAAGGGCCTCTCAGGCTAGACTGAGGCCCACAAGGGTACATGGGCTTGGCTAAGCCCACCAAAGACACCATGGGCCTTCCAACGGGGCCCACCCAACCAGACTTAGATCACTTAATTAATCAAGATAAAAGCAATTAAAGGGACCCACACCACTCAGGTGGTCCCACCAGACTCAACCAAGCTGCATATCGATTTAGGAAACGGGTGAGACCAAAGTAAGCTGACTCAAACCAGGATAAACCTAAGGGACCCGTCATCCGACGGGGTGGACCGGGGTGTCTACGGACTTCCCCGAACCACAACCGAGACCTTACTTAGAATCTCAAAGCCGCAGACCAAAAGCCCTAATAGACAAGGTTAGGCACCCAGGTGTCCGCCTGCACCCCATCAGGCGGTGGCGACTCCGAACTTTCCCGTGCCGCGTTTCCGACGCGCGCACACCGTAGACTGTACTTCCTGAGACGATCAAACACCTTCTTCAGATTAATCAAGTGGTCATCTTCTTTGCATGATTTTGCAATCATATCATCTACGTAGACTTCCATCTCCTTGTGGATCATGTCATGGAATAGTGCTGTCATGGCCCGCTGGTATGTTGCCCCAGTGTTTTTAAGCCCAAATGGCATGACTGTATAGTGGATGGTGCCCCAAGGTGTGATAAACGCTGTTTTCTCTTGGTCTTCCTTAGCCATTTTGATTTGATTATATCCAGAGAAACCATCCATGAAAGAAAATAGGCTATGCACCGCCGTGTTGTCCACCAAGATGTCTATGTATGGAAGTGGAAAATCATCCTTTGGGCTTGCCTTATTCAGATCTCTGTAGTCCACGCACATTCTGACTTTCCCGTCCTTCTTTGGTACTGGCATTATGTTGGCGAGCCACTCGGGGTATATGGAGACTGCCTGAAATCCTGCTTGGAATTCCTTGACCACTTCGTCCTTGACCTTCAAGGTCCATTCAGGCTTCAATCTTCTCAGCTTCTGCTTGATTGGTTTAACCCCCGGCAAAATTGGCAACTTGTGCACCACCATGTCAATGTCCAACCCCGGCATGTCCCGATATGACCAAGCGAACACATCCTTATAATCTGCCAAGAACCGTGTCATTTCATCACCCTGCACATCAGATAGGCATGCCCCGATTTTTACTATTTTTTGGTCATCTTCGGTCCCAAGATTTATTGATATGGTCTCCTCAATATTAGGTTGGACCCCCTTGTTAGCACCTGATTTTTGCACCCCCAAAATGAAAAGTCAAACCCTGAGGGGGTCAAAAAAGTGACTTTTTGATTCAAGTAAATTTGGCCATCAAACTTCATCTCATTGAAAAGAGCGTTTCGACACGATTCCAACGCAACTGAATTTGCTGGAATCGGAATCCAGATGAGAAAGATATGAGCTGGTCAAACTTTTGGGGACTTTTTGCTCGACCCCAATTCAGCTGCCAAACTTGACCCCAGTGGACAGGTGGTTCCAAACCGGTTCCAACGACACTAAGTTTGCTGAAATCGGACACCGGATGAAGAAGTTATGAGCAATTGAAGTTTCAGAAAACTGCCCATGTGGCAAAAAAGGCAGCAAAAATGGAATAAACCAATAAAATAAATAAGATAAATGTGTTTAATAATATTTTAATAAAGAGAATCTCGCTTTTTTAATAAAATAATCGAAAAATCGAATAAAAATCTTGCAAAAAACCAAATTGAATAAAGGTTTGAAATCCAAACATTTAAAAAACGTGCTGGACCGTATTTGATTTACGGGCAGGGGATGCCCGTATTTGAAATACGGGCAAGATTCCGGAAGAAAACACGCGTCACCGTACGGAGGGACACGCGTCCCGTACGGCCAAATCTGCGATAATTGCAAATATTCGTTTTTCGCCCGTATTTGAATTATGGGCAAGGCACGCCCGTACTTCAAGTACGGGCAAGGCATGCCCGTATTTCAAGTACGGGCACGGAAATTTTGCCTATAAATAGAGAGGCCACCCCCCTCATTTGGACAAGCCATCCCTCTCTAGCCTACCCCCTCTCCCTCCTGGTGTACTCCACGACCAAATGCTGCCCAATCACCATCACTCCTAACCAAAACTCTTTTTCATACCCAAATTACCCTTATGCTATAAGACTACCCCAAAACCATGCCCAAGCATCCTGTTTACCCCTCATTGATCAAAGCCATCTAACCAAGTCTAACCAAACCCTTCCCAATTCATCCCAACAAACCTTGAAGGACGCGGAAGCGCTGCCGGATTTCTCGGAGAATCCAGACATCACAAATCTAGGCTTAATAGTGTGGTAATAATCTTAATAACTCTTTTCTTTAAATGTACATGTGAATTCCTTCATTTAAGTGATTTTGAATTCCTTTTTTTTAATACCTGATTACTAATCAACTCGTTTTGTTTTGATGGAATCCTCTACACAAATGAGCCATATTCCATGAAATAAAGGATGGATTCAAAGAACACTAAAAATCTAATATTTTGATTAATGGTGTTTGCAAATACAAAGAAGGGAGTTTGTTCTCCTTAAACTTTCCCCTGTAAACTCCCTTTTTCATGCTGGAATTTGGTTACTAATAACCAAGAGGGGGACTAGTTGCTTTAAGAAGAACAGAAGACGGAAGAAATGGTTTTATAAGCCAAATGAAAGAAATGTGGAACCTGGAAGGAAAGCAGAAGCCCGGCGGATGTTACCAGAAGACCCAGAAAAGCCACGGAATTGATCCAGATTAAAATCGGCAGCAAACATGCAAAACAGGTCACATCCGTAAACTCAGGCCGGTCCAGCCTGGACCGTGTTTGATTCACGGACAAGGGGGACCGGAATCCATTCATGGGCAAGCGAGACCGTAAAGAAAATACGGGCACTTGTAAAATAATGTAAAAATTGTAATTTCTTTGTTCGGTTGGACCTGATCCGGTCTAAGCCGGCTTGAACCATTCCCTTAAACCATTTGGGCTATTTTAAGCCCATTTTTGGACTTTGGGCCTAGATAGGCCCATCAAGACCCCTTTGGCCCACTAGTGGGGCCCACTTTTGACTGGCCCATAACAGGCCTGTTTTCAATAAACAGGTCCAAGGCCACTTGACTCTTGGCTAATGGGCCAAATCCAAGCCCACTAAGCTCATGAAATGTGTAAATAAATAAGATAACCAAATGGGTTACCCAATAACCCAACTGGGCCCAAGGCCCAACCATGGCAACCCACGGGTCTTCCAACGGGACCCGGGTCCGACCCACTCCACTTAAATCAATAAAAAGATAAAATCAAATAAAAGGGACCCACACCTCCAAAGGGCCCCGCCAGACCCAATAAGCAGCATGCTGGTTTAGGAAGGGTGAACTTGACTCAAAAAACCAGGGAGACCCGAGGGACCCATCAAACCGACGGGGCGGACCGGGGTATCTTTAGGACTTCCCCGGATCGTAACCGAGGACTTAGCTAGAACTCTGAAAAGCCGCAGACCAGACTTAGACCCGATTAGGCCAAAACCGTGTCTGCCTGCACTCTCAGGCAGTGGCGACTCTGAATGTCCCGAGGCACGCACCAAAGGTGCGCCCGGTGTGCGATCTAGGCCAGGTTTAGGTGCGCACACCCCTTTTCATGACGTTCCAATTGATATTCAATTTCTTTTGGAACGTCTTCTTCTTCGACTTCGGTCTCTTCTTCAATCCCCATGAGGTCAAAGTCGAGCTCGAAGTCGAAGTCATATTCAACCTGGTCCAATTCGGTCTGATTATATGGTTCATAAGTGGTTTGGACCTTTTTGAAAAAATTAAATTTTCTAGAAAAATAGAAAAATCTTTTTGGTCTTTTTGTGAGCCTTCTAAATATAATTCCCCTGAAGGCGAAGGCTCATTAGGACCTTCAGGGAAATGGCATTCCACTATTGGAGTTTTTTTTGGAAGCCGCGTCAGTTTGCCACACAGACGCTGCTTTAAAGGTAAGGGGAGTTTCCTCCCAATTTTTTAATACAAAATTCTCGGGAGCAGGGGAAATTGTGCAAGCCTGCTTCTCAAACCCAGAATCCGATGCCATCATCACCGGGTGGGTACTACCCTTTTCTGCTACGGGGCCCAGTCCAGATATAACCTCATTTGGGATTTTCACTGCTGCCCAGTCAATGAATGGTAGCTCCTTGTCACCAACTGTCTTTTCGCCTTCAGTCATGGCGAAGAATGTACCGACATCTTCGGAGAAATCCACCAGCTGCTCGGGCTATGTCCCAGGCCCGCCCAATGTTCCAAGCATAGGAGATGGGTTATAAGGTTGCAGGGTCGGAACAAAAGGCTTTTGGTATGGGTTGATGTTACGGTAGGGAGGCTTGGATTGGTCCATAGGAGGAGATAGTTGGATTATACATGAGGGTTTTGGAAAATTCTCCCTTAGATGAAGGATTTTTCCTCTGCTTCTGTTCTCTCCTTCTTCATGCTTCATTTTCTCCATCCTCTGGGTTTAAATCCCAACCCTACTGTAAGCACCTCATTTTTGCGCTCCCAGAAAAACCAGAAATGCAAACCCTGGACAGAAAGTCAAACCCTAAGGGGTGAAAAGTTGACTTTTTGATCAAGTGAAGTTTGGCCACCTCGCTTTATACCATTGGATAGAGAATCTCGACACGGTTCCAACGCAACTGAGTTTGCAGGAATCGGAGTCCGGATGAAGGTTCTGCGGGCGGTCAAATGTGAGCAGAGCCAAAAGTTGACTTTCTACTAAAATCCGATCCAGAGGCCTACCCCTAGGTCATTGGACAGAGAATCTCGACACGGTTCCAACGCAACTGAGTTTGCTGGAATCGGGGTCCCGGATATGGAAATATGAGCAAATTTGGCTCCGGGACGCGGCCCGGCACTTCTGCCAAAAAACTCGAATTTGCTGCTAAACTGAAGTTCAGTGGATAGGGAATCTCGCACTGATTCCAACGCCACTAAGTTTGCTAAAATCGGATATCAAACGATTGAGTTGTGGGCGGTTAATGTTTCTGAAAATTTGCGCACGTGGCAAACAGTGAAGAAAGAGCAAAAAAGTAAAAAGTTTTGAATTAAAAAATAATATTTTTGCTAAAAATCTAATTAAAGTATTTAAAATAAAAGAAAAAGCAAAGAAAATTAAAAGATGCATGTGCATCCAAAACTCAAAGCAAAAATCTTAATAAAATAATAATAAAAGTAAGATATCTAATGAATTAAATAAGTAAAGAAAAAAGAAAAATAAAAAAATATATAGTTGAACGAATTCTCCCATGTGGAGAATTCGTTCAACATTGCTTGGCCTCTAAGTTTTCTTGGAGGCCAAGTTTACTTGGAGGCTAAGGGTTAAAGCAATCATTGCTTTTGTTTAAAAAAAGGGCATGAAATGGAAAGAGGAAAGCTTTGGTCATAAAGCAAAGGAATAATTGCATTTTGGTCATGCAATATAAAAAGCCACCTTAGCATACTTTGAAGGGGTCGGCTCATTTTTGTTGGGATCATTTGGTCTTGATCCCCCATCTCCCCCAAGCTCCCTTGCTCTCCAAGACTCTTCTTCTCCATCTTTCCCAAAACCCTCTTCTCTCTTTGCCTTCTTCATCTTCACCTAAGAAGCAACTCAAAAGGGCTGCTGGTGGTGCCTTGAAGGTGGTGTTCCAGCAGTGTTCGAGCTTCAAGAAAGGGTGAGCACACCACTCGAAGGTCACAAGGCCCCAAGGTAATGTTCCCTATGGTATTTTGTTCATGATATATAAAAATGAGCTCCATATGAGCATGTGTTTTCAACCATGTGTTTCTTACCATTTCAAGCATGTCTTGCCTCTTCTTTCTCTACTTTGTCTTCCCCATTTCAAGCATGTCTTATCATTTCAAGCATGTCTTCAAGGGAGGAAGAGGGTAACATATAAGATGCTCTTAATGGTTCTTTTGGGCTACTAATTTGTCTCATTTAAAGTGGGAGTTTGTTCCCTCCATTTTGCATCTAATGTATCCCTTAACTCCCCCTCTCTCCCTTCTTTAACTAGGCTGCTTAGATCATGGTGTTGGCTTCAAATGTTAGATTGGTAATATGGCTTGTTAGCATGTCCAAGTTAGGCAAAAAGGGGTGCCTATTTTTCGGATACATGCTTTTATGTTTTCACTTTAATAAATCCTAGCTGCTGTTGTAGGTGATGAGCATGTCTCTCCTTCCTTTTAGCACCTGCACACATATCCAATATGTCTCCATGTGCCTACTTATCTTCACTAGAAGCATGTTAGGACATTCCCTCATTTGTCATAAGCTAATCCTCACACTAGCAAGCACATACAGCCTAGGGAATGCATGCACTTCTATCATGTTTTAAAGAATGCCTTTTAGTCATGTTCGGTAGGTTGGCATTCGAATTGCTTGTTTGGTATTTCGTGGAAGTTGGAAGAACCAAGGTAGGGATACTCAAGTCCCTACCCCATTGTGGAAGGTGGCTTAAGTGGGAAGAGGCAACTCCATGCCTTCCTTCCTCCCTTCCCATGCTGTAAAGCCTCCAAAAGAAACCAAAGTGGGGAGATCCCCCACTACTTGAACCACTGTGGGCTCAAACATGGGCCCACACAATCCCTGGAACACTCCTAGAAGACCCAGAAACCCAACCCCCTTGAAAAAACCCGAAAACAAGCCTCTGTATGTTGATTCGGCAACTCAGGCCGGATCAACAGAAATCCACTCATAGCCGGCCAAAGGTGCCGGATACACTGTGTCCTGTGTGTAACCGGCATCTCAGGCCGGCTACACTGTCTGAATGTTAATTTTGCTATTTTTGTGATCCTATGTCACTTTCTTAATTGTTTAAATCAAACCGTATGAACTAGTAGGGTTTCCGGGTCACCCGGAAACCCAAGATGGGACATGGACCCCCGGTCCAATATGGTTCCTAGTGGGCCTCCCAACGGGGCCCACTAAGCCCGACAAACTCATTTTGTTAAACAAAGATAAAATCAACCTGATTGAGTGGGCCAAACCCTAGGAGGCCCTCCAAAGCCCAACGTGGGAAGCATGTTGCTTAGATCTAGGCTTGGTTTGGCCGAGACCACGGGTAAGGGCCGATCGGGCCAGCTAAAGCCCATTAAATCGAACCAAGGTTAGGGTTTTAAAACCCTAACTCAAGAAGTCTTGGGCTTTCAGGCCCAAGCCCAGGTAAAGGGCCCCAAGCCCCATGCCTGGTCCATTTTGATGAAGATAAATCAAAGATAAATTAAATCATTTGGCAACCAGCTGTGTGGCCCACTCAAGGGCCCACAAACCAACCCGGCCCACCTTTGCATAAAAATCACTTTAAATTCAACTTAAACTTTAAAGTAAAATCAATCCATTTGAACCAAGCCCAAAGGGCCTCTCAGGCTAGACCGAGGCCCACCAGGGGACACGTGGGCTCAACCAAGCCCACCAAGGAATCCGCGGGCCTTCCAACGGGGCCCGCCCAATCAAACTCATCTCATCTTTAACTAAAAAGATAAAATCAAGTAAAGGGACCCACACCGCTTTGGCGGTCCCGCCAGACTTAACCAAATTGAATGCTGGAATAGGAATCGGGTGAGTGAGAGACCAGAGTTGACTCAAACCAGGGAAACCCATGGGACCCGTCACTTGACGGGGTGGACTGAGGTGTCTACGGACTTCCCCAGACCGCAACTGAGAATCTACTTAGAATCTCAAGCCGCAGACCCAAGCCCAAAATAGACTAACTTAGGCACCCAGCTGTCCGCTTGCACCCCATTAGGCGGTGGCGACTCCGAACTTTCCCGTGCGGCGTTTATGACGCGCGCACACCTACTTTAGGGATCAGCTTCTTGGCCCTGATTGGCTCCACCATCCCCTGCAAATTTATTCCCAGGCCTTTTCCCAGGTGAAAGTGGTATTTCTCCATCACTTTCTTCACCATGTTCTCAGCAGTAGTCCATTTTCTTTCTTTTTTCTCACAACCCCTAGGTATGAAATTAACGGTCTCAAACTGAAACGAGTGGAATGCAATCTTGTCAACAGTCAAATCTACATTTATCAAGGGTACATCAGGTGACACAATGGGAGGCACCAAATTCTCAACTAGGACTGTTATCACCCTTTGCCCTCTTATGTATTTCACCCTTTGGTGGAGCGTGGATGGTATTACCCTAGCCGAATGTATCCACGGCCTCCCTAGGAGTAAGTTGAATGCTGCTGGAATATCCATCACTTCAAATGTGATGTTGAAAATATTCGGTCCAATTGTGACCGGCAGTTCAATCTCCCCTAGGGAGTGTGTCTTAGAGCTGTCAAAAGCCCTCACTATCCTCCCATTCTGGTTGATCTTTGATTGATCCAGACCAAGCTTGACAAAAGTGATTAACGAGCAGACGTTTAACGCTGACCCGTTGTCAATTAATACCCGTGCGATCATACTGCCCTTACAAAGCACTGTGATGTGCAAAGGGTCAACATGATAACACCCACCTGGGCTTATCTCACCTTCGGAGAAACTTATCACATTATGTGACAAGATTTGACCAACCATTTTACCTAGCTGGTCTGGATCGATGGTCAGGGATACATGTGCACTCTGTAGCACCCTTAACAATGCGTCCTTGTGCTTTTCAGAATTCAGCAAAAGACCCAGTATTGAAATCTGGGCCGGGACTTTGTTCAGTTGATCAACAAGATTGAATTCACTCTTTTTTATTATTTTTATGAGGTCCTATGCCTCATTTTCTGCACCCTGGGGGGTGTCTTCTCCCACTTTTGTTTTTCTTTTTAATTTTCTTTTTTCTCTCTCTCCACCTCTGTTTCTTTTTCTTTCTCTACTCCTTCCACACATTTCCCCAACCTTGTCATGAGGTTCACCTCCTCCTGGTTCTGGTCCCTGATCACTGGAACTGTGGCCGTGACCCCCTCGCTGTAATTCCATGGTACAGGTGCCTCAGAGTAGGCTAATTTGGGGACATTGACCACCAACTGCTGGAGTTTGGACCGGGATGTATGGGCCGATCGAGGGACACTGTAGGAAGCTGAAATGTTTAAAACTATGGGTTGGAGTTTGGACCCAGATGTGGCTGATGGAATTGAAGAGGTGATGGAGGCGGTGGTGGGGTCCAGGTTGATGACTAAGGGAGCTTTTGGTGTCTTGGCTGGAGAATAGGTAGGTGGACTGCAATTGAAGACCAAGGGAGGCCTTGCAATATTTATTTGGGCCATAAGAAAGGAGACCCGGTTCAGAGAGGAGCTGATATCCTCAGCAGCATGCTCATTTTTCTGGAAGACCACATTGACCTCCTCTTCTTCTTTCTCTTGGAAAAAATGGACCTTGACTGAGGTCCCCACGGGTGCTATAAGCTGAGATGAGTCAAAGGTCCTTCTCCTGGTAGATATGGCAGTGATGAAGTTGGACGGGCCTGCCCCATTGTGGTACGGCAAGGGTTTTAGTCCGATATCATTTCCCGACGGGGCGGGTGCAGCAATGTTGAAAACCAAGGCCTTATGATCCAATAGATCCTAGACCGCGTGCTTTAGAACCCAGCAAGCATTTGTAGAGTGCCCTGGTGCACCCATGTGGAAGTCACAAGTGACTGCTGGATCGAAATTCCTCCCCTTTGTGGCATTCGGGCTTGGTTCCTTCAAAGTCACATATTCCCCTTTCAGTAGGGTTGGCAGCAGTTGGGAAAGAGATACCGGGAGAGGCGTGAAAACTCTGTTCCTTCTTGCTGCTAACCAGGCCTCCCTCTCTTCCTTAGTAAAAGTCCTCCTCGGGTTTGCAGGCACGGAGGGGGAGAAGTTGACATTGAGTGGGGTCTGATATGAGTGTTGGGCCTGCTGGGGTGCAGAGATGTTCACCTGGAGCGGTTTCTTGGCGGGAGGAGCCTTGACCAGGTTCACTTCTCCTTCTTTTCTAGCCCCGGTCTTTTTAAATCCAGCCCCCTTCTTTTATGCCAGGGAAGTAGAGGAATCAGACTGCCTGGTCAAAGCAGAGTAGTCAATGAGCCTTCCTGACCTGACCCCTTCCTCGATCCTGTCTGCCACCTGTACCAGGGCTGCAAAATTGGTGGTGATCTGCCCCACCAGGTGGTTGTAAAATGGCTACCCCAGTGTGCCCACAAATGTTGAGATCATTTCAGGTTCCAGCATAGGTGATCTAATCTGGGAGGCAGCTTCTCTCCATCTTTTGGCATACTGCCGTACAGACTCATCTTTCCCCTTGCTCATCCTCATTATGTCGTACCGGTCTGGTACGATCTCAGAGTTGAATTTATATTGGTCCAAGAAGGCGTCGGCTAGGTCCTTCCACCTTCTGATCCTTCCATGGTCCACCGTGGCAAACCACCTCAAGGCTGACCCTGTCAAACTCCTCTGAAAGAGTTGGATCAGTATGCCATCATCCCAGCCAAACTGGCATAGGGCCCCGCAGTATAGTTTCAAGTGGCTCATAGGGCAGCCTGTGCCATCATATTTATCAAAATCCGGCACTTGAAATTGACCGGTAGGTATACATCCGGGTACATACATAAGTCATCGAAGGTGGTACCTCCGTAGCTGTTTCCCCCCTTTACCTCCTTCAGTTCTTCCTAGACTATCTTGTGTAGCATTTTTCTTTCCATCTCTTCCCTAGCTTTTTCCTTCTCCATTTCTTTCTCAGATTCCACAGTGTTTTCCCTGATCAGGATAGGTTCAGGGACCGGTTCAGAAATGGGCTCAGGCATGGGTTGAGCCGGAGGCGGAATGTAGGCTTGAGATGGTGGTGCTTGATGGGAAGTCGATGCTTGATTTTGGGCTTGGGCCTGAGCCGCCAATAAGTCCCCTAGCATTTTGGCCAGACCGGCCACTTGCTCTTGCAGCTGAGCAAAGTCTTGAGTGGGTACGGTGGCTTGAGCTTGGTTCTCTTCAGTATTCATGGTGCAGGCTTTGAATCTGGTCATGGAAGCAATGATGGCAAGTAAGTGTACCTGGAGAAAGAAAATCAAAGAAACATGTTAGCTTCCATTTAACTTGGGTCACACCCTTATAAATGTAGACAAGTAGGTTAGGTGAACACAAGGCCAGATTTATTTGTTTATATATATATATATATATATATATATATATATATATTTGTTTTTTTTGTTGGAATATTTTAGGGCTTTCAAGTGTCCCACAAATGTTTTGATTTGATTGATAAAAATAACCAACCAAAGGCTTTTTTTTTCTTTTGAATTTTCTCAGTTTTCAAGTTCAAAAGCTTGATAAAAACATGTTTGAATTGAATTGGTATCAAAAAATATGACACCTTAGTTCCCTCTTTGATTTTCAAAATTAGGTTAAACCCTAAAAGAATATTTTTTGTTTTTGTTTGTTTTATATATATATATATATATATATATATATATATACATATTTTTTTTGAAACATTTTTACATTCTCTTTGGGGTGCCTAAGGATTATCCACGTTGTTTTAAGCATTTTATTCTAAAAATTTGGGCTGAAAAAGCAATTTGAACATATTCTGCATGTATCCGGCATAAAATGTCGGATAAGGCTATGGCTTATTGTATCCGATACAAATGATCGGATACATGCATAGGTCTTTGTAACTGATAGAGTATGCCGGATACGAATAAGACTCTTCTTATCCTACCTGAGTTGTCGGATAAGGCCGAAATGGCCCTTTTTGACTCATTTTTTCACCAGATTATGTTATTTTCATTCCCACTTGATGTTCACCTTGACTTGGCCTTTAAAACTTGCCCCAAATTGGGCTTTGACATCATTCTTACTAAAATTCACAAATTCATGAGGGTACTTGTACCCTCCAAAGTTACACACCAATTGTTGGACTTTGTACACTTGGTTGCCTCTTGCTTGGACTTTGGGTAGGATGACCTTTATTGAGTTGGAAACTCATCCTATGGGTTACACCAATCTTAGGCTACAACATTTTTGGGAAAAATTTCATCCCAAGCATATGGACACCATGGTTTTTAATTTACATAAAGATAAAAGAATACATGGCTTTACCTTGCCACCTTGTGTTACCTTCAATATGGTATTCATATTATACCTTGGCCTGTGAAACATGCAAACAGCCTTCCCACATTTACACCCAATTCCCCAAACGTAATTGTGTATTTTTAGCTGAAAACGTGTTTCTCCACCTTCAAGCGTATGGTTTTTGGGTTTTAGCTTAATTGGCAACTTAGAACTCAAGTCTAGCGATGCTCGGAATCGAATCACAGATCCCATTGTCATCACATCATTAACTCAAATTCTAAGGTGAATGCTTTCACTTTCGCTTTCCGAAGTAATCGACCTCAGTGCGCCAAGCTACCCACATTCAGGTTCAACTTCCTATAGGTAATGGGTAGGTTGTGCAAATAGTTTAAAGTGCTCAAGTGCATTTAAAATTGAGGTACATTCACAACGTCCCAGCCCCTTGCCACTCTTTTTCGTAGCCATGCATAGAATTTCAAGCCAAGGCATATGACATTATATTGAAAGCAAAACATAAGCAAGCAAAAGAGCCAAAGTAACTAAATATGCACACAAGTATTACATGCCCAAAAAGTAGTATACAAGCATGGCATTATATTGCACAAATCACCATTAGATCATGAAAAGCATGCTTGTAAAATTCAAAACATCCCCTAAATTTCCAGATTTCATGTTCGTTTCCTCATGCTCAAAGTGCATTATTTCTACCCAAATTGAAGCCTAAAAGTTCAGCAACTAGGCAATTTTGTACAAGGGGTGTTTTGTTGGGGAAACATGCTTGAAAAAACCTCAAAACCTCTACTGAATTCTGGGTTTCCGGGCTCTCAATTTTATGCTCAAAGTGCATGGTTTATACTCCAAATTGATGCTTAAAAATTCAGCAACTAACAATATGGTCCAAGAAAGGTTTTGTTGGTGAAAACATGCTTGAAAACCCTCCAAATAGCTACTGAATTTCCAGATTTTGTATTCTTCATTTTTATGCTCAAGTGACATTGTTATATGCCCAAATTAAAGCCTAAAAATACAGCACCTAAATGTATTGCATAAGAAGTGTTTTGTTGAGGAAAACTTGCTTGAAAACCCTAAAAAATGGCTACTGAATTTCTAGATTTTTTGGCTCATTGTTTTCATGCTCAAATCATGTCATCCTATACCCCAAAATCAAAAGCATGGCATAAAACAAACATTAAGCACAAAAAAACATTATTCATGGGAAACATGCTTGAATACCCAAAATTAACACTAAATTTCCAAATTTCAAATATTTTTTTTTTCAACTCATGGTATTGAAACCCCAAAATAACACATGCTATCACATAATATAGCCAAGTCATATCACAATATGGGTTTTCCTTTAAACACATTTCTAGACAAAATCAAGCAACATGCCCATGCCTTTATCCATGTGAATTTTCTAATCATACAAATCAGATTTGAGATTCAATATACACAAGTAAAGTAAGCAAAATAGCAAGCATTCAAAAGTAAAGAAAAAGCATGAACAAATACACAAAATGGCTTAAATCCACAAGTCCCCAGCGGAGTCACCAGTTGTGAGACATGGAAAAAATCACCGGGATGATTTCCCCTCCGTTAACACACGGGCTCAACGAAAATAGGAGAGAGTCGCCACCATTCAGATTTTTGAGATGTGAATGGACACCAAAAGATTCAAAAATAAGCAAAATGAGCTAAAAGGCAAATTCTAGAGTAAAAATAACTCTACTTGAAAATCAAATCCAGAGAAGGGTAAGGGGATTAGATTATAAACGGGGGAAGGTGTTAGGCACCCCCATTCATCCACACAAGGTGGTTGCCAAGTGTTGTTCATGCTAAAAAATAAGAAAGCTTGCTAAAATCATTGAAAACCTTGAAAAAAGATTAAACAAATATATGATATTTTCATATGAGAAATCCAAGTGAATTCCAGATCCTCTTTTATGTCAATATCACTTCTGGAATATTACCAATAGATGGAAATCAAAGCAAAAATTGCACAAAACCCAAGTTGAGTCAAATCAGGAAAATTCGGTAAAAGCAAGAACCATTTGTCTTGAAATCATTCAAATCTAATTTAAATTGAATCAAACCAAATCCATTTGAAAGATTATGGTAAATAAGAGACTCATGCAAAATTTCAATTAAATCCGGTTGAAATCCTAGGAGTTATGCCTCTTTTAAAATTGCTGCTGGAGGTAATTAAAAGTGACAAGTAGGCAAGTTTGAAAAATCATCTAGAAAAATCGGCTCCATATAAATTCATGAAATTTGGTGTGAATGAAGCTTGTATGGCCATATTTTAAATGAAACTAGCCTCATACAAAAGTTCATTCGGATGTGCCTTGGGTGACTTCCCGAACAGGCCTCGAGGATCACAGATTAACTCAGAAAAGTGCTGTTGAGCAGTTCTGAGTAAATCTACTACCCACGACACAAATTAAATCAAAAAAATATGAAACCAACTGGATTTGAAACTAGACTCCCAAATCAAAACTCAAAAACAAGAATCACTCGAATCGGACTTAAAACGAATACATGACGCTCAGTCGAAGTGAAAGGTTCCGTATTCAGACCTGAACTGACCTATCAACTTCGACAGAGAGGTGTCAAAAATCCGCTTGATAGAAATTAATGAAATTTTACAGGCATAAACTAGACAGCCTCACCTTTCTCATGGCTCTCAAATCACTCCAAAATTCATCCGGACGATGAAGTTACGAGTGTCCGACATTGGGGTACAGTTGCTGTCAAGTTAAGCCTTTTTTGGATTAAAATCAATTTAAAACAGTGATCCAGTATGTGGAATCCGTGCAAGACAAATCAAAAACATTTTGAAAAGATATTGAAGAACCTCTAGGAAGAGATGGGGCATATGTTTGGCTCACCATCCTCTCCGATTGGAAAGGATATGCCAAAAACCCCCAAAAAGTGAGCAAAAATGCCCAAACCGAGAGGTTAGACCTAGAGGTCTTCAATACTCAACAAAACTTGCTTGAAATCATGTTGAAAAGCAACAAGAAATATTCCAGAATGGATTGAGGCTATTTATTCCAGATCTACCACAATGACGGCGATAGATCTGAAATACAAGCCAAATCCGACAAAACAAGTGCTATGTGTGTATGTGTATAAAAATCCATTCAAGAACAATATAACAGCATATAGCATGCATTCATATCAATAAAAGGGGTTCTAGAACAACCTAGGGTTCCGTTCCATTATCGTTTCCTTTAGTTCTCTCTCCTCGTTAAACACGGTTCTTCAAGATAATCTTGGGGTACTTTGAATATGAAACGGTCTTCACAGATTCAAAAGGCTTATTCAAATAGGTTCTAGCACTAGGATCAATCCCCAGTCTCGTTTCCCCTAGATCCCGCCTTCACGTTTTACGGCTAGGGGGAGTCTCGAGGTACTTTGAGTAGGGGAAGGGTTTTCATACACATAGAAGAGGCATTATTCTACAGAAAGGTAGAAGAAGAGATCTAGATCTAGAATGTAAAAAACAGAAAAATAAAGAGAGGTTTGAGGCTTACCTGGGCTTCTGGAAGCAAGACTGCAGCGGTTTCCCTCTTCTCGGAGCTCTTTGATCTCCAACTTCTTGGCAAAAGTTCTTGGCAGGAGTTAATGGCCATTTGCTTAAGGAGGAGCCTCCTATTTATAGGCAAAGGCTAGGATTAGGGTTGGTGAGATGGTAGACACAACATAATGTCTAGAGCCCACCAACCTTAACCCTAAGGCTATTTCCAAGATTTCCATTCCTTTAATGAAGGATATGATGGTAAAAAGTGAAAACTTTCGGAAAACCCTAATTTTGAGCAAAACACATGTATCTGACATATCAGGTCGGATACACGAGTACCTATACATATCCGGCATATGTTGCCGGATACATTAAGATCTACTTGTATCCGACAACTTATGTCGGATATAAAGAGGTATGCTTGTATCCGACCTGAATTGTCACATACAAGGAAAAAGCTTGTTTTCTCAAATTTTGTGCTGGTTTCAAAAGAGATAATGACTTTTGCCAATTATTCATCATTTTTACTATGCAATTTGGGGTGACTACAGTCTCGACCAAAGCCGATTAAGTAAATCAACAGTCCACGTATTTGTTGTAGGGTATATCAAATTACTTACCCGAGTTATTTGATCTCCTTGTGATGAGACCGGTGGGAGGTATAGCTGCAATTGGCTTTGGATCCAGCTATCTCTAAAGGGATGTATTTTTGAACCATTGGCCACTACCCAGGTCAATCCTTTCATTAGATGATCTTTTAAGGCTTGCAATTGTTTCCAGGCGAAAGACTGACCTTGTTTAGTCGTTGCTTCCATAAATGAAGAGTTTGGGAAATATAGATTGCTCATTGTCTGGACCCAGAGGCCTGGATGCTGAGTTTGCAATTGCCATGCAGCTTTAAGTAAAAGTGCTTTATTCATTAACTCCGGACGCCTTATGTTTAAGCCACCATTTCTCCAAGGTAAGGTTATTTGGTTCCAACACACTAACGGCATAGCTTGGTTATCTCTTCCTTTTCTCCAGAAAAACTGGCGAGCTAGCTGATCTATTCTACATAAAACAGATTTAGGGAGCAGAAAACAAGACATAAAGTAATTTGGTAATGCATTAAGCACAGATTGAATTAAAGTAGTACGTCCCATTTGGGATAGTAGAAGAGATTTCCAACCCGTTAACCGTTGTGTTACCCTTTCAATTATCTCTTGGCAGTCCTTGACTGAAGGTCTCCTGTAAAGCACAGGTAAACCCAAATATTTGTCACAGCTAGACACACCCGAAATATTGAACATATGGCGAATTTTCTGCCGATAGAATCTGGAAGTATTCTTACTAAAGCTTGTTGCCGACTTCTATAAATTTAATTCCTGGCCTGACTTAGCACAGTATTTGTGTAATAGGGGAAGAAAACCATGTGCCTCACGCTCAGTTGTATGCCCATAGATGATAACATCATCGGCAAACATCAAGTGTGACAAGGAAGGACCATTACGGGATAATTTTACACCATGAAATCTATGATCCAACTTAGCTCTATTAATAGCAAGACTTGGAATTTGCTCACAATATAAAAAGATATGGAGAAACAGGATCCCCCCTGTCGTAATCCCCTTTGAGCATGGAAATTACCCACCGGAGTTCCATTGAACAGAATACTAAATGTAACTGATTGAACACAGGTCATAATAAGGTGGAGTGAATGATCTCTGAATCCATATGTCTTGAGGACTGAACGCAAGAAATCCCAATCCACCTTATCATATGCTTTAGAAAAATCTAACTTTAAAGCATAAAAACCTTGACTCCTTCAAGTGTGGTGTGTGATATGAGAACCATGCTTCTTCTTCTTCTTTTTTGACTTTTGAAAGAAATGATTGACCTCATGGTGAAGAAGTATGTTATCCCGTATGTGTCGACCAGGCACAAATGCGGCTTGGTTAGGTGAAATCAATTGGTTTAAGAGTGGCCTTATGCGGTTTGCTATCAGTTTAGAGATGACCTTGTAAACCACATTACACAAGCTGATGGGCCGATAATGTGATAAGGTTCTAGGGTGGGCTACCTTCGGGATCAGAGTTATGTAAGTGTGATTAAATTGAACAGGCATACATCCAGATTAAAAAAAAATCCCTGTATCATAAAAGTAACATCCTTACCAATGATCTCCCAAAACTGTTGATAAAAAACTGTCGGATACCCATCCGGCCCTGGTGCTTTGAAGGGCGCCATTGATTTAATGACATCCCATATTTCATCCTGAGTAGGTACCCTGCAAATTAAAGAGTTTTGTACCTCATTGAGATGCCTTGGGATTAGGTTCGGCAGCTCCAATTCAGTCCAGCGTGGTTGAGCCCTGAAAAGAGATTCAAAATGGGATATTACATGATTCTCCATTTCTTTTTTATCAACAATTTCAACATTGGAATTCAGCAAGGAATATATATAGTTCTTCTGTCTACGTAGTATTGTAGTCTTGTGAAAAAAGCTGGTATTCAAGTCTCCCCATTTCAACCAATTAATCCGGGATTTCTGAAACCATAGTATTTCTTGCTGCCTCAGTAGTTTTTTATATTCCTTCTGCAGGGCTTTTTCTTCTTGATCGAGGTTTACATTTGAAGACAAGGATGCGACTTCCTGAATCTCCTGAAGTTTAGCCTGCACTTGTAACAACTTATGATGAATGTTGCCTACTGTCTTTTTATTCCATTGTCTGAGGTCGGAAGCAAGTCTCTTTAATCTTAGACACAATGGCATAAAAGAAGAGTACCCTTGTAGATGCATAAATCAATGAAGAGCATGATTCTTCTTGAAGCCAAAGAGCTTCAAATCTAAAGGGCCGATACCATCTACGTTGGGTGGAGATCAGCTCTAATAACATCGGACAATGATCCGATCCTTTGATAACCTGAGAAAATAGAGATGGTGAAGGGAATAAATAAAAAAACTCAGGTGATACAAAACCTTTGTCGAGTTTTTCTGAAATGCGACGTAGACCCTGTTGGCCATTGGTCCACGTGAACTGTGGCCCTTTTATCGGAAGTTCATAGAGATGGCAATTGTCAATAAATGAAGCAAAGGACTGTGATTGCCGATGATTCATTGGATTGCCACCTCTTTTATTTGTTGTGCACAACATTGCATTGAAATCGCCAATGAGTAGCCATGGAAGAGTGTAATGGCACTACATAGACTCGATTAGATACCACTGCTGCTCTTGTACTTCAAGCTTGGAATCTGCATGGATAAATAAAATATAGCATGAATTTTCATGAAAAGTAAGCTGCATTTCAAGAAGCCAAGGAGTGGAAAGCATGAACAAAAGTGAGACTGCCTTCGTCCACAAAATTAAGAATCCATTTCTTCGGCCGTCCGGTGGTTGAAAATAATACGAGGAATAACTTGAACGGCGAAACGTCCGAAGAGCAACCTTTTCATTAGCAAAAGTTTCTGATAACATGATAATTTCCGGATTATGGGAACAGATTTGGTCTCTTAGGTGTTCCTGTGTCGTAGGGCAACCCAACCCATGACAGTTCCAGAATAAGATTTTCATTGTTGGGGACTCCAAGAGGAGTTAGGCTGATTAGAGGAGTGCTGAGCAAAAAAAGAAGAAGGTAATTTCCTTTTTTGGATGGGAATGGAACAGTCCAATCTCTAGGTTCTCATGGGAAAGTTCTCGGATGGATAAGTTTTGAGATCCCGGTTGATGCTTACTCCCTTGTTTTTTCAATTGAGAACGAAAGCTCGCCAAATTTCGGTGAATAGTAGAAAGATTGAGATGCAGTGAAGCAGTGTGGTGAGTAGTAGGAAGAGAGTCTGAGGAAATAGAAGAAATAGAAAGGGGAGGAGAGTTGAAGCGAAGAAAAACCCAGAACCAGTAAACCAGCGATGAAGGAATGGAAAATCACTAATGCAACCCAGCTCGGAGACCTCCTGTAGGACATGCTGATACAAAGAAGACAAAAACAAGATTATTAGAACAGTAGAGAAAGATGGGAGCGAGGAGAATAAGGAATCGGAAACGCCATGCAACGCAAGACGAAATTGAACTTCATCGTCCATGAAACGCAAGACGAAATTGAACTTCATTCAACCTTCTTTCTCCCCAGACGGTCAGACTATCATCCATCCTCCTCCTGAGGTCGCTGAAGAGGGCCTAAAGCTCTGGGAAGGATGTCTTGTTGGTTATTTCATGGACAAAAAACTACCATTTGCAGTAGTCAAAGGCATCGTCTCCAAGCTTTGGGGCAAAGGAGGCACAGTAGAAACATCCATGAATGATGACGGATTCTTCTTATTTAGATTCAGTAACTCCCAGATGAAGAACAAAGTCCTGGAAGCTGGACCTTGGCACCTTGCAGGACGTCTTTTTGTGTTGAGAGAATGGCAGCCCAAAATGACCTTTGCCAAAGAAGAACTTCGCAAGCTACCAATCTGGATCAAACTGTTTAATCTCCCAGTAGAATACTGGACCCCGAAAGGAATGAGCTACGTTGCTAGTGGTGTTGGGCATCCACTGTTCATGGACGAAGCCCCCGAATCTAGATCTCGGCTAAGTTATGCAAAGATTTGTGTTGAAATTGACTATCAATGCAAATTCCCAGAGGAGCTTATGCTCCAGGTGGGAGATGACGAGGTCTCTGTAATCAGAGTTGAATACCTGTGGAAGCCGATAGCTTGCTCCTCATGCACCGTTTTCGGCCATTCCGTCACTAAATGCCCTCGAAAAGTGACTTCTCAAGTGTGGCTACCTACAGGTAAGGTCTTAACCACAGAAAATACCACTGCTGCCCCAGCTTCATTGGATCAGAACCCTCCTGCTGATAACCACTCCAACGACCAACTGAATGGAGACACCCATGTGGACACTTCGATTGCAAAATCATGTGAGGCTACAGTGAACCAATCACAGCACATTGCACCCCGATTGGACAACCTCCAAGTTGATAACTTGGATAAGAATGGCTGGACAGTTATAAAATCAAAAGGGAAAGAGAAAGCTACTCTTGATGCCCACTGGTCGCCACCATCTCCAATCGGGATTGAGACTCCAAAGGACCCGGTCGACGGTACAGCAGCAAAAGGACACGAGATGAACCACCCAGCTAATTCTATGGTTGAAGATTCCCCTAACCGTTTTGGTATTCTTGCTGACTCTCCCCAACAGTTGGACGAAGGGAGCTCCTCTCGAATAACAACACAAAGAAAAAAAAATTTAGGAGGAGCGGATCATCAGAGGGAAACTTCTGAGAATTCACAAAGGTCCAACAAAACGGTGCAGGCTTTATCTTTGAATATGGACAGAGATGTCATGAAGGATCTATCTGGTTACTCCTCGTTGAGTCTTGCCATTTCCTCTCTCCGACAAGATCAAACTGTTTTGTCTTCAAGAATGAATTCTACTTTTGCTAATCTGGAAGGATTATGGAGCAGAGAAAGAGATGACCATTCTCAGTTAGAAAAACTTGTTCATAAATCAAAGAAGAAAAGATCCAAGAGTGGTTCGAATATCAACACAAGGTCCAAGGTAAGGGCTTCCCAAAAACCCAATCATAATGTTTAAAATGATATCTACACTAGTTTGGAATATCAGGGGGGTTGCAAATCATGATTCTATTAATATGTTAAAATCTCATGTCTCGACTAATAAAATTCAGCTGTTGGCTGTTTTGGAGCCTATGACAAGTGTTGTTAAATGCAGAAAAATCAGCAAGAGGATTAAGCTGGAAAATTTCTGTTATAATGAAGATCTTGACAGCAAAATTTGGATATTTTGGTCTGATCTCATACATTTGGATGTTGTTGCCTCATCTCCTCAATATATATCAGCTATGGTTTCTTCAAAAAATGGAGCTTTCACCTCATATATGGTCACTTTTGTTTATGCTAAGTGCGATAATATTGGGAGGAGATCTTTGTGGGATGATTTATTACAATTTGCTTCATCTATCAACTCACCTTGGCTAATAGGAGGAGACTTTAATGCTATCCTTTCGGCTCACGAGAAGGTTGGAGGAAGAAATCCGGATAACAGATCTATGCAAGACTACCAAGACTTCATGCAACGTGCTGGTTTACAGGATCTGGGATTCATTGGTGACAAATTCACTTGGTGTAATGAACAATCTGGTCAGCGAAGAATTTGGGCTCGGTTGGATAGATTTTTGATCAATCATCTTGGTCTGATTTCTGTGGCTTCCTTAAAGGTTATTCATCTTCAAAGAGTATGTTCTGATCATTGTCCCATATTATTAACTCCTACCGTTGCTATTAGAAACAATCCTCCGTCCTCTTTTAAATTTCAGAAAATGTGGGTTTCACATAATTTATTCTCTGAAGCAGTGCAAAGTGCTTGGAACATAAATTTTGACGGCCCAGCTTTATTGGTTTTCTCAAGGAAACTCAAACATTTGCGTTCGGTGCTTAGAAAGTGGAACTGGGAGGTCTTTGGGGATGTTCATCGTAGAATTGCCAATCTTACGACTAAGATTATGGAGCTTGAGAACAATATTCACCAGCAGTGGAACCAACAAGATGTTAATAATCTCCACCAGGCTAAACAAGAGCTTATCAAATCTGTTTCTCAACAAGAAATGCTTTACAGGCAGCAGTCCAGGGTGAAGTGGTTACAAGAAGGTGACAGAAACTCTAAATTCTTTCATGCTTCAGTTCAGGTTCGCAAACACAAGCATTTATTACAAGGTAGCAGTTGGTTATCTGAAAACCCGAACATTCAAGAAGAGGCGATTGCCTTCTACTCTAATTGTTTTGCCTCGGCTCCTCATTCCTTTAACAATAGTTTGGACTTCATTCCTAGCTTACTAGACAGAAATATGAATGAAAGTCTGATTAAAGTTCCTTCTCTGGAAGAGATTAAAGCTGCTGTTTTTTATCTTAATCCGGATAGCGCTCCAGGCCCGGATGGTTTCACTGGATGGTTTTATCAAAGCTGTTGGGATACCATTGCTCCTATTTTGCATGTGGCTGTAGCTGAGTTCTTCTCAGGTAGCTCTTTACCAATTTCTTATACAGCAACTCATATTGCAATTATTCCCAAACATGAGCTACCATCCTCTTTCTCTGATTTTCGCCCGATCAGTTTATGCAATTTCTCTTATAAGATTATTTCCAAGATATTAGCTTCAAGGCTTGCTGAATTTCTTCCTCATATTATCAGCAGAGAGCAATGTGCTTTTGTCAAAGGCAGAAATATCTCTGATAATATTTCTCTTGCCCATGAACTTTGTCAAGATATCAACAGGAAATGCTTGGGTGGTAATATTATTCTTAAAATTGACATGACAAAAGCTTTTGATAGGATGGAATGGGATTTTGTTGTTGAAGTGTGCAGAAGGTTTGGGTTTTCTGAAACCTGGTGCAATCTCATAACCAGATGCATGAACAATTGTTGGTTCAGTATTCTTCTCAAAGGTGAAACTTGTGGTTTCTTTAAATCCTCTCGTGGTCTTCGTCAAGGGGATCCTTTGTCCCCTCTTCTGTTTATAATTGCTGAAGAAGTTATGAGCAAAGGATTATCTTCAATGCTTCAAGCTGGGATGATTGGAAATTATCACACAGGTAGGAATCCTGTTGGAGTTTCGCACCTTTTATTTGCTGATGACATTCTCATATTTGCCAATGGAAGGAAAGCTACAATGGACAAACTCTTAAGCTTTCTTAACTCATATGAAGAAGCATCTGGTCAGTTAATCAATAAGGGTAAAAGCTGCTTAATGGCATCCTCCAAGATTTCTCCTTCCAGATTAGACATGTTGCAGGCTCTCTCAGGTTTGTCCAAGGTTAGTTTGCCTATCACTTATTTGGGTGTCCCACTTTTTCATGGCAGACCCACTTTATCTATGTTCTCGAAATTGCTTGAAAAATTTCAAAGGAAAATAAGTGGTTGGAAAGCCAAGCTTTTGTCTCATGGAGGGAAGGTAACACTCATTCAAAGTGTGTTGTCCAGTATCCCCATTCATTCTCTCTCAGCTATCCCTCTACCTAAAGCTGTGTTGAAAAGAATTGATTCTTTATGTGCTAACTTCTTTTGGGGTGAATCTACTGATCATGGGGAGAAAAAGCATTGGTTGAGTTGGGAAAAAATAACTAAACCAAAGATGGAAGGAGGTCTGGACATTAAATCAGTGGCTGAGGTAATGACAAGTCTTCATATAAAAATGGGATGGCGTGCTCTATATGGCAACAGTTTATGGTCGGATTTTATGAGAGCTAAATATTGCTCTACGGGGAATTTTCGCAACTTACAAGACAAGAATGGAAGCTCTAGAATTTGGAAAGCCATTTTAAAGGTGAAAGACACAATTTTAGACAACACGGTTTGGTCTTTGGAGGAGGGAAAAATCAATTTCTGGTATGACCAATGGTCACATCTTGGTAGGATTGCTGATCTCATCCAAGAGGAAATTATCTCCAATTCTGAATTGCAAGTTGTGGATGTAATCTTCGAGGATGGCACATGGAAATCTTCGTTTCTTTCTTCCCTCCTTCCTCAAGATATCATGGCCCAAATTGAAGACATTCAAATAACTCCCTCTTCTCTGAAGGATAAAGTTTTATGGAAAGCTTCTTCTTCAGGAGGTTTCTCTACCTCTTCTGCTTGGAACCTCATCAGAAAAAGAGGTATCCCTCATCCTTGGGGTAAGTACATCTGGACTAATTTTATTCCATCCAAAATAAGTGTGTTTGTCTGGAAACTTATGAAAGGTGCATTGGCAACTGATGATAGAGTTAAAAGATGTGGTATTCAACTATGCTCGCAATGTAATTGCTGCTCCCACAAAAAAGAAGAGTCTTTGAACCATTTATTCTCCTTTGGAGAGATAGCCCAATCAGTCTGGACTAACTTTGCTGATTACTTTCAATGTCAACATCATCCTCTTCATGACTTGGCCACTAGGTTCTCATCTTGGTTCTCATTAACCAATTCAAAGGATCAATTTGGCATTTTATTCAGGGCCACTCCTTTATTCATTTGCTGGGAATTATGGACAGCTAGATGCAGAAGCAGATATGAAGGAGATCAAATGTCGGTTAACCATATAAGTGGGAAAATTCAGAGATGGCTTCGGGAAATAGCTTACATCACCAAGCCTTCTAAAATCTGCAGGTACACTAGAACTATTATCCTTGAAAAGCTAAATATTTTCTCCCCAGCGGTTTTGTCATCAAATGCCAAATTTGTTCGATGGAAAAGAGCAAGAACCCATGCTTTTATTTTGAATGTTGATGGAGCTTCAAAAGGAAACCCAGGCTTAAGTGGAGGTGGAGGAATCATGAGAGACATGCATGGTAATTTTTTAACTGCTTTTTCTGCTCATTATGGGGTTAAAACTAACATGATTGCAGAGTTGCTTGCCTTACGTGATGGTCTACGTATGGCGGATAGCAAAGGTATCCAAGATCTCCATATTGAATCAGATTCCAAAATTCTGGTGGACTTCCTAGAGGATAGGGCTTCCATACCTTGGTGCTTATTAATTTGGTGGAAAGAAGTTAGGAAGCGATTGAGTGCCTTCAACCGGGTTGTGACTCATATCTACAGAGAAGCAAATTCTGTGGCTGACTCTCTTGCAAACGAGGGGTGTTTTCACACTAACAAAAAGCTCTACCATTCACATTCTGAATTATCTCCTCTAGTAACAAGGTGTCTCTTCAATGATCGCTCTGGCCTTCATGTCATTAGAAACTAAGTTCCCTCTTTTTGTTTTAGGTAGGCATCAGGATTTTATTCTGAGTCCTCTGATTATTTTGATTGGGGTACGGTTTTATGTCCCCCCCATGATGATGTTTTTGCTAATGGTTAGGATTTTTGATAGGGGTACGGCTTTATGTCCCCCCCTTGCTTTTGTATATTTTTATGGATTTAATCTACAGGTCAGGGTCTGCCTCAACCCTCCTCCCTCTGTTGGAGTGCCACTAAGGTTTTTTCTACCTTAGTGGGGTTTCCCCCAAAAAAAAAAATCGGAAACGCCACCGCCATTAGCCGCTGCAAATTTCCTTGATGCAAAAGGAAGCTAAAGAGGGTAACAGGGACGCGTTTCACAAGGTTTCCTTCGTGCTTGACCACATAATGGATTACCAGATCATGTTAGGCAGTTAAATTCAGTGATCCGGAACAGTTTGAGGCTTTTCTCAGGTCTTCTCAATCCTTGGCAGTTCTTCTCCTCTTCCTTTCTTCTTCGTGGTTCTCTAGTAGTCATAGATTCAAAGGTTAATTTGTGTGAATAGCCAAGTTCTTATCGAAGCATAGAGATCCTCTAGTCGATCACATGCAAGTCCATCACTTTCTTTGTTTTTGAATGCTTAATACTATAAAATATGGTAGTTACGATAAAACTAAATTTGGGTACATAGGCAACCCGATAAAACTAAAATCGGGTTCAGTTAAAATTAAAAATAAACTAAAATTAAGTCTAAATTAAAATCTGTCTTTTTTAACTACAACTCGACTTGAACCTACATAGGTAGCCCAAAAGAAATTATAATCAGGTTTAACCACAATTAAAAGTAGGGATAATTACAGTTTACCCACTTGAGATTCTAAACAACCCCAATTTCTCCCTTGAGTTTTTTAAAATACCAGTTTACTACTTTAAGGTTTTTTATGTAATAGTCTCGGCTCTTTCCTTCCTTTTTCGGAGTCCTACTCAAGTCGTTAATATCGACTTCCAGATCTATAAATATACGTGTTTATACCCCTTTTTTTTAATTCATTTCCTCACGCCTGCTTCCTCTTCTCAACTTCATTCTTTCTCTTCCATCAAAAAAAACTTCATTCTTTCTCACTGCCTGTTCTCGCTTACTTCATTCTTTCTCACTCCCTGTTCTCGCTTCGTTCTTTCTTACTTTCTGTTTTTCTTTCTCATTTGTCATCATGTTCAATGCGGAAGCTGTCTCTTTTTTGGGTGGAAACAATGCGGAAGCTGTCATTAACATGGCTGAGGAGAGCTTTAAAATTAAGTATGTGGACAGTGCCATCAATCACGCTCTTTGTGCGAAGAGGCTTAATCCGCTACTGGAGAACACTGTTGATCAGTTGATTGCAGCCTACCAAGTTCATGCAGCAGCTTGGAAGATCATCTCTACGACCGGCGAGCCTAATTGGTATGACGTTCTCGGCACATCGTACGATGCTTGTTCTCAAGATGATAATATTATCAAGCGCCAGTACAAGAAGTTAGCGATCTTGGTACATCCCGATAAAAATAAGTCGGTGGCAGCTGAAGGTGCTTTTAAGTTCATATCGGAGGCTTTCAATCTCTTATCTGATCCACTGAAGAAGAAAGCTTACAATCAGAGATGCGGTTTCTCCACTGAAGTTAGAGCTGCTGCTCCTCCTCCTCCGACATCCACATCTCCCCAGTTTGGAAGCATGAGGCAATGTCCCAAGTGCTCTGTCTCTTGTTACTACGAGACACAAGCACGTTCCTCCATTTTCTGTCATACTTGCAGCCGGCGTTTCGTCTTTAGGGCTGTTAGAAGTTTAAGCTAGACACTTTCTTGGGTATATTAAGTTTGAATATAGTTGCTATGGTCTATAAGCTAGTCTCTGGTGGGAGTAGTTAATTAGTATTAATTGTCACTTGGGGAATGTAATAGTTTTTTACTATCTTTATGTTTGATGCTTAGGTAATTGGGTTTATTGTGTTGGAATGTGTTGATTAGTTAAGTTAGTAAAATCTCGTTTTTGAATGGAGGAAGAGAAACTAAGTCATGTATCTTTTTCCTTATGAAGTTAATCAATGAAATTTCATGCCATTGTTGTAGGGTAATATGTTAAGCTTCTTTTCTTAAATTTTCTAGCATCAAAGAGCACACTTTCTCTTGAGTTTTTCTGTCCTCATCCCTCCAACCTGTTGGTTTCATCCCAACACTTCTACGCCACCGAGCAGATCTACCTGACGATCTTCGGATCAACCAAGCAGTTCTACCGGAGCTTCGGTTCATGCAGCGACTTCAAGATCGGTGCAGAATAAAGGACGTTGGAATCTTCATCTAGACGTTGATGGGTTGCATTTTGAGTTTACAGGGCAGGGCCCGGCATCTGTGTTTGTTAATTTTCAGAAATAGAACATCGCTTCTATGTATTTACTTGAAACAATGTGAAAAAACAATGCAAATACAGAAAAGAAAATCTTTGTAATGGAATTATTATTCATAGTGGATTTTCTCCCTTGGTTTTTGGGTTTTCCACTTAAAATTTGATTTTTTGTGGTGTGTCTACTTAACTTATCTGTTTATTTTATGCTTTGTTTTTCATTTTAAGGCTGCTTTCTTCTAGTGACGGATCCAACAATGTTTTTATTTCCTCCGTAAATTTCTTGTGGATATTTAATTTTTGTTTTCTTTACAAACTTTTTGCTTAATTTTGATTCTATTATTTTAAATTTGATTATTTCCTTTCCTGAATCATACGAAGCTTATTCTACATGCTAGAATCTAGGATTTCCAGTTTGGTTCGGACACTATATCCCATAACCTTAATTGGTCTTGCCCTTGCACATAAACTTATAAGACATACTAGCATGAGAAGATTCACATTTAAGACGAAAGAACTCCTTGAAGCAATATTAGTGGCGGTGAGGAAAGTTGAGAATTCTGTATGTATATGCGTCTTGGAGTAGTATCTAGGAACCCTCTCTGTTGCACCCACAGGATAGGATCATCAACCATAGTTGGTTAACAGTGCCCGTAAGTTTTTAGATGAGCTTGTTAGCTAGTACAAGTTCCATAAGTTTCATAATCATAATGTAGCCCTGAGTTCTACTTAGTTTGTTATCTAGCTGAACGGGACACTGAAAAGCTCCATAGAAATACCATGAACATATGTTCTTGTGGCATTTTGGTTCAAAAGAGAGAAAGAGAGAGATTCCCTGTATCTCTTTGCATAAGCATGTAACTACAGAATGATCTTAATGCTCCAAACCATAATCAAATTTGAAGTGTCTTGGGGCTTCCATATATACATCCAACTGTGTGCATTGTATCACATATAACCAAATTGAACCTGTGAAAACAGTAAGTCACTCTGAAAAAAAAAAACAGAGGAGAAGATAAAAAATCAAACAGCTGAAAGAGATATTCAAGTGCTCTTAAGTTTTCTACAGTAGAAATCATATGAGAAGTGATAATCTCCTACTTCTAACACCAACCATGCATAGAGGAAGAGGTAGGTCAGGAATGCAGTGATATTAACTAACATGTAAAAATTATAAGCAAATGCCTAAGAGCACTTCAGAGAGATTATTTTTTCAAAAAAGAAAAATAAATTACAGAATCCTCCCTTGAGGTATGCTCTAATCACGAATACCTCCCTTCATGTTTCCAAAATAACACTTCCCCCCTTATAAAAACCTGTACTTAATAAAGTTTTATTTGTTTTTATTTAAATGCCCTCTACTTTACCAGAAAATTACCTCCCTTTATTTATTAGAAACTTACTTCATCTCTTTCTCTACTCTTTTTTATAGCCCCCAAACTAAAATTTGAAGGATAAATTCATGTTTTATACTTAAAGATTGATGACAATAGCCATATCTGTCAAAAAAAACTTAGGATGGTAACTTAGTTGAGGGCGTTGAATTTGACCTTTGTAGAAAAATTGTGAAGGGAGATATGTGTAATTAGAACAAACCTCAACCGAGGTTTCTGTAATTTACTCAAAATCATTGATATCCATTTTTTCTGAGTTTGTTTTTCTGCCTATACACAAATTTGTCATGAAAGTACAATTTTTTGGGTAATCATGGAGTTAAGAACAATAAAAAGTAATTTTTTCATTGAGCAAGATGACTCTAATTTGGTCTCAAACATGATCTCTTCCCTTTAATGTACATGTATTCAAATTAATTTTCTTTAAAATTAGAAGGCACCTGTCATGAACACATCACAATATTTCAGCCCCATGAAGGAATAAAAGTAAATTAGTGAACAATTCTCACATGTATTTAGCTTCTCATTCTATTACTATAGCATGATTTTAGATCTTGGTAGCTAGAGTCACTTCAAGATGTGCCAATCAAATGTTCCAGGTTTCACTTTTGTAGCCTGATATCACAAACAGCAGAGTAACATAAGCTGAAAAAAAAATTATTTTTTAGAAATTGTTCTAAGATCACAAAGGATTAAATACCTTTCCATCTCCATCACAGAACAAAAAAATATCTGTAGTACTAGTTAAATGAGTCACAACGACATTTTTTCCAGTCTCTGTGGTGCTTACTGCTAATGGAATTGCAAATGTCAGAAGACTCTGAGGGTTGTCAAGATGAAGAGTCACAGATGGTTCTGCAACAACTTCTATTGAGGTTATTGATTATGAGTCTAACATATTTATGACATGCATTTGGTTAAAACCAGTTATCAATGCTTGACTTGAGTAAAAATTTTTGAAAGGAAGACATGAAGACTAAACCAATGCGAGAAGTATTCATTTAGGAAGAAGCAGTTGGTGAAAATCAGTGGGTTTTTATTACATGAAGATTCCTTTTGACCACATACATTAGGACTTTGGGGTTCTTTCTGAAATGCTTCACGATGGTAAAAGATCAAGTGACATCAAATGATAAATAAATAAAATGAATACCAAAATCCATGAGAGAATTTAAAATAATGAAGGAAAGGAAGTTTGTGCAGATTAGAAGGTCAATTAGATCATCCAATTATATGTAGTTCAGTAAGAAAAAAAAAAGATTATGGAATTTGCAGTTTAAAAGAAATAAGTACATTTTGTTCATGGGGTTTTCAGCTTTTTCAGTTGATCATATGATGTATGCTCATGAATGCTTTCCCATACCCATCTTGGTGATTTTCAGACCACTGATGGAATCTCTAATTTATTTCTCCATCAGCTGTTGAGCAGTTTTAACAAAAACATTGAGTTGAAGCTCCGGATATGCACTTCAATAACATCAGAAGAAGCTAAAAATGTATTCAAGAAATCCAATATGTAGCTGCAAATCTTGACCAGTTGAATCACATGAGAAGACTATATCTCTAGAAGCCGAGTTTGCAGGAAAACAACTGGATGCAAGATCAGAAGCATGGGAGACATTCTACTAGTCTAGATGGAGCTATAAGTATTCAATATGGAAGAAATTTTCTATCGCAGCCTTTCTTTAACAATATATTTTTGTACAAGCAAGTCCATTACTGATGAGTGGAGCTACATATACACAATAAAGAGTGGATCAAAACAACCAAATAAATACAAAATTCTAGCACTAGAATATGCAAGTTTCCTTTGCTCATCAAAACCACTACTCTGAGAATTGCACGACACAAAATAAACAAAAGATAAAGGTCCACTGTATTTCACAATATGAGCTTTGTATCTTTATGTAGTCCAGAAAGTTTGCACTTAGATGATTCCTACCTAATGCAAGAGGATCAAATGAACTCCCCGTATCAGACTAGCCATCTAATCTGAAAGCAGTGGCATGAGAACACCCTTCTCTTTCTCTTCTCCTTCTCTTTTTCATGGGGTTTCAGCTTGTTCAGTTGATCATACGATGCCTGTTCATGAATGCTTTTCCATACCCATCTTGGAGGTTTTCAGACCACTGATGGAATCTCTAATTTAATTCTCCTCCATCAGCAGTTGAGCAGTTTTAACAAAAACATTGAGTTGAAACTCTGGATATGTACGTTAATGATCAGAAGAAGCTACAAATGTATTCAAGAAATCCAATATGTAGCTGCTAATCTTGAACAGTTAATTAACATGAGAAGACTATATCTAGAAGCTAAGTTTGCAGGAAAACAACTGGATGCAAGATCAGAAGCATAGGAGACATTCTACTAGTCTAGATGGAGTTATAAGTATTCAACAGGGAAGAAATTTTCTATCGTAGCCTTTCTTTAACAATATATTTTTGCACAAGCAAGTCCATTACTGATTAGTGGAGCTATACATACACAATGAAGAGTGGATCAAAACAACCATATAAATACATAATTCTAGCACTAGAATATGCAAGTTTCTTTTGCTCATCAAAACCACCACTCTGAGAATTGAACAAAAGATAAAGGTCCACTGCATTTCACAATATGAGCTTTGTATCTTTATGTAGTCCAGAAAGTTTGCACTTAGATGATTCCTACCTAATGCAAGAGGATCAAATGAACTCCCTGTATCAGACTAGCCATCTAAATCTGAAAGCAGTGGCATGAGAACACCCTTCTCTTCCTCTTCTCCTTCTGTTTTTCATTTTGCTTGTGCTCCTCCTCCAATCCACATCCACCAGCACCCATTAATGATATAATTGACGTAAGGTGTTCGGTATAAAGATCAACAACAGACCAACATGGAATTTTACGAATTGATACTTCTCTAGCCCTTCTGTTCACCGTGTCATGGATGACCAGCCTACTCTGGTCACCATTAGATTGCAGTACTAAAACCTGCCCATTATCCCATATGTGTAATGGCTCTAACGCTTCAATATATCTCCTGAACACAAATCCAAATATACACACCATGTCCTGTTTTTTAATAGAGTAAACTTTACTCCAAGACTCGGTTTCTCCATAACTCTTCATCGACCATACATCAAAACAATCATTCAAGTCATAAGCCACTATAGAAAGACACCCTCCGATCATCTTCAATCTTGTAGTTAAACCAAGCCTAGGCGGCCTACAACAATCCGGCCATGGGAACACTCGAAACTCCTCATCCCTCATATCAAAAGATAAAATTTTCGACAAACGATGACCAGCAACCCAATGTAAAGCTCCATTTACAACAGAAGTATCAACACAAAGAGCAGTGTGATAAGGTAGAACGTCATGGTAAGGTAACTCTCTAGTTATCGTTCTCCATGAACTTGTTCCCACGGTATATACCAAGACTTCACATTCAAACGAATTAGCTTCAAAAAGATGATCCTTCAAAACAATTATCACCACCTTGTAGTTGTCAACATTAGGATCGTAATCAAACCCTAGCAAAGTAAACGTGGATTCTAAATCATTAACAGGAAGCTGTATAGGGGAATCTGGGAGCTTCACGCATTCTCTGGTAGAAGGATTGCATAAGTAGAATTCGCGTTCGTAATCAGAAAAGCAAACCAACCCATTACACGAAGTTTCAACAGAAACGAACCTCCTTTTAGCATCTGATCGAAACCCAGATGGGAAATGCAGTTCTTTCGCTGTCACACCATCATCAGCATCATCACAATCACTATCCCATGTACCGCAATCGAAAGAGTAGTAATTGCATTGGTTTCTTTCAGAAAGACATTCGACCATGAGACTAACACGATTGTTGTTTCGAGTTGCTCGATTGCTGTGTGTTTTAACGAATTTGGGATCGCTAAATAAGCTGCAGAAGAATTTGCTAACGCACCTGAATCGCATCAGAGACTTCACCGGTAATCGTGAGAGAATCTCCGATAGAACGTCGTCCGGGAGGTTCGCCATAGCAATGGAACGAGCTGCTGCGTCACTTCGTCTGCTCGGTTCGATAGTGTTTAACTGTTTATTGAGTGGAAGTTGGTAAAGGAGGTGGTAGTTATTCTGCTGCAAATGAGGTCCATCGTTGCCAGTGGTTGACCCTCCGAGATTCTTCCTGTTAATGGCTATAGACCGTCCGATCGAAACGTGCCATTCACAAACATGAATTTCCAGAAAATTTCACTTACGTCCCCTCTAGTTTACAGCGACTGCAGACATCTCTACTGAGATTTCTAAAATTATAGTTACCTCCCTTATGAGAATTGTACAATCAACTTGGTTACAGAGGTATTTTATCATTTTTTCCCTCATTAGTTTTTTATTTAAGGTAATAAAAATTTAGAAATTTAAATGATTAAGTCATTATTACTACCTCTGAATGTAAAAAGTATTCATTTTATATTATCAAAAATCTCAAAATCTTAAAATGTTTGTACTTTAATAATCTTAAATTTATCAAAGAATATTCAAAATTTTAATCTATACTATATTTAATGGGAGAAAGCCCCTTGGAAAGTGTGCCAAATGCAATGTGAAACTTTTCAAAAAAGAAAATTAACCTTCCTCACATGGTTAAGATTCTTTAATAAAGAAGGTATAATTGTCCTAAAAACTCAATTCCCTAACAATTTTGTAGGTGTTCCCTCTACATCGCTTATAACATGCAGTAGTGCACGTGAACGCTGCTAGTGACATTAGTAGAAATGGCCAAAGAGAGATACATGCAGTAGATAACGAATAGAAAGTTTGTTTAAAAGTTTAGATCAGATGATTTTGAAAAAAGAGGCTGGTCGTTGCAAGTACGTTGCAGCATCAATTCTTCGTGGTTAAATACTTTAACCTGTCATCTTTATTGCCTACTAAATAAACAGTATTACGTTAGTACAATTATATTTGCAAACAATGTGACGAAGTCTTTGACACAGTCTAATATTTTAGGCGGTTAAATTCAGTGTTCCGGAATGGTTCGAGGCTTTTCTCAGGTCTTCTCAATCCTTGACAGTTCTTCTCCTTTTCCTTTCTTCTCCCTGGTTCTCTAGTAGTCCTAGAGTCAAGGTTAATTTGTGTGAATAGCCAAGTTCTTATTGAAGCATAGAGATCCTCTAGTCGATCACAGGTAAGTCCACTCTTTTTTGTTTTTGAATGCTTATTAATACTATCAAATATGGTAGTTACGATAAAACTAAATTTGGGTACGTAGACAATTCGATAAAACTAAAATCGGGTTCAGTTAAAATTGTTTTTTTAACTATAACTAGGCTTGATCCCTGAAAAAAGGTACGTAGGTGGCCAAGAAAAATTATAATCAGATTTGCTGTGTATAATAGTCTCCCGTCTAAAGGTTTGACTATTAAAATATTGACCATATTGATGAGGTGGCAAAAAATAAAAATATATTAACTATTTTGCTATTTTTATTCATTATTTAAAATTAAATGTCAAGATTACCCTTAACTCGGAGCCCTACTCTAGCGTTAATATATCAACTTCCAGATCTATAAATAGACGTGTTTATACCCTTTTTTTCATTCACTTCTCCGCGCCTGCTTCCTCTTCTCAACTTCATTCTTTCTCACTGCCTGTTCTCGAGTCGTTCTTTCTCATTGCCTGTTCTCGCTTACTTCATTCTTTCTCACTCCCTGTTCTCGCTTCGTTCTTTCTCACTTTCTGTTTTTCTTTCTCATTTGTCATCATGTTCAATGCGGAAGCTGTCATTAACATGGCTGAGGAGAGTTTTAAAATTAAGTATGTGGACAGTGCCATCAATCACGCTCTTTGTGCGAAGAGGCTTAATCCGCTACTGGAGAACACTGTTGATCAGTTGATTGCAGCCTACCAAGTTCATGCAGCAGCTTGGAAGATCATCTCTACCACCAGCGAGCCTAATTGGTATGACGTTCTCGGCACATCGTACGATGCTTGTTCTCAAGATGATAATATTATCAAGCGCCAGTACAAGAAGTTAGCGATCTTGGTACATCCCGATAAAAATAAGTCGGTGGCAGCTGAAGGTGCTTTTAAGTTCATATCGGAGGCTTTCAATCTCTTATCTGATCCACTGAAGAAGAAAGCTTACGATCAGAGATGTGGTTTCTCCACTAGAGTTAGAGTTGCTGCTCCTCCTCCTCCGACATCCACATCTCCCCAGTTTGGAAGCAGGCAATGTCCCAAGTGCTCCGTCTCTTGTTACTACGAGACACAAGCACGTTCCTCCATTTTCTGTCATACTTGCAGCCGGCGATTCGTCTTTAGGGCTGCCTCATATGCATCCCGGTCTCACCGATCATCGAATCAGCGGAGCAGTTATACGCCTACTTCTACCCCACGGAGCAGATCTACCCGACGATCTTCGGATCAACCGAGCAGTTCTACCGGAGCTTCGGTTCATGCAGCGACTTCAAGATCGGTGGAGAATAATGGACGTTGGAATCTTCATCTAGACGTTGAGGGGTTGCATTTTGAGTTTACAGGGCAGGGCCCGGCATCTGTGTTTGTTAATTTTCAGAAATAGAACATCGGTTATATGCATTTACTCGAAACAATTGAAAAAAGAAGAAGGCAAAAACAGAAAGAAAGGAAAATCTTTGTAATCAAATTATTATTCATAGTGAATTTTCTCCCTCGGTTTTTTCTTTCCCTTCAAAAAAAATAAGGGTTTTCCTTGTTAAATTTGAAGTTTTGTGGTCTGTCTGCTTACTTATATATGTATTTTATGCTTTGTTTTTCATTTTAAGGATGCTTTTGTTTTACAAGGAAAAAATAATTGCTAACTTAAATAGAGGCTCCAAAGAATTTCCTCTGTAAATTTCATCTTGTGACTATTTTGAAATTTTTTTTCTTGACAAACTTTTTGCTTTGATTCTACTATTGTAAATTTGATTATTTCCTTTCTTGATACATACGAAGCTTGTTCTACATACTAGAATCCAGGATTTCCGGTTTGGTTCGGACACTATATCCCATAACCTTAATTGGCCTTGCTCTTGTACATAGACATACTAACATGAGAAGATCACATTTTAAGATGAAAAAAACTCCTTGAAACAACATTAGTGGCGGTGAAGAAAGTTGAGAATTCAAATTACATGCGTGTATGTATATGCGTCTTGGAGCAGTATCTAGGAACCCTCTCTGTTGCACTCACAGGATAGGATCATCAACCATAGTTGGTTAACACTTAACAGTGCCCGTAGGTCTATTGAAGCACCATTGCTAAGTTGTCGGATGATCTTTCTAATACAAGTTGCATAATCATAATGTAGCTCTGAGTTCTACTTAGTTTGTTATCTAGCTGAACGGGACACTGAATAGCTCCATAGAAATACCATGAATATATGTTCCTGTGGCATTTTGGTTCAAAAGAGAGGGATAGAGTCTGAAGAAAAAAAAAAGAGAGGCATAAAGAGGGAGAGATTCCCTATATCTCTTTGCATGAGCATGTAACTACAGAATGATCTTAGTGCTCCAAACCATAACCACAATTCTATAAACGATTCATTTCTTTTGTGATAATGTAGCCAATGAGACATTAAACATTAGTATCAAATTTGAAGTGTCTTGGGGCTTCCATATGTGTATATAACTGTGTGCATTGTATCACATATAAGCCCAGGCTGAACCTGAAGACAGTAAGCCACTCCAAAAATAAAGAAAAAACAGAGGAGAAGATGAAAATCAAACAACTTAAGGAGATATTCAAGTGCTCTTAAGTTTTCTAAAGTAGAAATCATATGAGAAGTGATAATTTCCTAACTCTAGCACCAACCATGCATACAGGAAGAGGTAGGTCAGGAATGCAGTGACATTAACTTACATGTAAAAATTATAAACAAATGCCTAAGAGCACTTCAGAAAGATAATTTTTTTTTCTAAAAAAAGGAGTAAATTACAGAAACGTACCTTGAGGTATGCACTGATTACACATACCTCCTTTCACGTTTCCAAAATAACACTTTCCCCCTTATAAAATCCTGTACTTGTTAAACTTGAATTTTTATTTGTTTTATTTAAATGCCCTTTACTTCACCAGAAAATTACCTCCCTTTATTTATTAGAAAATTATTTCACCTTTTTCTTTATTCTTTTTTATAGCTCCCAAAATAATTAATTTTAAGGATAAATTCATCTTTTATACTTAAAGAGTGATGAAAATAGCCATCTCTGTCAAAAAACTTAGGATGGTAACTTTATCAAGGGCATTAAATTTGATCCTTCCACAAACCTTAAGGGGTAAAGTATTATTTCAGAAATGTGAAAGGAGACATGTGTAATTAGTGCAAACCTCAACGGAGGTTTCTGTAATTTACCCAAAAAAAAACTCAAAATCATTGATATCCATTTTTTCTGTGAGTTTGTTTTTATGCCTATACAAAAATTTACCATGAAAGTACAATTTTTTGGGTAATCATGGAATAAAGAACAATAAAAATTAATTTTTTTCATTGAGCAAGTATGACTCAAATTTGGTCTCAAACATGATCTTCTTCCCCTAGTGTACAAGTATTCTCAAATTAATTTTCTTTCAATTATAAGGCACCTGTCATGAACACATCACAATATTTTAACCCCATGAAAGCATAGTCTCCTACAAAAATGAAGGAATAGAAGTAAATTAGTGAACAATTCTCACATGTATTTAGCTTCTCATTCTTTTACTATAGCTTGATGTTAGATCTTGGTAGCTACAGTCACTTTGAGACAGCAATCAAATGTTCCGGGTTTCACTTTTGTAGTCTGTGTTATCACAAACAGCAGAGTAATATGCACTCAAAAAAAAATTTTTGAAATTGTTTTAAGGTCACAAAAGATTAAATACCTTTCCATCTCCATCACAGAACAAAATCAAAATCTTTAGTACAATACTACAGGTTAAATGAGTCACTATCACTTTTCACTTACCCTTGCTGCAAAACTACATTTTTCAAGTCTGAAGAGTCACAGATTGTTCTGCAACAACTTCTACTGAGGTTATTGATTATGAGCGTAACATATTTATGACATGCATTTGGTTAACACAAGTAATCAATGCTTGACTGAGTTAGAAATTTTGAAAGTAAGACATGAAGACTAAACTTATGTGAGAAGAGAAGCATGCATTTAGGAAGCAGCAATTTGTGAAAATAGTGGGTTTTTACTACATGAAGATTCCTTTTGACCACATACAACTGGATGCAAGATCAGAAGCATAGGAGACAACCTACAAGTCTAGATGGAGAGCTATAAGTATCCAATAGGGAAGAAATTTTAGGAACATTTCTTCCCTATCGCAGCCTTTCTTTAACATAATATTTTTGCACAAGCAAGTCCATGGCTATGAGTATTCGATGAGTCTAGATGGAGTTTAAAAAAAAGAAAGAAAATGTTTCAAATGGAATGAGGACTTATTGTAACAGAAATACACATAGGAGGAGATATCCTACTAGTTTTGAGGAGATATCCTACTAGTTTTGTTTCCAGTGTTATAAGCTTGTTTAGTTGATCATACACAGTAATTCATGTATACTTTGCCATGATTTTCCTGGCAGGCCTCAAATAATTGGATCTATATTTGGACCTACTTCCTTCAGCAGTTGAAGGAGAATTGGAGCCGATTGCATATGAGAATTTTCAATGTTATCATTAGACTAGATAAGTACTTAGAAAATGTCAGGAACCATCCCAGCTGTATCTGTTCACAGAGAAAAAAAAAAGGCACATAGAAAAAGATGCATGCGTAATGAATGGAGGCTCAGCTAAACTCCCTGTATATACCACTATGTCATTTTGAAAACAAAAGTACAAGAATACAACTAAAGATCAATCAAGACAAGAAATCTCCTTTTTATGTTTGAAGTAATATTGGGAGAGGCAAAACATTATATTACACAATGAAGAGTACATCAAAATAACAAAATAGATACATAATTCCAGCACTAGAACATGCAAGTTTCTTTTGCTCATAAAAAATACCACTTTGGGAATTGCATGACAAAAAAGAAACAAAAGATAAAGGTCCACAAAATGCCATGTTTATGTTTCTGAGTTGTAATGGACATAATTCACAAACTGACCTCTGTCTGTTCATGTAGTCCAGAAAGTTTGCATTTAGATGATTCCTACCTAATGCAAGAGGATCAAATGAACTCCCTGTATCAGACTAGCCATCTAAATCTGAAAGCAGTGGCATGAGAACACCCTTCTCTTCCTCTTCTCCTTCTGTTTTTCATTTTGCTTGTGCTGCTCCTCCAATCCACATCCACCAGCACCCATTAATGATATAATTGACGTAAGGTGCTCGGTATAAAGATCAACAACAGACCAACATGGAATTTTACGAATTGATACTTTTCTAGCCCTTCTGTTCACCGTGTCATGGATGACCAGCCTACTCTGGTCACCATTAGATTGCAGTACTAAAACCTGCCCATTATCCCATATGTGTAATGGCTCTAACGCTTCAATATATCTCCTGAACACAAATCCAAATATCCACACCATGTCCTGTTTTTTAATAGAGTAAACTTTACTCCAAGACTCGGTTTCTCCATAACTCTTCATCGACCATACATCAAAACAATCATTCAAGTCATAAGCCACTATAGAAAGACACCCTCCGATCATCTTCAATCTTGTAGTTAAACCAAGCCTAGGCGGCCTACAACAATCCGGCCATGGGAACACTCGAAACTCCTCATCCCTCATATCAAAAGATAAAATTTTCGATAAACGATGACCAGCCACCCAATGTAAAGCTCCATTTACAACAGAGGTATCAACACAAAAAGCAGTATGATAAGGTAGAACATCATGGTAAGGTAACTCTCTAGTTATCGTTCTCCATGAACTTGTTCCCACGGTATATACCAAGACTTCACATTCAAACGAATTAGCTTCAAAAAGATGATCCTTCAAAACAATTATCACCACCTTGTAGTTGTCAACATTAGGATCGTAATCAAACCCTAGCAAAGTAAACGTGGATTCTAAATCATTAACAGGAAGCTGTATAGGGGAATCTGGGAGCTTCACGCATTCTCTGGTAGAAGGATTGCATAAGTAGAATTCGCGTTCGTAATCAGAAAAGCAAACCAACCCATTACACGAAGTTTCAACAGAAACGAACCTCCTTTTAGCATCTGATCGAAACCCAGATGGGAAATGCAGTTCTTTCGCTGTCACACCATCATCAGCATCATCATAATCACTATCCCATGTACCGCAATCGAAAGAGTAGTAATTGTATTGGTTCCTTTCAGAAAGACATTCGACCATGAGACTAACACGATTGTTGTTTCGAGTTGCTCGATTGCTGTGTGTTTTAACGAATTTGGGATCGCTAAATAAGCTGCAGAAGGATTTGCTAACGCACCTGAATCGCATCAGAGACTTCACCGGTAATCGTGAGAGAATCTCCGATAGAACGTCGTCGGGGAGGTTCGCCATAGCAATGGAACGAGCTGCTGCGTCACTTCGTCTGCTCTGTCGATAGTGTTTATTGAGTGGAACTGTGGAAGTTGGTAAAGGAGGTGGTAGTTGTTCTGCTGTAAATGAGGTCCATCGTTGCCAGCGGTGGACCCTCCGAGATTCTTCATGATTAGATATGTTAATGCTATAGACCGTCCGATCGACACGTGCCATTCACATGCATGAATTTCCAGAAAATTTCACTTACGTCCGCTCTACTTTATAGCAAATGCAGACATCTCTCCTGAGATTTCTAAAATTTTAGTTACCTCCCTTAGCAGAATTGTAAAATAAACTTGGTAACAGAGGTATTTTATCATTTTATCCCACATTAGTTTTTTTATTTAAGGTAATAAAATTTAGAAATTTAAATGTTTAAGTCATTATTACTACCTTTGAAGGTAAAAAGATTTCATTTTATATTATCAAAAATCACAAAATCTTAAAATGTTTGTAATTAAATAATCTTAAATTTATCAAAGAACATTCAAATTTAATCTATACTATATTTAACGCGAGAAGACCCTTTGGAAAGTGTGCCAAACGCAACGTGTAACTTTTCAAAAAAAACCCTTCCTCATATGGTTAAGATTCATTAATAAAAAGGGTATAATTGTCCTAACAACTCAATTCCCTTACAATTTTGTAACTATTCCCCCTATATCTCTTATAATATGCAGTATTACATGTGCACATTGCTAGTAACATTAGTAGAAAAGGCCAAAGAGAGATACATGTAGTGGGTAACAAAAATAAAAGGAAGGTTCATATCATTTTTCAAACCTCGGGGAAGTATTCACAATTATTAAAAACCAAAAGAAAGGTTAGTGTAATTTTATCTTCAAGTTATCGTAGGTTTTTGTTAGGCCCTGTTTGCTTGATATTATGAACTTTGGAAGTATATACATTGCAATTCTGAATTTCCATAATCCAAATTATAATTGTTGATTTTTAAGTATAAAATATTGCTTAAATGCACTAGATTTTAGAATTTAATTATGGAATTATGATCTAGAATCTCATATATTATTGAGACAGAAAGATCCTCAAACTGGCTCTATTGAAATTCTAATTCTAGAATGCCAACAAAGCAGCACTTTTTTTGTTTTCATTTAATTATTGACATGATAATTTGTTTTGCTTGTTTAATATCTTAAGTTAATTACATATAAATATAACTAATTTTAGAGCTCCCTTTGTAATGTATAATTTTTTTTCAAAGAATTCAATTTAAAAAATTCTTTACATCTATTATATTAATTGCTTCCGGGGTGGCGATTGACGTGTCAGCCTCCCGTGCTTTTGGGCTGATGTGCCAGGCTCGCACGGTTTGGACATGGTTTGGGATGACCATACCTGACATGCTTTCTGGGTTGCAACACGTGGATAAGGAGAAGAAAGAGAACAGTTTCTTCTCGAGAAAGCTCTTTTTTGTCGAAGAACACTGACTATTTTCTCTTGCAGAAGAAGAAGACAGACTCTTTTCTCCTTTGCAGGGTTGATCGAAGAAGAAGAAAACTGACTTTTTTTTCTTTTCTTGAGTTAAAATCAACTATTTTGTTGGCTTGATCGAAGAAGAACCCCAACTGTTTTTTATTTTGTTGGGTTGATCGAAGAAGGTTTCTTCTCAAGCAACTTGGATAAGTCCATGGGCCTCCTCCAAGCCCAATGGGCTTCCCTTTTAAAAGCTTAAACTAATCAATTTAATAACTTTGCATGTTTAAATCACCTACCAAATCAAACAAACCAAATCCAAAAAGGGGTTATCTAACCCCCAAATGGGACTTGGGCTTACTTTAAGCTCTAATTGGCATACCCGTGGGCCTTCCAATGTGGCCCATGTACGAGACCCACTTCACTTCTGAAATAATAAGATAAAATAAAATAAAAGGGGGACCCGCACCATTCAAGTGGTCCCCATAGACCTAAATCTGAGGAATGCACATCTGACATAAGATTGGGTGAGATAGATAAAGTTGACTCTAAACTAGGAAGACCCGTGGGATCCGTCACCCGACGGGACGGACTAGGGTGTTGACGGACTTCCCTGAACTGTAACTGAGACCTTACCTTGAATCTCAAGCCGCAGACCACCTAATAAACAAACAATAGGCACCCAGGTGTCTGCCTGCACCCCATCAGGCAGTGACAACTCCAAATCCCTATCTTCCTCAAAAAAAGAGGTACGCACTGGCGTGTGCCTCAAGTTAGCTACGTGCGACCCACGGATCAACGCGCGCACATCAAGCCAGGCTTGGGCAAGCATTAAAATGCTTATATGTGCTCTTAAGCCTAGCCCGAGCCTGTCCCAACCTGCCAAATTGCCACCCCTAATAAACACTTTATCTGAGCAGCATACCCCTCAATCCTCCAAGGAGGATTTGCCAAATCCTTCTGGAGCACCTGCAGCAACACTAAAGCATCTCCTTCAATTATCAACTTTTGAACTTGGAGCGCCTTAGCTAATTGAACCCCTTCCAAAGCAACTTGAGCTTTAGCAATTAAAGCAGAAGAAGCCTAACATTCCATTGCAAACCCACCTAAGGACAGCCCATCTTTATCTTTTAACACTCTCCCTATAGCAGCCCTATTATGATCACGATGGTAGGCTCCATCAAAATTAAGTTTCACCCAAGAGTCATCCGGGGTTACCACGCGATCTCCCTTGCAACACAATTTGGAACACGCTTCTGAGCCACTGACAGAAAGGATTGAGCATCATTGATCATCTAGAGAAGTTCATTTGACGCTTGTGCAATCAATGGTTTTTTTCCCCTTAAGAGTACTCCATTTCTTTCATTCCATATTATCCAGCCAAACATAGCAACCTGCAAAATAAAATCAGATGGATCAATTTCATTATTTGGCATTCTTAATTTTGAGATAAACATAAACCAGCTTGGTGAGTTGATTCACTAACTAGCTCACTCATAAATGTAGAAAATTTTTTTTTTGGAAATTTAAAAGTTTATTTTAAATTTGTGGGCCCCACAGTTTATGGATTACATGTCATATGCTAAATGTCCAGGTCAAATTAAATAAAGCAAAAGTCCTAATCCATATGTTATATTTTTCTTCGAATGCTTATGAAGTTTGGGATACCCAAGTCATCTCAACTGCAGCGGAAGCTAAGGCTTGGTATTCAGCCTCAGCACTTGATCGAGCCACTTTCAATTGTTTTTTGGCACTCAAAGAAAGAAAATTTTCTCTTGGAAAAATGGTATATCCTCATCCAATCCAAATGAGAGATTTTTCGTATATAAGGATTGACTCCGAAAAACCAAAGTATGGGCCATGGTATTGTGAGACATGGGAAAAAAATCAATTCAATGACTTCCTAAATCATCACACGGGATTGGTAAAAAACAAAGAGTCGCCACCATTCTGTTTAAATGTGAATGGACACCAAAATATCAAATAAGCTCAAAAAGACAAATTTAGGGTAAAAATAACCCTATTAAAAAAACAACCAGAGATGGATAAGGGGATTAGGTTATGAACAGGAGAAGGTGTTAGGCACCCCTATTCATCCACACAAGGTGGTTGCCAGGTATTATTCATGTTAAAATAAAGGAAAAAGGGCTTGCTACAAAAATCATGAAAAATCATAAAAAAGACAAAAATGTATGATTTTTTCATACGAATAGCCTAATTGATTCAGAACTTTCAAATATGATCATACCATTCCAAAGGTTTCATGATTAAAATAAAATTGAGATAAAATCAAATAAAACCAATCTAAAGACAAAACTTCAAAAATCTGGCTTTAAGTTAAATTCTGGAAATCTACAAAATATGATTTTTATAAAATATTGAAGAATTGAACTTGAACAGTCCAGGACATAGATATAGCCCAAATTTCACATTAAATCAAGAAATCAAAACCAAAAATACCCACGTTGATGAAGAACATCAAAAGGGGAGAACTTAAACCGTAGGGTCTTCTCTCAAACATGAAAAACAACTCAAAAACCACATCATGAAACCCTAGAAGTTATTTTCAGGCCTCTGAATCCAGATCTATCATATAGATCATGATAGATCAAGGATCTTAGCCTAATATCACAAAAATCATGAAAACAGTGTTGTAAGTGCAAAAGTGGTGAAAATCCAAATTTTAGGAGAAAAAGAGGATTTCATGCTATAAACATCATAATCATCATAGATTCATAGGATTCATTCAGATTCAATCACTAGATCATTAAAACATTAGCAGAATATCCAAAGCAACTATATCTCACATATTAGAGCACATGGGGGTCTACCCTACGGATCCACCTGTTCTCTTTTCCCCTAGTTCTCTCTTCACGTTTTACGGCTAGAGAGACTCTTAAGGTATTTGGAGATAGATTTGGTGATACAAATACAATCAAAGGCCTTATTCTATGAAAAAGGAGAAAAACAGATATGGGGTTCTATTCTAGAGATCCACCTATTCCCCTTTTCCCTAGCTCTCTCTTCACGTTCTTATGAGACATGGAAAAATCACCGGAATGATTCCCCTCCGTCAACACACAGGCTCAACGTAAAATGGGAGACTCGCCACCATTCAATTTTTTGAGGTGAGAATGGACACCAAAAGATTCAAAAATAATCAAAATGAGCTAAAAGGCAAATTCTAGAGTAAAAATAACTCTACTTGAAAATCAAATCTAGAGATGGGTAAGGGGATTAGATTATGAACGGGGGAAGGTATTAGGCACCCCCATTCACCCACACAAGGTGGTTGCCAAGTGTTGTTCATGCTAAAAAATAAAAAAGCTTGCTAAAATCATTAAAAACCTTGAAAAAAGATTAAACAAATATATGATATTTTCACATGAGAAAACCAAATGAATTCTAGATCCTCTTTTATATCAATATCACTTCTGGAATATCACCGAAAGATGGAAATCAAAGCAAAATTTGCACAAAACCAAGTTGAGTTAAATCCGGAAAATTCGGTAAAAGAAAGAACCATTTGTCTTGAAATCATTCAAATCCAATTTAAATTGAATCAAACTAAATTCATTTGAAGGATTATGATAGATAGAAGACTCATGCAAATTTTCAGTCCATTCCGATTAAAATCCTAGGAGATATGCTCCTTTAAAATCTGCTGCTGGAGATAATTAAAAGTGGTAATTGGGCAACTTTGGAAAATTATCTAGAAAAATCTGCTCCATATAAATTCATGAAATTTGGTGTGAGTGAAGTCTGTATGGCCATATTTCAAATGAAACTAGCCTCATACAAAAATTCATTTGGATGTGCCTTGGGTGGTCTCCCGAACAGGCCCCGAAGATCACAGATTTGCCCAGAAAAGTGCTGTTGAGCAGTTCTGGGTAAATCGGTTACCCACGACACAAATGAAGTCAAAAAATTATGAAACTAATTGGATTTGAAATTAGACTTCCAAAGGAAAACTCAAAAACAAGAATCACTCGAATCGGACTTAAAACGAACACATGGCACTTAGTCGAAGTGATAGGTTCTGTAATCAGACCTGAAATGACCTATCAACTTTGACAGAGAGGTGTCAAAAATCCGCTTGATAGAAATTCATGAACTTTTACAGGCATAAACTAGACAGCCTCACCTTTCCCATGGCTCTGGAATAACTCCAAAATTCATCCAGACGATGAAGTTACGAGTGTCCGAAGTTGGGGTACAGTTGCTGTCAAGTTAAGCCTTTTTTGAGTAAAATCAATTTAAAATAGTGATCCAGTGTTATAGACACCCAAATTCCATAGTAAAAATGATCAATAATCAGTAAAAATCATTGCTTCCTTTGAAGCCAGCACAAAAATATGAAAAAAAGCAAGTTTTCCTTGTATCCAACAACTCAGGTCGGATACAAGCGTATCTGTTCGTATCCGATGGAAAATGCCGGATACAAGTAGCCCTCCGTGTATCTGGCAACATATGCCGGATACACATAGGTGCTAGTGTATCCGACCTGATATGTCGGATACATTATTTTTGCTCAAAATTAGGGTTTTCCGAGAGCTTTCACCTTTTACCATCATATCCCTCATTAAATGAGTGGAAATCTCGGAAATAGCCTTAGGGTTAAGGTTGGTAGGCTATGGACCTTATGTTGTGTCTACCATTTCACCAACTCTAACCCTAGCCTTTGCCTATAAATAGGAGGCTCCTCCTCAAGCAAATGGCCAACAATTCTTGTCAAGAACTTTTGCCAAGAAGAGCTCCGAGTGAAGAGGGAAACCGCTGCGGAAGTGCTTCCAGAACCCAGGTAAGCCTCAAACCTCTTTTTTAATTTTTGTTTTTACATTTCTAGATCTAGATCTCTTCTTCTACCTTTCTGAAGAATAAGGCCTTGATGTGTGTATGAAAACCCTTCCCCGGCTCAAAGTATCTCAAGACTCCCCCTAGCCGTAAAACATGAAGGCGGGATCTAGGAGAAACGAGACTGGGGATTGATCCTAGTGCTAGAACCTCTTTTGAATAAGCCTTTTGAATCTTTGAAGCCCGTTCCATATTCAAAGTACCCCAAGATTATCTTGAAGAACCATGTTTAACGGGGAGAGAGAACTAAGGGAAACGATAATGGAACGGAACCTTAAGTTATTCTAGAACCCTTTTTTATTGATCTAAATGCATGCTATAAGCCTTGTGATTCTATGAAAACCCGTTATATATTCAAAGTACCCCAAGATTATCTTGAAGAACCGTGTTTAACGGGGAGAGAGAACTAAGGGAAACGATAATGGAACGGAACCCTAGGTTGTTTTAGAACCCTATTTTGATTGATATGAATGCATACTATCTTTGCTATGTTGTTGGAATGATTTTTACACCTACACATACATGGCACGTGATTTTGGCAGGATAGGCTCATATTTCGGATTTATTGCATTTATTGTGATAAATCTGAAATAAATAGCCTCAAGCAATTCTTGAATGTTTTCAAATGATTTTCAAAGGATTTTGATTAATCTTGCACGGATCACCCACACTTTATCACTATTTGGAGTTGGTTTTCTTCAAAAACGGCTTAACTTGACAGCAACTGTACCCCGACTTCGGACACTCATAACTTCATCGTCCGGATGAATTTTGGAGTGATTTTAGAACCATGGGAAAGGTGAGGCTGTCTAGTTTATGCCTACCAAATTTCATTAATTTCTATGAAGCAGATTTTTGACACCTCTCTGTCGAAGTTGATAGGTCAGTTCTGATCTGAATACAGAACTTGTCACTTCGACTGAGTGCCATGTGTTCGTTTTAAGTCCGATTTGAGTGATTCTTGTTTCTGAGTTTTCCTATGGAAGTCTAGTTTTAAATCCAATTAGTTTCATAATTTTTTGACTCCATTTGTGTCGTGATTAGGGGTGCAACTCGGTTCGGTTTGGTCCGGGTTGAGGTGAATCCAAGACTAAACCGAAATTACCTACAGTCAACCCAAAACCGAACCGAACCGAATTGTAAACCGAAAATTTCAAACCGAAAACCGAACCGAAATTGAATTTAAAAACCGAAACCCAAACCGAACCAAATCGAATTCCATGAGATCAATTCAATTCGGTTTGGTTGGGTTAAAGAATTGCAAATCGCACTAATATATAACCGAAAAAAGACCAAGAACAATGGTTTGGTATTTAGAACGAGGTAATTAATTGGTTTTTATTCTTTAACCCAACCAAACCGAACTGAATGACAAGAAATTCTTTCAACTGAGAGAATTTTTTAACCTCAGTCACGTCTGCAAAAAGAATTTCTTTCAAAGTAAATGAGAGGTATTCTTCTCAAATCCAGAAATCCAAATAAGATTCCAAAGCAAACACAAAATTAAAATGAAAAAAGAACAAAATTTTAAAAATAAACCATGAGTTTAAGAATTAACTTGAAAAAAAATGGAACAATTGAATAGCAAAACAGAAAGCAATGAATTTTTTAAAAACTCAGGTTAATCAGAACAAAACAGTTAAAATAAATTCAATAGTTAAAATAAATTCAAGTACCCTAAATCCAACAAGAAATTTACTCATACTAATGTGAGACATGGGAAAAAATCACCGGAGTGATCATCCCTCCGTCAACACACGGGCTCAACGCAAAAATTGGGAGAGTCGCCACCATTCAAGATTTTGGGGTGAGAATGGACACCAAAGAGTTCAAAAGTAGGCAAAAATAGCCAAAAGAAACATTCTAGGATAAAAATAATCCTACTTGAAAATCAAATCCAGAGATGGGTAAGGGGATTAGATTATGAACGGGGGAAGGTGTTAGGCACCCCCATTCATCCACACGAAGTGGTTGCCAAGTGTATGTTCATGCTAAAAAGAAAATAAGAAGCTTGCTAAAAATCATGAAAAAGCCTTAAAAAAGGAACAAGTGTATGATATATTCACATGAAGATCCAAATGGATTTTAGATCTTCTCTTATGTCAATATCACTTCTGGAGTATTTCAAAAGATGGAAATCAAAGTAAAAGTGGCCAAAACCAAGTTGAGGCAAATCCAGGAATTTTGGTAAAAAGTAAAGTCCTTTGTCTTGAAATCATTCAAATCCAATTCTAAATTGAACCAAACCAAATCCATTTGAAAGATTAGGGCAAATAAGAGTTTCATGCAAAATTTCAATCCATTCCGATAAAAATCCTAGGAGTTATGCTCCCTTGAAGTTGCTGTTGGGGATTTTTAAAAGTGGTAAGTGGGCAACTTTGGAAAATTGTCTAGAAAAATCCACTACATAGAAATCCGTGAAATTTGGTGTGATTGAAGTCTGTATGGCCATCTTTCCAGAGAAACTAGCCTCATACAAAAATCCCTTCGGACTTGCCTTGGGTGGTCTCCCGAACAGGCCCCGAAGATCACAGATTTACCCAGAAAAATGCAAATGAGCAGTTCTGAGTAAATCGGCTACCAATAATTCAAATGGAATCCAAAAATTATGAAACTAACTGGATTTGAAAATAGACTCATAAAGGAGTACTCAGAAAAAAAAAACCACTCGAATCGGACTTAAAACGAACACATGGCGGTCCGTCGAAGTGACAAGTTCTGTACTTGGACCTGAACTGTCCACTTAACTTCGACAGAGAGGTGTCAAAAATCCGCTAGATGAAAATTCATGAAATTTGGTGGAAATAAACTAGACAGCTTCACCTTTCCCATGATTCTGGAATCACCCCAAAATTCATCCGGATGATGAAGTTATGGGCGTCTGAAGTAAGGGTACAGGTGCTGTCAAGCTAAGCCACTTTTGAAGAAAATCAAATCCGAAAATTGACAAAAAGTATGTGATTCGTGTGAGATGAATCCAAAACCTTTGAAAAACATTTAAAAACACTCCAGAATTTGATTGAGGCCATTTATTAGAGATTTATCACAATAAATGCAATAAACCCCAAATATGAGCCTATCCCGCCAAAATAGTGTAATATGTGTGCAAAAGTGAAAAACCAAGCAAGATCAATACAACATGCATATAGATTCAATAAAATAGGTTCTAGCATAGCCTAGGGTTCCGTTCCATTATCGTTTCCCTCTGTTCTCTTTAAGATAATCAAGGGTACTTTGAATATGGAACGGTTTCCAATCAATCAAAAAGGCCTTATGCTACATGGGTTCTAGCACTAGGGTCAATCCCCAGTCTCGTTTCTCCTAGATCCGCCTTCACGTTTTACGGCTAGGAGAGTCTTGAGATACTTTGAGCCGGGGAAGGATTTCCACACATACAAACAAGGCTTTACACTACAGAAAGGTAGAAGAAGAGATCTAGATCTAGGAATGTAAAGACAGAAAATAAAAAGAAAAGTTGAGGCTTACCTGAGTGCTGGAGGCGATTCCACAGCGGTTTCCTTCTTCTCTTGGAGTTCTTCTTTGCGAGAATTCAAAACAAGAGTTGTGTTTTTTTTGCTCAAGGAGGAGGCTCCTATTTATAGGCAAGGGCTAAGGTCATTGGTAGACACAAATTAATGTCTAGAACCCCTCTAACCTAAACCCTAAGGTTATTTCCGCGATTTCCCCTCATTTAATGAGGGACATGATGGTAAAAGTGAAAAGCTCTCGGAAAACCCTAATTTTGAGCAAACTTAAGGTATCCGGTATATCAGACCGGATAACAAAGGGCCTTAAGGTATCCGGTACATGGTACCGGATACGCTAAGGCTCACATGTATCCGGTATGAGTATCCGGATACGGGAAGGAGTACTTGTATCCGGATTGAGTATCCGGATACAGGCAAAAGTCTATTTTCTTCAAATTCTGTGCTGGCTTTCCAGGAGATAATGATTTTTGATGATTGTTTGTGCAATTTGGGGTGTCTACAACTAATATTAAAAATAGAAAACTTTCAAACCTGCACATCGAACCCTAAATCCAACTCCAGAAATTAAAGGTAAATCACTCAAATGAAGAAGAAACAAATAGGGATATTTTGGAAGCCCAGCGAGAATTTTGCCCTAAAATGGGATTTTTCTGAAGATAAATCAAAAGAACAATTACCGTGTAAAAGCCCTCTCTGATCATAACAAAAGAACTTCAAGAGGAACACATCAGATGGCTTGGGAAGCTGTAATTCCGGCTTGTGAAAGTAAATCCCGGAAGAGATAGGGCATGCCTCTAACAGTCTCTTATTCAACAAACCCCACCTCGTTGTCGATTTCCCAACGACCTAGAACACGGCATATCTCCCGACGATTTTCTAATAATCTATTAATCGAACATAGAACAAACTGAGAAGAGATCCCAAGACGTCAGTTCATAAGGTAAAAATACAAAATAACAATAAACCAAATCTCTAAACAATGTTGATTCATCCAAATCTCTAAAAATACAGAAGAAGATGGAGAGGAGTCGGCAGTGGCGAGTGGCCTTCTCAGCATCAGGAAATGCACCGATCTGTTTCATGATCTTGATGGCAGCCGATGTCTTCTCCACACCTTCGGCAGAATCACTAACGACGAGCGGAATCTCAGGCACGTTTTCGATACAATGTCCGCAAGCCATTACGAGCGACGGGATCGCCGAAGCAACTAGGGCTGAAACGACAGCGCACCGCTTCTGGTTAACATTGATCTTGCGGTGCCAACGGCACCAGATCTTGGTCGGAGCAAACATTCATCCGCCGCGACACATGTTACCGAAGGTGCCCTGAGCAGCACGGTGGGTTCCGCCGCCGGGCACAATACAGGTAGAAAAGAGGAGAAGCATTGAGCTGCTAGGGTTTGGGAGATTAGGCATTTAGGATGTTTTGGTCGAGGGAGGGTTTAAAGGTAATATGTTGAAAGGTAATGATATATATATCTTTTCGGTTCGGTTCGGTTTAACCGAGCATACAATCCAAAACCGAACCGATCTAATTCGGTTTAAGAATTTTAAGACCAAAACCAAACCGAACATTAAAAAAACCGAACCGAACCGAACCGAAGTCGGTTTGGATCGGTTCGGGTTAGGTTTTAACCGGACCGAGTTGCAGCCCTAGTCGTGAGCAACAGATTTACTCAGAGCTGTTCAAGGAACATTGGCCATGAGACCTTAAAATTTTGTGTACATAGAAAGAAAGCAAATGATTTCCTTAGCCTTTCAGTGTTACCTAATGCTCTCTTTGCAAGCAACTGTAAGAGAATTATAGATTATAATGGCGGAAAACAAATGTCTTAAGGCTTTCTTGGTGTAGGAGCCCTCATCACTGGCCTCTTTTTATTGGAGCTTTCCTTTAACCATTGTCTTTCTTAGAGCTTTCCTTTAACCATTTTATTTCTTAGATGCTCTGTTGGGTAGGTCAACTTCTATTTCTCAATCGATCACATAGATTCAACTGATACTATTGAGATAGGGACGCCGGCCCAGCCGACCCATGCTATAGTAGGGGGTCGTGCCGTGCCAGTCATATCAGGCCTTGGGCCTATCAAGGCACAACGGCTTAGCGGGCCACAGCCCATGAACCACGCAGGTGGAATGGCACGTGTTAAGCATGCTAGAATGTGCCTGCCATTGAGGCCCATCATGCCGGCACGCGCAGGCACTAAATACCACACCAATAGCTAAAAAAATTTTCTTTTTGGAGGGTTTATACACTTTTTTACCCCTAATAGCCATATTAGGGAATATACTTGTAATTGAATGTAAATGACTATTTCTACCCTTCCAATAGTGTAGACACCCTAAATTGCACTGTCAAAATGATCAAAAATCATTATCTCCTTGAAGGCCAGCACAGAATTTGAGAAAATGAGTTTTTTCCTTGTATCCGGTAACTCAGGCCAGATACAAGTGTTTTTCTTCATATCCGATGGAACAGGCCAGATACAAGCAGACCTCAGTGTATCCGGCATCATATGCCGGATACATTAAGGCACTTGTGTATCCGGCCTGACATGCCGGATACATAAGTTTTGCTCAAAATTAGGGTTTTCCGAGAGCTTTCACCTTTTACCATCATATCCCTCATTAAATGAGTGGAAATCTCGGAAATAGCCTTAGGGTTAAGGTTGGTGGGCTATAGACCTTATGTTGTGTCTACCATTCCAACAACCCTAAACCTAACCTTTGCCTATAAATAGGAGGCTCCTCCTTAAGCAAATGGCCATTAACTCTCTTGCCATTAACTCTTGTCAAGAACTCTTGCCAAGAAGAGCTCCAAGAGAAGAGGGAAACCGCTGCGGAAGTGCTTCCAGAATCCAGGTAAGTCTCAAACTTCTCTTTAATTTTTTGTTTTTACATTCTAGATCTAGATCTCTTCTTCTACCTTTCTGTAGAATAAGGCCTTGATGTGTGTATGAAAACCCTTCCCTGGCTCAAAGTATCTCGAGACTCCCCCTAGCCGTAGAACGTGAAGGCGGGATCTAGGAGAAACGGGACTGGGGATTGATCCTAGTGCTAGAACCTATTTGAATAAGCCTTTTGCATCTATGTAAACCGTTCCATATTCAAAGTACCCCAAGATTATCTTGAAGAACCGTGTTTAACGGGGAGAGAGAACTAAGGGAAACGATAATGGAACGGAACCCTAGGTTGTTTTAGAACCTTATTTTGATGAATATGAATGCATGCTATGTTGTTATATTGTTCTTGAATGATTTTTACACTTACACATACATAGCACATGTTTTGGCGTGATGGGCTCACGTTTCAGGTTTATTGCATTTATTGTGATAAATCTGAAATAAATAGCCCCAATAAATTCTGGAATGTCTTTAAATAATTTTTAAAAGATTTGTATTCATCTTGTACGAATTGCACACACTTTGTCATAGTTTTGAATTGTTTTTCTCCAAAAAAAGCCTAACTTGACAGCAACTGTACCCTAACTTCGGACACTCATAACTTCATCGTCCGGATGAATTTTGGAGTGATTCTAGAACCATGGGAAATGTGAGGCTGTCTAGTTTATGCCTACCAAAGTTCATTAATTTCTATCAAGCGGATTTTTGACACCTCTCTGTCGAAGTTGATTGGTTAGTTCAGGTTTAAATACGGAACTTGTCACTTCGACTGAGCACCATGTGTTTGTTTTAAGTCTGATTCGAGTGATTTTTGTTTCTGGGCAATCCTCTATGAGTCTATTTTCAAATCCAGTTGGTTTCATAATTTTTTGATTCCATTTGTGTCGTGAGCAACAGATTTACTCAGAACTGCTCATCAGCATTGTTCTGGGTAAATTTGTGATCTTCGGGGCCTGTTCGGGAGACCACCCAAGGCACATCCGAATGAATTTTTGTATGAGGCTAGTTTCATTTGAAATATGGCCATACAGACTTCACTCACACCAAATTTCATGAATTTATATGGAGCAGATTTTTCTAGATAATTTTCCAAAGTTGCCCACTTACCACTTTTAATTATATCCAGCAGTAGATTTTAAAGGAGCATATCTCCTAGGATTTTAATTGGAATGGAGTGAAATTTTGCATGAGACTATTATTTACCATAATCTTTCAAATGGATTTGGTTTGGTTCAATTTAAAATTGGATTTGAATGATTTCAAGACAAATGACATTACTTTTTACCAAATTTCCCGGATTTGATTCAACTTGGTTTTGTGCAAATCTTACTTTGATTTCCATCTTTTGTGATGTTCCAGAAACGATATTGACATAAAAAAGGATCTTGAATCCATTTGGATCTTCATGTGAAGATATCATACATTTGTCCTTTTTCAAGGTTTTAATGATTTAGCAAGCTTTCTTACTTTTTTGCATGAACAAACACTTGGCAACCACCTTGTATGGGTGAATGGGGGTGCCTAACACCTTCCCCCGTTCATAATCTAATCCCCTTACCCATCTCTGGATATGATTTTCAAGTAGAGTTATTTTTACTCTAGAATTTGCCTTTTAGCTATTTTTGCTTATTTTGAATCTTTTTGGTGTCCATTCTCACCCTATAATTTTGAATGGTGGCGACTCTCCCATTTTTCACGTTGAGCCCCGTGTGTTGACGGAGGGGGAATCATCCCAGTGATTTTTCCCATGTCTCACAAATAGCCAAATAACAGGGGTAGATTTGGTAAAAACCCAATTTTGGTTTTATATAGGCCTAACCCTTCCCACTCCAAACTACAACAATCTTCTTATATCTTATAACCGTATTATTAAGAGATTTTGAGAAAATGGAGAAGAAATCGTCGAAGATGGTGAAGTCATGATCAAGTCTTCAGGCGATGACCCTAGTAGTGGATAAGCAAAACAAAATGAGAGTGGAGAGAAATATGAATTGCAGGAGAGATTCTAGTATGAGAAAACCTGAGAGGAATTCCAGCATTAGGGTTTTGTTGTAGAGAAGAAGACAAAGAACGAAGAAGTGATCACTGAGACTAAGCTATCTAGGGTTTTGTTGTGGGTCTCAGTTTGCAAGATGGTAGTGTCTCTCCTTCAGCTAGAAAACAACATCAAACTCTAATAACTTCTCAATGGCACACTCTTCCCAAGCTCATCGCATCCTTCTCGTCCCCAGGTATTTGGTTTCCATGTGAGGCTGTATAGAGGCCGTGTGTATTTCACGTTTAAATTTTAAGCAAATTCTATAATCTAAACCAAACACAAAAATTTTAACATTTATGAATTTAAAATCATGTGTGTTATAATTCTCATGGATGTTTAAATTCATGCGATCCATTAGGTATCTATTACATATGTATCCAAATCATCTTAAACAACTGTTTTTCTTTTTTTAAATTCTCATTTTGCCTCCTGAAGATCCATAAGTATAACCATACTTCATGTTTTGATGTAATCGACCTTTAAAAATTCAACTTCGAATGGAAAAGTTTAAAAGGTCGTTTACAGGTGCACTTGGGTTAAGTTCAAGTATGCATCAAATAACCTTTGGGCTTCAATGCATATACCTTTGCCCAATCAAATTACACTATAGAGAGTGGGTTTTCAAAATATATGGATGGACAATAAATATTATTGTTCTGTTGCTCCAAAAATGGGCCGGTGTGGACACGTGTCTGTGGTGATGATGTGTCTCTACGCGGGCGTGCCAGTATCGTTTGATACAATGATTTTCGAGTCGATTCCTGACCCCGGGCACCTGTTCCGAATCTGAACCGGGATCGGTTCAGTCGTACTGCAAGTCACCTGTGATAAAATCGGTCAGGCGATGGTATGAAGACTAGGGGTTCGGTCTTCGTTTCGGGTTCTTGTAAGTGTTTGAAAGCAAAAGCAACTAACGGCACACAAATCCTTTATTAATAAATCGGCCGAATAGCCGAAAGCGACAACAGATAATCCTCAAAATGGAAACAAAAAGTACAAAAGAAAATCGACAGGGCTCGCAGGACCGGCCTGTCCTGGTCTTATAGCCGTAATCGGGTATAAGCGCAGGAGGAAGGGGGCGGCTGCTTACAAAGTCGATTCAGGGGGTTCACCTTGGATTGCTGCTTACCCGAAAATACACAAGTCACCTGGCGTGAACAGAGCGAGTCTCGGGACCGGCTGCTCGGGATTCTGTAAAGACAGAACTGCGAGTCAGGGGCGGCCTCAACTTACTCTCCGGTGGCAGGATTCTGGTGTTAATCGGAGTAAAAGAGGGGTCGAAGATGTCACTGCGACTGGAAGCAGTGAGAGAAGTCCTAGTTTATCCGTCTGTGTTAGAGGGGATAAAGGATCACGGATGATCAAAATAATATAATAACCGGTTGCGGTTGTGTGGATTGTGTCCTCGAGCTCTTCGAATTAAGGCCTTTTATAGCCGCTCCTTGACGGTTGCTCAACTTCCTACTCTCGCACGATCTTCATGGCGGTTGTTTATCGTCAGTTCTCTGTTTCAAAGTGATAACCGCCCGGCCATGATCTAATAATTCTATTCTTGAACGGCCGATGCCACGATCTTCTGATATTTATGGTTTTGTCTTATTGGCTTGCGTGGCTTGAACCGCATTCTTCTGTATGCGTGCTGACGTGGCCGGCTCAACCCTTCAAAGTCTACGGGCCGTGGCCTAACCAAGCCACCTAGGCACCACGTGTCCTTCTCTTATTCGTCGGTTATATAGGGTGTAAACATTGCCCCCTACTTACTTGTGACGCCGTCATCGGCCGGTGTGATGAGTAAGTATTTTCGGGTTTTTCAAAATTTGTCCGTCGTTTGATGTGAAAAGATCGCGCCGTTTCCCTACGATCGTAATGATGAAACCTTTCGGATTTCGCCTTCTATAAAGTACCACAGCCGAGATTTTACTTTACTCTTTCTTTTTGGCTGTTTGTTTTTTCTTCCTCTTTGTCTTCAATGGCGGGCACTCTCATACACTATCCTTCTACAGTCGAAGTTTTCGGCAACTCGATATCTGTAGGCCCCTTCATTTGTGCCAGTAATGCTCCTTTGGAGGCCCCGACTGAGAAAGTGAGGGGCCCTTTACTCTTTACTGACGAAGAGAATCTCCATCTACCTCTTCGCTTTCGAAATTGGCCGACTGCTTACCCCGAATGGAAAGCTTGGGTTGACCGCATGAAGGATCGTTTTGCCGTTGTTTGGCGCAAGACAGGTATTTATGACATGATTATCTTTTCGTGTCACTCTATGCCCTGCAATCCTATTTTGCTTGGGGTGGCCTCATTTTTCTGGTGTCGAGGTTCCAACACCTTCTCCTTTTATCATGGGCCTATGACCCCGACCCTGTTGGACGTTTGCTGCATCACAGGCCTTTCGGTCCTTGGGGAAGAAGTAGATTCTACCCTGTCCGTTTTTTCATCTTCTGTTTTTAACACCGCTCATGCTTCTTCTGCTTTCGACACCTTTGTTCGTGCTGAGCGAGTTTCAAATACTGATAATCCTCCTTCCCTTCAAGAGCATTGCTCTTTCTTGCTGTTTTTTCTTTGCCATTTTTTCTGCTGTGGCCCATCTGCTCAGATGGTAAAGGAGTTTGCCGGTATTGCGGTAGCCCTTGCCCAGGGTCGCCGTTTGGCTCTAGCCCCTTTCTTTCTCAGCCAGGTCTACCGTGGTTTACACAGTCTGTCTTCCGGCCGATTAGGGGTTGCCAGTGGCCCTCTTTGGTTTTTACAATTCTGGTTTTACGAATACTTCCCCGGCTTTTTCTGTACAGCCGTAGATAACCCTTTTCCTAATTACTATTATGCCGGCCGTCGCTGGCTTACCGCAACACCCATGCAATTGTCTTTCACGGCTGTTCTTGATTTCTTCCTGGTAGGTATACAGGAAAATAATCCTCCTTTATTCCATCACTTTTCTTTAGACCAATTTCATGGGTCTCCCCTTTATGCCGCCATCAATTCTTCTTCAGAGGCTCGCCGACGTGCTACGGCCAGTTTTCTTATTGCCCGTGAGCTTCCTTTTGGCTTGCATAACCGAGATGCTCCTGCCACTTCTAGAAGAGAAGGGGTGGAAATATATCTGCCGCATTTCGTCAGTCAGCAACTTGGTTATGGCCAAGGCATTCCTCTGGTGGTGTTTTCATCTACCAATGGTGGCTCTCGGTCTGTTTTGAGCCCTAGTTATCTGTCATTAGCAACTTCTCGGTTCCGCGATCTTTCTGATCGTTTCCGCAACTATCCTCTTCCCCGAGAATCCTCAGTCGAACCTTCCTTTCGTCGGTGGTGGTCTCAGCTTTACTCTGACTTTGTCCAACTTGACGCAGAGTCGTATACTGCGCTATTTCGACCGAATGCGGTCGATATAGCGAGTATAGGCAAACTCCGCGGATATTATAAGGCTCGTTACCCAGGTAACTTTCGTTTATGTTTTTGTAAATTGATCTTCTCTATTCGGTCGCGTCTGACTTTCTTTTTCTTTATTAGATGATCCTCGATCCTCCAATGTGAAGAGCAAGAAAAAGAAAGCCGAGACGTCGGTCACCTTTAACTGGCGGCGACCTTCCAAGGTTTCTGCCAGTCGGAGCAACCCTTCTTCCAAACAGTCGCCTTTGAAAAAACGGAAGATTGGTGAGGTATCGGATGGTCGTGCTTACGTTACTCGCTCCAGTTTGCGACTCCGAGTTCAGCATCCAGGTGAGCGTGTCGTCGTGGCTGACGATTCTTCGGACGAGGAAGAAGACATCGATTTATTTCGTCCTCAGCATGGGCCTCCAGTTCACTCTGGGAGTAGTGGTAGATCAACTCCCATGCCGACTCCTCCTCGTGCATTTCATTATGCTAGTCCCCCAACCTCAACTCGATTTGTCACTCCTTCGACCGATCCGTTGCCTAGTGTATCTAGGCCGGCTCCTTTCTTCCCTCATCCCGTGGTTGATGAAGCTGGTCCATCCACTGTGCCTGGTGCTGCTTCCTCTGGTTCTTCTTCCGGTGAATTACCTTCTGAGCCAAAAATTCCTGTGGCCAAGGAAGAAAATTATAGACCCCTCCCTGGTACTTGCTTCGGATTTGTCAGGTTTTGCTTCATGGAAGTAGACCGTTGTCTTTCATCTTCAGAGTTTCATGACCTTCGTCCGGCATTTCTTTCGGATTTTGACAGTTGGAACGAACTCCGCTCCTTTGTTCTTCGTCGGCCTGAAGAACTTTCTGACAAAGAATTGTCAGAAGTTCGATTGTTGATATGCAGAGCCGTAGTGATGAATTCTCGCGGGGATCGTTCAACCGGAGATCGGCTGATGTCCATGCTTGGTTTTTATAGTGCCGTGCCGCAGCTAAGGGAAGCCATGGACTTTCTCCGTTCTGTCAACGTGAGATGTTCCGATTTCCGTCAAGAAATCCATGCTGTATATGGTCATAATCGCCAGTTGGAAACTTTGAGGTGGTCTCTTCATAAAAATTCTCTTGGCCAGGTGTCTATTGCTGGTGACCCATCAGATACTGCTCCAGACGAATTATCTCGGCTACAATCTGAGGAACTTCATCTTAAAGAATCTATCCAGGTTCAGATGCTGCTGATCGAATCGAGCCGGCACCGTTTGGAGGAACACATGAGGGATGAAAGGGAGGTGGAGGTGCGTCGAGCTTAGATGCAGTTATTATTGGAGCGGGCGAAGTATGATCATGCCCGATTTAAGACTTGGTTCGAAAGGTAAGGTTATAAAACCTTTTCTAAACAATCATACCGTTTGTTCGGTATTCACTTTTTTTATGATAATGCCATATGGCTGGCATTTTAAACTTTATTCAGCCGATTCCTCGGCTTTTATTAGACGGTAGTTTTTTGCATGCTTTTTGGATGCGTAACATACTCGTTTTATTTCATATCTACTGCACGTCATAGAAAGATTAGAACTAAACAAACAAAATAAGAATGTTTTTATTTCAACATTGATCTTTCATACAACCAAAGCCGAGCTCTTCTGGCTCTTTCATACAATCAAGGCCAGATGTATCAGCCGGGGTATGATAATACAACCGGGGCCGATATGCCCCTGAAATTGCTCCGCACTCCAACCATAGACGGTGTTAGAGAGGGCCAATTCCTTCAAAGGGGCAAGAGGAAAGAGGGGGGGATGGCGACTATTCCGACCGGCGTAAATGCTGGTCGGAGGAGAGAACTCTCTTCTCTACCCAGAACTCGGTGGTCGAAGACCAGCCGTGATGGGGTCAGCGAGAGTAGAGTCGCCTTTTCCGATCCCGCCCATTCTCATGAAGTCATCGGCTTTGTTGATTTCTTCTTCCTCGATCGTCTCCGTCGTCGGCTCTTGATCTTTCGCCATCTCTTTTCTTCTTTCCTTTCTTGGAAGAATGGCGAGCATTGCCTTAGTATTTATAGACCGATCGTTAGAAAGAAGATCAATGGGTCTGAGCGGATCTCGAAGAGATTTCCTATTTTAGTCTAATCCGCACTGTATATCGGCTCCTCGATTTGACAATGCCATTTATTTGGCGTTGCAGGTACCGAACAGTAGATATTTTATTTTATTCCTGATTTCCCTCAGGTTGGTTATTGATTTCGCGGCTTTCCCATAGGGTGGGAAAGTACCGTTTCAAAAACTGGCCGTTGATAATCTTCTTTTCTTGGCCATCCAAAGACTGTATATGGTATGCCCCCCCAGGCAATACCTTGCTGACTTGTAATGGTCCTTCCCACGTGGGGGACCATTTTCCATACAAAGAATCCTTTTTCCCTATTGGCAGCAGGGTTTTCCACACTAAATCTCCTTGAGCGAATGATTTGTGTTTCACTCGGCGATTATAGGATCTTGCAATCCTTTGCTTGAGGGCTCTCTGCCGATCCAGGGCTAGCCTTCTCATCTCTCCCAAGTCTTCTAATTCAACTAACATTGCTTCCGTGTAATCCTTGGGAGTGAAATTATTCTGAATAGCCACCCTTAACGATTTGACCGTGATTTCGGCCGGAATAACTGCCTCATGACCGAAGGTTAAGGCAAAAGGGGTAGTTCCAATAGACGTCTTGTAAGACATTCGATACGCCCACAATGCTTCAGATAAGAGTTTATGCCAACTTCTTGGCTTATCCTCAATCATCTTTCTTAGGATATTTTTCAACACCTTATTCGTTGCTTCAGCTTGTCCATTTGCCTGTGCGTAATAGGGTGTAGATTGAATCATTCTGATGCCATATGTTTTGGCAAACTCATTCACTTCTTGTCCTACAAAAACGGTACCTGAATCGGTCGTGATGGTTTCGGGGATACCGTATCTATGAATTATCTGTTCCCTGATAAACTCAATCACATCTGTTTGCTCCACTTTTTTCAAAGGTTTGGCTTCCACCCATTTGGTGAAGTAATCAGTGGCTACTATGATGAAGTTGTGTAGACCGGTCGAAGGAGGATACACTTTTCCAATCAAATCCATTGCCCACCCTCTGAAGGGCCATGGCTTGACTATGGTTTGCAATTCGAATGCCGGCACCCTCTGAACTGGTCCATGTTTCTGACATTCCTGACATCCTGCAGCGAACATCTGACAATCTTTCAAGATTGACGGCCAGTAATAACCATGCCGACGCAATAACCATCGCATCTTGACTCCTGCTTGGTGTGCGCCACAAATCCCTTCGTGTACCTCGGCCATTATTAACATGGCTTCTGTTGGGTTGACACATCTAAGTGGGATGTCTTCAATACTCTTTTTATATAGCTCATCGCCCAGAATAAAATAGTTGGCAGCTTTCCTTTTGGTCGATCTGCTAGTCTTTATAGTAGGATCTTTAAGATATCCCCAGATCTCACATCTCCAATCCTGTCTTATTGTCTGGTTACAACATGCTAGTGAATCCACCAGAAATGGTCTTTTCTCGGAGTTGGGGAGAGATTGTATGGTCACCGTTCTAACTGAATCGCGCAGCCTGAGTCCAGATGCCAACTGGGCCAGTTCATTAGCTTGATAGTTTTCCTTCCTTGGCCGATGTTCGAATTCAATTCTATTGAACTGCTGGGCCAGGAATCTCGCCCTTCGTAGCAATAGTACTAATGACTCGCTATTGCAGTTATATATGCCCTCCATTTGCTTCAAGACGAGTTGGGAATCTCCAACAATATTAACTGCTCGAGCACCCATTTCCCATAGAATTTCCAACCCTATAATTGTAGCTTCAAACTCTGCTTGATTGTTTGTGGATAATTCTTCAAGCTGAAATGCATGTTCGTGCTTGTCACCAGTGGGTGAAGTTATTACTACTCCGATCCCAGAAGCAAACTCTGTCTTTGAGCCATCAAATTCCAGTGTCCATGGTTGGAATTTGGCATAGCAAAAACTGGCATGAAATACTGGGATATCCAACTCTTTTTCCTGCACACTAGATGGATGATCGGCCAAAAAATCGGCCAATGCCTGTCCTTTTACCGCTTTCTGCGGTACATATTTAAAGTCGAACTCCATCAGAGTCAGGGTCCATTTTCCGAGTCTACCACTCACTGTAGGCCGAGTGAGCATGTACTTGACCACGTCAGTGGCTGCTATGACGAAAATTTCTTTGGCCGACAGGAGATAATGTCGTAATTTGGTAGCTGCATAATAGAGTGTTAGACACAACTTCTCTAGATTAGTGTACCTTTCTTCCACCGGAGTCAGGAATCTACTGAGGTAATAAATGGCCTGCTCATATCCTTGATCATTCTCTTGGGCCAACAAGACTCCAACTAAATCGTTCGAAGCCGCTATATAAAGTTTTAGCGGCCGTTCTTTTGAAGGTGGCACCAAAACCGGTGGGGTTGCCAAATACTGTTTGATGCCTTCAAAAGCGACTTGATGGTCCTCATTCCAGATAAACTCTTCAGTATTCTTGATTTTCAATAATGGGGATAGGACCCTGATCTTCCCGGCCAGGTTTGAAATGAATCTTCTCAAGAAATTCACCTGGCCGAGCAACCTTTGTAGCTGTTTCTTATTGGCTGGTGGCTTGGCTTCTATGACCGACTTTGCCTTATTTTTATCGACCTCAATTCCTCTCTGGTGTACGAGAAAGCCTAGGAAATTTCCGGCCGATACACCAAAAGCACACTTTAATGGATTCATCTTCAAGCTGTACTTACGAAGTCGTTCAAAAACCTGTTTTAAATGCTGCAAATGGTCCATTTCGGTTTGAGACTTTATCACAACATCGTCAATATATACCTCAAGTATTTGACCGATCATGTCATGGAAGATAAGATTCATTGCCCTTTGATAGGTTGCGCCAGCATTCTTTAATCCGAACGGCATAACCACCCAACAATAAGTTCCTAATGCTCCAGGGCATCGAAACGCCGTTTTTGCTACATCTTCCTCAGCAATGAAGATTTGATTATATCCGGAGTGGCCGTCCATAAATGACAAAAACTTATGCCGTGATGCATTATCAACTAAGAGGTCTGCGATCGGCATTGGATATTCGTCCTTGGGCGTTGCAGAATTCAGATTGCGGAAATCAATACATACCCTAATTTGACCATTCTTTTTAATTACGGGTACAACGTTTGAAAGCCACTCGGCATATCGTATCGGCCTAATAAACCCGGCTGATAAAAGCCGTTCTATTTCAACCTTTACTTTACATACCACGTCGTCACCCATCCTCCTTGAAGGTTGTCTGAATGGTTTAAATTCTGGCTTGATAGGGAGCCTGTGTTCTACCATTTTTCGGTCCAATCCTGGCATCTCTTGGTAAGTCCAGGCGAAACAGTCCGAATATTCGGTTAGCAATCGTCTCATTTCTTGTCTGACCGAAGGTGGTAATAGCTTACTTATGAAAACAGGCTTCTGTTCCGCCTCTGTCCCCAGGTTGATTTCTTCTAATGGATCTTGGGTATCTACCTTCAGGTCTTCTAATTTGGCTGGTGCTGCTTGTAGGTCGGCGAGAGTAATCTCATTCCGGTCTTGTACCCTTTCATCTTCTTGTTCATTAATGAATTCGGCCGAGTTTATCATTATCTCGCCGTTTTCCAGCCATTCTTGTTCCTGCTGCAACTTCCCTATCTTTTCTTCCTGCATGTAAGCCGTCATCTTTCTTACGACGGTTTCTGCGACTTCTGATGGTTTAACCATCATTTGGTAGTTCTTTGAGTTCGGCGACTGCGGCTACTTCTGTAATCTGTAGTTGCGCCGTTTGTAGTATAGCCGAACTTGAAGTGATCGGCTGCCCATTCTTGTCATATCCACTAAATGAAATTGGTTTTACCCCTTCGTTATAAAGGGATGCATGTGCGGCATTGGAATCCACGGCAAATGGCCGCTGGTCGGCTTTTACTTCTTCGGTCTTGCCATCCTTCCAAAACAGCAACGATTGGTGTAAAGAAGATGGTACACATTTGTTTGAATGGATCCAATCTCTTCCCAGCAATGCGTTGTATCCGGCGGATGATTCAATTACGAAGAATGCCGTGTCCCAACCGTTAGTTCGATTGGGAGGATTCCTCTAGTTTCTGTAATACCTCCTGCAAAGTTAGTGACGGTGATTTCGGAAGAAATTAAATCTGAATAAGACTTACCTAATTTCTTCAATGTGGATATTGGGATGAAATTTATTGCTGCCCCATTATCAATTAGAATTCTATTGATAGGGATCCCGTTCATGTGCGCCTTTATAAATAAAGGTTTGAGATGTTGAGTCATGGTTAAGGATGGTTCAACGAAACATACCTCTCCCACCAGACCGATTTTGTCACCATCGGCCGGTTTCTGGTCTTTTTCCTCTTCTTCGAGATGTTTTGGATCAATCACATACAAAGCTACTGGGTCTTCCTCCTCCTGGATCTCCTCTAAACGTGGTAACTCCATGCTGGCCCCAAAAGTCATAGGTAAAGTGAGGACCATATGACAGTCAAGTGGTATCGGGGGCATCCGATCGAAACAGATTTCGGCGATTGATGCATCCGCACTCAATGGAGGTTGACTCAGCGACTCACTGATCTCGTCTTTGGGAGTTTCGAGCGTCAATTCCTCTGTTATTTCTACCGTAGAAGGAGTTGAGATCCTACTGTACTCTGTTAACATTTGTTCAACTAACAATTGTTCTCCCTCTCCTCCGGCGAAATTGTCCGTCAATTCTTCGTCCGAAACCAACCTTTCGGTCACTGCATTGGAATCATGCTCGGGCGTGGTCTCTGGAGGAATTGGTGAATCAGGCGGGCTCTTCTTGAGCCTTTGTGGTTTCGGAATACGCTTTCTGGCAACAAACTTAGACGACCAATATGGCTCGGATGATCCAGTACTCTGTCCTGGTATCGTCTCTTAGCTTGCTGTCGCTGCCAGCGTCGCTTCTGCGTTCTGGTCAGTTCTGCGATACTTGCCTGCGCATGAAAAGGAAATTTAGGATGAGTCAATCTTTTCCAGTGACCATCCTGCATAATAGGTGGTTTTACCATTCTGGGTTTGACCCCGTTTACCATCCTATATTGTTCGTAAGTCATGTAGCCGCTATCCCTAGCGGAGCTATAGGTGACTGCCGTCCTTGTCGGCGAGCCTACTTGTCTACCAGACGTTAAGTACAAGGGTTTCTTGCCCCCCTGAGTGTGGCGTGCATCTTCATACTTGACTGATTTCCCTTTGTATTGGGAATACCGGTACTCTGCTATCACTTTTTGCTTGCAGTCTTGGCAAAGGAGGCTTGGTGACATCTCTATTTTCTCCGGAATCTTGCATGATGTATCTTTATTGACGGAAGATTCCTCTGAGGATTTAGCAACCGTTTCCGGTCGCTTTTTGGTTGCATCTCGATTGGAAGACAATTCAGAAGGAACAGAGGCCAATTTCTTTGTTGTTTTCTCATTGAGGTCTGGTTTCCTGTCTTCTTCTATTCTGGGTTCGCGTCTGGGTTTATGCCACCACTCACCCCAGATTTCACCTTTCCTCTCTTGACGCCATGACCGTCCTTGAGTAGGTGGATACCTCCAATGGTTTCTTGGTCGTAAACTCACCTGGTTTTGCACTGGTTGTGCTGCCCTCCCCCATTTCCCTGAGGAAGGTCCATCCAAGTCGATCTTAACTGCTGGAGTGCGTTTTGGCAAACCAATGGTAACCATATTTGCCGACACCTCTTTAGGGAATGGTTGTGTGTCAACCTGCATCTTTTCTTTGTCGGTTTCTGCAAACTTCAGGAGTCCTTTATCAATATTCTCCTGTATCACATTACGAAGCACAGTACATTCATTAGCTTCATGAGTTTTCACCCCGTGCCATTTACAAGCTTTACCCTTGGCCGCCACACTGGCTGGGATAAAAGGATGGTCTTTGGTCAATCTGAAGAATCCTTGTTTCAAAAGGTATTCAAATACTTCAGAAGTCTTATTTATGTCAAAGGAATAATTTCGGCTAAAAGTACTCGTCTCCTTTGTCGCTTCTGTATCCTTGGTTTTTCGGATAAGAATCGGACAGGTGATTGATTGTTTTCCCACTACTTCTACAACTCCGTATTCAAAGTTCGGGTCCTTGTAATAAGACCCGTAAGACGAGACTTTCTTTTCGTTGTCCTCCTGTAATAGCCACTCCTATTTGGTGGCTCTGGCCGACAACTCAAATAAGTCTTCGAATTGTTCACCTTCGAATTTCTTTCGAAGTTCAAAGTGTAGTCCGTTTAACGCCAAATTTGCAAATTCCGATTCTGGTAAAAGAATTCGGCATTTGTTTTTCATATATTTAAAGCGAGCAATATATTTATCGGCCGATTCCCCCGGTTGTTGTCTTAACCGGGCAAGATCAACCATGGTTACTTCAGGCTCCGTACGATAAAATTGGGAGTGGAATTTCTCTTCCATCATTCCCCAATTTGTAACTGAATTGGCCGGTAAGGTAATATACCATGTAAAGGCCTGCCCGGTCAATGAGTTTCCAAATAGTCTAAGTCTAAGGAAATCATTACCGGACGCCTCTCCACATTGAACCGTAAATCGGCCAATGTGTTCAATAGTAGATTGTTGACCTTCTCCTGAAAACAAAGTGAATTCGGGAATTTTGTATCCCCTAGGGAATTCAAATTGTTGGTCAATCCAGCCTGGGTAAGGTTTCCTATAAACTGGCCTAGTCATTCGTCGGTGATATTGATCTCCGATCATTTCTTGAATTACATTTTGAATGTAATTACGGTTTACGGCCATATTTCTTACCCCGATATCTTCTCTATGGTTCTCCTGTGCTTCCCTTTGTCCCATGGGTCGCACCTCGATCGGAGGCACATTGGGATGAACTGGGACACCAGGAGGTATTTCTCCCCTTAAAGCGGCGGTGTTGGCCTGTTCGTGTCGGCCGTTTACACCTAGGTTCATGATCGGTGGCTGCTCCGGGATATTTATCCTTTCGTGAGCATTTGACCCAGCAGCCGATGTTTCGGCTCGTTCGGTCATCATGACCGGTCTTGCCATTGTAGAGAAACCTTCCTGTAAAACCGCTAGGATTCTACCATTATCAGAAGAAATTTTGTTAATACCCTGGCCAAAGCCTGCCATTTGTTGGCTGAGACCTTGTATGGCCTGAATAAGTCGCTCATTAAGGTCCGGCTGAGAACTCGAAGGTCCTTCTTCCGGGACCTCTGAAGCATAAAGAGGATTTACCTGAGATTCGGCAGGTTCCTCTGGCGCTGCATTTTCAGCATGCCGAGTACTTCTTCTTGCCGCCATTAGTGCTCTTTCAAAGACTAATGGTCCCACCGGGCGTGCCAAAAAGGGATGTTGCTCCAAAAATGGGCCGGTGTGGACACGTGTCTGTGGTGATGATGTGTCTCTACGCGGGCGTGCCAGTATCGTTTGATACAATGATTTTCGAGTCGATTCCTGACCCCGGGCACCTATTCCGAATCTGAACCGGGATCGGTTCAGTCGTACTGCAAGTCACCTGTAATAAAATCGGTCAGGCGATGGTATGAAGACTAGGGGTTCGGTCTTCGTTTCGGGTTCTTGTAAGTGTTTGAAAGCAAAAGCAACTAACGGCACACAAATCCTTTATTAATAAATCGGCCGAATAGCCGAAAGCGACAACAGATAATCCTCAAAATGGAAACAAAAAGTACAAAAGAAAATCGACAGGGCTCGCAGGACCGGCCTGTCCTGGTCTTATAGCCGTAATCGGGTATAAGCGCAGGAGGAAGGGGGCGGCTGCTTACAAAGTCGATTCAGGGGGTTCACCTTGGATTGCTGCTTACCCGAAAATACACAAGTCACCTGGCGTGAACAGAGCGAGTCTCGGGACCGGCTGCTCGGGATTCTGTAAAGACATAACTGCGAGTCAGGGGCGGCCTCAACTTACTCTCCGGTGGCAGGATTCTGGTGTTAATCGGAGTAAAGAGGGGTCGAAGATGTCACTGCGAGTGGAAGCAGTGAGAGAAGTCCTAGTTTATCCGTCTGTGTTAGAGGGGATAAAGGATCACGGATGATCAAAATAATATAATAACCGGTTGCGGTTGTGTGGATTGTGTCCTCGAGCTCTTCGAATTAAGGCCTTTTATAGCCGCTCCTTGACGGTTGCTCAACTTCCTACTCTCGCACGATCTTCATGGCGGTTGTTTATCGTCAGTTCTCTGTTTCAAAGTGATAACCGCCCGGCCATGATCTAATAATTCTATTCTTGAACGGCCGATGCCACGATCTTCTGATATTTATGGTTTTGTCTTATTGGCTTGCGTGGCTTGAACCGCATTCTTCTGTATGCGTGCTGACGTGGCCGGCTCAACCCTTCAAAGTCTACGGGCCGTGGCCTAACCAAGCCACCTAGGCACCACGTGTCCTTCTCTTATTCGTCGGTTATATAGGGTGTAAACATGTTCACATTTACATTCTCACCAGCGCTTAAAAGTTAAAAATTTTCCAATTTCCACCATCTACCCATTATTCTTATATCTTTAGAATGGCTCCCTGAAAAAACTATATGCACTAGAGCCTACACGCTATGCAAGTGTTGAAATTTGAAAATAAAAATGTTAATTTTCCTTTTTCTAAATAAATGGTTACATAATAATTATTTATTTACATAATAAAATTATACTTAAAAAATTTATTTATTATAAATAGATAATACATTTATTTAAATAATTATCTATTATACATATTTATTTTAAATTGCCATAAAAATGTAAAAAAATAAAATAAAATAAAAGATTATCTAAGCTTCAACAAAATCATTGAAAATTGTTAGGATTTCGGAAGGGTAGTTATAATTAAACGTGGGTCCATCCTCTGGGATAAGGAAGTAATTAATTAAATCTTATGGTTATCTTTGCAAAGTGAATGTAAGCAAGAATTTTTGGGTTTTTTTTATTATAAAAATAGGAAGAAATCAGCCGTTTTTCCAAGTCAAAATAACGAAATGGGAATAAGTGTGAAAGGAAATTTTAAAGCTTGAAAAGTGATTTAGAAATAGCGTCTACAAGTATAGCATCTTTATTTAAACCCTTAAAAAGGGGATGAAATCGTCTACCGCAACACACGGATGCTATGCATTCACATTTCTCAACACATTTCACATTGGGAAATGTGAAAGCACAGCATCCCACGGATGTTGCAGGGTTTGCCGCAGCTTAAATGCGGCATAAAATTTCAAACCCCTAAAAAGTGCTTAAAAAATAGCATCTACACGAACTCATCTTTTGTTCAGGGTTCATATATGACCGGCCTTTTCCCTTCCTTTCTCTACTTATTACATTTTCCTACTCAATCATTCATATTTTTGAGTGCGTGGCTGAATTTGAATGGGCGAATTCCAAGTCTAATTCATTAAGAATTGGAATTGCATAGACTTAAGACCCTAGATTTTGGATAATAGAAAAATTGTTAGTCGCAATTCTTCTGGAAGACAATCCCAATCCTTGACTTTAGAAGGGTTTTTTTACAACGACCGTAAGGAATCTTCACATGATACCAACCAGTCCACATCGTATTGCACAAAATAAATAAATAAAAATCCACTTCACAATCGCCTTAAACACATTACCTTAAAGAAAGTTTGCTTCAAAATTAAGGGGAACAATTGCAATTATACATTACAAAACGCTTGTTTCTAAAGGTAAAGGATACTAAATTTGTATATTTTTCTTTTTAATTACTAAGAATGTGTTCTTTAAATTTTTAATAGCTTGATTTGGCCCCTTTGCAAGTTCCTGTAACCATCATCATCTACATCATCAAGAAATGTCATATTCACATAAAAGTGATAAAACCCTTTTTTATGATATTTTTTGTTTGGGTTGAGCCATAAGAGCTAGTATGATATGAAAGTTGTGTTGGGGCCATTAGAAGGAAGCAAAAGCCAATCTAGCCTTATGCCCTTTGTCCCCTCATTAATCTAGTGTAAGGGCCAATCTTACAAAAGTCTTTCTATTTATTTAAATCCATATGCACTACAAAATTTCAAGTGTTTTAGAGCGGGCTTGTTAGCGGCAGCCAAAAAAAACCGCCGATCAAAACATCTACTCGGGCGTATTGTAGGTTTTTTTTAGGACTTGTTTGCTTGATATTATGAATCGTGCAACATAAGTTCTCCTCAAAACAAGCTCGACAAGACAAACTATAATAGTCAAGAGGCTGGACTAGCGTACAAAAACCCTAAAACATGACTAACTAGGTTCTTCAAACCATGGTAAACAGTTCTTTCTTCATTTCTGTCTCTTGAGCCGTGCCGAGACGAAGAGTACGTTGCAAATGTGTTACTTGCGTCAAGTACTGCTTGACTATCCAAGCAATAATTGATGCAAGTAACACCTTGCAACTCCTATGTAGACGTGAAGAGACAAAAATGAAGAAAGAAAAAAAATTCATTAGCAAAATCATTGAACATGACTCTAAGAAGAAAATGAAGAAAGCAAAATAAATAAATAAATAAATAAATAAAAATTCATAACTTTCTTAGAGCCCTATTAAGAGATTAGCCAACGATCGACCTAGGGACGCCCCCATGTGCGCACTCTGCTGAGTCTACCGGCCATTGGCCAAATCTCTAAAACCCCAAGAAAGTAAGACGAGAAGAGAAAAGATGAGAAGAGGTGTAGTTTGGAATGGGAAGGGTTAGGCCTATTTATGGAAAACTAAAAGTGGCTTTTTACCACCTCTCCCTAAAATATGACTGTTATTTGGCTGTTGGAAGGGTAGAAATGGTCATTCACAGTCAATTACAAATATACCCCCATAATATGGATATTGAGGGGGGGTAAAATTGTAAAAAAAAATGACAAAAAAGCACTTTCCGGGGGGGTGGGGGTGCAGCTAGCCAAACGACTAACCGTTTTTGCATGCCAGATGGGTGCCTGCCGTTGGGCCAGCACACGAGCACAGCCCAAATGGCCTGTAACGCCCCGGATCCAAGTTTATTTAAACACATAAACCCAAATCTAGTTCGTTAGGGAAAATGACCCAACACACTATTCCAGACTTAAACAATTTCATTTATTATATCAAAGTGCGGAAATAAAAACATCTTTCAGAAAGCGCGGAATTAAACTACCAAAATAATCCTTTTTATATTTCATCTATGCGTTTCGCTGGGGGAAATCGTTAATTTGTATCGTTGGCGAAACGGACCGAAATTTCGAGCGAAACGGTCGGCGTGCCGACCGAAACGAACCGAAACGGGCGAAAAATGTAATTTTTTTAAATTTTTTAAAAAATTTTTTTAGCGAAACGGAACGGCGTGCCGTCGAAATTTCGCCGAAATCTAAAAAAACATAATTTTTTATTTTTTTTGCCATTAAAATTTTTCCGGCGTTTCGGCGGCACACCGGCAAATGCCGTTCGGTGCCGCCCAGGGCCACCGAAACTTAAAACCTTGCTGGTAATCACAGTAATCCCCCGGAGTCTCTACCCCAGCAACGTCCTCTCTAGAAATATCTGAAAACAAAACCGATAAAACAATAATGTGAGAAACAACATCTCAGTAAGCAATCATGCAAATAGTTGACCACAATAAAATATGCAATGCTTAATCCGACTAATCACAATAAGATTCAAGACAACAATGAAATACAATTTGTCCACCTCATGAGACTCATGAAATAGTATACCAGAAAAAAAGAGTAGACATGTGACCGTATGCTATATAACCGAATTACGATGGACCAGTCACCCCGCAGTCTAGCTATTCAACACCAACGGAAGAACCCAACCATGAGTTAGCATATACAACCCAACCAATCCAGGAGTGGGTAACGTAGCGACCAACCAATCCAGGAGCAGTACCATCCTCGAGATGATGGAATGCCTCAGACACAGAATTCAAACCCTTCTAATACACATTCCACTTACTGGCTATTCTATGGATCCATATAACTGCTAAGTCCACTCAAAAATGAGAAAACCAACCAGGGTAATGGACATACTTCTCAATAACACCCACCAAAATACAGAACCATATCTGTAACCAAATCCGCCCATGTAGGATACAATAAATCAGGCACTAGCCTTGTCACATCATTGACCCAAAAACCAAATCAGAATGCACCAAGTCATATGTCCAAAACTCCAAGTTTCAACGGGCAATATGTCCTAATTGTGTATCGACTCCATCGATGCACAAAATACCTTCATATCACCCAAATACAGGTGTATGAACTCATAAAACCAACCTTGGTTAAAAATAAAATCTTTTGGAACAATAGAATCAAGTAAAAGTACCTCTTTAGAAACATCTACCCAAAATCTTTATAAAATTGAATTTTAAACATCCGCCAGTGTAAGCACTTCCCAAATACCCCAATCTTGATGGTACATTGGTTAAAATTGGATAGAAAAACTTCCGTAGTGAAAACTAGGGCTGCAACTCGGTGCGGTTTGGTTCGGGTTGGTCTTAATCCAGACCAAACCAAGGTTACTGCTGATCAGTCCAAAACCAAACCGAACCGACTTTAGAACCGAAATATCCAAACCGAACATCGAACCGAATTAAAAAAAACCCGTAACCCAACCCAAACCGAACCGAAACCATAATTTCTAAATAGAGGCCTTTGTGAGAGATAGGAGATTGGGGAACATGATTATCCATTACCGTCACTTGCATTGGAAACAAGTCAAAAGGCATATAAATAAATCTTCAAGCCACTCCGAGAGAGAGGGAGAGGGAGAGGGGAACGAGGACAATAGACAACTTTTCTTTTTTTTCTTTGGGTAACTAGAATACAAGAACAGAGGTTTGAGGGTCAGTTATTTCAGATAGTTGGAACTAGTAATTTAATAGAATAGTAAAAATCAGAACATATTAGGATAAATTTAGGGAGCAGATTTATGTAAAAGAACTATATCGTTGAGTATTAGCATCCACGAACTTCTGGACGACAAGAATAAACAATGTTACTTGCAATTGAAAGCAATGAAAATTCAGAAACCTCTTTAATCAGGTATGGTTCCCTCTGGTGAATGCCTTGTCGGCGAAATCTCGCCGGTTCTGACTGAAACCGGAACGGAATCAATGGGATTCCGCAAGACACACTGAGGCACACACGGCGTGCCTTGCGGAACTGTGAGACATGGAAAAATCAATTTAATGACTTCCTCAATCATCACACGGGATTAAATTAAACAAAGAGTCGCCACCATTCAATTTAGGTGTGAATGGACACCAAAATATCAAATAAGCACAAAAGGCAAATTTTAGGGCAAAATATCCCTCCTAAAAAAAACAACCAGAGATGGGTAAGGGGATTAAGTTATGAACAGGGGAAGGTGTTAGACACCCCTATTCATCCACATAAAGTGGTTGCCAGGCATTGCTCATGTTAAAAATAAAGGAAAAAGCTAGCTATAAAAATCAGGAAAAATCACAAAAAAGGCAAAAATATATGGTTTTTTCATATGAATAGTCCGATTGATCCAGAACTATCAAACATGATCATACCATTCCTAGGGTTTCATGATCAAAACAAAATTGAGATAAAATCAAATAAAATCAATTTAAAGTGAAAAATCCAAAAATCTGGCTTCAAGCTAAATTCTAGAAATCTAGAAACATATGATTTTTGTAAAATATTTCAAAATTGAACTTGAATAGTCCAGGACATAGATAAAGCCCAAATTTCACATTAAATCAGAAAATAAAAACCAAAAATACCCACGTTGATGAAGAACATCAAAAGAGGAGAATTTAGACCGTAGGGTCTTATCTCAATAATGAAAAACAATTTAAAACCCACATCATGAAACCCTAGAATTTATTTTCAGGCTTCTAGATTCAGATCTACCATATTGATCATAATAAATCCAGGATCTTAGCCTAAAACCACAAAAATCACGAAAACAGTGCTGTAGGTGCAAAAGTGGCAAAAATCCAAATTTTGGAAAAAAGTGGGGATCTCATGCTATAAACATCATAGATTCATGTCATTCATTCAGATATATCATAAAAAGCATTAAAACATGATCAAAATATTTAAAACAGCCACATCTCACAAATTAGAGCACATGGGGGTCTACCCTACGGATCCACCTGTTCCCCTTTCCCCTAGTCCTCTCTTCACGTTTTATGGCTAGAGAGACTCTTGAGGTACTTAGAGATAGGTTTGGTTACACAAACACAATCACAGGCCTTATTCTATGAAAAAGGAAAAAAACAGATATGGGGTTCTATTCTAGGGATCCACCTGTTCCCCTTTCCCCTAGTTCTCTCTTCACGTTTTACGGCTAGAGAGACTCTTGAGGTACTTAGAGGCAAGTTTAGGAATACAGATACAAAAGATGGCCTTATTCTACAGCAATAGAGATGATCCTATTACTTCTAGAATTGAAATATGAAATAAAAAGGGAAAAGGGACTTACCTGGATTGAGCAGGCAAAGCAGCAGGGGTTCCTCTTCTTCTCTTGGAGCTCTTGATTCTTCAAAATTTCGTGGCCCTTAGCTAGAGGAGAGAGCCTCTACTTATAGACACACCCAGGGGCAAGGCTGGTCCAGAAGGATATATCCTGATCCTCAGGATAAAGTGAAAATTGGAGATAATGCCCATCTATAGCCAACCAAGGTGGCTTCAATGAATAAAATACTTAATTCGCTTATTTAAAGACATATTGGACTAAAGATAAAGCTCGGAAATCGAGGGACGGACAAAACTCGCACGAGTCTTTAGTGACCGTAAATGCACTACGGTCCAATGGTGACCGTATAGTTTCCACGGGGGCGCCTGACCGTAGATAATTGTCGGGCACGATGGGCCCGTGAAGGAAAATACGGGCAAAGCCTGTTTTGTCAATTTTTATGCATTTTTGACCTGTTTTAAGCTCTAATTATATGTTTTCATTATTTTCTCATTTGGCGGTGCAATTTGGGGTGTCTACGGGAACCCTAAAAAGAAAAACATAAAACAAAACAAAAGACAAGAGAGAGAGAGAGAGAGAGAGAGAGAGAGAGAGAGAGAGAGAGAGAGAGGGGGGAGAGGGAGGGGTAGGGAAGGAACGTACCGTACCTGGGTAAGGATGCCTCAGTGCCTCCACCTCCGTCGTAGGAAGAGAGTGTAAAGCCGTAGAGGAGATTGAGAGGGAGAGAGGGGTGGTGTCCTTTCGTTTCCCCCTCCTAGTTTTTGTCCTCGGACTGAAAGACGAAGAAGAAATGGGGATGGGTTTTATGCGTGCATTAATGTAATCCTGTTTTTATATTTAATTTATTATTGTATATACAAATTTTTACTATTAAATTAATTTAAATTCTTGTAGTTGTATTTTTATCTTTATACTTGTTTTGTAAATTCAAAATATAAAAAAAAATAGAAGATTGAAAAAGCTGAAAACCAAGTACAAAGAACTATTTTATCTATTATATATTTTATATATATCATTATATTTTGGTTTGGTTCGGTTCGGTTTGGTTTTACACTTAGAAAATTCAGTTCGATTTTCAGTTCAGTTTGGTTAACCCAAGCCTTCAACCCAAAGCCGAACCAAAAAAATTCGGTTCTCTTTTTTTAGACCCAAAACCTACCCAAAGACTATATAACCCAAACCAAACCGACCCAAGTTGCAACCTTAGTGAAAACTAGGTTGAAAAGACAAGTTTTCCAAAATTTGACAGAGTAGTCGCTCGAGCGGCCAAGGGCGCTCGATCAGCCTTACAAAATAGGTTAATTCAGGGTAGGTCACTCTATAGGTCACTCAAGCGACTATTCTAGCGGCAGTTCAATCTGGGTAAAATTGCTCTCGGGTTTTGGAATAATTACATAAGGCGCTTGAGCGACTATTCAGGCGGCCCGATACGTGAAAAATCCGTAACTTTGCGAAATTCCATAAAAATTCCACAACTTAATATTCAATGCATCAAAACCATTCTAAATCATTCTAAAATACTTTATAAACATGCTAGAACAATTCCCAACAAATAAAACATCATAAATAACAAAAACAACGCATCAAAACACCGAATAACCATGTATATCGTCTAAACACGAATTTGGATTTTATGCAAGCGTCAATGGACTACTCACCTGCTTCTAAGAACTTAAACCTTCTCTAAGAGCAACGAAATATCACTCCTAAGTTTTCCAAATGATCCCAACAAGCCTCGATCACGTCTGGATTCAAAAATCACACTTTTAAGACTCTTAAACATACTTAAATCTCCAGAACTGAAACTTATATCTATTTGGTTATTACCTGAGTTTCTATGCACGAAAATACTCCTCCTTCTTCTTTAAGATGGCTCCAACAAGTGGTTTTAGGGTTAGGTTTGATCACAAGAAGCTAGGAGAACACAAGGAGCAACAAGAAAAGAAACGTGCTGCTGCTTCTAAATTAGTGTTTTAAACTCAACGTGAATAGACTATTTACATGCATATTAGGTTATTTAATTATTTAAAGTCTTTTACCATATTACCCCTTCTTCTTTAAGCCAACTTAAATCAAACCATTAAACCAACTACTCCTTAAACCAAATAAACTTTTGGGTCAACCCACTCTCCTTGGGTTCGACCAAACTCTTATTTATTCCCCTTGATTATAATTTAATTAATTTTTGCTAATACAAACCATAGCACAACTAATTAGTATATTAATATTATACTTAGCCAATAATCATGAACTCACCTTATATAGGCTCTCCTATCATCTCCGGTTCATCTTGAACTCCTCCGGGTTGAACCAAAATCTCATCTCCTGCATATTATTAACCAATTAATCTATTTATTTACTACTAAAATCTGGGATTTTACATTGCCCGCGTGCCTGTCGAGCCACGAGCCGACGTGCCTTGATGGGTCATGTACCTGGCCCCTCGGCACGACACTATGAGACATGGGAAAATCACCGGGATGATTCCCCTCCGTCAACACACGAGCTCAACGAAAAATGGGAGAATCGCCACCATTCAATTTTTTAAGGTGTGAATGGACACCAAAAATCATAAAAAATAAGCAAAAATAGCTAAAAGACAAATACTAGAGTAAAAATAACTCTACTTAAAAATCAAATCCAGAGATGGGTAAAGGGATTAGATTATGAACGGGGGAAGGTGTTAGGCACCCCCATTCACCCACACAAGGTGGTTGCCAAGTGTTGTTCATGCTAAAAAAATGAGAAAGCTTGCTAAAATCATAAAACACCTTGGAAAAGGGTTAAACAAATATGTGATATGTCCACATAAGAAATCCAAATGAATTCCAGATACTCTTTTATGTCAATATCACTTCTAGAATATCACCAATAGACGGAGATCAAAGCAAACATTATATAAAACCAAATTGAGTCAAATCCGGAAAATTCGGTAAAAGATAGTGTCATTTGTCTTAAAATCATTCAAATCTAATTTAAATTGAATCAAACCAAATCCATTTGAAAGATTATGATAGATAGAAGACTCATGCAAATTTTCAATCCATTCCGGTTAAAATCCTAAGAGTTATTCTCCTTTGAAATCTGCAGCTGGAGATAATTAAAAGTGACAAATAGGCAAGTTTGGAAAATTACTTAGAAAACTCGGCTCCATATAAATCCATGAAATTTGGTATGAATGAGGTATGTATGGCCATATTTCCAATGAAACTAGCCTCATACAAAAATTCATTCGGATGTGCCTTGGGTGATCTCCCGAACAGGCCCCGAAGATCATAGATTTACCCAGAAAAGTGCTGCTAAGCAATTCTGAGTAAATCTGTTACCCATGACACAAATGGAGTCAAAAAATTATGAAACCAATTGGATTTGAAATTAGACTTCCAAAGGAAAACTCAAAAATAAGAATCACTCGAATCGGACTTAAAAAGAACACATGGCGCTCAGTCGAAGTGACTGGTTCTACAATCAGACCTGAAAGGACCTATCAACTTCGACAGAGAGGTGTCAAAAATCCACTTGATAAAAATTAATGAAATTTTCAGGCATAAACTAGACAGACTCACCTTTCCCATGGCTCTGGAATCACTCCAAAATTCATCCGGACGATGAAGTTACGAGTGTCCGAAGTTAGGGTACAGCTGCTGTCAAGTTAAGCCTTTTTAAAGAAAATCAACTCAAAATTGTGATAAGGTGTGTGGAATCCGTACAAGATGAATCAAAATCACTTTCAAAAGATATTGAAGAACCTCTAGGGAGAAATGGGGCACAAGTTTGGCTCACCATCCTCTCCGATTGGAAAGGATATACCAAAAACCCCAAAAGTGAGCAAAAGTGCTCAAAACCGAGAGGTTGGACCTAGAGGCCTTCAATACTCAACAAAACTTGCTTGAAATCATGTTGAAAACCAACAAGAAATATTCCAGAATTGTTTGAGGCTATTTATTCCAGATCTATCACAATGAATGCAATAAATCTGAAATATAAGCTGAATCCGACAAAACAAGTGCTATGTGTGCATGTGTAAAAATACATTCTTCAACAATATAACAACATATAGCATGCATTCATATCAATCAAATGGGGTTCTAAAACAACCTAGGGTTCCGTTCCATTATCGTTTCCCTTAGTTCTCTCTCCCCGTTTAACGGTTCTTCGAGATAATCTTGGGGTACTTTGAATATGAAACGGTTTTCATAGAATCAAAAGGCTTATTCAACAAGGTTCTAACTCTAGGATCAATCCTCAGTCTCGTTTCCCCTAGATCCCGCCTTCACGTTTTACGGCTAAGGGGAGTCTCGAGGTACTTTGAGTAGAAGAAGGGTTTTCACACACATAGAATAGGCCTTATTCTACAGAAAGGTAGAAGAAGAGAACTAGACCTAGAATGTAAGAACATAAAACATAAAGAGAGGTTCGAGGCTTACCTGGGCTTCTGGAAGCAATACGGCAGCGGTTCTCTTCTTCACTCGGAGCTCTTTGATCTCCAACTTATTGGCAAAAGTTCTTTGCAAAAGTTATTGGCCATTTGCTTGAGGAGGAGCCTCCTATTTATAGGCAAAGGCTAAGGTTAGGGTTTGCATGATGGTAGACACAAAATAATGTCTAGAGCCCACCAACCTTAACCCTAAGGCCATTTCCGAGATTTCCACTCCTTTAATGAAGGATATGATGGTAAAAAGTGAAAACTCTCGGAAAACCCTAATTTTAAGCAAAAATCATGTATCCGACATATCAGGTCGGATACACAAGCAAAAATCATGTATCCGACATATCAGGTCGGATACACAAGCATATATATGTATCCGACATATGTCATCGGATACATTAATGCCTACTCATATCCGACAACTTCTGTCGGATATGAAGAAGTATGCTTGTATCCGACTTGAGTTGTCGGATACAAGGAAAAATGCCTATTTTCTCAAATTTTGTGCTGGTTTCAAAGGAGATAATGATTTTTGCCAATTATTCATCATTTTTATTGTGCAATTTGGGGGTGTCTACAGACACGGCTCGTTAGGGGGCCACAGGCTGTGCCGGCCCGGCTCGACCCAACAAGCAACCCTATATTGAGTAATGATATCTTTAATGTCCTTAGAAAGAGTCCACCTTTTGAGTTGATGCACTAACCAGCTCACTCATGAATGAAGAAAAAAAAATTTTGAAAATTTAAAAGTTTATTTTAAATTTGTGGGCCCCACAGTTTATTGATTACATGCCATATGCTAAATGTCCAAGTCAAATTAAATAAAGCAGAAGTCCTAATCCATATGTTATATTTTTGTTCGAATGCTTATAAAGTTTGGGGATACCCAAGTCATCTCAGCTACAGCGGAAGCTAAGGCTTGGTATTCAGCCTCAGTGATTTCAAACTGAATTGTAAATTATGCAATTGATCGAGCTACAATGATTTCGAAGTTTGAACTGAAATGCAATTAGAAGGGAAAAGTTACACATTTTTGAACATATGACTTTTTCAAAGCATGTTTTTGTATATACTTAGGAAAAGGCGGTCCTTTCAATAATTTTCCCCGATTATAAAATCAATGTGGTAACAAAAGTATTTTATCATTTTACTCCTCATTAATTTTTTTATAAAAAATAATTAAAATTTAGGAAGTTAAATGATCAAGTCATTATTACTATCTTTGAATGTAAAAAAAAAATCATTTTATATTATCAAAAATATCAAAATATACTTATAGAAACTTAAATTTATCAAAAAAATTCAAATTTTAATAATATAATATTAGCAGAGAAGGCCGAAAAGACATGTGCAATAAATAACAAAACTAAGAGGAAGGTCCATATCATTTCTGAATCCTTAGGGGAGATATTTGTAGTTGTAAAAAACCAAAAGGAAAGTGTAATTTTCTATTCAAATTACTATAGGTATGTTAGGACCTGTTTACTTGATATTATGAACTTTGGATGCATATTGCAATTCTGAATTTCCATAATCTAGATTATAATTGTTGATTTTCAAATATAAAATCTTGTTTAAGTGCATTAGATTTTAGAATTTTATTATGCAAACTATAATCTAGAATCTCTTATAATTATTGAAACAGAAAGATCTTAGAATTGGCTCTATCAAAATTGCAATTCTAGAATGCCAACAAAGCAACACTTTTTTTAGTTTTCATTTAATTAGTCAAATGATATTTGTTTTGCCTCAACATGTTTGATTGCCTGGGGCTGAATATTCAACTTTGGATAGATCAAATTATATAGAAAATTTATAATTTTTTTTTCAGAGAAATCAATTTAAAAATGCTCAGAGATTCTTTATGTTATTCATTTAAGCCAAAACTTAGCATGAGAATGATAAAATACAAATAGAAAGAGGCTCTTTATGCTATTCATTTAGTCCTGTTAATTCTTTCAATACTCAATCCTCTTAAACATTTTCCTAAATGTCTCCATTAGGTGTCTATTACATATATATCCAAATCATCTTAAACAACTGTTTTTTTTTTTTTTTTTTGAAATTCTCATTTTACTTCCTGGATGGATATAAGTTTAATTCTACTCCAAGTTTTGATGTAATCTATCTTTACAAATTCAACTTTGAATGGAAAAGATTATAGAGGTCCACATGGTTTACCGGTAGACTTGGGTTAGGTTTTAGAATACATCAAACCGCCTTTGGGCTTCAATTCATATACCCTGTTGGATTCCAAGTCAGGCTTTTGGACAAAGCCTGCTCTGGCCCAATTACCAAATGATACAATACAATAGAGAGTCGGTTTTCAAAATATATGGACCAGAAATATTATTCGTTCATATTTTTATATTGTTAAATATTATGATAAAAATTTTGAAAATGAATCTTAAAAATAATGAATAAATTTCTCGATGGAATTGCATTTACTTTCTCACTAGCCCTTGAAAGTTTAAAAAATTTCAATATCCACCATCTTATTTCTTTAGAATGGCTCCCTGAAAATTTGGAAGACTACTATATGTCTTTAATAATTACTCACAGCTAACTTCTATAGCACTAGAGGGTTGAAATTTGAAAACAAAAATGATAAATTTCCTTTTTTTCTATGATAAATAGACAATGTATTTATTTGAACAATTTATCTATTTACATATTGTGAGACATGGAAATGTCATCTCGGATGACTTCCGATATCGTCACGCGGGGATCGATAAATGTAAGAGTCGCCACCATCCATCTTAAGGTGTGAATGGACACCAAATGCATCATGAAAGCCAAATAGAGACAAAGTAGCTCTAATATATAGAAAAATCCAGAGATCAGGTAAGAGGAATTATTTATGAGTGGGGGAAGGTGTTAGGCACCCTCACTCATCCGTCTAAGACGGTTGCCGAATGCTTGCTCATGCTAAGGATTGTTTGCTAATCAAAAGAGACAAGGATGGCTTAAAAGTAAGCAAAATGTGAGTGATTATTCCACATGAGTAGTCCAATAAATATGAACTCTCTCCATGGATATATCACCTCTCAGAACTTCATGAGTAAATAAAAATCAAGGTAAAAATTGAAGCAAAACCAATTCAAGGCAAATCTGGAAAAAATCAGATTATGAGAACTTGAAAGCTTCGATTAATCATAACTCACTCAATTTAGATCCAAATCCAATGAAACCAAAGCCATTTGAAAACTGGTATATAGTAGAGTATACAGTAAAAAATTCAGCTCAATCCGATTCAAAACGAGAGAGAAATCCACATTTGAAATCTGCTGTTATAACTCGAAAAAAGTGGTGAGTAGGCATTTTCAAAATCCTATTCGTGGAATTTGGCTCAATAAAAATCCATGAAAATTGGTATGGAGGAAGTATGTGGTGCCATCTTTCCAAAGAGATAAACCTCACCCCAAACTCTATCCAGATGTGGCTTGTGTGCTCTCTTGAACAGGCCTAGAAGACCACAGATTAGCTCTGGACTATGCAATCGAGCAGCTCTGAGTCCATCAAGCACACAGGCCTCAAATCAAATCAAAATCTTCTGAAACCAGTTGGAAATGAAAATAGACTTCTTAAGGAAAACTCAGAAACTGGAATCACTCAAAACGGATTAAAATTGAGCAAATGGTGCACCATCAAAGCGGCAAGTTCAACAATCTGGGCTGAACTGACTTACAGACTTTGAACAGATGGTGTCAAAAATTGGCTACATAAAAGCAAACGAAATTTTCCAGATATAAACTAGACATACTCATCTATCACATGTCTTTGGAATCACTCAAAAATTCATCCGGAGGATGAAGTTACAAGCATTCTAAGACAGGCCACAGATGCTGCCCTGTTTTGAAGTTTTTGAAGAGAAAAGTCAAACTAGTGTATGTGTGCAAGTGAATTTGACAAAAACTCTTAAAATTCAACAAAAACTATCTCATGAAGTTCTAAAATCCATTCTCAGGCCTGGGATCTCAGATTTTTCATATTGAACATGGAAAGTCCAAGATCTAGCCTATTTGATGTAAGAAGTGAAAAGTGTGTGAAGAAGTGTGGAAAATCACATTTCTAGGAGAAGATTGGGATCCATTGCTATTGAGAGCATGGATCCTTGCATCCTCTCCATATGCAAATCAAAATCACATCAAGCACAAAATTATCATAAGATCAACATGCCATTCAAAGTAGGTTCTAAGCCTAGAGGGTCCATTCCAACATCTTTTTCCCCAGGCTCTCTCTTCACGTTTTACGGCTAGAGAGAATTCCCAGGTACTTTGGATGTGGTTTGGGGCTACAAGCAATCACTAAGGCCTTACACTACAGAAAGGTAGAAGGAGAGATTGCTGGAAAAGTAAAGAGGAAGCTAGAAAACCAAATGGAGCTTTACCTTTGGTAGCTTGAACAGTTGAGGCAGCAATCCAGCAGAGTTTTCCCTCTTCTTCCAGAGCCTCCAAGCTTCAAATTCTCAGCCATTTGCAAGAGGAGGACCCCTCTATTTATAGGCCAAGTCAAGGGTAGAAGAGTCCCAAGGGTAGGCCTAAAAAGCCTTCTAGATTATTCCAATTCTCCTCCAAGGCTTGAATTGGAGTAATTCAGCAAGTTTCGGAGGGTGAAATAGGGAATTCAAGTCCCTGAGAGAGAGGTAATGTGCGTAAATAAGGCTCAGAGATCGAGCCTTTTCGCAAATGCACGAAACAGCCAAAACCGTATACTCAGTGCGGTTTCTACAGAACCGTCCTATATGTGCGGTTTCTATGCAAATTCATCTCAACCGCACATACAGGACGGTTCAATTCAGTTACGCTCGCTATGATTGCTGTCGACGTGTCTCAACGGCCGAAGCTTCCGGAAGCCACGTGGCAGCTCACGCAACAAGCATGAACATCAACCGTGTTGTGTATGCAGTTGCAACCGTACATGCAGTGCGGTTCAGACCAAATTCTCAAAAACCGCACATATACCACGGTCAGTACACTTTTGGTTGGTTTTGAGCCTTAGCTGCACAGGCCAGGCTTATTTACATATAATATCGTTTAAGTAAATGTCCTCGTATTTTTTTAATCTCCATTTACTTAAGATATTACATGTAAATAAGCAAACACCCCCCCCCCCCCATTTGAATCCATTAAAAATATTTCCAGACCCAAATTCCAAGTGAATAAAAAGTCAACTTTCCAGTTCCAGGCTAAATTCCGATTTTTCAGGTCCGGTAAAAAGATTCAACATGTTAATACCAAGGTATTCGTCAAGATTAAAAATCTCAAAAAAATTCATTTATGCAATAACATTGCTAAAAACCTGATTACCGGGAAAAATTATCTTCAAATCTTGCTTTAAAAAATATTTCATTTTCTGGGGTCAAAAGTCAACAAAATTCAACCCGAAAAAGTTTGACTTTGCATAAAAGATTGAATTCGGGCCTTTTCCTTTGCGGCTTTGGATTCAAATGGGTTAAGGATCTTAAACCCAATGCTAAGAATTGAAAATTCAATAAAATATTTCTCTCCTTCAAGATTTATCAAAAATCGTGCAATTTTTGGGTGTCTACACATATTTATTTTAAATTACCATAAAACTTAAAAAAATTAAATAAAACATTATCCAAGCTTCAACATTGTGAGAAAAAAATGATTTCAGAGAAATTTGTGAAGGAAGAAGAAGAAAAGTGCAACAAAAGAAGAAATCAAGCTTCTGGAAATTTCGTGTACTACATACTAAAAATGAATGAATGTAAGTTACATCAAGAAGACTATATATACATGGCCTGAATTCTAACGAACTATGACAAAATCTAACAAATTCTAACAAAAAAAGTAACAACTTAATTACATCCCCTTCATCATCCTTTATCAGACGGTAACAATTCAACTTCAGCCTTCTTTTGTTCACAGGCAACCCGAGTGCCATCTGTAGTATAATTCAATAGCCCCCCACAAGATGGAGCATAGTAGTTAACTATCCCCATCTTATCCAAATGAAGATTAAGTAGATATGCAGGGAGTGCCTTTGTGAAAACATCGGCCAATTGAGCTTTAGTAGAGACATAAGTTGTGATAATGCTTCCTTCTTGTATCTTGTCTCGAATTAGATGACAATATAACTCAATGTGCTTCGTACGTTCATGAAAAACATGATTGGAAGCTATGTGCAAGGCTGCCTGGTTGTCACAATAAAGTGTTGCAGCCTGAGGATGGGACACCTTGAGGGCAGCAAGCACATAACGCAGCCAAGTGATTTTAGAACAGGTTGTTGTCATAGCTCGATATTCTGCCTCGGCAGAGGATCGAGACACTACTGATTGTTTCTTGGATTTCCAAGAAACAAGTGAATTTCCAATGAAAACACAATAGCCTATAACTTATAATTAAAAGTGGGTCATCTTTTGGGATAAAGAAATAATTAATTAAATCTCATGGTTATCTTTGGAAAGTGAATGTCAGCAAGAATTTATTGGGTTTATTTTATAATAGTATAGATGCAGCAAGTTCACCTGTTAGAAAGGAAGAGATCAACCGTTTTTCCAAGTCGAAATAACGAAATGGGAACAAGAGTGAAAGGAATTTTCAAAGCCTGAAAAGTCCTTTAGAAAATACAAAAAATGGGTCAAGAGATCAACCGTTTTTCCAAGTCGAAATAACGAAATGGGAAAAAGAGTGAAAGGAATTTTCAAAGCCCTGAAAAGTGCTTTAGAAAATACAAAAAATGGGTCAAGCTTCAAAAATAGCATCTACACCAACCTTACTTTTGTTCAGGGTTCATATATGACCGGCCTTTCCCATTCCTTTCTCTACTTATTACGTTTTCCTACTCAATCATAAGTCCAAGTCTAATTCATTAAGAATTGGAATTGCATAGAATTAAGACCCTAGTTTTTGGGTCATAGAACTTTCCATTGAGTCAAATATGTATATGCACAAACTACAGCTGTACTAATATCATTAGAAAAATTGCTAGTCGCAATTCTTCTGGAAGACAACCCCAATCCTTGACTTTAGAAGGGTTTTTTTACAACGACCGTAAGGAATCTTCACATGATACCAACCAGTCCACATCATATTGCACAAAAATAAATAAATAAAAATCCACTTCACAATCGCCTTAAACACATTACCTTAAAAGAAAGTTTGCTTCAAAATTAAAGGGAACAATTGCAATTATACATTACAAAACGCTTGTTTCTAAAGGTAAAGGATACTAAATTTGTATATTTTTCTTTTTAATTACTAAGAATGTGTTCTTTAAATTTTTTTTTTATAGCTTGATTTGGCCCCTTTGCAAGTTCTTGTGACCATCATCATCTACATCATCAAGAAATGTCATATTCAAATAAAACCCATTTTTAGGATACTAAAGGTATGAAAGTTTTGTTGGGGCCGTTAGAAGTAAGCAAAAGCCAATCTAGCCTTATGCCCTTTGTCCCCACGTTAAGCTAGTGTAAGGGCCAATCTTACGAAAGTCTTTCTATTTATTTAAATCCATATGTTAGAATAATCATGCCTTGTAATGTCTTTTTGAGTATAAAAATAATCACTACTACCATCATCACTACTGTAATAAAAATAATATACTGTAAAATGTTGTTTTAACCTTACACAATATTAAAATTTAAAATTAGAAGGTCGCATATGTGACAAAAGTAATTCAAAATTAAATAAAACATAATAATTTTAAAAAGGATTATAATTGGTGAAAAAGATAAAAATCAATGAGTTTAGTAAAATTATGCTTGAAATCCTAACATACAAAAATTGAAATCACGAGAAGATTTGTAAGCAACTTGTAAGTTATAGCTCTGTTAATGTATTTTTATCACAAGACTCTTATGTAAGAGAGTTTGAATTGTAATTGAAACAAACTAGGGAATACATGCGCATAGCAAATTTGAAAGACATTTGAGGGCATTTTGGGTATTAAAATATTAGGCAGTTGGTTATTGATACATGTGGAATTAAAAAATGTGTGTAAGAGTTAATTTGACAAAAAAGTGGAGGGTGCTTTTAGTATTAAATTTCAGTCGGAAAATAGGGTGTCACTTTGTAATAGTAATAGATATAGGTGGTAGAACCACATCACCTTCGTAAAATATGAACGCAATATCTTGCTCCTTTGAAAATTTTCTTTAATTCAAAGTTGTTTTAAGAAGAAACTACTTATTTTGACACTCTCTTCTAATAGAGGTGCAACTCAATTTGGTTTGGTCCGAGTTAACGTCAACCCAAAACGAAAATCAGGATTTAAAACAAATCTCAGTGATTTGGAAGTCAATTTAGGTGGATCATATTTCTTAGACACCGCGAATGGAGTAAAAATTCTTAAATCACTTGGCTAATTTGGTAAATCTCACAAGATAACAACCGTACACTAAGATGGTCCGTTTTGAAGAAAAAAATTCTGTAAAAGGTTAAACCGTAGAGTTAGCAAAATAGACAAAACCATATTTTATATACGGTTCAATGAAAAATGTTTTGATATGTAGCCTCCCTCAGATTTCATGAACAAATGTAGGAAAAACTTGCCGCGGATATAATCCAGAAAAGCAGCTGCTTAACTTCGAGAAAAAGTCTAAAATAAAGGCAAATATGGGGTGTGAAATCGAGACCATATCATCTGGACCCTCTCGCTGGAAGATCTACTAGTCGGATGGTAATGCATGTGTCCACGTCAGCTTCACATACCTATGTGGACACATGCATTGCCGTTGGACCAGCAGATTTTCCAGCCTATGGCTCCAACAGATTTCAAGTCTATGAAATCTTCTGCAATTTTTTGTTGCATCGGCCGGATGTTTGAGAGAGATATTGACACATGGAGCTTCTAGCAATGTAGATTTTTTTTTATTTTATAAATATGAGAAATTCTTTTTTTTAAGACATGAAACCATTAAATGGTTCATGTGGCATCACATCTCCAACACAGTAAAAGAGAAACGATCCATTTGGGCACATCATTAAAGGAATGAAATCTTCTGCTATGTTTGCCTGAATGGACCTTTGCTTTAGCCATGGGATGCTGCCGTGTGTAGCAATTCATAATTAGTGTTTTTTCATGTGGGCCACTTGAAAATTTTACAACAATATAGAAAAAACAATGACCACAGTCAGTGGCGGAACTAGGCTTTGCTTAGGGGGGGCAATTGCCCCCCCTAAATTTTTATTTTTTAATTAAAAGTATATATTTTTTAATTGAAATTCAGGTTTTGCCCCCCTAAAATTTCTGGTTTGCCCCTCTATCTCCATGAAATTTCTATAATTTATGTATAAGTGTTAATTGAAATTTTTCTTTGCCCCCTCAGGTTTGGAGTCCTGGTTCCGCCACTGACCACAGTTGCATCTCACGGTAAAAGCCACGGCAATTCAGGAAAACATCGCAGAAGATATCATTCAATTAAGGATCCCATGGATAAATGAATTGCTTTCTGCGCTTCTTAGTGGCATACAATCCAAGACATTAGAAAAAGGTTAGTTATTGATGGAAAAATCAATTTAATGATTTCCTAATCATCACACGAGATTAAATAAAACAAAGAGTCGCCACGATTCAATTTAGGTGTGAATGGACACCAAAATATTAAATAGGCACAAAAGGCAATTTTAGGGTAAAAATAACCCTCCTAAAAAAAACAACCAGAGATAGGTAAGGGGATTAAATTATGAAAAGGGGAAGGTGTTAGGCACCCCTATTCATCCACACAAGGTGGTTGCCAGGTATTTTCATGTTTTTCAAAGAAGAAAGGCTTGCTATAAAAATCACAAAAATCACAAAAAAAGACAAAATATATGGTTTTTTCATATGAATAGTCTGATTGATCCAGAACTTTCAAATATGATCATACCATTCCTAGGGTTTCATGATCAAAATAAAATTGAGATAAAATCAAATAAAATCAATTTAAAGTGAAAAATCCAAAAATCTGGCTTCAAGTCAAATTCTAGAAATCTAGAAAAATATGATTTTTATAAAATATTTCAAAATTGAACTTGAATAGTCCAGGAAATAGATAAAGTCCAAATTTCACATTAAATCAGAAAATCAAAACCAAAAAATACCCACGTTGATGAAAAACACCAAAAGGGGAGAATTTAGACCGTAGGGTCTTCTCTCAATAATGAAAAAACAATTTAAAAACCACATCATGAAACCCTAGAATTTACTTTCAGGCTTCTGGATTCAGATCTATCATATTGATCATGATAAATCCAGGATCTTAGCCTAAAACCACAAAATCACGAAAACAGTGCTGTAGGTGCAAAAGTGGCAAAAATCCAAATTTTAGCAAAAAGTGGGGATCTCATGCTATAAACATCATAGATTCATGTGATTCATTCAGATTCATCATAAAAACAATTAAACATGATCAGGATATTCAAAATAGCCACATATCACAGATTTGAGCACATGGGGGTCTACCCTACGGATCCACCTGTTCTCTTTTCCCCTAGTTCTCTCTTCACGTTTTACGGCTAGAGAGACTCTTGAGGTACTTGGAGATAGGTTTGGTTACACAAACACAATCACAGGCCTTATTCTATGAAAGAAAAAAACAGATATGGGGTTCTATTCTAGGGATCCAACTGTTCCCCTTTCCCCTAGTTCTCTCTTCACGTTTTACGGCTAGAGAGACTCTTGAGGTACTTAGAGACAAGTTTAGGAATACAAAAACAGATATGGCCTTATTCTACAGCAATAGAGATGATCCTATTATATCTAGAATTGAAGCTAGAAAATAAAAAGGGAAAAGGGGACTTACCTGGATTGAGCAGGCAGGAAGCAGGGATTCTTCTCTTGGAGTTCCTTGGAGTTCTTTGGACTTCAAAATTTCGTGGCCTTTTGCTTGAGGAAAGACCCTCTATTTATAGGCAAACCCAGGGGTAAGGCTGGTCCAGAAGGATATAGCCTGGTCTTTAAGATAGAGTGAAATACAGAGATAATGCACATCCATAGCCAACCAAGGTGGCTTCAGCAAATAAAAGACGTAATTCGCTCATTTAAAGATATATTGGACTAAAGATAAAGCTCGGAAATCGAGAGAAGGACAAAACTCGCACGTGTCTTTAGTGATCATGAATGCACTACGGTCCAATGGTGACCGTATTGTTACTACGGGCGCGCCTGACCGTAGAGAATTTGCGAGCGCAACAGGCCCGTGAAGGAAATACGGGCAAAGTCTGCTTAGTCAGTTTTTATGCATTTTTGACCTGTTTTAAGCTCTAATTACATGTTTTTATTATTTTCTCATTTTGTAGTGCAATTTGGGGTGTCTACAGTTGCCCCCTCTTTGCTGGTAATTGGAACCAATTACAAGCAGAGAGCAAAAAGACCCACCAATTGCACTTTCTAAGATTTTTGTCTAATCAATTGCACTTTGCAAGGATTAAATGGATGATTTTTGAAAAAAGAATTGATTGCGGAAGATTTGCTAAAAAGTCCCTCAGCTTAAGGGCCAAATCCTCCTCTCTCCTCTCACTGAGCACTTGTGGGCTATGAAGTGAGATTTGAGACAAAATTTTTAAACAAAAGTGGGTAAGGTGGCAATCCTTGCAACAAACATTAATCTTTTGAAAAATGTGGAGAAAATGATAAAATACGCAATTTTTGGCTTCGCCCGTATTTTCCTTACGGACAGATGCTGCCCGTAGGTTGTTCACGGGCGAACGGGACCGTAGTGCGTTCACGGGCGTCTGATGCCCGTACTGAGTTTACGGATTTTACTCTCTTCTTAAGTTCGCGATCGCGAATTTTTTCTCTTCTGTTCGCACTTCTGCCCTAATTTCTCTGCGCCAGCATTCTCTCTTACGGTTCTTCCTTATCAATCTTCGTCCGCACTTGCCATCTTCTTCTTCGATGACTCTCCTATTTCCGGCGGCGGCTACTGTTTATTCCGGCGGTATTTTGCTATCTCCGGTGACCTCAAATTTCGGACGAGCCTTCCTATTTCTGGCGACTGTTCCTGGATTGAGCATTGCCATGGCTGTGATCAAGTCTTTGGAGGCTTCCTCTTCTATCAATCGACTGTGGACACTCGCTGAGGCTTCAGTAGAGTAAGGGTTTCCCATTTGATTGCCGATTTTCCTCCATTTTGACTGAATACAGTAAGTGGCCGAAACTCCCAAATACCTTACAATTTCATTGAATTGTCGATTCTGATTCTGAGAACTAAATTGTTACCATGCCATGCATTGCTATGCTTGTGTTTCATTTTGGCTCATATTCGATTAGAAACTTAAACCAAGTTGCATTTTGAGCTATTTTCTGTCTGTATTGAGAACTTTGTTGCCGGTATTATCCTGATTTGTATAGATTCTCAATTCTTGCCTGATTTCTTGCAATTGTGCTGATAAACTGTTTGCTTACTTGCTGATCCTTTTTGCACATCCTGTATGATGCTTGTAACCTTCTGCTTTAACCTTATATATTCTCAGTTAAAATTTTGATTCCCTTTTTTCATTGGCCCTTGGGAGCAATTTGCCATTGGTCGTTGAGTGTGTTTAAATTCTCTGCTGTCTAACTTTGCATTGCTGACATGCCGATTAGCTTGCTAGTGACCCCTGTATGTATGATAGATAAGCTTGCCTTTTCCATGAATTTTCCTACCCATTTCCCATGCAAAGGAGTACTTTCTTGTTTATGCCATCATTGTTCAAAATCTTGACAAATCAGAATACTTTCTTCACTTGAGTGCTCCGACTTTCCTGAAATTACACAAAATTAGTAATTTAGGGAATTAAATCATGATACCCACAAATTAGAGTTTAACCCAAAATTTTAAGCATAAAAGTTTTCTTTTTCTTTCTTTCTTTCTTTTGTCATATAAAGAGAATATGTGAGAAGTCTATACTTCCTACATATAACTTTTATATGTTTCCTTGATTAAATTCAAGACAGATAATAAAAGGTGAACTCCTTTATGTGGCTCTGGACTTGATCGGGAGTTTCTAACTCATTCTCTTTCATTCCCCCTTTTCTTTTTTCCTGTAAATCAAGTAAACTTGGTTAGGATGAAAATCAAACAATTAAGAATTTTAACAAGAAGTAATTAATATCTCCCTGATTTGAACCGTAGATGGCCCACCTGAGATCAGCTTCCAGGGATCTTGCAGATGAGCCTTCCTCTTCGAGAGTTAGGCGTGATCCTGCTGATGTGGCCTCGTCTTCGAGGGCCGAGAGGGGTTCAGATTCTGATGTCCCAGATCTCCCTTCTGGGGATTCGCGTGAGGCGACCCCAAAGGTATACTCTAACCTTTCTGAAATTTCATATCCTTTCCCAAAATACATCCTCCTGATTCTTCAATTATTTTCTTTTAGCCGGCTGTTAAGGCTTCTGGCAGAGATAGGAGCCGTAGAGGGCGCCGCAGCGGAGGCAGAGATGGAGGCCATGATGAGGGCCGTAGAGGAGGCCGCAGAGGGGGCCGTGGCAGAGATGAGGCCAGGACCAGGGTTGAGATCCCTGAGGAGGTGGCTGCCCAGATTAGGGATACCGATCTTTTGCATGGCCTGAGGACTCATCCCTCAGCATGTATTAGAGCGGATATTCCTTTGGAGTATGCTATGTCCCACTATAGAGGGAGCTGGGCTAGCTTCATTAGATTCTTGGGAGCCTGCAGTTCGGCCTACCGTCGGGAGTTAGGCCTATATGGATTTGGCATGTTTATTACCATTCCGGACGTGCGCCTGGATCGGGCCCTCATTGCTGCACTGCTGGAGAGGTTTTTCCCGGAGACATTGAGCTTCCACTTCCCAGATATTGAGATTAGGATCCGGCCTTCTGATTTCACGCTCATCACCGGGATTAGGATGATCGGTGATGTTATTCCTGAGATGGCGATGCCGGAGGCTGATGAGGTTACTGCTTATCTTGGATATATCGTGCTGCCTCCTGAGGCCTGGGATAGAGGGAGAGCGAGATTGTCTCTGACATGGTTGAGAGAGACCTTCAGGAGGAGGCAGTTTGGCCAGCTTGCTGCCGGTGATCATGTTTTCCCATTCGCCTTCCGGTTTCTTTTTCTGTATATGATGGGATCTTGTTTCTTCCCAGAGGACACGACTTCAGTTAGTCCTCATTTCCTGAGCTTACTGGGAGATCTGCAGTGGGCGAGGAGGTATGCATGGGGCCCGCTCATTTTTGGTACTATTTTGGCCGGCCTTCGCCGATCAGTGAGCGGCCTCTCTACTTCCAGAAGGGCTGGAGTTGGGTGCCGATTCTTCTGGCCCTTTCTGCAGGTGAAATATCTATTTCCTTTCTTTTTCTCTTTCTCTCTCTTTTTTCCCTTTTTTCCTATCTCTCCTTTTCTATTCCTTTAACTCTTTTCTTCTTTTTGCAGTTTTTTGCTAGGGTTTATATACCCTATTTCCGTCCTACCTCTACGATGTCTGAGGAGACGTATCCCATGGCACGTAGATGGTGTCATGTAGAGCACGACTCTGAAAAGAGTCGTCCCAGGTCCGCCCAGGCCCACTTGGACAGGCTATACCGGTCTGAGGTAATCTTCTTTAATTCCTCTACTTCCTTCTTTTCTTTTCTTTCTGAATCACATATCTGATGTCATGTTCTGTTTTTCAGTTATTTGTCCCCAGGATGGAGGACATTCATGAGGTGCTAGCCCTGCATGCAGCCAGAGATGATGCTTTCGTCCCTGACCAGAGACGACAGAGATACCAGTTCTTTATTGGTCAGCTGGGCAGCATCTGGTACTGCGGCGAGCGCTTCGTCTTTCAGCATGTGGGAGAGCCGCGGATTCCTGCCATCCCGCCAGATACTACTCCTTCTTACCCTCCTATGCCTATTGATCCTGCCCAGTTCCTAGATTGGACTGAGGCAGAGACATTATTGGAGGAGGGTGACTATGATGCCTGGTTCAGGCGAGCTTCTGTTGGGTGCCTCATGCCACCTATGCCTGTCCGTGGCGGAGTCACTGAGATTGGAGGGGTAGTGATTAGGGCCTATGACACTACGGTATGCCTTCTTACTTTTCACCTTTCTATTTTCATTTGGATCTTGACATTTTCTGACTCTTTCTTTTCTATTTCAGGAGGCTCAGTTGGCAGAGATCCGGTCTCGATATGCTGATCTAGAGCGTCAGCGAGATGCTGCGATCGCCGAGCGGGATGCCCTCTATATTACCATTTCCGACCTACGGGGCCAGCTAGCCAGAGCACAGGGCCAGGAGGGTCCATCTGATGCACAGGACCAGGCGGGTCCATCTTATACTCAGGTTAATTTCTTCTTTTATTTCCATTCCTGCTCTTGTATTAATTTGTCTGGTTCTGACTGAAATTCCTTCTCTTAGTTTCAGGAGGACACAGCCGGCCCTTCTTCACCTGCTTCACCCGTGCCTATGCATTTCTGGGATGAGGTATTTTCTATTGCAGGGGTGGAGTTCGTGACGTCTCCTAGTCCAGTAGAGGTACCTGCAGCAGAACCTGAGGTAGAGGCTACTGATATTGCACCTGCTGCTGAGGATGTGCCAGAGTCGGCCCCAGTAGCTGAGACTACTCCTGATGCATCTGCTGATGTAGATATGGATTCGGCTATGGACGCCACTGTGGTAGAGCCTACTGTGGAGGCCGTGGTGATGGAGGAGGCTACAGTTGATCCTGTGCCTGAGGTGGATGCTGATGTACCTGGGACATCTGCTCCTGCTGGTCCTGCTATGGAGGCTGTAGAGGAGACGCCTGCTGCTGCTGATCCTTCTGCGGATTCTTCCCGTACAGATTCTGATCCCGATTCTACGAGATATGTAGATACTTCAGGGTACGTCCCTCCTGATCATCCCACTGCTGGCCTTGTGCCTTTATATATGTGGTATGATATTCAGTCTATTTTGAGTAGGATGACTCGTAGCACAGCCGGCAATGTTGTGCGGCATGTCTTTGAGCGCGGGCGATCTTCAGGCCATGGTCAGGGCAGAGGACGAGGCCGTGGCCGTAGGGGTGGACCTGCATAGACAGTAGATTAAGATTCCTTTATGTACTTTGTATTTTTGACAAAAGTGATGTAAACATTCTCATATATATAAAAGAAATTTAATTTTCATTCATTTGTGCTCATTCCTTCTTTCTTTTCAATTTTTATTACATCATGAATGTTAAAGCAGGGACAGGTGAAGCTTAGGGAAACAAGGAAATTAAAAATTCTCATTTTTTTGCATTTTTTCGAAGGAACCGTATTTAATCTACGAGTAAGCCGTGCCCGTAAAGTTACTACGGGCGCACTCTACCCGTGAAGTTTTCACGATCAGGGGTGTCCGTAGTTCCTATACGGGCGAGCTTTGCCCGTAGTATAATTACGGATTTTACTGCCTTACGATTTTTTCTATATAAACTCATAGGGACACTTTTACTAGTTGGAAAACTCCCTGAGCACGTCTTTTCTCGCTTTCCTTGGCTTCTTTGGCGCTTCCATGGCTTCCCCTATGCCGCTTTCTCCTGCCGTTGAATCTCCTCCTGCAAGACAACCTGTTAGATCAAAACCTCCTAATCTCACCAGGTATAACATTGTGGACTCTTTCTATGATAGGTGGGTTAACTCTATGACCCTTGATGAGGAGATTCGCTGGGGTTCCATCCACTTAGGGCATATCCTACACCTCCCTAAAATTCCCTTTAAGTGGGAAATTATTGAAGCTTTGATCGGACACTGGGTACCTGAACTGAATCTTTTTCGGTTTGATGATAAAGAGATGACTCCTACCATAGAAGAAATTGAAACCATCCTTGGCCTAAGATTTTCTGAAAGAGTTGTGAACCCACCCCTGAAGCTTAGTTATAAAAAAGAGGCTTCCACTTTCTTGGGTATAGGGAAGAAGGACCTAGGAAATTCTGATGCACTATTGACCTTGTCCAAGACCTTTTTGACTGAAAAACTTCTGAGGAGCGAAGACAAGGATGCTAGGTTTAACGCATTGACTCTGGTAGTGGTCAATCAGTTGCTTTTTCCACGGGGTGACGACCAAGTTGATTTGGCTCTTATCTCAGTTATTTGCCAGGTCAGGGAACGTGAGAGATTGGCCCCTATGATCTTAGCAGAGATATACCAGGCCCTTACTGATTGCTATATCAAGAAGAAGAAGTGCTTCCTTGCCTGCGCCCCTATCCTACAGGTAAAAAGAAATAATTATTTTTTATTTTATTTTTTTTTCTTTTTCTTTTTTTTTCTTTCTTCTTCTTCTCTTTTCTTTTTCTTCCTCTTTTTTTTCTTTTCCTTCTCTTTTTTTTTCTCTTCTTTTTTTATTCTTTTCCTTCTCTTTTTTTTCTTTTTTTTTCTTTCTTTTTTCTTTTTTCTTTTTTTTCTTTTTGGAAATAATTTGAAATACTCCCTTTTTCTGCAGCTTTGGTTGCTTGACCACCTTATCCAGGTTGAAGAAATAACTCGCCGCTTCTTTCCAAGATTGAAAGTTCCTGTTTTGATGAGCAATAGGGGATGTCCTAACATCCAAGGTGGCAAGCAAGGCTAGTTCACTTTCTTGGGTACTCTCCAGGATGATCAAGTGAGATGGCCTGGCACTTATCAGCCCACTCCAGAGACAGTGATCAGCTTTAGAGATAAAAACTTTCTGGTCCTAGCAGGCTTGAAATCTGCTGTTCTCTATCTTCCTTTGAGGGTTCTTCGGCAGTTTAGAGCAATCCAGGGGATTATGATCCCTACTGGATATCAGAAGCTTTTAGGGCCACTTGCACCAGCCACCATAGGGCTAAATGCTCAATTAATGAAAGAGTGGTCCTATGTCCGTTTTCTGCGGGGTCCTGTCTTTTCTGAGTCCCATGTGAAGGACTATCACTTTTGGATCAAAGAGCAGGTGCAGAGTCATGCCCCAGTACCAGAAGATCCTCCTGTGGTTCTTCCTCCTACTTATGAGGACATTCTGGAGTCTAAAAGAGCCACCCATAGGCGGCTTCATCAAATATGGGTACGGGAGGCTCAAGAACTTAGGATAAAAGTCCTGGTTCTGGAGAGGAAACTTGAGGAGCAGAAGTCTGGCCGTATTGCCATGGAGAAGAAACTTGAAGAACAAAGGCAAGCTCGTCGCTTTGAAGTCAGAGTGATACGGAATAAGTATCAGGATTCCTTGGCCGACCTTAGGGCATTGAAGATCAAGCATTCTTTTTCAGATGAAGTCATCTCCTTCTTGAGGGATCCTGATGCAGAGGGTGCTTCTGGAATCATTGCAACTCAGGCAGCTAGGATTAAGAAGCTTGAGGAGCAGTTGGGAGTAGGGATTAGATTTTTTTATCTCTTTTTTCTTCTTCTTTTTTTCATACTTTTATACAAAAGCAAACTCCATTAGTGGAAAGATAATAGATTTAATTCAAAAATATGTTTTATATTATTGGCCTCAGAATTCTCAGATGCTTATAAAAACATAAGTTTTATGAAAAAGTATTTGATTTCTCATCACTGGCCAAAGTATAGTTTTTTTTTTTTGGAAAGCTGATCCAAAACACTTAATCACATATAATTAAAGGAATCAAAATCAGATTGAATAATGAAAAGGGTAATCCAAGCAATAGGGAGAGACCAAATCTGTCTACCCCGCGACCTTTAGAGTCATCCCCGAATGGCTATACCTTCATAATTTATCCTGCTAATCTGCTCAGTTTCCAATGCTCATGCTGATTACATTTAGACCACATGATCAACTCAACCTTTGATTTTGATTTTTTTTTTCTTCTTGCCCCTATTCCCCCTAGCGCCAATTACGGTTTTCACTAGGGTTGGCTTCTGCATTCCGCCATCACCAATCTTACTCTGAAAGTTGAATAAATATACTAAAATCACCGAGGGCTTAATAATAGGACGAAACAAAGGCTAAGCTCGGTTTATGAAAGAAGAGGTATTAAAGGCTCAAAATTTTCTAAGTATAAAAAATGGGTCAACCGGACTTACAGCCATGGTGAATTCAATCCCATTCCCCTTCTTTTGTATTTGGCTTTCATCTGCCCCAATTTTTTCTTTTTCTTTTTTTCTCTTTTTTTTCTTTTTTTTTTTTCTTTTTTTTCTTTTTACCCCTATTGGCTTTGCCCTTATTGGCCTTGCCCCAGTATAAGACTGTAAGTCCAATTTAGGTTTGACAAAAAAGACGAACAGGCTCAAATTGGCTTGACTAGGGATGCAAATTTTGGGATATAAGGAAAAATGGCCTCAGATCATTTCCTAGTAATATTCATTCATGGAAAATATCTCTTTACTGCATCAGAGTTAAATGGCTCAGGAAAATCCTTCCCATCCATTTCTGTTAAGATGAGAGGACCCCCTGATAGGACCTTCTTGACAACGTAAGGTCCTTCCCAATTTGGTTTGAATTTTCCACGTGGGTCTTCCAAAAAGGGTAAGATTTTCTTCAATACTAAATTTCCTTCTTGGAAAGTTCTGGGCTTTACCTTTTTATTGTAAGCCCTGGCCATCCTCTTCCGATACAATTGGCCATGACTAAGTGCCTTCAAACGCTTTTCTTCTATTAAATTGAGTTGATCATGCCTAGACTGTATCCATTCAGCTTCTTCTAATTCAGCTTCCATTAGCACCCTTAGTGAAGGTATTTCCACTTCCACTGGTAACACTGCTTCCATTCCATAGACGAGGGAATATGGGGTTGCCCCTGTAGAAGTCCGAATCGAGGTTCTGTAAGCATGTAGGGCCAGTGGCAGCATTTCATGCCAATCTTTAAAACTTACCACCATCTTTTGAATAATCTTCTTTATATTCTTATTTGCTGCTTCTACTGCCCCATTCATCTTTGGTCTATAAGGAGCTGACTTATGATGAGTAATCTGAAATTGTTCACACATCTTCCTCATGTCTTTGTTCTTAAGGTTTGAAGCATTGTCTGTTACTATGGCACTTGGCAAACCGTAGCGACAAATGATGTTGTACTTCAAAAACTTAAGAACATGGCTACTCGTAATGTTTGCATATGAAGCTGCCTCTACCCACTTGGTGAAGTAATCAATTGCTACAAGTATAAACCTGTGTCCATTTGATACCTTTGGAGAGATCATTCCAATGACATCTATACCCCACATAGAGAAAGGCCACGGAAATGTCATACTGTGTAATTCACTTGGGGGTGCATTCTTGTTATCCGCGTACACTTGGCATAAATGACACCTTTTAACGTGTATATAGCAATCATGCTCCATAGTCGACCAGTAATATCCTAATCGCAGAATCTTCTTGGCAAGCATATGCCCATTCATATGGGGTCCACACACTCCTCCATGTACCGTTTCAACTATCCTTTCTGACTCAGTATTTGCAACACATCTGAGTAGTATATCATTGTGTGATCTTTTGTACAATTGACCACCACTTAGTAAGAACTATCCTGCCAACCTCTGTATTGTTCTTTTCTCTGTAGAGGTGACATTTTCTGGCAAACTTCGATCATTTAGGAAGTTCTTAATGTCTTGAAACCATGGTACTTCTTCTTCTGGGGTTTCTTCTAAAACAAGGCAATAAGCTGGTTCATCTCTGACTTCAATTTCCAATGGTCTAATATCAACACCTTCTGGCATACTGACCATTGAAGCCAATGTTGCTAGAGCATCCACAAACTGGTTTTTGGCCCTTAGCATATAATTGAAGGAAATTCGAGTAAATTTATTGCTTATTTCTTCCAAATATTGGTGATAGGGGATCAATTTGTGATCCTTGGTTTTCTATTCACCAGTTGTTTGGAAGATGATAAGACTCGAATCCCCATATACGTCAAGTTCTTCTACTTCATGGTCTAAGGCAGCTTGCAACCCAATTATGCATGCTTCATACTCTGCTATATTGTTTGTGCATTGGAACCTTAACTTCACTGCGATTGGGATGTGTGCCCCATCTGGCTTGATCAAAACAGCCCATCAAAAAACATTTGCCATGAGCTTTGACCTTCTTCCTCTTCAGCAAACAGGATTGCCTCATCAGGGAAGTTGGTCTTTAAGGGTTGGTATTCTGGTAAAGGGTGTGCAGCTAAGTGATCTGCAATGGCTTGACCCTTAATGGCCTTCTGTGTGATATAGGTGAGGTCAAATTCAGAGAGTAACAACTGCCACTTTGCTGTTTTACCAGTTAAAGCTGGTTTCTCAAATAGATACTTCAAAGGGTCCATTCGGGATATCAATAAGGTGGAATGACTATGGAAATAGTGCCTCAGCCTCTGAGTTGCCCACACTAATGCACAACAAGTCTTTTCCAAGGGGGAATACTTTGCTTCATATTTTGTAAATTTCTTGCTTAGGTAGTAAATCGCCCTTTCTTTTCTGCCTGTGTAGACACCCCAAATTGCACAAACAATCATCAAAAATCATTATCTCCTGGAAAGCCAGCACAGAATTTGAAGAAAATAAACTTTTACCTGTATCCGGATACTCAATCCGGATACAAGTACTCCTTCATGTATCCGGAATGATTATCCGGATACATGTGAGCCTTAATGTATCCGGTACCATGTACCGGATACCTTAAGGCCCTTTGTTATCCGGTCTGATGTACAGGATACCTTAAGTTTGCTCAAAATTAGGGTTTTCCGAGAGCTTTTCACTTTTACCATCATGTCCCTCATTAAATGAGGGGAAATCGCGGAAATAACCTTAGGGTTTAGGTTGGAGGGGTTCTAGACATTAATTTGTGTCTACCAATGACCTTAGCCCTTGCCTATAAATAGGAGCCTCCTCCTTGAGCAAATGGCACACAACTCTTGTTTTGAATTCTCGCAAAGAAGAACTCCAAGAGAAGAAGGAAACCGCTGTGGAATCGCCTCCAGCACTCAGGTAAGCCTCAACTTTTCTTTTTATTTTCTGTCTTTACATTCCTAGATCTAGATCTCTTCTTCTACCTTTCTGTAGTGTAAAGCCTTGTTTGTATGTGTGGAAATCCTTCCCCGGCTCAAAGTATCTCAAGACTCCCCTAGCCGTAAAACGTGAAGGCGGATCAAGGAGAAACGAGACTGGGGATTGACCCTAGTGCTAGAACCTATGTAGCATAAGGCTTTTGAATGATTGAAAACCGTTTCATATTCAAAGTACCCTTGATTATCTTAAAGAGAACAGAGGGAAACGATAATGGAACGGAACCCTAGGCTATGCTAGAACCTATTTTGTTGAATCTATATGCATGTGTATGGATCTTGCTTGGTTTTTCACTTTTGCACACATATTACACCTTTTTGGCGGGATAGGCTCATATTTGGGGTTTATTGCATTTATTGTGATAAAACTCAAATAAATGACCTCAATCAAATTCTGGAGTATTTTAAAATGCTTTTCAAAGGTTTTGGATTCATCTCACACGAATCACACACTTTTTATCAATTTTCGGACTTGGTTTTACTCAAAAATGGCTTAGCTTGACAGCACCTGTACCCTTACTTCGGACGTCCGTAACTTCATCATCCGGATGAATTTTGGGGCGATTCCAGAACCATGGGAAAGGTAAGGCTGTCTAGTTTATGTCCACCAAATTTCATGATTTTCTATCGAGCCAATTTTTGACACCTCTCTGTCGAAGTTTAGTGGACAGTTCAGGTCCAAGTACAGAACTTGTCACTTCGACGGACCGCCACGTGTTCGTTTTAAGTCCGATTCAAGTGATTTTTGTTTCTGAGTACTCCTTTATGAGTCTATTTTCAAATCCAGTTGGTTTCATAATTTTTGGATTCCATTTGAATTATTAGTATCCGATTTACTCAGAACTGCCATTTGCATTTTTCTGGGTAAATCTGTGATCTTCGGGGCCTGTTCGGGAGACCACCCAAGGCACGTCCGAAGGTATTTTTGTATGAGGCTAGTTTCTTTTGAAAGATGGTCATACAAACTTCAATCACACCAAATTTCACGGATTTCTATGTAGTGGATTTTTCTAGACAATTTTCCAAAGTTGCCCACTTACCACTTTTAAAAATCCCCAGCAGCAACTTCAAAGGAGCATAACTCCTAGATTTTTCATTGGAATGAAGTGAAATTTTGCATGAGACTCTCATTTACCCTAATCTTTCAAATGGATTTGGTTTGGTTCAATTCAGAATTGGATTTGAATGATTTTAAGGCAAATGGCATACTTTTTACCGAATTTTCCGGATTTGATTTAACTTGGTTTTATGCAACCTCTATTTTGATTTCCATCTTTTGAAATACTCCAGAAGTGATATTGACATAAGAGAAGATCTAAAATCCATTTGGATCTTCATGTGAAAATATCATACATTGTTCCTTTTTCAAGGTTTCTCATGATTTTTAGCAAGCTTTCTTACTTTGTTTTTTGCATGAATATACACTTGGCAACCACTTCGTGTGGATGAATGGGGGTGCCTAATACCTTCCCCCGTTCATAATCTAATCCCCTTACCCATCTCTGGATTTGATTTTCAAGTAGGGTTATTTTTACCCTAGGATTTGTCTTTTGGCTCTTTTTGCCTACTTTTGAACTCTTTGGTGTCCATTCTCACCCCAAAATCATGAATGGTGGCGACTCTCCCAATTTTTGCGTTGAGCCCATGTGTTGACGGAGGGACGATCACTCCGGTGATTTCTTCCCATGTCTCACAGCCTGTATCGTCATGCTGTCCCAAAACACATCCCATTGATGTCTCCAAAACTGACAAGTATAAGATCAATGGTCTCCCTGGAGTTGGTGGCACTAGCACAGGTGGGTTCAATAAATACTCCTTTATTGTGTCAAAGGCTTCTTGGCAATCATCATTCCAGACTGTCGGGTTATTCTTCCTTAGAAGCTTGAAAATTGGTTCACAGATAGCGGTGAGTTGTGCTATGAACCGGCTTATGTACTGAATCCTTCCAAGAAAATCACGAACTTCCTTCTCCGTTCTAGGTGAAGGCATTTCAATGATTGCTCTGGCTTTAGCTGGGTCAATCTCAATTCCCTTCCTGCTTACTATAAAGCCCAATAACTTTCCTGATGTAGCCCCAAAGACACATTTTGCAGGGTTAAGCCTTAGACTGTATTTCCTGAGCCGGTCAAACACCTTCTTCAAATTGATCAAGTGGTCTTCTTCTTCACCTGATTTGGCTATCATGTCATCCACATAAACCTCCATCTCCTTATGGATCATATCATGGAATAAGGCTGTCATGGCCCTCTGGTAGGTTGCCTCAGCGTTCTTAAGTCCAAATGGCATGACAGTGTAGTGGAAGGTACCCCAAGGTGTGATGAAGGCTGTCTTCTCTTGGTCTTCCTTAGCCATCTTAATTTGATTGTATCCAGAAAACCCGTCCATGAATGAGAACAGGTTATGTACAGCAGTGTTGTCCACCAGGATGTCAATATGTGGAAGTGGGAAATCATCCTTTGGGCTTGCCTTATTCAAGTCTCTGTAATCTACGCACATTCTAACTTTTCCATCCTTCTTTGGCACTGGCACTATATTTGCAAGCCATTCAGGGTACGTGAAGACTGCTAAGAATCCGGCTTGGAATTGTTTAACCACTTCATCTTTGACCTTCAATGTCCATTCAGGTTTTAACCTTCTCAGTTTCTGTTTAACTGGCTTAGCATCTGGTAGAATAGGTAGCCTATGCACAACCATGTCTGTGTCTAACCCCGGCATATCCCGATACGACCATGCAAACACATCATCATAATTAGCCAAGAATCGTATCATTTCTTCCCGCTGTACCTCAGATAGACATACCCCAATCTTCACTATTTTTGGGTCATCTTCGGTCCCTAGGTTTATTGATATGGTCTCTTCAATATTGGGTTGGACCCCCTTTTCATGACGCTCTAATTGATATGTGATTTCCTTTGGAGGGTCGTCTTCTTCATCCTCGGTCTCTTCTTCAACCCCCATTAGGTCAAAGTCGAGCTCAAGGCCGAAGTCATACTCATCCTGATCCAATTCCGTTTGCTTATATGGTTCATAAATGGTTTGGACCTTTTTGAAAACTTTATCTTTTCTAGAAAAAATTGAAAAATCTTTTTGTGTTTTTTGAGAGCCTTCTACAAAATCTTTCCCTGAAGACGAAGCCTCATTAAAACCTTCAGGGAAAGGGCATTCCACTAATGGAGTTTTTTTTTGGAAACCATGTCTGTTTGCCAAACAAACGCGGCTTCAAAAGTAAGAGGAGTTTCCTCCCAATTATTCAAAATAAAAGAATCTGAGGCAGGGATACAAGCCTGCTCCTCTAGCTCAGGGTCTGCGTTTGAAATCACCAATACTGGGTGAGTTGCATCACCTGCTTCTTCTGTAAGGCCAGTTCCAGATGGAACTTCTACTGCATCCCAATCAATAAAGGGTAGCTCCTCTGCTACTTCTTCTTGCTTGCCTTCTGTCATGGCAAAAAATGCTCCAATGTCCTCTGAAAAATCCTGCTCCTGTTCTGCCTGTGGCCCAGGTCCACCCGATGCTTGTGGAGGTGGAGGTAGAACATATGGTTGTACGGTTGAGGATTTGGGTTTCTGGAATGGGTTGATATTGTAGTATGGGGGTTTGGACTGATCCTCAGGAGGAGACAGTTGAATCATGTAAGAAAGCTTTGGAAAAGTTTCCCTGATATGAGGGAATTTCATGGTTTCTATCTGCCCCTGTCTTCTCCATTTCCTTGGCTTGGACCCTAACCCTGCTCTGTGAACCATCTTCTTAATCTGTACCGGTTCTATCCTTCCTTGTAGGTTAACCCCTAGACCTTTTCCAGGATGAAAATGGTATTTTTCTAGCACATTCTTGACCATTTTTTCAGCACAAGTCAATTTTCCTTCCTTTTCCTGATACCCCCCAGGTATGAAATTAACAGTTTCAAATTGGAAAGAGTGAAATGTCATCTTATCAGTAGTCATTTCCATGTTAATACAGGGTACATCAGGGGACCACATGGGGGGAACCAAATTTTCGGCTAGGACGGTAATCACCTTTTGTCCTCTAATATATTTGACTCTTTGGTGGAGGGTAGATGGTATGGCCCTAGCTGTATGAATCCACGGCCTTCCTAGGAATAGGTTGAAAGCTGCAGGTATATCCATCACCTCAAATGTGATGTTAAAAATATACGGTCCAATTGTAACCGGTAGTTCAACCTCCCCTAGGGAGTGTGTTTTAGAGCTGTCAAATGCTCTTATGATTCTTCCATTTTGTTTTATTTTGTTTCGCTCCAAATTGAGCTTAACAAAGGTTACTAACGGGCAGACATTGAGAGTCGACCCATTATCAATCAAGACCCGGGCTATCATGCAACCCTTACTGAGTACAGCTATGTGCAATGGGTCAACATGATGGTACCCTGCAGGGCTGATTTCAGTCTCTGAAAAAGTTATGACATTATGAGATAATATTTGCCCAACCATCCGGCCTAGTTGGTTTGGTTCAATGTTTTTAGGCACATGGGCCCCCTGGAGTATCCTTAACAAGGAGTCCCTATATTTTTCAGAATTTAACAAAAGGCCCAGTATTGAGATCTGGGCAAGGACCTTGTTCAATTGTTCGACAACATTGAACTCACTCTTTTTTATTATCTTCATGAGGTCAGCAGCCTCACTGTTAGTTACTTGAGGGGCATCATCCCCTATCTTGGCCTTTCCTTTATTTTTTTCTTCTTCCTTCTCCTTCTCTGTTTCCTTTTGTTTTTCTTCCACGCCTACACATTTTCCTGACCTCATCATGAGGTTTACTTCTTCCTTGCTTTCAGCTGCAGGGCATGTAGTGGTAAAAGCTTCACTGTAGTTCCAAGGTACAGCCGATTCAAAGTAGGAAGGCTTGGGGACATTTATCACCAAGGGAGGAGGTTTAGACTTGGATGCGGAAGTCTGGGTAAATGGAACATTAATAACCAGAGGTGGAAGTTGTTTTGATGGAGGAACATTAACAACCAAAGGTGGAAGTTGTTTTGATTGAGGGGTTGTAGAAGTGACTGACGCACTAAGGGGGTCACAGTTTATGACCAATGGTGCTTTAGCTTGAATGGGTGGAGTAAAAGTGGATGGATTGTAATTAATGACCAAAGGTGGCTTGGCGATGTTCATCTGGGCCATGAGGGATGAGACCCGGTCCAAAGACGAGCTAATGTTCTTGGCAGCACTATCATTCCCCTTTGAAATCATATTTACTTCTTTGTCTTCATTTCTCCTGTCAAAATATACTTTGACCGTTGTCCCTATGGGAGCAATTAATTGAGATGGGTCAAAGGTTATTTTGTCAGAAGAGATGACTCCTATGACATTAGATGGGCCTGCCCCGTGATGCTGGGGCAGTGGGTTTTGTCCAATATCGGTTCTTGGAGGATTGGGAGCCCCTGTATTGAAAGACAGGGTATTCTGGTCTAGTAAATCCTGAATGGCATGTTTCAAAGGCCAGCACTTGTCAGTAGGGTGCCCAGGTGCACCCATATGGTAATCACAAGTGGTGGAAGGGTCAAAATTTCTCCCCTTGGATGCATTCGGATTAGGTTCTCTTAAGGTGACATACCCTACTTTCAATAGAGTGGGCAGCAACTGAGAAGGAGTCATGGGAATAGGGGTGAAAACCCTATTTCTCCTTGCTGCAAAATAGGCGTCCTTTTCCTCCTTAGTAAAAACCCTTTTTTGGTCTGAAGGTGCTGCTGGAACATTAACCCTCATGGGGGCCGGGGTCGATGGAGCAGGTGGAGTAGGAAAATAAGTTGGCATGTTGATTTGTATGGGCTTGTTAGAGCCAGATGGTGGCTGTACCATGTTTACCTCACCCTCCTTCTTGTTCCCATTCTTTTTTATCCCGCTTCCTTTCTTTAGATTAGGGTCTTGCTGACTAACCATGACAGAGTGGTCAATTATCTTACCTGACCTGATCCCGTCTTCTATTCAGTCAGCCACTTGAACCAAGGCCGCAAAATTAGTGGTGGTCTGACCCACCAGATGGCTGTAGAATGGTTGACCCAAAGTGCTGATGAAAGTAGAAATCATTTCCTGTTCTAGCATGGGTGGCCTGACCTGGGAGGCCGTCTCCCTCCACCTCTTGGCATATTGCCTTACAGTCTCATCCCTTCCTTTGCTCATTCTCATGACGTCGTACCTGTCTGGTACGATCTCTGAATTGAACCGGTATTGAGCCAGGAAGGCATCGGCTAGGTCCTTCCATCTTTTGATCTTTCCATGGTCCAGAGTATCGAACCATCTTAATGCGGTTCCAGTCAGGCTCTTTTGGAAAAGTTGAATCAAGATACCCTCATCCTGCCCGAACTGGCATAGGGCACCGCAATATAACTTTAGGTGGCTCATGGGGCAACCAGTGCCATCATACTTGTCCAAGTCTGGGCACTTAAACTTAGCCGGCAGGTTAACATTGGGGTATAGGCACAGGTCTTCAAAATTGGTGCCCCCAAAGTAGTTTACCCCTTTGACTTCCCTTAGTTCATCCTGGATCATTTCCAGTCTTTGCATGAACTTCTTTTCCATTTCTTCCCTCATTTTTTTCCTTTTCCTTAGCCTTTTCTGATTCAACTGTTTCATCCCTGGTCAGTATAGGTTCAGGGGTGGGTTCATAGACAGGTTCAGGAGTTGGTTGCACTGGAGGTGGAATGTTGACTTGGGGTGGAATATTGATTTGGGGTGGAGGTGCAGGGTTGGAAGTGGATGCTTGGTTCTGGGCCTGCATTTGTTGGGCCTGCACTTGTTGGGCCTGTACTGACAGTATGTTCTCTAGCATTCGGGCTAGTCCTGCCACTTGCTCTTGTAACAAGACGATATCTGGGTGAGGAGCATCAGCTTCGTCTTCAATGGGATTCATGGCTCGAGCTCTTGATCTGGTTACAGGAGCTATGATTGCAAGTGTATTGGTACCTGGATTGAAAATAAAGGAAAAGATATCAGTGCCCAATCAATCTCATTCACATGCCTAGGAATGCCTATGTGCAAGCTGGGTGAACATGAGTTTAGATTTTTTCTTTATTTGCTTCTCTTTCATTTTTTTTTTTTTTTTTTTGAAAAATTTTTTTTTTGAATTGAATTGTTGGAATATTCTAGGGCTTCCAACAGGTCCCACAAAAAAGCGAGAAAGATCTGAAATTCAAAGGCTTTCAGAGGCCCGGGGGTTTTTGAAAAAGGTCTGAAATTCAAAGGCATTCAGAGGCCCAGGGACATTTTTGAAAAAGGTCTGAAATTCAAAGGCTTTCAGAGGCCCAGGGATATTTTGAGAAAAGGTCTGAAATTCAAAGGCCTTCAGAGGCCTGAGGATTTTTGATGAAAGTCTGAAATTCAAAGGCTTTCAGAGGCCCAAAAAAGGTCTAAAATTCAAAGGCTTTCAGAGGCCCAAAGATCTGAAATTCAAAGGCTTTCAGAGGCCCAAAAGAAAAAGGTCTGAAATTCAAAGGCTTTCAGAGGCCCACAGATCTGAAATTCAAAGGCTTTCAGAGGCCCGAAAAGAAAAAGGTCTGAAATTCAAAGGCTTTCAGAGGCCCAAAAGAAAAAGGTCTGAAATTCAAAGGCTTTCAGGAGCCCGAAGATCTGAAATTCAAAGGCTTTCAGAGGCCCAAAAAGAAAAATGTATGAAATTCAAAGGCTTTCAGAGGCCCAAAAGTTCTGAAATTCAGCAGCTTTCAGAGGCCCAAAAGAAAAAGGTGTAAAATTCAAAGGCTTTCAGAGGCCCGAGGATTTTTGAAAAATCTGAAATTCGAAGGCTTTCAGAGGCCCAGGAGTTTTTTTGAGAAAAAAAAAAGTCTGAAATTCAAAGGCTTTCAGGGGCCCGAGGATTTTTTGAAAAATCTGAAATTCAAAGGCTTTCATAGGCCCAGGATTTTTGAAAAATCTGAAATTCAAAGGCTTTCAGAAGCCCAAGAGTTTTGAAAAAGTCTGAAATTCAAAGGCTTTCAGAAGCCCAATGAACCTTTCTCTCACATTTTTTTTATTCAATTATTTTGTTTTTTTTTTGAAGCATTTTATTCAAACTTGTTTCCCTTTATCATTATTTAAAGGTTAAAGGAAGATTTTAGTGGGAATAACTGATTAAAGTTGAATATTCCGCGAAAACCGTATATTCATCACGGTCCGGCCTTGCCCGTGTTCATATTACGGGCAAGCCGTGACCGTATACTTAACACGGGCGAGCTCAGCCCGTATAACAATACGGGTGGGCCCAGCCCGTGTACTAAATGCGGTTTTACGGAACTCTGTTATATTTTTCCGGTTTTTACATGGTTTGTGTAAGCACCTCATTTTTGCGCTCCCAGAAAAACCAAAAATACAAACCCTGGACAAAAAGTCAAACCCTAAGGGGTGAAAAGTTGACTTTTTGATCAAGTGAAAATTGGTCATCCCGCTTTATATCATTGGGTAGAGAATCTCGACACGGTTCCAACGCAACTGAGTTTGCAGGAATCGGGGTCCGGATGAAGGTTCTGCGGGCGGTCAAACCTGAGCAGAGCCAAAAGTTGGCTTTCTGCTAAAATCCGATTCGGAGGCCTACCCCTAGGTCATTGGATAGAGAATCTCGACACGGTTCCAATGCAACTGAGTTTGCAGGAATCGGGGTCCGGATGAAGGTTTTGCGGGCGGTCAAACCTGAGCAGAGCCAAAAGTTGACTTTCTGCTAAAATCCGATCCGGAGGCCTACCCCTAGGTCATTGGATAGAGAATCTCGACACGGTTCCAACGCAACTGAGTTTGCAGGAATCGGGGTCCGGATGAAGGTTCTGCGGGCGGTCAAACCTGAGCAGAGCCAAAAGTTGACTTTCTGCTAAAATCCGATCCAAAGGCCTACCCAAGGTCATGGGAAGGAGGGCTCCGATACGATTCTAATGAAACTAAGTTTGCCCAGATCGGAGTCCGGATGAAGAAAATATGAGCTGATGAAATTCTCGAGCAGCAAAACCGGCAATCTGCGCACATGGCAAAAAGCTGCACACGTGGCGAGTAGCGCAGGAAAATATCTCGGGGATCAAATCCATAAATATCCGAACATTCGAAATATCCCAGGGACTAAATCTGTAAAAATCCGAGAATATCGGATTTTACCAAAAATTGTCAGGGACTAAATCTGAATTTTTTAGATTTTTCGACCGGCGAGCGGCGGCATTAAATGATTTCTCATCATTATGCCGCTCGCGCGGACGTGGCAGCAGGGTATGCGCTCAGCTCAAGCTGAGCGGATATCCTTTTTTTAAGTGAGCGGCCCTTTTTTTTTAAGTGGGCGGGTCCTCTTTTTTTCTTAGTCTATATAAACCGCGCGAAATCTCGCGCAAAGGGTTGGAAAAAATTTGGTTTGGAGGATTTCTGGTGCAGTGCCCAAGCTCCTTCCCCACCCGAACCCTACCTGTCTCAGTGGCTTCGGCCTCCCCAAGCTCCCCCCCTTGATCCAACACCCCCTAGTCTTGCTTCTTCCTCATCCTCACGCAAACAAGCGGAGGCCGGTTGCTGCTGGAGGTGCAAGAGAGGAGAGTTCCAACGCTCGTGCCACCTCAAGGAGAAGCCGCCGCTTTGCACCAGAACGTAGGAACTCCAGGTAATGTTTCGCACTTGTTTACATATATAAAAATGGGAGTCGTATGCGTGTCATTGCAACTGTTGTGTTTCCTTCCCTTGCTACGCATTCTGTTGCTCCTCCGAGTGCTCATGAGGTGCCCGGCACTCCTGTAAAGAACGAGCTCCTCATTTAACTCATCTGATGTATCCCTCTAAACCCCCCTCCTCTCTCCCTTCTTCGGATGTTAGTGTGCCTGCTCGGAGGTCCAATCAGGGAGGAAAGTGCATGTAATGTCTGCATGTTGTTTTTTTTGTTGTTTTTTTTACATTGCTGGACTTGCTAACATGCAATTTGCTGCTTGTGCACCCTTGAGCATGCTCCCATCACCCCCCCCCCCTTTTTTAAGCTGTTAATGCATCTGTATCGGGTTTGTTTTTTATCGGGTTTGTTTTTTTTCTCTCTTAAGAGATTTTGGGTTGTGGGATGAAGCATGAAGCAAGTTTAGATTAATTCCAATGCATGTGTGAGTATCTTCTGGGGGTGGTCGAAGCCCTGGGAGGGCTTACAGAGCCTTAAAAACGAGTTACAGAGCTTAAAAATCAGCTAAGAAATGGAGTTTGAAAGAAAACCGAGAGCATCGAGTGTCCGCTGAGTTCGCGCGAAGCTCGCGCGAATCTCGCACGAAGCTCGCGCGAATCTCGCACGAAGCTCGCGCGAATCTCGCGCGAAGCTCGCGCGAATCTCGCGTGAATCTCGCGCGAAGCTCGCGCGAACCTCGCGCCCACTTCATTTTTTTGTGTTTTTTTTCGCTTTTTTCGGTCCGCCCATTTCGCGCCGACCTCCCGCCTACTACCTAAGGTCGGCGCCTACCCCTAAAATATGCCGAATTGATATATTTTTGAAAAATTCCAAAAATGCCCTTTACTGTACCACGGGGGGCTTCGCCCCCCCGCGCCCCCGGGTACCTCCCCTTGGACCCAGCACAATGAGCCAGTTTTTTTCTCTGACAGAGTGTCTATCTTGTGTTTTTTCTATGATTGTTGCTAGATGTGAATGATATTTCCGAACCGAACCGGATAAACCAATAGGGTTTTTGGGTCACCCGGAAACCCGACATTGGACTTGGACTCCCGGTCCAACTTGACTTCCAGTGGGCCTTCCAACGGGGCCCACCAAGCCCAATAAACACCAAAGCATGCCATTAAATAACTTAAGTAAAATGAACAATTTGAACCCGCCGGGCCAAACCCAATGCGGCCCACCCGAGCCTTGTTATGTGAAATTGATGCATGAATTGCGTGGTTTGGCCGAGACCAAGGGCAAGGGCCTATCGGGCCCGCCAAAGCCCACCAACCGAACCAAGGAAGGGTGCAAACCCTAACTTCCGGTAACCTGGGCTTACAAGCCCAAATTTGGACTACGGGCCCCAAGCCCAGTGTCCAACTCACTTTGGCAGATTAAAAAGATAAATCCAATAAAAATGCTTGGCCACCAGGTGGGCCCACCTTAGGGGCCCATGAACCTATCAAGCCCACCTTTTCATGAAAAACACTTAAATTTTAAATCTGAACCTAAAGTAAAATCAATTGAACTAACCAAAGCCCAAAAGACCTCTCAGGCTAGACTGAGGTCCACAAGGGTACACAGGCTTGACTAAGCCCACCAAGGATACCGTGGGCCTTCCAACGGGGCCCACCCAACCAGACTCAAATCACCTGAGTAATCAAGATAAAAGTAATTAAAGGGACCCACACCACTCAGGTGGTCCCACCAGACTTAACCAAATTGCATATCGAATTAGGAATCAGGTGAGACCAATGTAAGCTGACTCAAACCAGGGAACCCACGGGACCCGTCATCCGACGGGGTGGATCGGGGTGTCTACGGACTTCCCCGGACCACAACCGAGACCCTACTTAGAATCTCAAGCCGCAGACCAAAAGCCCTAATAGACAAGATTAGGTACCCAGGTGTCCGCCTGCACCCCATCAGGCGGTGGCGACTCCGAATTCCCCGTGCCGCGTTTCCCACGCGCGCACAGTTTGATCACTTTAATTGTTCATCCAAACATACGGTTCACCCAGTGCAGGGCTTCTAAACTGTCCCAAAGTGGACTTTGACTTCTTTGCTAAAACACATGCTTAGGAAGGCACATGTACCCTCCAAATTGACACCATACTCAAGAATTTGGTACCCTTTTGTTGCCTCTTGTGTGTACATAGGGTAGGATTGATTCTAAACAGAGTTAGAGACTCTTCCTATGGGTTGCACCAATTTTAAAAACCTGCATATTTTGGGACCAATTTTATCCCGAACCAATGGGCACCATGACACCCCTATGACATGAAAATAATGCAAAAATTAAGGTTACCTTGTTACCTTGTTTACCTTCAATATGGCATCCGCATTATGCCCTGGTTTGTAAGCCATGCACACGGCCTTCCCACAATCATACAAACCCATATTCCCACGTAATTGTGTACTTTAGCCAAAAACGTGTAACTCCACCTTCAAGCGTAGGGGTTTTGGGTTTTGGCTTAATGGCAACTTAGCACTCAAGCCTAGTGATGACCAGAATCCCAGATCCACGTTATCATCACATCATTAACTCAAAGTTCTAAGGTGAATGTTTTCACTTTCGCTTTCCGAAGTATCGACCTCGTTGCGCCAAGCTACACACATTCGGGTTCAACTTCCTATAGGTTAAGGGTAGGCTGTGTAAAAATAAAAGGTGCACAGTGCATTGTAAATAGGTTACATTCACAACGTCCCAAACCCTTGCCACTCTTTTCGCAGCCATGCATAAACAAACCAAGGCATAATAGGAAAGCAACATTTAAAATAAACAAGTAAATAAAGCAATCCTATAGCACCTAAAACATGCTCATAAAAAAATCATCTATCATGCAAACATATGATCATGTTATACACCCAAAATCATCATGGAGATCATGCTGAAAATTAAAACATGCTATCTGTGAGACATGGGAAAAATCAATTTAATGATTTCCTCAATCATCACACGGGATTATATAAAACAAAGAGTCGCCACCATTCAATTTAGGTGTGAATGGACACCGAAATATTAAATAAGTACAAAAGGCAAATTTTAGGGCAAAATATCCCTCCTAAGAAAAACAACCAGAGATGGGTAAGGGGATTAAGTTATGAACAGGGGAAGGTGTTAGGCACCCCTATTCATCCACACAAGGTGGTTTCCAGGCATTGTTCATGTTAAAAATAAAGGAAAAAGCTTGCTATAAAAATCACACAAAATCACAAAAAAAAGGAAAAATATATGGTTTTTTCATATGAATATTCTGATTGATCCAGAACTATCAAATATGATCATACCATTCCTAGGGTTTCATGATCAAAACAAAATTGAGATAAAATCAAATAAAATCAATTTAAAGTGAAAAATCCAAAAATCTGGCTTCAAGTTAAATTCTAGAAATCTGGAAAAATATGATTTTTATAAAATATTTCAAAATTGAACTTGAATAGTCCAGGACATAGATAAAGCCCAAATTTCACATTAAATCCAAAAATAAAAACCAAAAATATCCATGTTTATGAAAAACATAAAAAAGGGAGAATTTAGACCGTAGGGTCTTCTCTCAATAATGAAAAATAATTTAAAAATCATCTCATGAAACCCTAAAATTTATTTTCAGGCTTCTGGATTCAGATCTACCATATTGATCATGATAAATCCAAGATCCTAGCCTAAAATCGCAAAAATCACGAAAACAGTGATGTAGGTGCAAAAGTGGCAAAATTCCAAATTTTATCAAAAAGCGGGGATCTCATACTATAAACATCATGGATTCATGTTATTCATTCAGATATATCATAAAAAGCATTAAAACATGATCAGGATATTCAAAACAGCCACATCTCACAAATTAGAGCACATGGGGGTCTACCCTACGGATCCACCTGTTCCCCTTTCCCCTAGTTCTCTCTTCACGTTTTACGGCTAGAGAGACTCTTAAGGTACTTGGAGATAGGTTTGGTTACACAAACACAATCAAAGGCCTTATTCTATGAAAAAAAAAGAAAAAACAGATATGGGGTTCTATTCTAGGGATCCACCTGTTCCCCTTTCCCCTAGTTCTCTCTTCACGTTTTACGGCTAGAGAGACCCTTGAGGTACTTAGAGACAAGTTTAGGAATACAAAAACAGATATGGCCTTATTCTACAGCAATAGAGATGATCCTATTACATCTAGAATTGAAGACAGAAAATAAAAAGGGATAGGGGACTTACCTGGATTGAGCAGGCAGGCAGCAGGGATTCCTTTCCTTCTCTTGGAGCTTTTGATTCTTCAAAATTTCGTGGCCCTTAGCTTAAGAATCTCACCTCTATTTATAGGCAAGCACAGGGGCAAGGCTGGTCCAGAAGGATATATCCTGATCCTCAGGATAAAGTGAAATATGGAGATAATGCCCATCCATAGCCAACAAGGATAAATGAGATAATTCGAACAGATAAATAAGAGAATTCGCTTATCCAAGAGAGATATTTGGGCGCAGATAAGGCTCAAAAATCAAAAAGGTAAAATTCGCACAAAGACCCCCGGGCCCGTATATATATTACGGTCGCGCCCTGCCCGTATTATTAATACGGGCACGCCGTGACCGTATATCAACTGCAGGTATGACCAGACCGTAAACAAAATACGGTCATGACCAGTTTGGCCAGATTTTACACTTTTTTGACCTGTTTCAAATCCCAATTAATATTTTCAATTATTTTTTCATTTTTAGTGCAATTTGGGGTGTCTACACTATCATAAAAATATAGCAAGAAAAAAGCATGGTTCAGCAAAACGGACCTCCCCTATGCATGTTTGTAGAAACAATCCTATAAATCAAAATTAAGCATGTTTCTACCCCCATGAATTCTTGAACACTAATTCAGATTTAAAACATACCCAACATGCTTAAGAACACAAAATAGCAAGCAAATCAAAAAATCAAAAACATGAACAAACACCAAAAAGGCTGAAATCCACAAGTCCCCAGCAGAGTCGCCAGTTGTGAGACATGGAAAAATCAATTTAATGATTTCCTAATCATCACACGGGATTAAATAAAACAAAGAGTCGCCACGATTCAATTTAGGTGTGAATGGACACCAAAATATTAAATATGCACAAAAGGCAATTTTAGGGTAAAAATAACCCTCCTAAAAAAAACAACCAGAGATAGGTAAGGGGATTAAATTATGAAAAGGGGAAGGTGTTAGGCACCCCTATTCATCCACACAAGGTGGTTGCCAGGTATTGTTCATGTTTTTCAAAGAAGAAAGGCTTGCTATAAAAATCACAAAAATCACAAAAAAAGACAAAATATATGGTTTTTTCATATGAATAGTCTGATTGATCCAGAACTTTCAAATATGATCATACCATTCCTAGGGTTTCATGATCAAAATAAAATTGAGATAAAATCAAATAAAATCAATTTAAAGTGAAAAATCCAAAAATCTGGCTTCAAGTCAAATTCTAGAAATCTAGAAAAATATGATTTTTATAAAATATTTCAAAATTGAACTTGAATAGTCCAGGACATAGATAAAGTCCAAATTTTCACATTAAATCAAAAAATCAAAACCAAAAAATACCCACGTTGATGAAAAACACCAAAAGGAGAGAATTTAGACCGTAGGGTCTTCTCTCAATAATGAAAAAACAATTTAAAAACCACATCATGAAACCCTAGAATTTACTTTCAGGCTTCTGGATTCAGATCTATCATATTGATCATGATAAATCCAGGATCTTAGCCTAAAACCACAAAAATCACGAAAACAGTGCTGTAGGTGCAAAAGTGGCAAAAATCCAAATTTTAGCAAAAAGTGGGGATCTCATGCTATAAACATCATAGATTCATGTGATTCATTCAGATTCATCATAAAAACAATTAAACATGATCAGGATATTCAAAATAGCCACATCTCACAGATTTGAGCACATGGGGGTCTACCCTACGGATCCACCTGTTCCCCTTTCCCCTAGTTCTCTCTTCACTTTACGGCTAGAGAGACTCTTGAGGTACTTGGAGATAGGTTTGGTTACACAAACACAATCACAGGCCTTATTCTATGAAAGAAAAAAACAGATATGGGGTTCTATTCTAGGGATCCACCTGTTCCCCTTTCCCCTAGTTCTCTCTTCACGTTTTACGGCTAGAGAGACTCTTGAGGTACTTAGAGACAAGTTTAGGAATACAAAAATAGATATGGCCTTATTCTACAGCAATAGAGATGATCCTATTATATCTAGAATTGAAGACAGAAAATAAAAAGGGAAAAGGGGACTTACCTGGATTGAGCAGGCAGGCAGCAGGGATTCTTCTCTTGGAGTTCCTTGGAGTTCTTTGGACTTCAAAATTTCGTGGCCTTTTGCTTGAGGAAAGACCCTCTATTTATAGGCAAACCCAGGGGTAAGGCTGGTCCAGAAGGATATAGCCTGGTCTTTAAGATAGAGTGAAATACAGAGATAATGCACATCCATAGCCAACCAAGGTGGCTTCAGCGAATAAAAGACGTAATTCGCTCATTTAAAGATATATTGGACTAAAGATAAAGCTCGGAAATCGAGAGAAGAACAAAACTCGCACGTGTCTTTAGTGACCGTGAATGCACTACGGTCCAATGGTGACCGTATTGTTACTACGGGCGCGCCTGACCGTAGAGAATTTGTGGGCGCAACGGACCCGTGAAGGAAATACGGGCAAAGTCTGCTTAGTCAGTTTTTATGCATTTTTGACCTGTTTTAAGCTCTAATTACATGTTTTTATTATTTTCTCATTTTGTAGTGCAATTTGGGGTGTCTACACCAAGCTGTGATGCATTTTGGGGTGTGGGCCCATATTGAAAAGGGCCATCAATCTGCACGTTTCCAGATGAATAGTCTCATATACATATGTGTGTATAAAGCTGATATGTTCACATCCTTTACCATTGGACCATCAAATCTTTTAAGCGCGCGGGCTCTTGTTGATATGATTCCTGTGCTCCGCATCTTATATGACATCCAGGGGCGGAACCAGGACTCCAAATTTGAGGGGGTAAAAAAAAAATTTCAATTAACACTTCTCATGAAATATAGAAATTTCAATGAGTTGGGGGACAAACTAGAAATTTTAGAGGGGTTCTTATGAAATACAGAAATTTCAATGAGTTCGAGGGGAAACTAAAAATTTTAGAGAGGGCAATACATAAATTTTAATTAAAACATATATATATTTTAATTAAAAAATAAAAACTAGGGAATTCCACCACTGATGACGTCCACAGATTTAGAATTTGTGGCAGAGATTCGGCCACCTCACTCTGCCGGCCTGTAGATCGAACCACCGATCTCGTTGGTAATTCCGAGGTCTTGTTTCTAGCCAACCGTGACGTGCCAAAACCACCATAACCGAGGAATCATTTGGCAACACATTTCAGTAAAACCATGGTAAACAGTTCTTTCTTCATGTATGCCTCTTGAGCCGTGCCGAGACGAAGAGTTGCAAATGTGTTACTTGCGTCAAGTACTGCTTGACTATCCAAGCAATAATTGATGCAAGTAACACCTTGCAACTCCTATGTAGACGTGAAGAGACAAAAATGAAGAAAGAAAAAAATTCATTAGCAAAATCATTGAACATGACTCTAAGAAGAAAATGAAGAAAGCAAAATAAATAAATAAAAATTCATAACTTTCTTAGAGCCCTATTAAGAGATTAGCCAACGATCGACCTAGGGACGCCCCCATGTGCGCACTCTGCTGAGTCTACCAGCCATTGGCCAAATCTCTAAACAGGACCCCAAGAAAGTAAGACGAGAAGAGAAAAGATGAGAAGAGGTGTAGTTTAGAATGGGAAGGGTTAGGCCTATTTATAGAAAACTAAAAGTGGCTTTTTACCACCTCTCCCTAAAATATGACTGTTATTTGGCTGTTGGAAGGGTAGAAATGGTCATTCACAGTCAATTACAAATATACCCCCATAATATGGATATTGAGGGGGGGTAAAATTGTAAAAAAAATGACAAAAAAGCACTTTCCGGGGGGTGGGGGTGCAGCTAGCCAAACGACTAACCGTTTTTGCATGCCAGATGGGTGCCTGCCGTTGGGCCAGCACACGAGCACATCCCAAATGGCCTGTAACGCCCCGGATCCAAGTTTATTTAAACACATAAACCCAAATCTGGTTCTGTGAGACATGGAAAAATCACCAGAATGATCATCCCTCCGTCAACACACGGGGATCGATGTAAAAGTTGGAGAGTCGCCACCATTCATAATTTTGAGGTGAAAATGGACACCAAAATGTTCAAAATCATTAAAAAGTGTAAAAAGGCAAATTCTAGGGTAAAAATAACCCTACTTGAAAATCAAATCCAGAGACGGGTAAGGGGATTAGATTATGAACGGGGGAAGGTGTTAGGCACCCCCATTCATCCACACGAAGTGGTAGCCAAGTGTATGTTCATGCAAAGATAAGAAAGCTTGCTAAAATCATAGAAAACCTTAAAAAAGGACCAATGTATGATATTGTCACATGAAGATCTAAATGGATTCTAGATCCTCTCTTATGTCAACATCATTTCTGGAATATCACAAAAAGATGTAAATCAAAGCACAAGTTATTCAAAAACCAAGTTGAATCAAATCCGGAAAATTCGGTGAAAAGTAATGCCATTTGTCTTGAAATCATTCAAATACAATTTTAAATCAAATCAAACCAAATCCATTTGAAAGATCATAGTAAATAAGGGTCTCATGCAAAATTTCACTTCATTCCGATTAAAATCCTAGGAGTTATGCTCCTTTGAAGTTGCTGCTGGGGATTTTTAAAAGTGATGAGTGGGCAACTTTGGAAAATTGCATAGAAACATCCACTCCATAAAAATCCACGAAATTTGGCGTGATTGAAGTCTGTATGGCCATATTTCCAAAGAAACTAGCCTCATACAAAAATCCCTTCGGATGTGCCTTGGGAGGTCTCCCGAACAGGCCCCGAAGATCACAGATTTACCCAGAAAAGTACAAATGAACAGTTCTGAGTAAATCGGCTACCAATAATTCAAATGGAATCAAAAAATTATGAAACCAACTGGATTTGAAAATAGACTCATAAAGGAGAGCCCAGAAACAAAAATCACTCGAATCGGACTTAAAACGAACACATGGCGCTCCGTCGAAGTGACAAGTTCTGTATTTGAACCTGAACTGTCCACTCAACTTCGACAGAGAGGTGTCAAAAATCCGTTTGATAGAAATTTATGACATTTGGTGGACATAAACTAGACAGGCTCACCTTTCCCATGGTTCTGGAATCGCTCCAAAATTCATCCAGACGATGAAGTTATGAGCGTCCGAAGTCAGGGTACAGGTGCTGTCCAGTTAGGCCCTTTTTGAGTAAAACCAACTCAAAACTGTGATAAAGTGTGTGCAATTCGTGCAAGATGAACACAAAACCTTTAAAATTCATCCAAAGACATTCCAGAATCGATTGAGGCCATTTATTTCAGATTTATCACAATAAATGTAATAAACCCAAAATATGAGCCTATCCCGCCAAAATATTGCTATGTATGTGCAAGTGCGAAAAAACCATACAAGATTATTAAAACAACATAGCATGCATACATATTCATCAAAATAAGGTTCTAAAACAACCTAGGGTTCCGTTCCATTATCGTTTCCCTCTGTTCTCTCTCCCCGTTAAACACGGTTCTTCAAGATAATCAAGGGTACTTTGAATATGAAACGGTTTACAATCAATCAAAAGGCTTTATGCTACATAGGTTCTAGTACTAAGGTCAATCCCCAGTCTCGTTTCTCCTAGATCCCGCCTCCACGTTTTACGGTTAGGGGGAGTCTCGAGATACTTTGAGCTGGGGAAGGGTTTTCACACACAAAGAAGGCCTTATTCTATAAAAAGGTAGAAGGAGAGATCTAGATCTAGAAATGTAAAGACAGAAAATAAAATAAAAGTTTGAGGCTTACCTAGGTTCTGGAAGCGATCCCGCAGCGGTTTTCTTCTTCTCTTGGAGTTATTTTTGGCGAGAATTCAAAACAAGAGTTGATTGCCATTTGCTTGAGGAGGAGCCTCGTATTTATAGGCAAAGGCTAGGGTTAGGGTTGGTGAGAATGGTAGACACAACATAAGGTCTATAGCCCACCAACCTTAACCCTAAGGCTATTTCCGAGATTTCCCCTCATTTAATGAGGGATATGATGGTAAAAGTGAAAAGCTCTCGGAAAACCCTAATTTTGAGCAAAACTTATGTATCCGGTATATCAGTCCGGATACACAAGGGCCTTAAGGTATCCGGTATATGATACCGGATACACTAAGGCTCACTTGTATCCGGTATATTCCACCGGATACACAGAGGAGTACTTGTATCCGGCCTGAGTTACCGGATACAGGTAAAAGTTCATTTTCTTTAATTTCTGTGCTGGCTTTCAAGGAGATAATGATTTTTTATGATTGTTTGTGCACTTTGGGGTGTCTACAGGTTCGTTAGGGAAAATGACCCAACACACTATTCCAGACTTAAACAATTTCATTTATTATATCAAAGTGTGGAAATAAAAACATCTTTCAGAAAGCGCGGAATTAAACTACCAAAATAATCCTTTTTATATTTCATCTATGAGGTCTAGAAGGGGTTCAACTAAATAACATCCACCAAGGGTGTAGAATAAAGATACCAATAATCCTTCAAATAACATCAAACTCCTCAAACAAAATACTAAAAATAATCCCTAAGAAAATAAATTTAAATGTCTCTCTATATCCTTCTGGACCTAAACAGGAATGAAATAGTCTTCTTCCTGGTAATCACAGTAATCCCCCGGAGTCTCTACCCCAGCAACGTCCTCTCCAGAAATATCTGAAAACAAAACCGATAAAACAATAATGTGAGAAACAACATCTCAGTAAGCAGTCATGCAAATAGTTGACCACAATAAAATATACAACGCTTAATCCGACTAATCACAATAAGATTCAAGACAACAATGAAATACAATTTGTCCACCTCATGAGACTCATGAAATAGTATAGCAGAAAAAGAGAGTAGACATGTGCCAGTATGCTACATAACCGAATTACGATGAACCAATCACCCCGCAGTCTAGCTATTCAACACCAACGGAAGAACCCGACCATGAGTCAGCATATACAACCCAACCAATCCAGGAGTGGGTAACGTAGCGACCAACCAATCCAGGAGCAGTACCATCCTCGAGATGATGGAATGCCTCAGACACAGAATTCAAACCCTTCTAATACACATTCCACTTACTAGCTATTCTATGGATCCATATAACTGCTAAGTCCACTCAAAAATGAGAAAACCAACCAGGGTAATGGACATACTTCTCAATAACACCCACCAAAATACAGAACCATATCTGTAACCAAATCCGCCCATGTAGGATACAATAAATCAGGCACTAGCCTTGTCACATCATTGACCCAAAAACCAAATCAAAATGCACCAAGTCATATGTCCAAAACTCCAGCTAACTTCTATAGCACTAGAGGGTTGAAATTTGAAAACAAAAATGATAAATTTCCTTTTTTTCTATGATAAATAGACAATGTATTTATTTGAACAATTTATCTATTTACATATTTATTTTAAATTACCATAAACCTTAAAAAAATTAAATAAAACATTATCCAAGCTTCAACATTGTCAGAAAAAAATGATTTCAGAGAAATTTGTGAAGGAAGAAGAAGAAGAAATCAAGCTTCTGGAAATTTCGTGTACTCCATACTAAAAATGAATAAATGTAAGTTAAATCAAGAAGACTATATATACATGGCCTGAATTCTAACAAACTCTGACAAAATCTAACAAATTCTAACAAAAAAAGTAACAACTTAATTACATCCCCTTCATCATCCTTTATCAGACGGTAACAATTCAACTTCAGCCTTCTTTTGTTCACAGTCAACCCGAGTGTCAGCTGTAGTATAATTCAATAGCCCCCCACAAGATGGAGCATAGTAGTTAACTATCCCCATCTAGTCCAAATGAAGATTAAGTAGATATGCAGGGAGTGCCTTTGTGAAAACATCGGCCAATTGAGCTTTAGTAGAGACATAAGTTGTGATAATGCTTCCTTCTTGTATCTTGTCTCGAATTAGATGACAATCTAACTCAATGTGCTTCGTACGTTCATGAAAAACATGATTGGAAGCTATGTGCAAGGCTGCCTGGTTGTCACAATAAAGTGTTGCAGCCTGAGGATGGGACACCTTGAGGGCAGCAAGCACATAACACAGCCAAGTGATTTCAGAACAGGTTGTTGCCATAGCTCGATATTCCGCCTCAGCAGAGGATCGAGACACTACTGATTGTTTCTTGGATTTCCAAGAAACAAGTGAATTTCCAATGAAAACACAATAGCCTGTAACTTATAATTAAAAGTGGGTCATCTTTTGGGATAAAGAAATAATTAATTAAATCTCATGGTTATCTTTGGGAAGTGAATGTCAGCAAGAATTTATTGGGTTTATTTATTAATAGTATAGATGCAGCAAGTTCACCTGTTAGAAAGGAAGAGATCAACCGTTTTTCCAAGTCGAAATAACGAAATGGGAACAAGAGTGAAAGGAATTTTCAAAGCCTGAAAAGTGCTTTAGAAAATACAAAAAATGGGTCAAGAGATCAACCGTTTTTCCAAGTCGAAATAACGAAATGGGAAAAAGAGTGAAAGGAATTTTCAAAGCCTGAAAGTGCTTTAGAAAATACAAAAAATGGGTCAAGCTTCAAAAATAGCATCTACACCAACCTTACTTTTGTTCAGGGTTCATATATGACCGGCCTTTCCCATTCCTTTCTCTACTTATTACGTTTTCCTACTCAATCATAAGTCCAAGTCTAATTCATTAAGAATTGGAATTGCATAGAATTAAGACCCTAGTTTTTGGGTCATAGAACTTTCCATTGAGTCAAATATGTATATGCACAAACTACAGCTGTACTAATATCATTAGAAAAATTGCTAGTCGCAATTCTTCTGGAAGACAACCCCAATCCTTGACTTTAGAAGGGTTTTTTTACAACGACCGTAAGGAATCTTCACATGATACCAACCAGTCCACATCATATTGCACAAAAATAAATAAATAAAAATCCACTTCACAATCGCCTTAAACACATTACCTTAAAAGAAAGTTTGCTTCAAAATTAAAGGGAACAATTGCAATTATACATTACAAAACGCTTGTTTCTAAAGGTAAAGGATACTAAATTTGTATATTTTTCTTTTTAATTACTAAGAATGTGTTCTTTAAATTTTTTTTTTATAGCTTGATTTGGCCCCTTTGCAAGTTCTTGTGACCATCATCATCTACATCATCAAGAAATGTCATATTCAAATAAAACCCATTTTTAGGATACTAAAGGTATGAAAGTTTTGTTGGGGCCGTTAGAAGTAAGCAAAAGCCAATCTAGCCTTATGCCCTTTGTCCCCACGTTAAGCTAGTGTAAGGGCCAATCTTACGAAAGTCTTTCTATTTATTTAAATCCATATGTTAGAATAATCATGCCTTGTAATGTCTTTTTGAGTATAAAAATAATCACTACTACCATCATCACTACTGTAATAAAAATAATATACTGTAAAATGTTGTTTTAACCTTACACAATATTAAAATTTAAAATTAGAAGGTCGCATATGTGACAAAAGTAATTCAAAATTAAATAAAACGTAATAATTTAAAAAAGGATTATAATTGCTGAAAAAGATAAAAATCAATGAATTTAAAATTATGCTTGAAATCCTAACATACAAAAATTGAAATCACAGATTTGTAAGCAACTTGTAAGTTGTAGCTCTATTAATGTATTTTTATCACAAGACTCCTATGTAAGAGAGTTTGAATTGTAATTGAAACAAACTAGGGAATGCATGCGCTATGCGCATAGCAAATTTGAAAGAAATTTGAGGGCATTTTGGGTATTAAAATATTAGGCAGTTGGTTATTGATACATGTGGAATTAACAAATGTGTATAAGAGTTAATTTGACAAAAAAAAATGGAGGGTGCTTTTAGTATTAAATGTCAGTCGGAAAATAGGGTGTCACTTTGTAACAGTAATAGATATAGGTGGTAGAACCACATCACCTCCGTAAAATATGAACGCAATATCTTGCTCCTTTGAAAATTTTCTTTAATTCAAAGTTGTTTTAAGAAGAAACTACTTATTTTGACACTCTCTTCTAATAGAGGTGCAACTCAATTTGGTTTGATCCGAGTTAACGTCAACCCAAAACTAAAATCAGGATTTAAAACAAATCTTAGTGATTTGGAAGTCAATTTAGGTGGATCATATTTCTTAGACACCGCGAATGGAGTAAAAATTCTTAAACCACTTGGCTAATTTGGTAAATCTCACAAGATAACAACCGTACGCTAAGATGGTCCGTTTTGAAGAAAAAAAATTCTGTAAAAGGTTAAACCGTAGAGTTAGCAAAATAGGCAAAACCATATTTTATATACGGTTCAATGAAAAATGTTTTGATATGTAGCCTCCCTCAGATTTCATGAACAAATGTAGGAAAAACTTGCCGCGGATATAATCCAGAAAAGCAGCTGCTTAACTTCGAGAAAAACGTCTAAAATAAAGGCAAATATGGGGTGTGAAATCGAGACCATATCATCTGGACCCTCTCGCTGGAAGATTTACTGGTCGGATGGTAATGCATGTGTCCACGTCAACTTCACATACCTATTATGTTGACACATGCATTGCCGTTGGACCAGCAGATTGTCCAGCCTATGGCTCCAGCAGATTTCAAGTCTACTGCAATTTTTTGTTGCATCGGCCAGATGTTTGAGAGAGATATTGACACGTGGAGCTTCTAGCAATGTAGAACTTTTTTTATTTTATAAATATGAGAAATTCTTTTTTTTAAGACATGAAACCATTAAATGGTTCATGTGGCATCACATCTCCAACACAGGAAAAGAGAAACGATCCATTTAAGCACATGATTAAAGGAATGAAATAATCTGCTATATTTGCCTGAATGGACCTTTGCTTTAGCCATGGGATGCTGCCGTGTGTAGCAATTCATAATTAGTGTTTTTTCATGTGGGCCACTTGAAACATTTACAACAATATAGAAAAAACACTGACCACAGTTGCATCTCACGGGTAAAGCGCGGCAATTCAGGAAAACATCGCAGAAGATATCATTCAATTAAGGATCCCATGGATAAATGAATTGCTTTCTGCGCTTCTTAGTGGCATACAATCCAAGACTCTTGAAGCATTTAGCAGACCCTTTTTTTTTGCCGTTATTGATGGGCAAGATACGTACTGCTCGTGACTTTAGAAAAAGGTTAGTTAAGTCGTTCACATGATACCAACCAATTCACATCATGAAACGTAAACCTAATTAAACTCATTATAAAACCAACTTTCCAGGTTTAGTTGGCATGGGGACGTGTGTTACACTGACCTGGTCGGGTGAGGAACACGTTATATGAACGCATTTCCTCTTGTACGGGTGTACACCTGGGACGGCGGTCTGGGGTGTGGGCCTCCTCTTGACATGGGCATGCATCCGCCGGTTTCGCCATCTTTACGGTAATTTCTGCTGTTTACGTTTCTGATACATCTTGTTGCATGAGTCAGATATTGTCACGTGTAGCATCCCATAGTCAATGTTCTTTCGTAATAAAAAAATGCGAAAAACCATTTTAAAGTGACAAAAAAACGTCAGTGATGAAATCATCTATCGCAAAGATTCTACGACAGACTTTGCAGTATCTGTGGATGCTGTCACGTGTAGCATCCGACGGATGCTATTTTATTCTCATTTTTAAATGTGAAAGATACAGCAAGAGGAAAAGGTCTTATGAGGAAGGGGCGCACAATTTCATTCCGATGATAGTAGCCTTGAGTTGTACAAGAGGAAAGGGTCTTACCATATATGTATGAGCTATTGATGCCTTTCTGACGTGCAAGTTACGTACGCGCGGTTCAGGACTTTTTCAAAGGTTAAGATAAGGCGTTAACATGATATCAACCAAACATTACAACCACATAAAATCCATTATTAACCCAACTTTTCAACTTTAATTGTCACGTGATGTGTGCTACACCGACCTGGTCGGGTGAGGAATATGTTATATGTATGGGCTATTGATGGGATTGGGGTGTAAGCAAAGCCAACCAGTTTAAGTGGTTTATCATCTCAGCCGCATAACTCTTATGTTTAAAATGACTCTTCATAATTTTAAAAGATTTATGACTAACTTTCCAAAACTAACAGGATAATTTTAAAGAAAGTTTGGTTCAAATTTGAACAAAATTGTTACAACTACATTACAAAACCCTTGTTCTAAAGGGATGATAAATTTTTTTATCTTCTTTTTAATACTTAGAATGTGTTCTTTAGGATTTTTATAGCTTTGGTTTGGCCCCTTTGCAAGTTCTTGTAACTATCATCCAGCAATGTCATAATGAAAGAGAAGCACCAAGGACAAAGAAGACTATTTGTGTGGCGACCTTGTCAATGCCATAACTAATAGATAGGACAAGTCCTCTAACTTTCAAGGGTCCTGTAGCAAGAGTAGGCCAGCTTAAATGCTTAATATATGTAAAACCCCCATTTTTGTAATGATATTTTTGTTTGGGTTAGGCCATAGGAGCTGGTATTATAATATGGAAGTAAGTTTTGTTGGGGCCATTAGAAGGAAGCAAAAGCCAATCTAGCCTTGTGCCCCCTTGTCCCCTCCTTAAGCTATGGGCAATCTTATAAAAGATTTTATATTGAAGGTCCTTATCTCACATTATTGACCTCTAACTTGTGATGTCCAAACATAAGAAAAAAAAAATCACTATCACCACCATCAGTCTATTCATGTGGGAATCGTAATTTCTTGACATCCAAAAATCCAAATAAGCTTATACATTTTTCTTAATTAACTGAAGAATGCAAAAGATTATGATAAATAACCATTTTTCCCATGTCGTTTGGATAGCCAGAAATAATACAAGACTCAGCATTTCCATTAATGTTGCAAAACTTTTTAAGCTAAAAACATATTCTAGAGAGGAAATTTTAGAAACGCTATTAGGAGATAACACAATCTGATTGGACCGTGACACCACCAGTTGGGATGGGGTTTTGGGGTGTGGGGCCCCTTCTTGATATAAGATGCGACCATCGGTTTCACAATGATATTGAGTGAAGCCCTTACTTAGAAGGTTTGCTGGTCCAACGATAAAAGATATTTATATATAATGAGCATTTTTTCTAAAGCCAGGCTGTGATGCATTTTGGGGTGTGGGCCCATATTGAAAAGGGCCATCGATCCGCACACTTCCAGATGAAATAGTCTCATATACATATGTGTGTATAAAGCTTATATGTTCTCATCCTTCACCCTTGGATCATCAAATCTTCTAGCCGCGGGCTCTTGTTGATATGATTCCTGTGCTACGCGTCGAATATGCCGTCCACAGATTTAGAATTTGTGGCAGAGATTTGGCCACCTCACTCTGCCGGCCTGTAGATCGAACCACCGATCTCGTTGGTAATTCCGAGGTCTTGTTTCTAGCCAACCGTGACGTGCCAAAACCGCTATAACCGAGGAATCATTGGACAACACGTTTCGGGAAAACCGATCATACCCGACCAACTCAGCTATTATTTAGTCCCAGCAACTTGCTTACGTGCAGTCGGACGCCTCCGTCTCCGCACCAAGTCTACGATTTCCCGCTTCCCTATTTTTTGGCTTCGGGAATCTGAACGAATTATCTACCCAAAAATAATTAAAAAAGAATCTGAAGGAACCTGAAGGGCAAGTAGCCACCCCGGAAATTCTGTAAAGTCCTTATTACCAGAAATACCCCTTACCCGACAAAGTTGACGTCCGCTGCCCTTCCAAAGAGTTTGTGCAGGTTTATAACCGAAAATCAAACCAAAGTTGGTGAAGGAGGACCGCATGAAATCAAATAAATCCAAATTCAAATGAAAACCCTAAATCCAACCTTATCTATTTCCATTGTTTATTTGGTTGTTAGATGTATATCATGCATGGATCGATCACGTGTGGTAGAAAAAATTACTGTTTTGGGTACATTTGTTATGGACTTGCATATCCACATAGTTGGTATACGCACATACATCCATTATACTTACCTCTTTGAAGAAAATGCCTTTATAGGAACCAATAGACCTGTTATATAACGACAAGTGAAGAGATTCAAGACACATCTCAGTTGAAGGTAAGTTGCTAAGCACATTTCCTTTGATTTGATGACGACAAATTTGAATCCAGACATTGGATATGAACATCAAATATAGGGTTTTACCACTATCCCAACTACCACCCTCAACAAATCTTAAATTTTTCTTAGGGGGTGAAAGGAGGTATGGCATTTAAATCTTTAACCTCTTTTGATATTAATAATAAGATCTAAGATTTGAATTAAATGTTCCATATAAGTGGGTGGTCTATCTGATGCAGTAGCTAGCATTGGAGTCTACTTGGATACCATTTGTAGCTAAAGTGTTCATGCATTTGTATGTGTTGCAACCTGGTTCACTATTTCCCTGGTAGGAGGTCTATAAATGCCACGTTAGAGTTGAACTCCATGCTATTTTCACCCGCTAGTCAAACCAACCATTGAGAATGTAGTAAATTCCTCCACCAACCATATAATCCCTTCAGCCTTGTTTGGCAATCTCGTTTCCTGAAACAAAGAGCAATTCCTTTTTATAATTGATTCTAATGAAGAGATTCAAAAAAATTACTTCATGCGGAAAAGTAAATGCCTATTTAAAGAAGTGCTTTCAAGTATAAAACATCAAAAAAGGCAACATGGATATGTAAAATACTATAAAGATAAAATAACTGAAAAAATGTTACTTAAGTGACCAAACTGATTCTTGCAAAAGTAATTTGGAGGACTCAATAACTTCAAAAAAATCAACCTCTAAGTGAAACACTTTAGCAATTACAATTACATTGCAAATATATTCAGAAAAAAAAACCAAAATGTGTATCACTAAATCGTTTATGAGCCTTGGAATTGCTTTCTAAGTCCGAAAGGAGTAATTGATCATACTCTCAATTCCCATAATTTAGCTCTAATGTTAATGATTATTAAAATCTTTACCATAAACTTGCTCGCCATATTCGAGACCATACTGGTCCCTCACATTGGAACATCTATTGGTCTAACGATAGAAGGTGTGTACACATAGGCTTCATGCACTTATGTGGACATGTATTTCACTATTGGACCAGTAGATATTCCAACCAAGGACTCAAGCAGATTTCAAATTGCCATCTTCCTTGTTCATCCTTTTATGAAACCTACTATCATATTAGATATGCGTTGCCTTCAGAGCAACCATCAGTATTAAGTTTGGTTTGAAACTTTGTATCAATTTTATTTTATCCAATCAACATTATCTATTGATTTGATTTAACTAAAGTTTTACCGATCAAAGAACAAAACTAACTTGTTTTAGTAATTTAAAACTCAATTTCGACAAAGATCAGTTTGGATTAGTCCTTTTCAAGTTGAATTGATCCAAGTTGCATCTCCACCTATAAGAATTACTTAACTTCAATGATTTCATTGAGAAAACCCTTAAACCAGCTATCTATTACTATTACAAAGCGAATACGAGGTTTTTTGGCTGACATTTTGTACCCAAAATGCCATCCAAGTAATCCCAATATTTCAGTCTTGTTACCAAGTGTCGCTATCATAACCAATTGGCCCTTGCTTTTAAAGTGGGATGCTTCTACGTAGAGCATCCATGGTTAATGTTCTTCTAAGTGGGCTTCACATAAAAAGTACTAAAATTATGATGTTTTACTTGGAAGCATCTCACTTAAAAAGCAAAAACTCTTCTTTGTTTCTAATTTGTTACAAACATAACGTGTGCATTCCCCTAATTATATAAAACCACAACTTTGATGGGAATAGAAATACAATAACCATTATATGAAGCTAAAATTGATCTAATACATTTATTCTTTTTCTAGTTTATCGTGTGGTTGGTGAAATGGGCGAAAAAATAAAAATAAAAAAACAGAACAAAACAAAAAAACAAAATTAGGCGGTCAAGGTTTTTTTTTTTTTGTGCAGAAATTATGCGGTAAAGGTTAAAACGGTCATTTCAAAGTACTTGCCTTCACCTACCAACCGTGACTTTGACCCAAAAAAGTGGTAGAAGAATTATCAATTTTATCAATTTATTTATGTGACGTATTAAAGGCCAATGGAAAAAGTTGCACTATAAATGCTCTAAGTCGTCCGGCTGCCTTCACTCACGTCTGAACGAAGTCTCAGCCTCGGTTTGCTCTTGGATTTTTTGGATTCCGATATGTCGCTGCTTTCAGATCTCACCAACCTGAACCTCTCCGACACTACGGAGAAGGTGATCGCAGAATACGTATGGTGAGTTTTTCTTTTCACCCCACATGGTTTGGTTTAATGGAGCTCCGTTACGTTCATCTCTTGGGAGGTTCTGTGCCATTTTGATTTGATTCAGATATCCTATTGGGTTCCTCTTTTTCTCCCGGGTTTTATTAATTTCTGTTGCTATCTCTTGATCGAACTTTTGGTGGGTTTGTCTTTCCTTTGTGCAATTTTTATAACCTCAAAGGAAATCTCTCTCCCTCTCTCTCTCTCTTTTTGCCTTTTTCCCCTAGTGTTTTGCCATTTATTTGAGACCCTATTGATTAAGTTTGCCTGTAAGATCTTTGATTTCTCAGGTTTTTTTTTTCCTTTTTTTGTTATGGATATGTCTTGGTTTTCTGCTCTGGCCTTTTGTTCGGCTGATGTCTTTGTGTGATCTCTTACTCTGTTTTTCCTTTTAAGGCCTTATTGATTTACATTCTTTAACAGGGTGATCTTATTTTTAACTTGTTCGTTCCTTTTCTGAATGATCCAAACCTCTAAAATGTTGATTGTCATTGATGAACAGGATCGGTGGATCTGGTATGGATATTAGAAGCAAAGGGAGGGTAATACCTTTTTCCTCTACTTTTTTATTTTGTTGTTCTTGTTTATCTAGTTTGATTATAGTCGTCTGTGAATATCTCGACGAGCTAGGTTTCTGGTTTCTTTTCAGACACTTCCTAGTCTACTTGACCTTAAAGACCTACCCAAGTGGAACTACGATGGTTCAAGCACAGGGCAAGCTCCTGGTGAGGACAGTGAAGTGATCTTATAGTAAGTACCCATTATCCTTCCTTTTTGTGAGTCAATGAATGTTAAATGCTTAATTTGGTCTTAGTGGGTATTAGTTCTGTTCTCTAATATATTCATGTTTTGATGTAGTCCTCAAGCAATTTTCAAGGATCCATTCAGGAGGGGTGATAATATCCTGGCAAGTTCTTCATTATTAGCTCTTTTTTTCATTATCCAGTTACAGTGTTCTAACCGTTATGCTTATCCAATGATATTTTTTAAATTAATTGTTTAGGTCATGTGCGATACTTACACTCCTGCCGGAGAGCCAATCCCAACAAACAAAAGACATAATGCTGCAAAGATATTCAGCCATCCTGATGTAGTTGCTGAAGAGCCATGGTATGTTGAAATCCATATCATTCACATGTTTTAGTTCTCTTCCTCTGATCATTATGGTTTGTATGCTCTTCCGTTAGTTGAGAACTTATTGTGATTTTCCTTTTAAATCAAATAGGTATGGAATTGAACAAGAGTATACCTTGCTGCAAAAGGAAGTTAAATGGCCTATTGGGTGGCCTTTGGGGGGTTACCCTGGCCCCCAGGTAATAAGTTTGTCATCTCCTGTGATTTAAGTTGATGAATTTTTTTGTTTTTTTGTTTTGTGTTTGTATGTTTATCCGGTTTTCTGCAATTTATTGAAAGATTTTGGAGACGGAATTAATAAACACTTCCCAGGAAAAAACAATCTGCTTTTCATAGAAATGGTCCTGTAATCTTTTAGTTATATTGCGCTTGTTTCTTAAATTGATCAACATTGTTTTTCAGAGTAATGAGCAGTATTATATCATATGAATAATCTTTTTCATTTTTACATAGGAAAAATGTTTCCTTCACTTATCTGGGTGTACGGTTATGATATTTGTTTTATCATTATCCATCTTTAAATAACAATAATTTAGATTGATGTATTGGAAATCCTAATCTTGGATGAGTTTCAATAGAGTTGGACACTTTTTTTTTTTGGTAAGTCCTTAATCATCCGGCCACAGATCTCCTATTTGATGGTTCTTGTATAAAGACTCTTGTGAATCTGATGCAACTGGGCAGTGTTTCAGTGATAATTTACTGGTTTATTTTTTTTTTCTAAATCCTCTAATTATGGAACATAAATTTGGTTATAATTATGATATAATTTTTTAGGCATTTCTAAATGAAAATGTTCATGTGCTTCAAAACAGGGACCTTACTACTGTGGTACAGGTGCTGACAAGGCATTTGGGCGGGACATTGTTGATTCACATTACAAGGCCTGCCTTTATGCAGGCATCAACATCAGCGGCATCAATGGGGAAGTGATGCCTGGCCAGGTGAATGCTTTATTACTTACTTAGTTTCTTCATTTTTTCCCTTGTTGTAATTCCTTGTTGTTGCTTATAGTTTAGTAGCCCTGAAACTCTCTGTTTATTAATGTTATCTTATTCAGTGGGAATTTCAAGTTGGTCCTGCTATTGGTATCTCTGCTGGAGATGAGTTATGGATGGCTCGTTACATCCTGGAGGTATCTTAAATTAATAATTTAATCTGTTATTATCTCCTCTTACTGTGGGATAAGGTTTTCTTTTAATCTTCTTCTTCCATTTTTTTGGGAGAATTTATTTTCTACTGAAATATGATCAATTATATCATATCATGTTTCTCCTTGAGGAGTTATGATGTTGGTTATATGACACAAGTATTGATTCTGAAATCAAATTTGCAATTTTGTGTTCACAGAGGATTACTGAAATTGCTGGGGTGGTGCTCACCTTTGACCCCAAGCCTATCCAGGTTTGATTTTGTTTTCTTTTATGTTTGTTCCATCATTATTTGCCACAAAGGCAAAATTTTACCATCTAAGGCTTTGTACATGAACTTTTTCATGGTATGCTTTGTGTCAACAGGGTGACTGGAATGGAGCTGGTGCTCACACAAATTACAGGTAATAATATATGAAAGTAGTATTTGAAATTAATGAGAAATGATATCCCTCATTCTTCTTGCCAAAATCATGTGTGGTTGTTATCTCCCTCCATCAGTTAATTACCTAGTTTTTGTAACAAAGTGGACCATGGAATGTTAAAACTCTTCTTCTTTTTCTTTCTTTCTTTCTTTCTCCTTTTTTTTTTTTCCTTCAGCACGAAGTCCATGAGAAACGACGGAGGCTTCAAAATAATTAAAAGTGCCATCGAAAAGCTTGGATTAAGGCACAAGGAACACATTGCTGCCTATGGAGAAGGCAATGAGCGTCGTCTAACTGGAAAGCATGAAACAGCTGATATTAACAAATTCTCATGGGTACAAACTTCACATCTTCTGGTTCAATTTATGACTTAAAAAAGTTCTAATTCTTTTGGAGTTCATGTACTCACTTCACTTCAAAATGTGATTCATTGACAGGGTGTTGCAAACCGTGGAGCTTCCATTCGTGTTGGCAGGGAAACTGAGAAAGATGGCAAAGGCTATTTCGAAGACAGAAGGCCTGCTTCAAACATGGATCCTTATGTGGTCACCTCCATGATCGCAGATACCACCATTCTGTGGAAGCAATAGGATAACAGCAAGGCCCATTGCCTCTTAGTTGATCTTCATTATCTTCAGATATTTCCATGCTATTTTTCTGTAGCATTTGTTGGAAAAGTTTGTATTGTAGTAGGACCTCTATCCATGTCCGCTAGAATCCTTTGTCCATGTTAATTTTATTTTCCTAGTCTTTTCCCTTTTGGTTTGAGAGATGCAGGTGAATGAACTGTTTCCATCTCATTTGCCTGTTTTAAATAACAGTAAGAAACAACACCAATAAAAACATCTGAAGCCTGATTCCTATTGTTGCTAATAGATCAATATTGCATTGTTTTTATCAGCTTTGCTTGGGTATTTGCTTAATTCTGTTTGTTTGTTTATGCCATGTGGGAACCAATGGAATCTTAACTTATCTAATGTTGGGAGTTCTAAAATATGAGATGCCTTATATTTTCATTGTAGTTTACAGCATCGATAATTTTAAAGTATGCTCTTAATCCTTCATAATAAATTGGCCAAAGCATGTCATTTAGTATTGTGGGGTATGGAGTACCACTTAAATAATTGGTTTTCTGTCTGTTTATACCATGTGGGAATCAATAAAGAATCCTTTCTGGGCTTCTACAAATCCAAATGCATAATATGCAAAATGGGGTGAATGTAACTGTGTTGGTTTTTAATTTTTTTATAATCTTTCCCTCTTTTTTCTCTTTTGGATGGAGATTCTGCTTTTTACTTATGAATCTCAATGAAATTCTGCTTTTAACTTCCAAAGGTAATTGATATGCTTTGGTATTGATAGATCTTATCCTAAAGTCCAATCCTGTAAAAAGCGGTAAGTTGACACACATTCCCCGAAGTTTCTTCCCCAAAGCATTTCTGTTTTTTTGGTGACCACAGAGCATTTCATCCCCTTCTTTGATAGGGTACAATCCAAAAGTGGGGAGTGGCCATTATATAAAGCAGGAACAGAGAGGGTTGGGAGGCTTTTTTGTTATTACTAGTCTTTTGATAGTGGGCGCCAGCTTGTCCTTTTCAAGTTTTGCAGCTTTTCCCATGTGATTTTGTTGCCCATACGGATGTCTTAGTTTAAAAGGTGAAGATTAGATATCCATTTTGAGGATTCAGTTTGGCGGGTTACCCACAAAAAAAGGGATTTAGTTTGGTGGTTTGGTAGAGTTTCATGTTATGCTCTGCCTACTCTACGTAAAGCTAACTAGCTAAGAGTCAAAACGGAAACCAACATGGTCACTTTTATACATTTGTCCAAACACGTCTCTTGTAATTTTGGGCTTATTTCTCTATCATGCCTCACATGTATTCCTTCGATAATGCCGCAATTTCTGGTGACATCCCCCAGACTCTGTTTGTTTGAGGATAAAATAAAAATTTATTTTTGAAAGTTTCCATGCTACTGATTTGGATAATTGGATTGACAAAGACAACTTGTCTTTTCCTTCTTATATAGCTTTCAATGAATTACAATTTATTTCTACTTTCTCGTCTTTTCCCTTTTTTTTCTCCTCTCTAAGAGGCCGAACTAGATAATTTAGAAAAAAAAATCCAAAGGTAAATTATGAAAAAAGATTACTTTGGCCTATATTTATAAAATAGTCCATCAACACTAGGGATGACAACGGTTAGGTTAAAAATGACAAAATGAATCCAACCAAACCACCGGTTTTGGGTTTTCAATAATTGGTTTTAGTTCGGTTACAGATTTAAGGTGAAATCAAACCAAAACCGAACCGATTAGATATAATATGCATAAGCTATGAGTTGCACAACTGCACAATCCCTTAGCCAATTAGCCCATTAGGAATTTATTAAAGATTTTAGAGATGTAATAGAATATATTGGAGAAAAGGAGGCTCATAAGCTTTGATACAATGTTTCATTAATTAGCACATCATTGTGTAGGCACGATAAAATAATAAAAATGTAATCTAATCTGAACTTCCAAAAAGGTGAAACAATTCGGTTCAATTACGATTTCAAGAATATGAAAATTAAACAGTTTTGGTTTTAAATTAGTAAACCGTAATGGTTATGGTTCGACTACGACTTTTATTGTAAACTTGTTGGTTCTACTTTGGTTCTTTGCAAAACCGAACCATTGCCATCTCTAATCAAAACAACTTATTTCAAGAAAATGATCATTTTCAGGAAAAAAAGATTTTTTTTTTTTTTTTTGCAAGGTCACTTTACCATAGCTAACTAGTATATGAATGAAGGTTAATTGAGACACAAACGCATTATGTGTGGGATACAAGCTTTCCTACGTGGGATATGAACGCATCGAGCTTCTTTATGTGGCATACAAGCACATCTTACGTAAGATATGAATTTACCAATACATCTACATGGGACAAGTGTACCATACGTGGATACAATCTTGTTTATTAGCTATAGTAAAGTGACACCTTTTATTTTATTTAAAATTTTTTTGAAATGTGATCGTGTAGTGTAATTTCTTTTAAAAAGTAACCCTTCTCTGAGAAGAAGATTTTTTGATAGACTGTTTTAATAGAAACAAAGCAAAAAGTGGCTTATATTTATAATTTTTCCCCAAAAACAATTTGGTTTTCTGAAAGATTTTTCTTTGTATTTTCTTATTTATAATTTCTAGATTTTTCCCAAAGCAAACAGAGGCTAACAATTTGCTTTTATTGTACTGCCTCCCTAACACCAATGGTTTGGCCTCTCTCCTGTTATCAATGACCTTGTCATACTCCGGTAGATCATGTTACCTCCTTAAACTTCAAGTTCTAGAATTCATTTGGTTTTGTTTTCACTTATCCTAGGTTTTTAATTATATTAAAATTGTGCCAAACACTCACTTAAAGTTGTGCTTGTGCACCGACCTGAAAGAGGGATGGCCTGTTCAAAGTTTCAAGCACCTTAAGATATCAGCTTCTTTTTTTCAAAGGAAAAGAACCTAACAGAAAAAATCTTTCCAAGGCTGCAACTGCAACATGCATTCCATTATTTTCCACATTCATGTGAACAACATTGTAAAGGTGATGAGAACAAATCTCTCTTTGTACGGCTACCCATAACTATTGGATCTCTACTAAGTTGTGTGATCTTAGTAACCATATCCGTGCAAAGCATATGAGAATTCTAAATCTTAGGCCCTTTCTCTATGTAAAACCACAAAAACAACATAACACCAAATTTTTACGAAGAAACCCTAGAATTCCATGTAGGTAAAACCTCGGATCTATTTAAAGAGACCAACCCTAAGAAATCAATCAACTATTCAAATAAATGAATACAAGTGTTTCAAATTTTACAAAACTTGTGAAAATCACTCAGTTTCCTCGCTTGAATCCTCAAGACTTCAGATCAGCTTCTTGATTTTTCCACTCGTCTTGAAATCCTCAAAGACTCCACGGCAACTTGAAATCCACCAAGTCCACGAACATCCAAGCTTTGAAATCCACCAAAGAAATCTCCAAATCTGAACCTCGCTTTGGAATCCACCAATGAGTTCTTCAAATTTGTTCTCCCTTATTTTTCTTACTAGAATACTAGAGAAATCAGCAAGCAAAACTCCCACAACTATTTTCACTCTATTGTCTCTTTCCCAGTCAAAGACATTCAAGATAGATTGAGGAAAAGAATTAACTAAAACCTCCTGAGAAGAACCCTCAAGAAAACTTTCAAAAACCTCACCTCTTCTCACTTTCTTTTCCTTAATTAATACCAAAAAATCTGAGAGCTCAACCACCAACTCTCTCTCTCTCTTTTATAAATTGTTGTAACAAACAGTTAAGTAAAAACAGAGTAGTCAACTGTTGTAACTGAAATTGAAGGTAGTTTTAACCAACTCAGGTAAAAAAGTCTTTCTCGCCCTTTGCAACAAAGTCTTTTTACTTCCTATCTTTTCTCTACAGATTTCTCACAAGAATTCATTGATTTTTCAACTTGATTTTGTCATTCACAAGGTTGAATCAATTCTTCAACAATCTCCTCCCCCTTGACAATTGCATTGCAAAACCTCAAAAGAGATCTATACGCAACAGAATATATGAAAGTATCCAATGAACAAGTATATCCAATTGTATGCATAGAAATTAAACTCATTAACAAAAAAATCACTACCAGAAATTTTTAGATATAAATGGAAGTCAAAAACAGAAACTAGAGTCAAGTTAACTACCAGAAGTATCAAACAACAGAAGAATCACAATTGAATCAAGTTCAATAAAACAACTCAAATCAAATCAAAACTTTAATAAGAACTCCCCCTATATACTTGCTTCTCTCACATGCACTTCAAAACAACAACTCAAATGACTATTATCTCCCCCTTTTTGTCATGCAATGACTCAAGGGCAACAAGAATAGAAGCAATCACAAGCACGTCACAATCAATATAAGATATTAAGTCAAGTCAAGTCAAAAAACAGAAATCAGTGCATCATAATTATGTTTCAGATCATCTCCCCCTTCAGAGATATCTCCCCCTCAAGTCAAGTCCATCTCTCCATCAGATCCAGAAGTACCACTTCATCAACTCCCCCTTTAAGATAGGTACCATTCTCCCCCTTTTTGACATGCAACTTGTCAAGGGATACAAATTCTTAACAAGACAACTCATATCATGTTAAAGGAAGGTTATAAGCACCATATTCTTTGACCAAAAAGAATCAAAATTATGAGTAAAAAATCCACTCACCGATTATCCAGGTAAGAAAATAATAAAACACTCCAAATCAGAACTATAAGCAAGTTTAGTACACAATAAATTCAACACATCAGCAACTAAATGGAGCATCGAACAAGTTCATACATGAATCACCCAGAAAACCAACTAAAAGGTCTTATGAATTTCACCCTGATAGGAAAATGAAACTTAGAAAGAGTCATACATCCTTCGAGAGTTAGAGAAAATAAAAATTCATCCTATTATAGAAATTAAGATGAAAATCAAAAGTGATTTAGCCATGAGAAGAAATCTAGGGCATCAGAAAATCACATCAAAATCATATACACGTCAACGATTAAGCATGATACTCACACTAAAAAAGCAAGTAAATCCCTAGAATGAAGTTTCATTTGCCAATTAAAATTCAACGATCACCTAAAAAGAAACCCTAAGACAAAAACAACGAACCCAACAAAATCCCAAGATAAGACCTAAAGACGAAACCAACTAGACTAATGAATCCCTAAGACGAAACCCTATAATGAAATCAACAACTTCCTAAAAAGAAACCTAGGAATGAAATCTTTCAAGAATACAACAAAGTGATTTGCACTGACTATAGATATAGTCAAAGAATGCTAGAAACGAAACCAAGAGACATCACGTAAATCATGGGAATGATTTGGCAATCGACATATGAACAAAACCCTAAGATACGAACCAAGGAGAAACATTAAATCATGCACTTGCCTTCAATCCAGCACACAATTGACTTCTAAACTTCTGATTGAATGAATAACGACACCAATCGACGCTTCAATCCTTTTTTTCACAAGATTCTAGCTTCACACCAAAACCCAAAACGAATGAAGAGAAACCCTCTTTTGAAAAAAGGAAAAAAAAAAATTGGTGCTAATCGGAGAGGGATTAAGGAAGAACACTCGTACGTTTAATAAACGTTTGAATCTCGAATATTTGGATGCTCAAAGCTCGGACGCATAATGAAATGCACGAACATTCAGGAACCAACGTTAAAACGATGTTGAGTGCAGGTACGAGCAAAAAATTAGTTTTTCCAGATTTTTGGGAAATTTCGGCCGCACGCCGCCCTGTTTCGCTAATAGAAAATAAATTTTTTCCGTTTTGCCCGTTTTGCTCAGCACGCCGTCCCATTTCACCGAAAAAACCTTAAAATTTCGCAAAGTCACCAGTGATGCATCCCTGACAATTCTCCCCCCCCCACCCACCCCCCCCCCCCCCCCCCCCAAAATGCATCGCTAGGGGCCAAAAGCCCGAAATTGTAAACCTTGTTATAACTTGAAATAGGTTATATGCATCTCAAAAGTTTCAAGCCCGAGACAACATCTTTTTAGACAACAGGTTGCACCAGTGACAAGATTACCCAGATAGTTTAACTTGAGTTAGGTTACATGGCTCTCATAAAGAGAAATTTTAGTGCAAAACAGTGAATACCCAGACTTAAACCATATAATCCAAAAAATGTCCAACTCAAATTCAAGAATTAATGCAACTAAACAATTTTTAACAAAAATAAACTTCGAACTCTCTCCATTTGGCATTCTCTAGAGTTTTCTTTGTAAATGTATAAGCTAGAATAATTTTATCATTTATTATATAAGGTAGAGTATTTTTGCTAAAACTTAAATGGCATAGGTGTAAAACCAACTTTTTGGTTGGCATAAGCAACTTTTATTCATGGAAAGTAGAAAATGGCAATGGGTCAAGTTTGGAGCGAGTTTTGGGAACTTGAATCCTTGTAGGAGTTTTGCCAATACTGTGAGACATGGGAAAAAAATCAATTTAATGACTTCCCTAATCATCACGCGGGATTCATTAAAAACACAGAGTCGCCACCATTCAATCTAGGTGTGAATGGACACCAAAATATCAAATAAGCACAAAAAAACAAATTTAGGGTAAAAATAACCCTCCTAAAAAACAACTAGAGATGGGTAAGGGGATTAGGTTATGAACAGGGGAAGGTGTTAGGCACCCCTATTCATCCACACAAGGTGGTTGCCAGGTATTGTTCATGTTAAAATAAAGGAAAAAGGCTTGCTATAAAAATCACAAAAAAGACAAACATGTATGGTTTTTTTATATGAATAGCTTGATTGATCAAGAACTTTCAAATATGATCATACCACTCCTAGGGTTTCATGATCAAAACAAAATTAAGATAAAATCAAATAAAACCAATCTAAAGTGAAAAATCCAAAAATCTGGCTTCAAGTCAAATTCTAGAAATCTAGAAAAATATGATTTTTATGAAATATTTCAAAATTGAACTTGAACAGTCCAGGACATAGATATAGCCCAAATTTCACGTTAAATCAAAAAACAAAAACAAAAAAAAACCCAAGTTTATGAAAAACATCAAAAGGGAGAACTTAAACCGTAGGGTCTTATCTCAAAAGTGGAAAAACGGCTCAAAACAACATCATGAAACCCTAGAATTTATTTTCAGGCTTTTGGATCCAGATCTACTATATTGATCATGATAAATCCAAGATCTTAGCCTAAAATCACAAAATCACGAAAAACAGTACTGTAGGTGCAAAAGTGGTGAAAATCCAAATTTTGGAAAAAAAGCGGATCTCATGCTATAATCACCATGAACTCATAAGATTAATCCAGATATAAAATAAAATCATTAAAACATGATCAGGATATCAAAAACAGCCATATTTCACAGATTAGAGCACATGGGGGCCTACTCTACGGATCCACCTGTTCTCTTTTCCCCTAGCTCTTTCTTCACGTTTTACGGCTAGAGAGACTCTTGAGGTACTTGGAGATAGGTTTGGGTACACAAACACAATCAAAGGCCTTATTTTATAAAAAAAAGGAGAAAAACAGATATGGGGTCCTATCCTAGGGATCCACCTGTTCTCTTTTCCCTAGCTCTCTCTTCACATTTTACGGCTAGAGAGACTCTTGAGGTACTTAGAGACAAGTTTAGGGATACAAAATAAAATAGATGGCCTTATTCTACAGCCATAGAGAAGATTCTATTACTTCTAGAATTGAAAATATGAAATAAAAGGGAAAGGGACTTACCTGGATTGAGCAAACAAAGCAGCAGGGATTCCTTTCTTCTCTTGGAGCTCTTGAGTCTTCAAAATTTCGTAGCCCTTAGCTTAAGAATCTCACCTCTATTTATAGGCAAACACAGGGGTATGGTTGGTCCAAGGTTTGGCAAGATAGAGTTTCAGTTTGAGTTAAATACAAGATAATGTCCATCCTTTATCCACAAAGATATTTCGCACGAATAAAATATATAATTCACTCATTTAAAGGGATATTGGACTAAAGATAAGGCTCTGGAATCGAGAGAAGAACAAAACTCGCACGAGTCTAATGTGCCCGTAAATGATTTACGGTCCAATGGTGTCCGTATATGTATTACGGGCGCTGCGTGCCCGTATATAAAATTCGGGAGCGCTTAGCCCGTAGATACAATACGGTCAAGACTTAAATTATTCATTTTAATGCATTTTTGGTCTGTTTTAAATTCCAATTAATGTTTTCATTATTTTCTCATTTTGTAGTGCAATTTGGGGTGTCTACAAATACCAAACCCTAACTTGCCCCTATTGGGCCATCGTTGGGGGTGGTTGGAGTTAACTTGATTGGAATATAAAATAAGAAAAAATTGGTTTTTTAAGTAATACATATTAATAATACATTTATTACTAAAATACGCATTTTTTATATATGATATATATGAAAATAATATTTAAAACATGTTAAAAAAGATAATTTTAATATATGAAGGTCAGGTTCGAGCGGGTTAGGCTAAACCTAAATTCCCTCCCAACTTGATTTTAGGCATACCAAATAATAACCGGCGGAGTGAAGTAGGTTACCTATGTTAACTTGCCTTGTTGCCATCCCTAATGGAAAGCGCTTTCAGTTTTGTGATTATTTGTGCCTATGAAAAGGGAGTTTTTGGCTTTTCCTAGATGACAAGGAGTCTATATGAATAAGTGGCAAACCCTAGGGATGTAAGATTTGATTAATTTTATATCAGTATAATCATAATACAATATATAAAAAGGGTACATATATAATTCTTCTCATCCAAACTAATAGTAAATTGTTTGTAAAATGTTATTCCACGGGTTAAAATAAATATAAAAGCACATATAGAGAAGTGGCGTTAAAAATAACTTACATTTCGTAATTTTATGGAGAATCAAATAAACCGTAAAAAATTTAGAGAAGGAAAATAAAAATGAGAAAAATGCTTTACGTTCAGTTTAGAGCAAGGATGGCCTTAACACCTCACCGCTAACGTCAGCTTCTGTTTTCCCGCTCACATTCAAACGCAACTTTTGTAGAGCGAACTGCGAAGCGTTCCGAAGAGAGGCAGATCTGAGATCCGACAAACTGAAATTATCGAAAAAGTAGAGCAAGAGAAGGAAAAACTCGCAGACGAGAGAGATCTGAGTTTATTAATGGCGGATAACGCAGAAGAAAAGCAGCTTATACAGAGGATTGCGAGGGTTTTGGACGAAAGCCGCGTCTCACACGCTATTCAAACTCGAAAGCTGAAAGAGCTTTCATCGCTTCGTTCGTCCTCACCTCTTCGATTTTTCCCCGCGTTCTCCAAGGCTATAACTCCGCTATTCGAGTTCCAAAGGAGAACTGCCTCCGCCGAGCGGATTGTGCGCTTCGTTGCTGTTTTCTCTGCTCATCGAGACGAGAAGAATGCCGCCGACTGCGACGGATTCTTGGAGGAGTTCCTGCGTTTCCTCCTAGTTGCAGCCGTTGCATCCAACAAAACTGCGAGGTTTAGATCGTGTCAGATAATATCTGAGGTAACAGCGACGTTTATGTGTTTTTTAGTTCTAATTACGCTGTCATTTCCTTCTGGTTTTTTTCCCTTTGCAATTTAGAGTTATTCAAGATGGGAATTGGGTCCTTTTTCATTCTTTCCCTTGGATTGCTGGTTAAAAAGGAAGATTTCTTCCTCGCTAATGGATGATTAGGGTTTTGGAGTTTTTGAAGAAGTGTTTGACGGCAGAAGATGAAAGATTGAGCTTTGCGGGCAAAATGAAGTAAAAAACTAGCGATTGAGTTTGCAATATGTTTTTTTTGGATACTACAATAGCGATAAGCATTTCATCTTACATTGTATATTTGAGGATAATTTTCGCCGAATATCAATTTTCGCAGTTTAGGGTTCTTCAAGATACGAATTGGATATATTTCCTCATTTGTTTTTTCCTTTGCTTGCTGGAAAATATGTTTATTTTGTTTTCATTATTTTTACTTTATTTTCAAATTTAATATTGGTTTCAACTTTTGAAAGGCTAGGGTTTTATGGTTTCCAAAGAAAAGCTTAACTGGATAAGATGAAAAATTGACAAGGCCAAACATAGCATGTATGGCCGCTCTCATTAGACCTGGTGCACTGGTTGATCCTTAAATTCACTTAATTGAGAGTTGTTGCTTGCAGTCTTTCTTTCTCATTTGTGAACATGTCCTTTCACTTTCTTTGCAATTTTTGTAGGTTTTTCATGTTATAGTATTAATAACAAAAATAGTCAGTGTTCCTTAGAAAGCTTTTCTTTCATTTGTTAAAGGATATTTTGTTCTAGAAGTAATGTTCTTATGCACTTTAGTGTTCTCCAGGATAAAAATAAATTGTTTTTTTTTCTTCCTTTCTCTCGGCTAAATTGATTTAGATATAAAATAAGAGGTTTCCTTTCTTAATTTCAGCTTTTCTTCTTTTGCAATTTGTTAGAGAATTATCTATATCACTACTTAAGATCACCCCACCAAACAGTTGCATCCTGATAACAAGGGGGGAACAATTCATTCATATGGTTTTGGATTATCAATGTTCAAAAACCAGACTTATTTACTGTGAAGATGCAGGAAGAAAGACTATTGCAGGAATGAGTGTTTCTAAATCCAGACAGGCCTGCAATCCTTTTTTGTTTTTTCTTCAGTTTTCTACGTACAGTACTGCATGATGCACCTTGTAGTCATTATAATGACAAATATAGTTAGTCTTCCTCATAAAAACTATTATTGTGTTTTATTAAGTTTCTAATTTTTGGTTTTTGGGTGCTGAATGTGTTGTATGATGGGAAGTGTTACACCTTTGTAGATCATAATGCGGCTGCCGGACGATGCAGAAGTGAGTAATGAACTGTGGGATGATGTGGTAGAGTGCATGAAGATACGGATAGGGGACAAGGTTCCAGCAGTCCGTACCTTAGCGATTAGAGCCCTTGCACGCTTTGCAAATGATGCTGAGAACAGTGACATTGTTGATGTATTCCTCCAGGCTTTGCCTTTAGAGCAGAATGCAGTAAGTCCACAGTGATTACTAGAAATTATATTCAGATATTTGCTCCAATGGGAATCCCTCAGACCTAATTATTTTCTTTTGGTAGAACAATTAGCCACTCTCCTTGAATTTCTTGTTGTGAGCTGTAAGGAAAGATTTTCATAAATGGTGAATCTGCTGTTTAACCAAACATACAGCCTAGGAAAATGGTCACTTGAAGTAATGTTTATGTCCATATTCTTGATGCGCTTTGCTTTTCTTGATGCTTCAAATATTATATTTAATTTTGGTAAACATAAACAAATAGGATTAAGTTATTTATTTTAATGTCGTAATACCATTGCTTTGTACATTGATGAAACTTTTCTGGGATACTGACAGTTAAATGTGTGCAGGAGGTACGCAAAACAATAGTTCTATCTTTGCCTCCATCAAGTGAAACATCAGCAGCAATTATTGGCTGCACCTTGGATGTGAGTGAGTCAGTGCGCAGGGCTGCATTCTGTGTTCTCGCCAATAAATTCCCAATTCAGAGCCTCAGGTAATACGTAGTTACGTACTCCTTTTTCCCTAAAGATTGACCATTATTTTATTTTATTTTCTCTTTTCTCCCCCTAAAAACCATACAAGACCATGTCCATTAATTTCCACCAGGTACCATAGACTTTGATTTGACATCTTCAGTAGAACTGGTGATCGTGATTGCTTTCCCATTTATTACAATAAGATAATGTTTAGATATCTAATGCTGTAAATTAGCTCAATTTGCCAGCATAAAGCTCAGGACTATTATTCTTCAGCGGGGGCTTGCAGACAGGGCTGCATCTGTAAAAAAGGAATGTTTGAAGTTGCTGAAGGATGAGTGGCTCGTTAAGTTTTGCAATGGGGATCCCATTATCCTCCTTAAATTTCTTGATGTTGAAACTTATGAGGTGGTTGGCGAGGTAGCAATGGAAGCTCTTTTAAAAGCTGGGGTGGTGAATGTGCAAGACAGCCAAATTATTCAGCAGTTTTTAGCCAAATGGCATACAAATGAAGGTTGGTAGGCCCTATAATAATTCTTTCTTATGCATTCAACAATTTCAACTTGTACATCACTATTTGAGTTTTTGATTATTAAAAATTTTCCTAGTATTTTTATTGACATTTGACGATCGTTTGCCTCATGATGTGGTAAAGACATACAAACTGTGCCGATTTAGTCTGGTGCAAAGGCCTGTCTTTCTGACAATTTCAAAAAAAGGACAAGGAAGAAAACCGTATTTTGTGAACTTTAATAACAAGCTGTGTAACAGGGAAATAAAGGAGCACATAATTTAGTACATATTGCAGTCTAAGGTATACAAGAACCTTTAGCTTATAGGAGGATTCCTTGTACAGATTACTAGTCAATTCAGCTCAACCAAAATAAAACATTATCAGCCCTCCAGGTCAAGAAAATTCACCCTGTTCTATTTGCTACTGTGGTACAAAGGTCAATATTAGACCTTTAGAGGAAACTACAACAACTTCTAGGTCTTTAACCCACCTAAACTAAGGCCATACAATTTACACAAAGAGCTAAATCAAAAGGAACAGTATATGTGGATCCATGCATGCGTGCATACATCTATATATGTATGTACACACACACACACACACTTATGCATATCTGTTTATTTGTTTTTTATATGGGCAAGATAATGTATCATATCGCAGTCTAAGGTATGCAAAAACATTTAGCTTATAGGAGGATTCCTTGTACGGATTACTTGTCAATTCAGCTCAACCAAAATAAAACATTATCAGCCTTCCAGGCCTAAAATATTCACCCTGTTCTATTTGCTACTGCAGTACAAAGGTCAATATTAGACCTTTAGAGGAAAGCTACAAAAAAAACGTCTAGGCCTTTAACCCACCTAAAGTAAGCCCACACAATTTACACAAAGAGCTAAATAAAAAAGAAATGTATACATGCTTGCATACATCTATATATGTACACACACACACACACACATGTACTTATATGCATATCTGTTTATTTGATTTTTTTTACATGGGTAAGATAACATATCATATTGATAAAATTAAAAGGATGTACATGTGTAAGTGTTCCTATGGTTCTGTGTATTGACAACTTAATTATGGGGAAAGAATGGAAAAACATCCAAAAGGGGGAAATGGGCCAAGTGGCCAGTGAATCAGGGACAGTGCCATCTCTCTGTACATACCAAAAAAGTCACCAAAAGAAACAGCTAATGCCGTCCATCCTCCTCCAACAGCTCTCTAGGCTACATGCCTCAGATGAAGGATTTCCTCTTGGCCTCCCCTTGAGAAGTATATTTCTCATTTTATTGATGCTGTAAATTTGTGTGTCTCTTAGTCCTGACACTAAAGCGCATGTAACTACTCCAAAGACATTCTTGCCAGATTAATCTTGAAAGAGCATTGATCTTTGGACACCCTTCCAATGCTTGATGATCTTGGCCTCCTGATATTGGTTCCATCAAGATTTAGTGTTAGAAAGCCCATCAATGTTTTTCCATGCAAATTATGTCTCTTTGATAGGGAGGAAGAGAAAGGAATAATGACCCACTTGCTAGTACTTTTGATACTGATATGCTTTGTCATTACGTGGGCTACAAATTTTGAGGGGTGTACAAATTTTAATTTTGGGCTGTAAGGAATGTTAACCCATCGTACAGTCTATGTCAGCTAATCAGACTGTTTTACCTATATCTTGGTAGCCAAAACAGGTTGATTGACACCATGTCCATATGGAATTATTCTTGATCACTGGTGTGAACTGAAAAGACCAATTTCTGTTATATGTTTTTCTAAATGATTTATTTACTAAAGCATTTTCAACCTTTATTAATTTAGTGGTTGAACTGGATTGCTTTCCAGATAGGATCGACCTTCATCCAAGATTAAAAACATAATCATTTAGCTGACAAGGTGACAATTGATCCCTTTTGTCTCTTTTAATTGGTTCTCTACTAGGACAAGCAGAATCTTCACTCTTATTGTTGATTTGTCACTTACAATTTTGTGGTTCTTGACAAATTTACTTATTTATCATCATTTGAGATACTTTTGTTTGCAATTACCTTTCCTCTTGTATAGAAGCTTTACTTGTCATCATCATAATCTTCTGAAGCTAGTTCTCACCAAAGTGGAGTTGGCGACACGAATCCTATCTCTGCATTCTGCTTGGTCAAAAATCATATCTTTTGTTAATTCATGTTTTTGTAAGTCTTGTTTGATTGACTCCATCCATGTATTTTTAGGTCTTCTTCTTGATCTTTTAGACCCTTCAATATGCACACTTTCATACCTTCTTATAGGTGCACCACTAGGTCTCCTCTTTACATGTCCAAACCACCTTAGCCTATTCTTCTCCATTTCATTCTTAATGCATGCTAATATGCCTAACCACTTTGGAATGTCTTCATTTCTTATTTTCTATTTCTTAATTTTCCCATAAGTCCATCTTAGCATCCTCATCTTAGTAACACTCATCTTTTGAACATGTTGATTCTTTGCCGCCTAACATTTTGTTGCATACAACATAGTTAGTCTATGTGCTATCTTATAAAACTTATCCTTTAATTTAAGTGGAATACGCTTATCACACAATACCTTAGAAGCACCCCTCCACTTAAGTCAACCAGCTCTAATCCTATGTGCTACATCTTCCTCAATTTCTCCATCATTTTGTAATTTTGATCCAGGATATTTAAACTTGTTACTTAAAGGGATATCCTGATCGTCAATTCTAATGGTTTTATGAGTTTATTATTATTTGTATTAGAAGTGCATTTCATATATTTGGTCTTTCAATGGCTTATTTTAAACCCTTTGATTCTAAGGCCTTTCTCTATAGTTCTAGCTTAATATTTACTTCTTCTTTAGTGTGACCCACTAAGACTACAACATCTTCAAATAACATACTCCAAGGCACTTCATCTTGAAAATGGCTCATCAACTCATCCATAACTGAAGAAGATAAGGGCTAATAGTTGACTCTTAATGCAAACTTATGGTCACTGGAAACTCGGTTGTCTTAGCGCCAATAGTTTTCATTTTAGTTAATGCTCTCTCATACATATCTTTTATTACAACAATATATTTCATTAGTACATCTTTTTTATACAAAGTCTACCAAATTAATTCTCTTGGAACCCTATCATATGGTTTTTCCAAATCAATAAAAGCTATATGTAAATCTTTTCTTTTATCAAAACTTTTCTATTAACTATCAAAGTTAAAAATATAGCTTTGATAGTGGATCTTCCAGGCATAAATCCACATCATTTATTTTGTTTCTTGGCCTCAGCGTTTTCATCATATCATGAATTGCTCCATGTGCCCAACGAAATCACTATAGGTACATTCCAATATATACCTGCTTGCTTATTTAGTATGAATTATCTATTTGTCCTCAATCACACCACAACGGGTGACCAGTTTCCTAAATTCCAATATATTCTTAATTACTTATTGATATTGCAAAAAGTCCCATTGTTGAAGATCATGTGTTATAGCATAGTTTATGTTGGTATACCCCAACATGAGCCTTTAATGTCTTCACCTTTTTATCTTAAGAATTAGTTTTTGCTTGCCCAAAAATTCTCATCCCGTAGTTACCTTGAGCAAGGTGATCCTTGTTTGCTTAATGTGAGTGGCTAGGAATTTGACGTTCTTGTCTCATGATAATCATTTGTCCCTGTCCAACATCCTTTTATGATTCAAAAAGCTAATCAAGTTTGTTCTTAATTTTGATTATCTATACCATATATAATGAGAATATGCCCCTTGGGAAATGTGCCAACAACTATGCACAACTTCTCAAAAAGGCCCTTACCATTCGTTGTAAAGGCATCATTAACAATAGTCAAAACTCTGCCTATTCATTTAAAATCTTGATAGTTCCAAAACTGTTTCCTCTCTCTATGTGCAGTATTGCATGTGCACTCTGCTAGTATGAATTAAGAATTGTGAAATCAATAATATCAGACTCTTATGCCTTGCTCATGCTCCTATATGTATTCTTGTCCAGTTTCTAGTTTTGATTCTCCTGGGTAAGACAGACAGCTTAAAACACACCCACTAAAAAAGTGGAGACAAATTGACTACAGTTCTATCATATAGTCATAAAAGCACATTTAATTTCCATCTATCGAAATCATGTCGCTGTATGCCTACTAAAATCATTGGCAATTAATTTGCTACTTACATTTATTATTATTTGTTGTCACACGTATTCATCTCAGGACAATGCAATCCTGGAGTTCAGCTAATGGAAGCAGAGGTTGCTCTTTACTGGAGAACCATATGTAGGCACGTGCAGAGTGAAGCACAAGTAAGCAACAACACTTTCCTTTGTTTATGGGGAGATTTTTTCTCACCGCAAATATGTTTTCAAGGAACTTGTATATTATGTACTACAAATACCCTCCTTACTTTTGATTCCTTCCAATCGCAAGTTAGCATCAATGTGGTTATTCATTAACCAGTGAATAATGACAATTTATGGTGCCTAACCTTCTTGTTGTTATGATTCTTGCAGTTGTTTACCTTTGTGAATTGAAATATTTTGATGTTATGTACCTTAAACATACCTTCTCGTGTTACATGAACTGATAAAATGTTTAAATTTCAAATCTCCCATTGCCCTAAATGGTTATCTCTTCCAGTTGATTCACTTCAAAAGCAAAGTTAGGCTATAATTTACTTATCTTAAACTATATACCCTTGCTTGCTTATGTATATCACCACCTAGGCAAAAGGCTTGGATGCTGCAGCAACAATGGGCACTGAAGCAGTAGTTTATGCAGCAGAAGCTTCGGATAACAATGAAATTCTAGAGAAAATACTTCCTGCTGCAGTTTGTGATTATGTTGAATTGGTCAAAGCTCATCTTAGTGCAGGTGGGTGAAGTGAATTCATAGCAGCCAACAAGATCTCCTAAATTTGGCTGTACAATGTAATATAGCATGATTGTTTCAGGAGCCAATTATCGCTTTACATCTCGGCAGCTACTACTGCTTGGTGCAATGCTTGATTTCTCTGATGCTACAAACAGGAAGGTTGCTAGTGCATTTGTGCAGGAGTTGCTTCATAAGCCTCTTGATGTTGAAGTGGAAGATGACGGGAACAAGATTGTTGTAGGAGATGGCATCAATCTTGGTGGAGACAGGGATTGGGCCACTGCTGTGTCAGATTTGACAAAGAAAGTACATGCCTCTGCTGGGGAATTTGAAGAAGTTGTTGTTGGGGTGGTTGAGGAGCTTGCTCGGCCCTGTAGGGAGAGAACTGCAGACTTTATGCAGTGGATGCAGTGCCTAGCTGTGACCAGCCTTCTTTTGGAAAATGTAAAATCTTTCAGATGGTTGCAAGGGAAGGCCATTGAGCCTGCTGAATTATTTCACTCTCTACTACTTCCAGGGGTATGTAAGAAATAAGGTCCTTGATTATTCCTATTTGCTCCTTTTATCTATTTGCTTTTGTCTTATGTATTTATTTTGTTTTGAAATATTTCAAATTGTTTTTGAAGATAATTGATACCGTGTCTGTGCATATCTCTCTATCTGAAACATTTCGGAAGGGTCCTCGATTACTTCTATATACTATGCGCATATAAATGCATGTATATATTTATATATATACTTCTAAATAGTTTGACTATAAACTACAGGCAAGGCATGCTCACTTGGAGGTGCAGAGGGCTGCTACGAGGTGTCTTGGTCTTTTTGGGTTGTTAGAGAGAAATCCAACAAAGGAACTAATAAAGCAGTTGAGGCTTTCCTTTGTGAAGGGCCCATCTTCCATTCGTATCATGGCTAGTAAAGCATTGATTGATCTTGTAATGTGGCATAGTCCTCAAGAAGTTGACAGAGCCATGGGACCAGATGTCTTATCACATGGCAGGAATGACAAAGGCAGTTTTATTTCTATTAATCTCCGAGACATGGATGAGGATTTGAGCATTGAATTGCTTGATCTCTTATATGCTGGACTTGACACAGATAATTGGGGTGACTCAACAGAAACTGATGACCATGAGACTGTTCAAGCTATTCTAGGGGAGGGATTTGCAAAGATTCTTCTTCTGAGTGAGAACTATCCTAGTATATCTGATTCATTTCATCCTTTACTCCTAGCCAAGCTCATAGGCTTGTATTTCAGCAATGAGTCTAAGAATTTGCAAAGGTTTGTATCCAGTTATTGCTTTCCTTTCAATCGTTTTACTTGCTTAATAAGGGCATTATTTTGCTCATGTCTGTTTCTGGTTACCAGGTTGAAACAATGCTTGTCTGTGTTCTTTGAGCATTATCCACGCCTCTCTGTCAATCACAAGGCAAGTTAATTCAGATATCAAGATGAGTAGTGAAAATTTTAATTGTATGCTAACGGCGTGAACCTTATAAATGCAGAAATGTGTGTCTAAGGCTTTTGTTCCAGTTATGCGTTCCATGTGGCCTGGAATTTATGGAAATTCAGGGGGATCTCCTGTTCTGGTGTCTAACATGCGTAAGCGTGCAATCCAAGCATCACGTTTCATGCTTGAAATGATGCAGGCTCCTCTTTACTCAGAAGATGCAGAAATCATGGATGAAAATGGAAGCATGAAGTCACATCAAGTTACTGACAATTGTAAGCTGCCATTGGTTAACTATGAATGTGGGGAGGAAGGGCTTGCCATTCGTATAGCAACAGAGGTAATTTTCCACAATTCAGGATCGTCCTGAGATACATAATTTTTTCCATTTTCTATGCCATAACTTATGCTGTGATTTTTTATAATCATAATACGTATCCATCAGAATGCCTGGTATACGTATTATGGGTATCCACTGGTTTGGTTTAACTGAAAGTTCAATGAACCAACCCAAATAAAATTCAGTTGAGTTCAATATTTTCAGTTTGGTTTGGTTACAGTTTGAAAATGAAAAACTGAATTATTTTGGTTTGGTTTTTGCTTAAGGCTTACATTAATCAAAACCAAACCAAAAACCAGCATGTAATATAAGCTTAAAGCTGATCTGAATGATTCTGTAATAAACAAGCATGCAACTTTGCATGTGTTTATGTTGGCATCAATTAGAAGAGAAACCCTGGCTGATGGTCAACGCAAGGAGAATAGCTACCTTTGCATGTCATGGTGTTCCTTCACTGGATCATCTGGTTCAAGGTAAATATAAAGCGAACATACAAATTTGGTTTTTTTGGTTAAACCAAAATTAACCCGTTTGGTTCATTTTTCTGTATGGTTCTCTGTACATTGATTATATTGTTTCATCAGAGAGTTAAAATGAACAGATTGAATTACATCCTTAATGCAAATGGGGGGAAAAAGTTTGTTTAAATGCTAATGGTGTTGTAAAAGTTGAGACTCACTAATCTCCTCTTTGGGTGCTTAATTTAGGTGGCAAACTTTCCTGCGAAGAAGACAGCTGCTGAGAGATCATACATTTCGGCGCTGTCAAAAATAGCTGTATTGATTCATTTCCGCTCATCTGAACAACAAGCAATAAAGCTAATGAGTAGACTTCTAAACTTCATGGCTGAATCGGTGTTGGCTGAGAAGGAATTAGTCAAGGAGTTGAAGCAGATGGCTAAACGCCTCAAGGCCTTGGAAACACATCCTGATGAGGAATTGTCGAAAGATCACGCCAATCTTATTTTAGGTAGTTGTTCCACTGTTTTCATCTAAAACCAATTTTTTTTTTTATAACTTTTTTGAACTTAGCTGTAGTTAAAATGATGTTCATTCATAATAAGTTAAACATGAGTACCAAATCCCTTAGTTATGGCAGCCTACTTGATCCTTCTGGTACTACACTTTAAAGAATTAAATGAGGCTCCTATGGTTAACAATATTGCTTGCCTACATTGACGAAGATACTTTGGAGTAGCATTTATTTGTTCTATTTCCGAAAATCTTTTGTCGTTTCTATTTATTGTTACTGTTGTAGCAATACTCTCTCTATCTTAATTTGTATTTTGTTGTGTTTTTGTTTTGGTGATGTTAGAAAGGTTAGAGTTGGATCACAATCTTGATATAGATGGGTTTGCAACAATGCCGCCTACACCAGCACCACGGTCAACCAAACTCGCCCGGTCCAAGAGACAGTTGAGCTGTGAAGTTTCTTCCTCTGATGAAGAAGAAAATTCACCTACTTCTGTTGTTCCTCCCATTCCCAGCCTGGCAAGTGCACGCTCTCAGAGAGCCAGCAAGACTGCAGCTTTGACTAAGATGACTGCCCAAAGAGCTGTTCGGGTTAGGATTGATGATGACAATGATGAGAGTGAAAGCTCAGCTGTGACATCTGATGAAGATTCCAATGCATCTGACCACTTTGCAGAATAATTGGTTTGCTACGAAACATCGACTCTGATAACAATTTGATCTTTTCGGTCACACAATTTCATTGTTTCTTGTGGGTTGAATTGCTCTGCAGACTTGTATTCTTGGAGCTGGAGTAATGGAAGTGCAGGGGGCGAAACCTTTTCGCTTTGTTGTGCTTTATTTGGAATGCAATTTACAGAGAAGTATGAAATCGCCTATATCATGAGCTCTCATGAAATATTTAAGAAAGACAGGATGTCGATGTAATTGTGGGGTTCAGTGTAAGTTCCATAGTGTTGGCTCAGATGGAATGAGCCAGGCAGGTAACAGTTTATTTCAACTTTTAAAATCCTGAGATCTTATTTGTAAATGACATTTCCTTGCTTATGAGATATTATTCTCCTATGTTGGATATGTTCCTTAAAGCTGTGAGATGAGGGTTGTTGAGTTCTTGTTGGGTTCATGGAGGAGATTGTGATGTTTCGTTAGGGTTTATTGGAGCTGGTGTTTGGTAGATTGGTTGAACTGGTTGCATCCTTCACGAAGATTTTCCTAAACTGCATTGGCTGGACCTCTGATCCACCCGTTTGGATATCAACCCCACCTGAACCGACTGACCCTGGCTCTTTATTTCTTGAAATCCTTTGCCCAAGTCAGCCAAAATTGCACTCTCCCTCTGCTAATGGTTTCTGGAGACCACTGCCTGTTTCCCCGGGGGGGGGGGGGGGGGGGGGGGGGGGGGGAATATTCTTGAGGTTCCTCCAACTAATTTTTACTTATTGTTAATGAAACCGTGATTTGGAAAAGTCACGTGGAAACTTACATACCTTTTAAGCAAATTCGTACCACTTAAAGAAATTATTAAAGAGTGTAGGGCTTTATATGGAAGTTTTAAGCTAATGTGGAAGTAAAATGTTGTGCGAAACTAATGAAAAGCCCAGCTCGAACCTTTTTCCAGTGTCGTAATAATCATTTCAGCTGACGTGATAAGTTTTAAACTAAACTAGTTTTAGTGCAGATAATACCGAAGATAATCGGGCCAAAGTTGCGAAACCCAACCCAACCCAACAATGAGGCTTAGTCCAGAGGAAACGTTCTCACTCAGGAAGAACGGATCATGTGTCTCATCGTCTAGGTTCAGAAACAGAAGCAACGACGACGATGACGATGACGATGGTGAACTTGGCTGGTGCCAAAGTGTTAATGGCGACTAGGGACTTCGTAAGCTCATCGTCAAACGCTTCCTTTACCCACTTCCGTCCTATAACTTGCGCAGCTTCCTCAAGTGTCTCTTATGCGGGGCGTCTGGTGCCGCACTCACCTGATTTGATAAAGTGGGTACGAAGTGAAGGCGGTTTTGTTAACCAGGCGTTGAAGATATCAAATGGGGGTTCGCATGGGCTCGGTTTGGTGGCTTCTGAAGAGATTGCGAAAGGATCTGACCTCATTGCTCTTCCCGGTCATCTACCATTGCGCTTTCGGTCGCTTGATTTGGATGGTGGCAGAGATGAACTGGAGCCTGTTTTAGCCCAATTAGCTCGTCAAGTTCCTGGTAAGGGTTTAAATTTGGTTGTTGAATTTATAACAGTTATGCTGGATTTACTTTTATGGGTATTACTTTTAGCCAATGCAAATGGATTCATGGGTTTATGCCTTTTTTCTCATGAATTTTTTAACATTAGAAGTCCGACATTTTGTATTTGAGAAGCTTTATTTCCATGAAATCTGACAAGTAGCTGTGATGGACAACGTGATAAATTCTAGGACGAAGTTGGTTGTTCCATGACCTAGAAAATCCATTTGAGCAGTGAAGTACGAATGGTATTTCGAGAGATGGGATAATTGTGTATGATGAAATTTCCTCTCATTGGCATTGTTTCTTATTATCAAAAGATCATCAGAAAATTAGGTGAGACAACATAGAAAGTCTAATGGTTTTCATTTAAGTCATTTATGCATAAACAAATTCATATTTGGTGGTGTCTCAGATCTCAATAAAAGGGCTTTTGTTAGTGTTTGCCTGAGATAGTTCTTTGTAAGCCCAATATGTGTCATAAACTGCAAGTTGCAAGACAGTTGAAAAACATAGGACTATAAAATTATTGATCTATCTGTCATATAACTGATTGTGTGACAGTGGCAGCCTGAAGTCTCTAATCATCATTATCCTAATGACTAAATTCCACAGAACCAGGGGACTGAGTTAGTTAAACTTATTAAAATATGCAGAGGAAATCATGCATATCAGCACAACCATAGAAAATTGCAATCATCAATAATGAAGCAAAATATTTACCATTAAACCAAGATGAAAGAGTTTTTGGCTGTAATAGTATTTGCTGGTGTTATTTCTTGGGTTCATATATACTTGACTCTTGGGCTATCAAGCTTGACAGAACCTCCTTTTTTGCATCAAATTGCTCATATTCACTTCCAGATGCAAAAAAAAGTTCATACAGCTCATTTTCTTTTCAATCCCCCATGGAAATTTTCCTTTTCAAACTTAAATCGAAGCGTCAGTCACAAGTTCCATCGGTTTGTGGTTTTTCTGGTAAGAGATATGTGGATTTGTTTCTTCTTGAAATGCAAAAATGATCACGATGATGGTAAGATGGAAGGAGGCAGTGATAAGATGTTGATGATGGTCGGGTGTTAAAAATATCATCTTAACCGAGATTGGCAAGACTTGGATATTTACAGAAGTTAAAGAAATGTTCAAAACATTGGTAGTGGGGGATATGCACTAAACACAGACAAAATTAAGGACCATGTTTACCATATGGACTTAGACAGACTTAAGGTACTAATTTTTGGCAGGATATTATTGTCAACCAATGTGTGTAGGACATAGTTTTTAGCCTACTAATCGCCATTTTATTGGTTAATATATAAAAGGAGGATAATAAAGTTGGTACAGACCCTCTAGACGTAGCCTTACATTTCTTAGCTATTTTGGAAGTGATAAGGTTCAGACACAAAATGAAGACGAAATATAGATGATAGTTGTTTTAAGAGGAACCGACTCACTGGATAAATCCAACAAAAATACTAATTGTTATCTTCCACATCTCTTTTACATCTCGTTGATACATTAATAAGGAAAGCCACAATGTCTCTTTCCTAAATAATAGGATCTATTCCTATGACTTCTCAACAAACTGTACTTTTTCTCATCACAACTCCTAATCTCGAAGAGACTATACACATGAAAGGGGATGCAATTTTAGTAAGTAACATACATTCCAGTATCTTCATGAATGGAAAAAAAAAAAAGCACTTTAGTACCTTGTGAATTGAGGGTCAAGGCAGCACTTGGACTAATTCCACTAGCACCATAATGATCCATTTAATTGGAGAAAAAGGTTTGTATACAAGATTTTGTAGAAATAAAATAATTTTATAGTTAACAAATTTATGAGGAATCCTAAATCAAGTGGTGGTACAATGCTGAATGGCCTCCTAACAGTCAAAGACATAATTTTCTCCAAAAGTATTTTTATTTAAGGAATCTATTTGTATTTTCTTTTAAAAAAAATTCTGACAGTTTTTCCAGAGGCAGTCATGATCTATTCCTAAGAAATTGTCAATCTATTGTTATTCATCATGATACTTAATACAAATATGATGGCTTTGAAGCTTGCTTTATTTTCTGTGGAACCTATTGATACAAAGCCGAGTCTTGGTATATCTCTAAGATGTTACTTTGAAGTCCTTCACATATAGAACTAGCAATATTCTCCAAACGAAAAAAGGCATTTTATGGGCTGGGTGATTAGGTGGGAACAGGATTAGAAGGTAGACTTAAAAAAATAACTTACTAATTTTTGGACAAAACATGCTGTAGGTCTTTGATGGTAGCATCCAATTCTTTCCATATCTCATTGTAGGTTGGTAACTCGTATTTTTGTAAACTATGCTAGACTGAATTTTCAATATGAGGAGTGAATGGTATGTGTGGGAGCATGTGACAGAGGAACTGTGGGCAATGAGATTGGGCCTGAAGCTTCTTCAAGAAAGATCAAAGATTGGTTCATTCTGGTGGCCTTATATCAGCAATCTCCCTGAAACATATATGGTGCCTATTTTCTTTCCTGGGGGGGATATAAAGGGCTTGCAGTATGCTCCTCTTCTCTACCAGGTATGAAAAGTTACCTTTTTGGTTGAAATAATTGGTTTCAGGTCTATAGTTTTAATTATTTAAAGATCCTTTTTTCAAAATAATGATTCTCTTGTACTAGGTAAACAAGAGATGCCGGTTTCTTCTCGATTTTGAGAAAGAAGTCAAAAGTGTAATTGTGAATGTGAGGGAAGATGATCATCCTTTTGGGGGCCAAGATGTTGATGCATCTTCCCTTGGCTGGGCTATGTCAGCAGTCTCGTCTAGGGCATTCCGTTTGCGTAGGGAAACACTCCAAGATGGGACCGAACTTGATGTCCCCATGATGCTTCCTCTCATTGATATGTGCAATCACAGCTTCAATCCAAATGCTCAGATTATTCAGGGGCTAGATTCAAGCAATTCAAATATTTTAGTGAAGGTATGTTTTATCTCCTCTTATCTTATTTTGTTGTCTAAATGTTTCCCAATCATTTGTTGTTTCATTGCTTTTCTTTATGTCATGTTTTGTTCTCTTTCTCTCTTTCTTTTTTCAAGCCTATTTAATTGGTTTGTATTATTTTCTTCAGGTTGTGGCAGAAACAGATATCAAATGTAATGATCCCATAGTGCTGAACTATGGTTGTTTGAACAATGATCTTTTCCTTCTTGATTATGGATTTGTTATCCCCTCAAATCCTTATGATTGTATTGAACTAAAATATGATGGAGCACTTCTTGATGCTGCAAGCATGGCTGCTGGGGTTTCATCCCCCAATTTCTCTTTTCCAGCTCCTTGGCAGAAACAGATTCTGTCACAGCTAAACTTAGAAGGAGAAGCTGCTATTCTCAAGGTTTAGCTCCTTCTTTCCTTCCTTAAGTATGCTGCTGACGTTTGTGTAAACTCTATTTGGTCTATCCTTTTTTCTATTTTTGTTTCCTTTTCATGTCAACAGGTAAGCTTAGGGGGACCTGAATTGGTGGAGGGCCGTCTGTTAGCTGCTTTAAGAGTACTCCTTGCAAGTGACATGGAAACAGTACAGAAGCATGATTTGAGAACTCTGAAATCTTTATCAGCAGAAGCTCCTCTTGGTGTATCAAATGAAGTAGTTTCTCTTCGCACAATTATTGCGTTGTGTGTGATTGCACTAGGGCACTTCCCCACCAAAATAATGGAGGATGAGTCCTTGTTGAAAGAAGGTGTTTCTGGCTCAACAGAGTTGGCTATTCAATTCAGGGTCCAAAAGAAGTCAGTGATCATAGATGTGATGCGAGATCTCACAAGGAGGGTGAAGACACTGTTATCTAAGGACACAGCTACAACACAAGGTTAAAAGTTCGTACGTCACGCGAGTCAGTTTCTCCTCTTCTTTCATATTTTATTTTCTGCTTTGTTTTGTATCTCAGCGATTGATGAAGCGAAAAATTTTGGCCAATATTAGTGCCCAGTTCTTTTTTAGGAAATGAATGGGATATGAGCATTCAAACATGATACATACAGAAACGAAAGTAAACCTGTTCAACAGGAGGATTTAAATTCAATGGTGAAGGTTCATCGTGTCCATAATGGAACTCTGTACTCTGGACTCCCTATTGCAAAAACAGAGGTTTGGTTTCTATTTTTGTTGGTTTTCCTCTATCCTTATCAATTATCATTCAGTTAAAGAACAACTGGACCTAAAAGCTGATGGTTATAGGTGAAAGTGTATGTATATGAAAGGGCTCTGTATTTGATAAAACTCCACTGCTCTGTATTAGACTTCCCACTCTAATGCCAGGTTAAAACAACCATTATATGCATAAGCTTATGCTAGGCCTTTTTTGAAGCATAGTTATATATTTACCTATAAGCTTAAGCTTTTAGGTTCAAAAGAAGTTTAAAGTGGTATCAGAGTGGAAGGTGTAGTGTTTTGACTTTTTAGGGTGAATTTCCTTTGGTATTTTGTTGTCTATTGATATTCAGGATGTGTGTGCCTTGTGTATGTTCTTGTGCGAAGTTGCATGTGCGGGGGAGCGTTTAAGTTCTCATACATTGGAGCTAAAAGATTGAACTTATACATGGAGGTGTAACCATGTACACCAAAGGGCGCAGCGTATGATAACTCAGCACTCTCCTAAGATGACAACAGGCACACACTTTAAATGCAAATAGACAAATATATGCCAATAGCCCAATATAACTAATTCGGCTGGACGTAAAAGCTTTTATGCTAATGGGTGAAATTGTAACTATGAATATCAAAGGGCTCGATGTATGATAACTCGATAGTTACGATTTTTTCAAAAAAAAAAAAAAGAAAAAAAAAATGATTTTAGCAAGGTTAAGCCAAACCAAATTGAAACCGAAATTACAAATTTGGTTTTTTGGGCTTGGTGAACCGTTAACTGAATGTAGTAGATTTGGTTATTGGTTTTGATAGTTGGATCCTATTTTGTTTTGGTTCACAATAATTCTAATTTTACTGAAGTTATCTGCAATCAAAGTGCTTTGCAGTTCAGACTCTTCGGTATTGCTCCCCATGGGTTGGTTGTGGCTTTTAGCATTATATTTGGATTCTTCCATTTATAGTTTCCATTAATAAATTAGGTACCTTTGCCATGAACCATTATTCTCAGATTTTGAAGGGGAAAATATTGGAATTTGTTCCACATTAGGAATTCATCATTGTTTCATCTACCATATAAGACTACCATATAAGAGATGGACTTCCTTTACCTTAATGTTTAGGTTTTAAGTTAATGCTTAGGTTTTAAGGTTGAGGCCCTCTTCTTATGTGTTGTTGGGCTTTCAACATGATAAAAAAAAAAAGGGGGAAATGAAAACGTACTTGACATACATGATAAACAAGTTTCGGAAAGAGCAAGAAGAGAGAAGTAAAAGGCTACAACACAGGTCTAATATTCTATCCTCTGCAAAACTTCAGGCTGGTGACTCAATCCATCCAACTGAGCATGAAACTCTGCAGAAAAAGGGCACAAAAGTTTCCTAAACCAGTCAGCTTGTCAAGAAACGCTGCTTTATGGCCCATATATGTTCCACTGAGTATTTACAAGGTGAAGCCAAGATCAACGAGAAACACAGGAAAATAAACGCTGCTCTATGGCCCATACATGTTCCACTGAGTATTTACAAGGTGAAGCCAAGATCAACGAGAAACACAGGAAAATAAAGAAAGAAAAGATCCTCCATGTTTCTACCATCTCAGATCCAAGTTCTCTCACCAACTTCTATGAGTCACACCCACAGAGATGGGTCGAGCAGTTGAACCCAACGGTGATCGCGAGAGCTGGCGTGTGATCTCTCGAAGGGCAGGCCTTATTTCTGGCTGCTGGGGAGATGGTTCCTTGATCTTTTCGTCTTCTTGCTTGATCTTCCTTACTTGACTATGAACTGGGAAACCCATATAATGAATTCTCTCTTCTTTGTTGCTGTTCTTATTTTGCTCCATTTGGCCAAGAGACAAGCAGAAACTCCCTCCCTCCATCTACATGGTGGAGAGTCTGATGGCTACATATACATCTATATATAGATACAGAGATGGAAGAAAAGGACCCAATTTGGTCATGAATCATGAGGGAGAGGGAAAGGTAGTGGGGAAAAATATTTTTTCTTTTTGGATGAGTTTGAGACGACTCTTTTGTACTCTATGGATGAATCTTTTTGGATTTGACCTGAAATGATATAACCATTTATTTATTTATTGTTTTTATTATATCCTTTTTGAAATTACAAAAATGCCCATGCTTCTGTATATGCAAGGAATGCCTTTGTGTATCCATCGGCATTGATGATTTTATTCTGAATTGAGTGGCTGCTGGATTTTGTTTCAGGTTGGAGAGATTTATTCTGGATATGTTGATGATGAAGCTGACCCACCACTTCGGCTGCGATTGATGAGATCTGTATCAAGGTATGGAAATCATGGATATGATATTAGGATGTTGTTTCTTTCATATCCCCAAAAGGAAAAAAAAAAATGGAAGAGAAAGAGAAATAATTGATTTGTTAATTTTAAAAATAGATTTCTGCCCCTAAAAACCAAATATAGCTCAAGAGGATCACCCAGTCCCATTCAGATCTTCCATACTTAGCCAAGAGGTTTTACTTCTATCATTTGACTGGTCCAAGTGATAATTACAGAATTGCCCCGGTTATGTATTTGACCATCTAATCATTTATGCTTGCACCATTCTTTAAAACCCATGGATTAGGAACTGAACTCTTTTATATCTGAACCAACCAAACTTCATGCCACAACAATTTTTCTTAAAGTTCTGACCATCTGATTAGAATTAACCCACTATTTTCATGATCCATGTTTATGACTTATGGTTATGACAACTAGCATGTTAAAAATCATTTTTGTTCTTTAAATTGTAGTAAATGGATCAAATGGTAATGATCTCTCACAGGAAAAGGTGGGGAAAAAAAAAAAGAAGCTAAAACCCTATGAGAGTTAAGGGTAGTATTGGAATTTTGTAATGGCTCTTCTCTTGGAACCCAAAAAAAAACAAAAAGGGGAATCTTTTTTACCATGCGTAAGGGCAATTTCGATATTCTAATGAATGAAATGGGCATTAATAAAGATGGGTACAAGTGGAGATATTTTGTGGTGGTGAGTCTGGTGACGTTGTATGAATGCATCGGCAATGGTCTAAGCGGTTAAGTTTGTTAGTGGGCAGCCGGCAGACGTAAGCGTGAAGGAGGAAAAAAAAAAAAAAAATCCGTGCCAAGTGGTAGGTCAACCTACTCATGGACGCAACTACCTAATGATATTCGGTATTTTTCGTAAAGAATACTCTTAAAGGATCCGCATTTTTTATAATTTATAATAAAAAAACTAGTGGGTATTGGGTAAGAGACATAAAGAATTCGATTTTATTTATGTTTTTAGATTGTCTTATAAGTCTTGTTTGACTGCAGGAATAATAATGATATGATGCAATGGAACCACATGGCATAGGTTTTCAGGTTGAAGAAATTAAGGGCATTTGGATATTAATATTGTATTTTCTCTTTGCTTTCATCCTCTTCTTTTCTTTTCCTTTTTTCTTTTGTTCTTTCATATCTTTTAATTTTTTTATTTTGTTTTGTAGAATAGAAATCTCAGGTTGGGGCTAACATTGAGGCTGGCTACCCACTTAATTCACCTTAAGATATTTCTAATGGTAAGGATTTGGCAAGTCAGATTTAATTAGGGTGAAATTCTCTTAGTTGGAGGCGAGTTGTTGAACACTATTGTTTTGCTTTGGTAAAGAATCATACCTTAGATATGAACATTATAGGGCTTTGCAAACATCTCAAATGGGACTCTCCCTATAAGCTAGACTCTTAAGGAGGCTGGTTGCTGTCTGTTGTGGTCTACCTTGAAGCCGTGGGGTTGTCAATTGCCATACATGCAAGAGCTCATGGCGTGTTTGTAGTGGGATGATATCGTTTGCCGCAGGCATGCTACCACAGACGATGTAGCTGCCTTGGGATGTTGCCATGTGCAGTATCCTATGACAGCTGCGCATTTAACATTTTTCAATGTGAAATGACATTTCACATTGAAAATTGTGAAATGTACAGCTATCGTAGGATGCTGCATGTGGCAACATCCCAAGGCAATTGTATTGTTTGCAGCATATGATTTCATCCGCTTGTAGCTTATATGATCGTTATGCAAATGAATTTCAAAAATTTTTTTTTGTGACATGTCAATTCGGTGTAAATGCTAAATGGAGAACATAATCTTCGTACCAAATGACATAATTGAGGGGTGATTTTGTTCCATAACTTTTGACAAATGGACAGGTCTCAGTTCCCTTGTTTATCACCCTAATATCGACGGATATGAGTATTACAAATTCTTTATTCTATTTCTTCTAAGCAAAATATGTCTGGTGGCATGCTTTGATAGAACATACAAAAGCATTACTTCTTGCATTTTCTTGAAATTTGAAAAGTCACGCTTATCATTTTTTTTTATCCAGTTAACCAAAGGTATGAGAGACACAAAAAGCTTCAAAATGCATCAAAGCATATTCTTAGGAGACGATAACATGGGCAATTTAGTAGATTTGAATTCAAATTTTGCTCCATCATTTTGTTCATCCATGTCAACGGGCCTTAATTAATGATTATAATTAAGGGATTATGGATGTGCATTGTAATTATTAGTAGTGTGAAAGCTTTTCAACCGCAATGAGTTTGGAATCTTTGAAGGCTTCTTCAAGCAATACCATGACGACAAGAAGAAGACGAAACGGTGTTAGGTCAGCTCTCTAACAGAAGCTTACCTAACGAGTGACGAGGTCTTGGTTCTGGTTGCTTGAATTGGATTCTTTAGTTGAACGTTAGAAGCCATTATCTTCTTAGCAAACTTTTTATAAATGCTTACTTTGTAATTAGATATTAGATTTGATATAATTAGCTTTGCTTGCACCATTGACGTTCTTAGTTGGAGGCAAATACGTTGAGCAAACTTCTTTGCATTCGATGAGGACGGTTGAACGGACTTTAAACCTTACTAAAAAAATGAACCTTTCTTTACTATTGTCTCAAGTAGCACCCTCAAAAGATATTATATTCAACATTTTCAGGTCTTTTGAAGACTTAATTTACTTACAATCTATTTTATTGATTAGCATAATTAATTCTAATTAGGTGTGCAACTCGGTTCGGCTAAAACAAGAACCGACTGAGAGTTAGGGTTGAAAGCCAACAGTTAGGTTTTGGGTTGATGTTTTGATTAAATTGAACCGGAATCCGGCTTAAAATGTAATTACCTTAATCAAAAGTGCACAGAACATGTCAAAATCCCCATTAAACATGTAGGGTTTCCCTCTCTTCCTCTTTCTCCTTGCTCACACGTTTGGAACGTGCATAAGAGAATGGCTATATTTTGAGTATTATATATTCTAGTGAGAGGGCACGTGAAGCCATTTCAAGTTATTTTGCAAAACTAGAAGAGGGATTATCAATTCATAAAGCAACTTGTTAAAACAAGCATCCACAATTATAATTGAAATAGCAAAAAGAAAACAAAAATATAGGAATACATATATATATCATAGAACGAATCTCATAGTGACGATGACTAACAATAGAAGTGAAAGATAATGGCGACTAAAAAACCAAAGCTATGGTGCCGCAACACCTTCGACTCATGACAATGGCAACAATGATGACATGGATGACAATTTATACTACGGTGGCAACGACAGGGATGACAAAAAAACCCCATCTTAGATTGTTCAAAGTGAATGCTAATGCTTCTCACATTCCTTATCTCTATCTACTATCGATTTGATTCATTCCAAAAGCCTAACGTCTCTTGTTGCTCGATTCTAGAATGCCAACGTCTCTTGTTCGTTGATTCAGAATCAAAAAATCCCAAACGTCTCTTGCTTTAAACCTAATGTTGAAATCCTTGTTCTAATGCTAATCCTATTTTATTAACGATTTTGGGTAACTTTATAATCATATTAATGATTTTGGGTCAAAATATCTAATTTTAACTTTAATCTTTTTTTTTATTAATGGGTTTGGGTTAAAATCGTTAAAATTGTTAATGACTTTAGTTAGTTAATTATTTTATTAACGATATAATTTACTTTTATATTGTTATTATTAATGTTAATTTGAGCTTGTAGGTATTAATTATTGTTGGGAAAATATATTTTCCATGTGACTAATTGCATGACAATACTTATTGGAAGTTGTTAAAGAATTCTATGTGTGATTTAATGATCAAAGCATTGTAGTATAAGAATGATGAAATGTTAAAATCTGTATATGGATATATGAATGTGACTTTTGGGTGCTACTGGTAGTGTTAATTGTAACATGCTATAGATACAGGCCCAATTGAAATCCCAGGCTGTTGTGAGTTTCAGTTGGGATAGTTTAAAATTTGTTACGGTTGTTATAGGTTGCTAGAGTAGGTTGTCAAGGTGGTCAAGAACCCTTGATTTAAAGGTTCTTGAAGCTTCTTAGAAGGTGATTTTTCGAGCTGGAAAACTTGGTGAAGAGTTGAACCAGAGAAGATCAAGAAGGAGAGGTTGCTGGAGTGTTCTGGAGGGCTGTGAAAGACTAAAGAACAGAAACATTCCAGATCTGGTGAAAGATTGGAATGGGCTACCTCATCCATTGCAAAGTGTACGTGTGAAGTCTTGAAGTTGTCTTAAAGCGTGAAGATCAAATTGAAGAAAAAGGTTGAGGATTCAATCTTTGTAAGTGACTTTTTGGTTTGTTGAAATTTTCTGTAAATCTGAACATAGTTGAATTGTCTTTTTCATCTTAATACAAATGTTTCAGGCCTGGTCTTCCTCAAAGAGACTTGAGGTTTTACCTTGACAATTGTATAGGATTTCCTTGTTAAATCGTGTGTTCTCTTGTCATTGTTTTGTTATTTGGTATTGTAATCTCTTCTTGTTGTTTAGAATCCTAGAGAATAGGGACCTGAGATTAGAAATCTCAATTATTAATGATATATATGTAATCCTAATTTAGTAGTAATTTATCTTATTTTAACGATTTTTGGTGTCGTTTTAATTGTAGTTAGTTAAGGGTTAACGATAAAGAATAGAGGAATTATACTTATAAAATAATAGTTTAATAGGATTTATACTTAATCTATTTTACTAATTTATATAAATTTAATAGGATTTTATTAATTAACGATATATACTTATCCAGTGGGATTAATTAACATCTCTCTTGTTTAGTTAGTTAACGTCCCTATTAGTAATTTACTTTTATATTCTTATTTTAAGGACATTCTTAAATAGATGTATATGTGGAATTAAAGATTATAGGGAAGGACATTTTACGTATGTGAAAATAAAATATTTAGATAGAATTTTAGAAATGAAATGAAATTTTATTATCAATAGAAAAATATATGACAAGTATAAGTAATATCCTCTTATTTTTCTTTCACTCTAAAGGATAAAGATTGTTTAGTTAGTTAATGACTCTATTAGTAATTTACTTTTATGTTGTTATTTAAAAACCTTCTTAAATAGAGGAATACGTGGGATTAAAGACAATGGGGAAGGACATTTTAGGTATTTGAAAATAAAAAATACTTAAGGTAATTCGTGCTTTAATAGTAGTATTGATATATACACAAAATTCTAATTCATTTTTAATCAGACTTATTTATGAAAATTCTTATCTACCCTCCAATGAGTGTGCAACTAAGAATCTCCTATACTTCTACCATGAACCCTTCATATTGTGGAAGTTTGACTGGTCATAGTTTTCACCTTGCAGGAAATCATGGTTTGGACCAGGTCTTACAATCACTATCTTGATCATCACCATTGCTATTATTGCCACCACCACCAGCACTACATCATTGCTAACATCACAACCACCATCCACCACTACCAACACTAGACTTATCAAAAGGATTCTTTATTGATTTTTGAAATTATAATTGATTGTAACTAAATTTCACCAAACCAGTTTTTTCTTCACTTGTTTCCAAAAAAACCTCAAAAGCAATTTGAACAAGCTTTGGTTTATCAAATTATTTTTTGCTTAAAGAAAAAGCTACCAAACAACCTACTCTTCTTTTACAAACTATCTTTGAAAACTATAATTGAGTTTTTAAGAACAACCCAGAAACGAGGCTTCAGCCATCCCAAATCCTGTCCATTGTCATTTGTCACCTCTCCTTTGAATCCTATCCCCGTCCAACTTAAGGATTAATATTGGATCCAAACCCGAACCTACATGTCCGAGTACGGATGGCAATGATACGCTTTTGGGTTAAGCTCGGCCCAACCCAAATCCTAACCTACACTAGACTGACCTTAGTCCATTAATATATGTATATATATCTTGTACATAAAAAATACTTCAACATTTTATAAATAAATAAATTACTCGTTTATATATATATATATTATTTTAAACATCTTATATTATATCAGAGTAAATAAATTATTTTCTCATATTTTATTTAAAAAATTAATATTACAACATCATATATATATATATATATATAAACATAATCTTCAAACCCCATATTCTCTCTCCTCCATGTGGACATCCTCTTCTTTCTCCAATTGTCCTTTTGAGCCCCACATTAAAATAATTTATTTAAAATAAAAAATTTCTTGAAATATATATATTACCTCCACGTGGACATGACCCTTTCTCCAATGTTATCTTTAACTAAATTAAAATTATATGATTAATCCTTATCTTTTTAGAGTCCTAGAAACTCATAACTATCTTTAACTAAAACCATATTCTCTCTCCTCCACGTGGACATCCCCTTTTTTTCTCCAATGGCCCTTTTGGGCCCCACATTAAAATCATTTATTCCTATTAACAAAGCATCACTTTATATGACTTTATAAAGTTGTTTATTGAAGAATTTATATGAAGACTTTATCCAATGGCCTTTCTTTCTCCACGTCCATATCTTTTGTTGGAGACTTTATATGGTTAAGTCGTTCTCACGTGATAAATTTGTGACATACACCAGTTCAATTCTACCATTTATGGCCTGTGAGACATGGAAAAAAAATCACCGGAGTGATCATCCCTCCGTCAACACACGGGCTCAACGCAAAAATTGGGAGAGTCGCCACCATTCATGATTTTGGGGTGAGAATGGACACCAAAGAGTTCAAAATAAGCAAAAATATCCAAAAGAAAAATTCTAGGATAAAAATAACCCTACTTGAAAATCAAATCCAGAGATGGGTAAGGGGATTAGATTATGAACGGGGGAAGGTGTTAGGCACCCCCATTCATCCACACGAAGTGGTTGCCAAGTGTATGTTCATGCTAAAGAGAAAATAAGAAGCTTGCTAAAAATCATGAAAAAGCCTTGAAAAAGGTCAAATGTATGATATTTTCACATGAAGATCTAAATGGATTTTAGATCCTCTCTTATGTCAATATCATTTCTGGAGTATTTCAAAAGATGGAAATCAAAGTAGAGGTTGCATAAAACCAAGTTAAATCAAATCCGGAAAATTCGGTAAAAAGTATGCCATTTGCCTTGAAATCATTCAAATCCAATTCTAAAATGAACCAAACCAAATCCATTTGAAAGATTAGGGTAAATAAGAGTCTAATGCAAAATTTCACTTCATTTCGATGAAAAATCTAGGAGTTATGCTCCTTTGAAGTTGCTGCTGGGGATTTTTAAAAGTGGTAAGTGGGCAACTTTGGAAAATTGTCTAGAGAAATCCACTACATAAAAGTCCACGAAATTTGGTGTGATTGAAGTTTGTATGACCATCTTTCCATAGAAACTAGGCTCATACAAAAATCCCTTCGGATGTGCCTTGGGTGGTCTCCCGAACAGGCCCCGAAGATCACAGATTTACCCAGAAAAGTACAAATGAACAGTTCTGAGTAAATCGGCTACCAATAATTCAAATGGAATCGAAAAATTATGAAACCAACTGTATTTGAAAATAGACTCATAAAGGAGTGCATAGAAACAAAAATCATTCGAATCGGACTTAAATCGAACACATGGAGCTCCGTCGAAGTGACAAGTTCTGTATTTGAACCTGAACTGTCCACTCAACTTCGACAGAGAGGTGTCAAAAATCCACTAGATAGAAATTTGTGAAATTTGGTGGACATAAACTAGACAGTCTCACCTTTCCCATGGTTCTGGAATCACCCCAAAATTCATCCGGATGATGAAGTTATGGGCGTCCGAAGTAGGGGTACAGGTGCTGTCCAGTTAGGCCACTTTTGAAGAAAACCAAATCCGAAAATTGACAAAAAGTGTGTGATTCGTGTGAGATGAATCCAAAACCTTTGAAAAACATTTAAAAACACTCCAGAATTTGATTGAGGCCATTTATTGGAGATTTATCACAATGAATGTAATAAATCCCCAAATGTGAGCCTATTCACCAAAAAAAGTGTAATATGTGTGCAAAAGTGAAAAACCAAGCAAGATTAATACACATGCATATAGATTCAACAAAATAGGTTCTAGCATAGCCTAGGGTTCCGTTCCATTATCGTTTCCCTCTGTTCTCTTTAAGATAATCAAGGGTACTTTGAATATGGAACGGTTTACAATCAATCAAAAAGGCCTTATGCTACATAGGTTCTAGCACTAGGGTCAATCCCCAGTCTCGTTTCTCCTAGATCCGCCTTCACGTTTTACGGCTAGGGGAGTCTTGAGATACTTTGAGCCGGGGAAGGATTTCCACACATACAAACAAGGCTTTACACTACAGAAAGGTAGAAGAAGAGATCTAGATCTAGGAATGTAAAGACAGAAAATAAAAAGAAAAGTTGAGGCTTACCTGAGTTCTGGAGGCGATTCCGCAACGGTTTTCTTCTTCTCCTGGAGTTCTTCTTTGCGAGAATTCAAAACAAGAGTTGAGTGCCATTTGCTCAAGGAGGAGGCTCCTATTTATAGGCAAAGGTTAAGGTCATTGGTAGACACAACTTAATGTTTAGAACCCCTCCAACCTAAACCCTAAGGTTATTTCCGAAATTTCCCCTCATTTAATGAGGGACATGATGGTAAAAGTAAAAAGCTCTCGGAAAACCCTAATTTTGAGCAAACTTAAGGTATCCGGTATATCAGACCGGATAACAAAGGGCTTTAAGGTATCCGGTACCATGTACCGGATACATTAAGGCTCACATGTATCCGGTATGAGTATCCGGATACGGGAAGGAGTACTTGTATCCGGATACAGGCAAAAGTTTATTTTCTTCAAATTCTGTGCTGGCTTTCCAGGAGATAATGATTTTTGATGATTGTTTGTGCAATTTGGGGTGTCTACAACTGCCCCTCTTGGCGGGAGCTGCGAAGCAGTGAGCTGCAAGGAGTAGACAAGCCCAAATTGCATTCCCTTGAGCATGATTTGCTCAGTTTAATTCAATTTCTGTAGAAAACCATTTTTGAGTGGAGATTTGCCAAAAAAGCCCTCACTTTAAGGGGGCATCTCTCCAAGAGTTCTTAAATTCCACTGAGCCCTTTGTGGCTGTGAAGTGGATTTTAAGCCCAAAAATAGGATTTTTGAAAAACTGATTTTTTATCAAACCAAGTTGAAAATTGAGTGGATATCATCCTTTTGACCAGGCACATTTCCCAAAGTTGTCCCAAATTCCACAGAGCTCTTGTGGCTGTGAGGTGGATTTCGAGACAAGAATAGGATTTTGAAAATAGTAAGAATTATAGCACAAGTTTGCTTTTTCTCTTTTTTTTTCTTTTCTTTTTCTTCTTCTTTTTTTTTTCTTTTTCCTTGCTTTTTTTTTCTCTATTTTTTTTCTTTTTTTTTTCTTTTTTTTCTTTTTTTCTTTTTCCTTTTTTTTTTTTTTTTTACAATATACTGAAATATCCCTTCTCCTTTGCAGCTTTGGTTACTTGACCACTTGAGTCAGATTAAGGAGATCAATTGACATTTCTTCCCAAGCTTGAAGGTTCCCATCTTGATGAGCAACAGGGGGTGCCCCGATATTCCAGGGGGCAAACAGGGCTAGTTCACTTTCTTGGGCTCACTTCAGGAGGACCAGGTGAGATGGCCTGGCACTTATCAGCCCAATGCAGAGACAGTGATTAGCTTCCGTGACCGCAACTTTCTGATCCTAGCGGGCCTGAAGCATGCAGTGCTTTATCTTCCTCTGCGGGTCCTTCGTCAGTTCCGTGCGACCCAGGGGATTATCATCCCATGTGGATATGAGGATTGTCTTGGGCCCCTTTCTATGAAGCTGAATGCCTGGTTGATGAAGGAGTGGTCCTATGTCCGCTTTATGCATGGTCCAGTCTTTTCAGAAGCCCAGGTGAAGGATTATCTCTTCTGGATCAAGGAGCAGATACAGACTCAGGTCCCAGTACCTGAAGATCCTCCTGTAGTCTTGGCTCCCACCTATGAGGACATTCTAGAGTCCGAGCGGGCTTCTCATAAGCGGCTTCAGCAGATATGGGTACGGGAGGCCCAGGAGCTCAGGATACAGGGCATTTATCTGGAGAGGCAGCTTGAGGAGCAGATCTCACGCCGTACTGCCGTGGAAGAGAAGCTGGAGGAGCAGAGGCAGGCCCGTCGCTTCGAGGTCCGTATGATCCGGCAGAAGTACCAGGATACTTTGGCCAGCCTTAGGAGTATGCAGATCAGGCAGGCCCTTTCAGATGAGGTCATTTCCTTCTTGAGTGATCCCGCTGCAGAGGGGGCTTCAGGAGTCATTGCAGCTCAGGCAGCTCGGATTCGGGAGCTTGAGGAGCGGCTAGGAGACAGAGACTAGCTTTATTTCCTGCATACATTTTTTTATATATTTTTTTTCTACCTTTGTACCAAAGCAAACTCCAATAGTGGAAAGACAAAGGATTTAATTCAAAATAAAATTTTTATATTATTGGCCTCAGAATGCTCAGATGCTTGTAAAAACAAAGGTTTTATGAAAAGTATTTGATTTATCATCATTGGCCAAAGTATAATTTTCCTTTTTATATTTTTTTTTGTATTTTTGAAATTTGGTCCATGCACTTAATCACCTATAATTAAAGAAATTAAAATCAGGTTAAATAATGAAAAGGGTAGTCCACAAAATACTGAGGGATCAGAACCGTCCATCTTAGGACCTTTAGAGTCATCCCCAACTGCCAAAACTGACCCATTCTGCTCATGCCAACTTTGCTTCAAGCTCAGATCTCCATGATCAACTCAACCTCTGATTTTCTTTCATTTTTCTTATTTTTTTCTTTTTGCCTTTTTGCCAATATTGCCCCTAGCGCCAGTTACGGTTTTCACTAGGGCCGGCTCCTGCATTCCGTCATCACCCATCTTACTCTGATATTTGAATGAACAAGCTAAGATCACCGAGGGCTTAAAAATAGGACGAAACAAAGGCTAGGCTCAGTTTATGAAAGAAAGGGTATTAAAGGCCCAAAAATTCTCAAATGTGGAAATAGGTCAACCGGATTTACAGTCATGATAAATTTAACCCTGTTCCCCAACTTGCATTTTTTGCATTTTTTTTTTCACACTTGGCTTTCATTTGCCATTTCCATTGCTTTTCCTCTCTTTTTCTTTCCTCACTTTTGCCCCAATTGATTTTGCCCCAATTTGACTGTAAATCCGGTTTGGGTTGATCAAAGAAACGAACCGGCTCGACTTGGCTAGACTAGGGATTGAAATTTTGAAGGAAGTAAAGAAAAATGGCCTCGGATCATTTCCTAGAAATATTCACTCAAGGAAAATACCTTTTTACTGCATCAGAGTTAATGGGCTCAGGAAAATCTGACCCATCCATTTCTGCTAAGATGAGTGCTCCCCCTGATAGGACTTTCTTGACGACATATGGGCCCTCCCAATTGGGCTTGAACTTACCACGAGGATCCTCCAAAAATGGTAAGATTTTCCTTAGCACTAAGTTTCCTTCTTGGAAAGTTCTGGGCCTCACTTTCTTATTGTAAGCCCGGGCCATTCTCTTCTGGTACAACTGTCCATGGCAAAGCGCTTTCAACCGCTTTTCTTCTATCAGGTTGAGTTGATCATGTCTCGACTGGACCCATTCGGCTTCTTCTAGTTTTGCTTCCATGAGTACTCGGAGTGAGGGGATCTCTACTTCCACGGGCAAGACTGCTTCCATCCCATAGACTAGGGAGTATGGGGTTGCCCCAGTTGAAGTCCGGATCGAGGTTCTGTAGGCATGTAGAGCAAGTGGTAGCATTTCATGCCAATCTTTGTAACTCACTACCATCTTCTGAATGATTTTCTTTATATTCTTGTTTGCTGCTTCCACTGCCCCATTCATCTTTGGCCTGTACGGAGCTGACTTATGGTGGATGATCTGAAACTGCTCACACATCTTCTTCATGTCCTTGTTCTTGATATTTGAAGCATTGTCAGATACTATGGCACTTGGCAGCCCATAGCGACAAATGATATTGTGCTTCAAAAATTTAATAACATGGTTGCTTGTGATATTTGCATATGATGCTGCTTCCACCCATTTAGTGAAGTAATCAATTGCCACCAGGATGAATCTGTGCCCGTTCAATGCCTTAGGGGAGATCATGCCAATAACATCTATGCCCCACATAGAGAAGGGCCAGGGTGATGTCATGTTGTGCAGCTCGCCTGGGGGTGCATGCTTGTTATCTGCATATATCTGGCATTGATGGCACCTCCTGACATGTATACAGCAATCATGCTCCATGGTCGTCCAGTAGTATCCCAGCCTCAGGATCTTCTTAGCCAACATGTGTCCACTCATATGGGGCCCACAGACTCCTCCATGTACCGTCTCGATTAACCTTTCCGATTTAGCCTTGGCTACGCATCTTAGCAGAATGTCATTATGTGACCTCTTGTACACATGTCCACCACTTAGCAGAAATTGACCAGCCAATCTCTGTATTGTCCTCTTCTCAGTAGCAGTGGCATTTTCTGGCAAACTCCGATTGTTCAAGAAGTTCTTGATATCCTGAAACCATGGTGCTTCTTCTTCTGGCGCTCCCTCTAGAACGAGACAGTAAGCCGGTTCATCTCGGACCTCAATTTCCAGTGGTCTGATGTCTACTCCTTCTGATATGCTGACCATTGAAGCCAAGGTTGCTAGAGCATCCGCAAACTGATTCTTGGCCCTTGGCATATAGTTGAAGGAAATTCGAGTGAAATTTGTGCTTATTTCTTCCAAATACTGGTGATAGGGGATCAATTTGTGATCCTTGGTTTTCCAGTCACCAGTTGTTTGGAAGATGATAAGACTCGAATCCCCGTATACGTCAAGTTCTTCTACTCCATGATCCATGGCTGCTTGCAATCCAATTATGCATGCCTCATATTCTGCTATGTTATTGGTGCACTGGAATCTCAGCTTTACTACAATCGGGATGTGTGAACCCTCTGGTTTAACCAAGACAGCCCCTATTCCGTTCCCATTCATATTGGCAGCCCCATCAAAGAACATCTGCCAAGAACTCTCACTGTCCTCCTCTTCAGTGTACAGAATTGCCTCATCTGGGAAGTTGGTCTTTAAGGGTTGATATTCTGGCAGAGGATGTGCAGCCAGGTGATCAGCTATGGCTTGACCCTTGATCGCCTTCTGGGTGATGTATGTGAGGTCAAACTCGGACAGTAGCAGTTGCCATTTAGCCGTTCTGCCAGTCAATGCCGGTTTCTCAAATAAATACTTCAGCGGGTCCATCCGGGATATCAATAGTGTGGAGTGACTAAGGAAATAATGCCTTAGCCTCTGAGTGGCCCACACTAGAGCACAGCAAGTCTTTTCCAATGGTGAGTATTTGGCTTCATATTCCGTGAATTTTTTACTCAGATAGTAAATGGCCCTTTCTTTTCTACCAGTCTCATCATGGTGCCCCAAGACACATCCCATCGACGTTTCCAACACTGACAAGTACAGGATCAGTGGTCTTCCTGGAGTTGGTGGCACTAGCACAGGTGGGTTCAGCAAATACCTCTTTATTGTATCAAACGCCTGCTGGCAGTCCTCATTCCAGACCGTCGGGTTATCATTCCTCAAAAGTTTGAAAATTGGTTCACAGATAGCAGTGAGCTGTGCTATGAACCGGCTTATGTATTGAATCCTTCCAAGAAAACCCCTGACCTCCTTCTCAGTTCTGGGTGCTGGCATTTCAATTATGGCCTTGGCTTTAGCCGGGTCAATTTCAATTCCTCTTCGGCTCACTATAAACCCCAGCAACTTCCCTAATGTAGCCCCAAAGACACACTTAGCCGGGTTAAGCCGTAGACTGTACTTCCTGAGCCGATCAAACACCTTTTTCAGATTGATCAAGTGGTCCTCCTCTTTGCTTGATTTGGCAATCATATCGTCCACATAGACCTCCATCTCCTTATGGATCATATCGTGGAATAGTGCTGTCATGGCCCGCTGATATGTTTCCCCGGCATTCTTAAGCCCAAATGGCATGACTGTATAGTGGAATGTGCCCCAAGGTGTGATAAATGCTATTTTCTCTTGATCCTCCTTAGCCATCTTGATCTGATTATATCCTGAGAAACCATCCATGAAGGAAAACAGGCTATGTACCGCAGTATTATCGACCAGAATGTCGATGTGTGGAAGCGGAAAATCGTCCTTTGGGCTTGCCCTGTTTAAGTCTCTATAATCCACGCACATTCGGACCTTCCCGTCCTTCTTTGGTACCGGCACTATGTTCGCGAGCCACTCTGGGTACGTAGAGACTGCCAAAAATCCGGCTTGAAATTGTTTGACCACTTCGTCCTTGACTTTTAGAGTCCACTCAGGTTTCAATCTTCTCAGCTTTTGCTTAATCGGCTTAACCCCTGGCAAAATTGGCAACTTGTGCACCACCATGTCTGTGTCCAACCCCGGCATGTCCCGATACGACCAAGCGAACACATCTTTGTAGTCTGCCAAGAACTGTGACATTTCAATTTTCTGCACATCAGACAAGCATGACCCGATTTTCACAATTTTTGGGTTATCTTTGGTCCCAAGGTTTATGGATATGGTCTCCTCAATATTAGGTTGGACCCCCTTTTCATGACGTTCTAATTGGTATTCAATTTCTTTTGGAACGTCTTCTTCTTCGACCTCGGTCTCTTTTTCGACCCCCATGAGATCAAAGTCGAGCTCAAGGTCGAAGTCATATTCAACCTGGTCCAATTCGGTCAGATTATATGGTTCATAAGTGGTTTGGACCTTTTTGAAAAATTTAAATTTCCTAGAAAAAATAGAAAAATCTTTTTGGTTTTTTTGTGGGCCTTCTAAACATAATTCCCCTGAAGACGAAGGCCCATTAGAACCTTCAGGGAAATGGCATTCCACTATTGGAGTTTTTTTTTGGAAGCTGCGTTAGTTTGCCGAACAAACGCTGCTTCAAAGGTAAGGGGAGTTTCCTCCCAATTGTTCATTACAAAATTTTGGGGAGCAGGGGAAATAGGGAAATCCTGCTTCTCAAGCCCAGCATCCGATGCCATCATCACCGGGTGGGTACTGCCCTTTTCTGCTACGGGGCCCAATCCAGAAATGACCTTGTCTGGAACCTTTACTGTGGCCCAGTCAATAAATGGCAGTTCCATGTCTGCCCCTGTCTTTTCACCTTCAGTCATGGCGAAGAATGCACCAACATCTTCAGAAAAGTCTACCTGCTGCCCGGGCTGTGGCCTAGGCCCATCCACTGCTCCCAGTATTGGAGATGGGTTATAGGGTTGTAGGGCCGAAACAAAAGGCTTCTGAAATGGGTTGACCTTTCGGTATGGGGGTTTGGACTGGTCCATGGGAGGAGAAATTTGGATTATATAGGAAGGTTTTGGAAAGTTCACCCTTAGATGCGGGAGTTTTCCTCTGCTTCTGCTCTCTCCTTCTTCATATTTCATTCTTCTCCAGCCTCTGGACTTGAAGCCCAACCCTACCTTGGGGATCAGTTTCTTAGCCGTGATTGGCTCCACCATCCCCTGCAGATTGATCCCCAGGCCTTTCCCTGGGTGAAAGTGGTATTTCTCCATCACTTTCTTGACCATCTTTTCGGCAGTGGTCCCCTTTTCCTTCTTTTTCTCACACCCCCCAGGTATGTAATTGACCGCCTCAAATTGGAATGAGTGGAATGCAATCTTGTCGACAGTTAGGTCCACATTGATCAAGGGTACATCAGGTGACACGATGGGCGGCACCAAGTTTTCGGCTAGGACTGTTATCACCCTTTGCCCTCTTACATACTTCACCCTCTGGTGGAGCGTGGATGGTATTGCCTTAGCCGAATGTATCCACGGCCTCCCTAGGAGCAGATTGAAGGCTGCGGGTATATCCATCACCTCAAATGTGATGATAAAGATATTCGGCCCAATCGTGACCGGCAGTTCAATCTCCCCTAGGGAGTGGGTCTTGGAGCTATCAAAAGCCCTAACTATCCGCCCATTTTGTTTGATCCTTGACTGGTCCAGACCCAACTTGGTAAAAGTGATTAACGGGCAAACGTTTAATGCCGACCCGTTGTCAATTAAAACCCGTGCAACCATGCAGCCCTTGCAAAGCACAGTGATGTGCAAAGGGTCCACATGATAACACCCACCTGGGCTGATCTCACCCTCTGAGAAACTTATCACATTATGTGACAAGATTTGACCAACCATTTTACCAAGCTGGTCCGGATCAATAGTCTGGGATACGTGTGCACTCTGTAGCACCCTTAACAATGCATCCCTGTGCTTTTCAGAATTCAGCAAAAGGCCCAGTATTGAAATCTGGGCCGGGACCTTGTTCAGCTGATCCACAAGATTAAATTCACTTTTCTTTATTATTTTTATGAGGTTTGCTGCCTCATTTTCTGCACCCTGGGGGGTGTCTTCTCCTACTTTATTTTTTCCGTTCTGTTTTCTTTTTTCTTCATTTTCTTTTTTTTCTTTCTCTACTTCTGTCTCTTTCTCTTTCTCTTCACCCCCTGCACATCTCCTCGACCTCGTCATGAGGTTCACCTCCTCCTGGTTCGGGTTTCTAACCGCTGGAACCGTAGCCGTGATTCCCTCGCTGTAATTGCATGGTACAGCGGCCTCATAATAGGCTAGTTTAGGGATGTTAACCACTAATGGCTGGAGTCTGGACCGGGATGTATGGGCCGGTTTAGGGATAGTATGGGCTGGCTGCACATTTACAACCAAGGGTTGAAGTTTGGATTTGGTGGGGACAGAAGAAGTGATGGAAGCAGTGGTGGGGTCAAGATTGATGACCAGTGGAGCCTTAGACGGCTTGGATGGGGAATAAGTGGATGGACTGCAATTGAAGACCAATGGGGGTCTTGCAGTATTTATCTGGGCCATCAGAGAAGAGACCCGGTTTAATGAGGAGCTTATGTCCTCAGCAGCAAGATTATTTTTTTGGGAGACCATGTTGATCTCCTCTTCGTCCTCCTCTGGGAAAAATCGGACCTGGACTGTAGTCCCCACAGGTGCTATAAGCTGAGATGGGTCAAAGGCCCTTCTCGTGGTGGATATGGCAGTGATGGAATTGGATGGGCCTGCCCCATTGTGGTAAGGCAGAGGGTTCTGCCCAATATCATTTCCCGACGGGGCGGGTGCAGCAGTGTTAAAGACCAAGGCCTTCTGGTCCAACAGGTCCTGGACCGCATGCTTCAATACCCAGCAGTTATCAGTAGAATGCCCCGGTGCACCCATGTGGAAATCACAGGTGACCGATGTGTCAAAATTTCTCCCCCTGGTGGCATTCGGGTTGGGCTCTTTCAGAGTCAAGTATTCACCCTTTATCAGGGTTGGCAATAGTTGGGAAAGAGATATGGGTAGAGGGGTCAAAACCCGGTTCTTTCTGTTGGCTAACCAGGCCTCTCTTTCCTCCCTGGTAAAGGTCCTCCTTGGGTTTGCTGGTACGGAGGGAGTGAAATTGACATTCTGCGGGCTCTGATAAGACTGCTGGGCCTGTTGAGCATGCTGGGGTTGCTGGGGTACAGAGATGTTGACGTGCAGTGGCTTCTTGGCTGGAGGAGCCTGGACCAGGTTCACCTCTCCTTCTTTTCGGGCCCCTGTCTTCTTGAACCTAGTTCCCTTCTTTTGGGCCATGGAGGCCGAGGAATCAGACTGCCCAGTCAGAGTAGAGTAGTCTATCAGCCTTCCTGACCTGACTCCTTCCTCGATCCGGTCCGCCACCTGCACTAGGGCTGCAAAGTTGGTGGTGATCTGACCCACCAGATGGTTGTAAAAAGGCTGCCCCAGTGTGCCCATAAATGTGGAGATCATCTCCGGCTCTTGCATATTTGGCCTGACCTGGGAGGCGGCCTCTCTCCATCTCTTGGCGTACTGCTGTACTGGTTCATCTTTCCCCTTGGTCATCCTCATCATGTCGTACCGGTCCGGCACGATCTCAGAGTTGAACTTGTATTGGTCCAGGAAAGCGTCGGCTAGGTCCTTCCACCTCCTGATCCTTCCATGGTCCACTGTAGCGAACCACCTAAGGGCTGACCCGGTCAGACTCCTCTGGAAGAGCTGGATCAGTATGCCATCATCCCGGCCAAATTGGCATAGGGCCCCGTAGTATAATTTCAGATGGCTCAATGGGCAGCCCGTGCCATCAAACTTGTCAAAGTCTGGGCACCTGAACTTAGCCGGTAGACAGACGTCCGGGTACATGCACAGGTCTTCGAAGGTGGTGCCTGCATGGCTGCCTCCCCCCTTCACTTCCTTCAGCTCTGCCTGGATCCTCTCTATCCTGAGCATCATTTTCTTTTCCATCTCTTCTCGGGCCTTTTCTTTTTCCAGCTCTTTCTCAGACTCCGCTGTATTTTCCCTGATCAGAATGGGTTCAGGGACCGGTTCAGAAATGGGCTCAGGCATTGGCTGAGCCGGAGGCAGAATATAGGCCTGAGGTGGCGGTGCCGGATGAGAAGTCGACGCCTGATTTTGGGCTTGGGCCTGCTGGGCTTGAGCCGCCAGTAAGTCTCCCAACATTTTGGTCAAACCGGCCACTTGCTCCTGCAGCTGAGTAAAGTCCTGAGCGGGGACGGTAGCTTGGGCTTGGTTCTCTTCAGTATTCATGGCTCTTGCTTTGGATCTGGTCACGGGAGCAATGACTGCAAATAAGTGCACCTGGGTTGAATGTACCTGACATAAGAAAAACAAAGACACAAGTCAGCTTCCATTTAATTTGAAACACACCCCTATAAATGTAGACCTATAGGTCAGGTGAACACCAGTCCAAAAAAAGTTTTTTTTTTTTTTGTTTTTGTTTTTTTGTTTTTGTTTTTTTGATTTTGTGTTGGAATATTCTAGGGCTTCCAAGGGTCCCAATTTTTGATTTGATTTGATTGGTAAAAAGGAGACCAATCAAGGGTTCATGGAATATTCGAGGGCTTCCAGAGGTCCCACTTTTTTGACTTGATTGGTAAAAAGGAGACCAATCAAGGGTTTTTTATGGAATATTCTAGGGCTTCCAAGGGTCCCAATTTTTGATTTGACTTGATTGGTAAAAAGGAGACCAATTAAGGGTTCATGGAATATTCTAGGGCTTCCAGAGGTCCCACTTTTTTTTTTTTTGACTTGATTGGTAAAAAGGAGACCAATCAAGGGTTTTTTTTTATGGAATATTCTAGGGCTTCCAAGGGTCCCAATTTTTGATTTGATTTGATTGGTAAAAAGGAGACCAATCAAGGGTTCATGGAATATTCTAGGGCTTCCAGAGGTCCCACTTTTTTTTGACTTGATTGGTAAAAAGGAGACCAATCAAGGGGTTTTTTATGGAATATTCTAGGGCTTCCAAGGGTCCCAATTTTGATTTGATTTGATTGGTAAAAAGGAGACCAATCAAGGGCTTTTTATGGAATATTCTAGGGCTTCCAGAGGTCCCACTTTTTTTGACTTGATTGGTAAAAAGGAGACCAATCAAGGGTTTTTTTTATATAATTTGATGCATTTTAGAAGATTTTCAAGTTCTAAAGCTTGATTGACACATGTTTGAATTGAATTGATGTCAAAAAATATGACACCTTGGTTTCCTCTTTGATTTTCAAACTTAGGTTAAATCCTGAAAGAACATTTTATTTTATTCTTTTTTTGTATTTTTTTTTGATTTTGTATTTTTGGGAATATTTCTTATGTTCTTTTCGGGGTGCCTAAGGATTATCCACAGTGTTTTAGGCATTTTATTCTGAAAACTTGGGCTGAAAAGCCAATTTGTGCATTTTTTGAACGTATCCGGTATAATATTCCGGATAAGAATATGCCTTATTGTATCCGGTCAACCTAACCGGATATCCGCATATGTCTTTGTATCCGGAAATATGTACCGGATATGAACAGAGTTGTTATTAACCGGCCTGAGTTGCCGGTTATTGCCGAAATGGCCCTTTTTGACTCATTTTTTCACCGGATTAGGTTTTTTTTTTTCATTTCCACTTGATGTTCACCTTAATTTGACCTTCAAAACTTGCCCCAAATTGGGCTTGGACATCATACTTGCAAAATTCCCTAAATTTAGGAAAAGAACATGGCTTTACCTTGCCACCTTGTATTACCTTCATTCAATATGGTATTCACATTATACCTTGGCCTGTAAAACATGCAAACGGCCTTCCCACATTTACACCCAATTCCCCAAACGCAATTGTGTGCTTTTAGTTGAAAACGTGTTTCTCCACCTTCAAGCGTATGGTTTTTGGGTTTTGGCTTAATTGGCAACTTAAAACTCAAGTCTAGTGATGCCCGGAATCGAATCACAGATCCCATTGTCATCACATCATTGACTCAAATTCTAAGGTAAATGTTTTCACTTTCGCTTTCCGAAGTCACGACCTCGGTGCGCCAAGCTACACACATTCATGGTTCAACTTCCTAATAGGTAAAGGGTAGGCTGTGCAAATTGTTTCAAGTGCTCAAGTGCAATTTTAAATTGTGGTAACATTCACAACGTCCCAGCCCCTTGCCACTCTTTTTCGTAGCCATGCATTCAATTTCAAGCCAAGGTACAAATGACAAAGATAATGAAGCTAAATACAAGCAAGCAAGCACCAAAACAACTAAATATGCACAAAAAATATTACATGCCCAAAAAGTGTTATACAAAACATGTTATTTGTACAAACAGCAACTAAACCTTGGAAGCATGCTTGACCCAAAAGCATTCCCTAAAATTCCAGATTTTCATGCTTTTTTCATGCTCAAAGTATACCATTTACCCCAAATTGAAGCCTAAAATTTTAGCACTTACTTGGCATGGTTCAAAAGTGTTTCAATGAGGTAAAATATGCTTGAAATCTCCCAAATCATACACTAGAATTTCGAGATTTTTTATTGCTTTCATGCTCAAAGTGTATCACTTATACCCCCAAATTGATGCCTAAAATTTTAGCACTACTTGACATGATACAAAAGTGTTTTAATGAGGGAAAACATGCTTGAAAACCATCCTAATGGCTACTGTATTTACAGATTTTTGCTCAATGTTTTCATGCTCAAATCATGGCATTAAGAACCTCCTAACACAAGGCAAACAAAAAAACAAGTAGGCATGCACAACAAAGTAAGGCCCTAAACATGATCCTTAGCATATCCAAGCATACACACATGCCTTTATCAATGTAAATTTAAAAGCATCCCAATCAGATTTAGAATACACCAATATACACCAATAAAGTAAACAAAATAGCAAGCATTGAAAAGTAAAGAAAAAGCATGAATATACACAAATAGGCTTAAATCCACAAGTCCCCAGCAGAGTCGCCAGTTGTGAGACATGGAAAAAAAATCACCGGAGTGATCATCCCTCCGTCAACACACGGGCTCAACGCAAAAATTGGGAGAGTCGCCACCATTCATGATTTTGGGGTGAGAATGGACACCAAAGAGTTCAAAATAAGCAAAAATATCCAAAAGAAAAATTCTAGGATAAAAATAACCCTACTTGAAAATCAAATCCAGAGATGGGTAAGGGGATTAGATTATGAACGGGGGAAGGTGTTAGGCACCCCCATTCATCCACACGAAGTGGTTGCCAAGTGTATGTTCATGCTAAAGAGAAAATAAGAAGCTTGCTAAAAATCATGAAAAAGCCTTGAAAAAGGTCAAATGTATGATATTTTCACATGAAGATCTAAATGGATTTTAGATCCTCTCTTATGTCAATATCATTTCTGGAGTATTTCAAAAGATGGAAATCAAAGTAGAGGTTGCATAAAACCAAGTTAAATCAAATCCGGAAAATTCGGTAAAAAGTATGCCATTTGCCTTGAAATCATTCAAATCCAATTCTAAAATGAACCAAACCAAATCCATTTGAAAGATTAGGGTAAATAAGAGTCTAATGCAAAATTTCACTTCATTTCGATGAAAAATCTAGGAGTTATGCTCCTTTGAAGTTGCTGCTGGGGATTTTTAAAAGTGGTAAGTGGGCAACTTTGGAAAATTGTCTAGAGAAATCCACTACATAAAAGTCCACGAACTATGGTGTGATTGAAGTTTGTATGGCCATCTTTCCATAGAAACTAGCCTCATACAAAAATCCCTTCGGATGTGCCTTGGGTGGTCTCCCGAACAGGCCCCGAAGATCACAGATTTACCCAGAAAAGTACAAATGAACAGTTCTGAGTAAATCGACTACCAATAATTCAAATGGAATCGAAAAATTATGAAACCAACTGTATTTGAAAATAGACTCATAAAGGAGTGCATAGAAACAAAAATCATTCGAATCGGACTTAAATCGAACACATGGAGCTCCGTCGAAGTGACAAGTTCTGTATTTGAACCTGAACTGTCCACTCAACTTCGACAGAGAGGTGTCAAAAATCCACTAGATAGAAATTTGTGAAATTTGGTGGACATAAACTAGACAGTCTCACCTTTCCCATGGTTCTGGAATCACCCCAAAATTCATCCGGATGATGAAGTTATGGGCGTCCGAAGTAGGGGTACAGGTGCTGTCCAGTTAGGCCACTTTTGAAGAAAACCAAATCCGAAAATTGACAAAAAGTGTGTGATTCGTGTGAGATGAATCCAAAACCTTTGAAAAACATTTAAAAACACTCCAGAATTTGATTGAGGCCATTTATTGGAGATTTATCACAATGAATGTAATAAATCCCCAAATGTGAGCCTATTCACCAAAAAAAGTGTAATATGTGTGCAAAAGTGAAAAACCAAGCAAGATTAATACACATGCATATAGATTCAACAAAATAGGTTCTAGCATAGCCTAGGGTTCCGTTCCATTATCGTTTCCCTCTGTTCTCTTTAAGATAATCAAGGGTACTTTGAATATGGAACGGTTTACAATCAATCAAAAAGGCCTTATGCTACATAGGTTCTAGCACTAGGGTCAATCCCCAGTCTCGTTTCTCCTAGATCCGCCTTCACGTTTTACGGCTAGGGGAGTCTTGAGATACTTTGAGCCGGGGAAGGATTTCCACACATACAAACAAGGCTTTACACTACAGAAAGGTAGAAGAAGAGATCTAGATCTAGGAATGTAAAGACAGAAAATAAAAAGAAAAGTTGAGGCTTACCTGAGTTCTGGAGGCGATTCCGCAACGGTTTTCTTCTTCTCCTGGAGTTCTTCTTTGCGAGAATTCAAAACAAGAGTTGAGTGCCATTTGCTCAAGGAGGAGGCTCCTATTTATAGGCAAAGGTTAAGGTCATTGGTAGACACAACTTAATGTTTAGAACCCCTCCAACCTAAACCCTAAGGTTATTTCCGAGATTTCCCCTCATTTAATGAGGGACATGATGGTAAAAGTAAAAAGCTCTCGGAAAACCCTAATTTTGAGCAAACTTAAGGTATCCGGTATATCAGACCGGATAACAAAGGGCTTTAAGGTATCCGGTACCATGTACCGGATACATTAAGGCTCACATGTATCCGGTATGAGTATCCGGATACGGGAAGGAGTACTTGTATCCGGATACAGGCAAAAGTTTATTTTCTTCAAATTCTGTGCTGGCTTTCCAGGAGATAATGATTTTTGATGATTGTTTGTGCAATTTGGGGTGTCTACATGGCCTAAACCATAAAGTTACTAGAATTGGTATGTCGGGTGACAAGTAAATCCGGACTTAGTTAAAAATTTAGATAATAAGTCCGAATTCACTCGTCTATGAACACTACCAGTTATCTGATATCAATAAATAATCCATGCTCATCAAATATATCAAAATGTAATAAATCAAATGATAATAAAGCGGAAGACTTAATAGAATATCTATCTCAAAATCATAATCTTAGAATGTAAAATCACTTAAATGAAATACAATTAAGTATAATGAATAAAAAATGATAACTGTTAAACCTCTAAATTTGGATCTACCTGAAACCAACTGCCAACACTCTGGAATCTGCACAGTCTATATATAATAAACTAAATGAGATCGGAGATCCCAGTAAGCTATCATTTATATAACTTAAATAAACAATGTATCATATAATCCAAACTGCGATACATCAAAAATCAATATGTGCAAGTGAGAGAAATAGATACCTCACTAAATAACAAGAATTCACAATAAGGTTCAAAAGAATTACAATAATCATCAACTGGAATATAGGAAATCATTTCATAACTTAAAACCGAATCAATCCGATCAATCCGATAAACCATATAATATTATATCACAAGACTAATCAAAGTAATGTCCAGCCAGAACTATAGCCATCGGCTAGGACCACAAATATGATAGTTAGGCTGGGATGCACAGCCCCTGGATCAAAAGATCACCCCACACACACAATTTTGGATAAGTCCCCTTCTATCGGGAAATACCAATCACATTGCTCACAATGTCAGGAGGAATCACACATCTCGACTGGCTCTCATTACAAAATAAATAAAAACATGCCGGAAGGAATCCTCAACTCAACCAGCTTCGTCGCTTCAATCAGTACGACTCCCTCTACTCCCATACGGATGAGCCCTCACACACTTAAGTTTTAATTATCTTTTTATGCATCCACACAATAAGTCCATATTCAAACATAATAAGGATCTGTAGACACCCCAAGTTGCACTTCAATATAAGAAAACAGTCAAAAGGAACTTTAAATATTTTATTTGAGCCTTGTCATGTGTCAAACACTCAAAAATACTCAAGAATAGTGTGGTGTAGGAGGTTGTGGTGCTGGAGGAGGTGGCGCGGGTGGTTCTTCCGGATTCATTCTTACGCGGGACCTTAGTAGGTATGGGCTTCGACTAGCAATGGCTGCAACGTCCTCCAGTCCTAAAAAAAAAGAACAAAAGCAAAGACAAGTTAGTTTTTCAAAAATGGTCTATTTTCACATAGATTTCAGGTTGTGCATAACGTTAGGGCTGTAAATGAAAACAAAGAATCTTGGCACTGCAGACAGTGTTGCAGCCGTGGAAGGCAACTGCCGTGAATGGCTATGCTATGTATGAAAGAAAGAATCTTGACACTGCGAACAGTGCTGCAGCCGTGGAAGGCAACCGCCGTGAATGGCTTCCTTGGAAAGCTGTGCTATCCCGTGTATGAGAAGGGTAGCTCAAGGGAAACGCTGTGTATAGCTTATTGTGAGCTATGCTATGTCAAACACAAGAAGGGTAGCCGAAGCTGTGCTATCCCGCACACGAGAAGGGTAGCCCAAGGGTGGTCATCTTGAAAGCTGTGCTATCCCGCGCATGAGAAGGGTAGCCCAGGGGAAATGCTGTGTATAGCTTATTGTGAGCTGTGCTATGTCAAACACGAGAAGGGTAGCCCAAGGGTGCTCATCTTGAAAGCTGTGCTATCCCATGCACGAGAAGGGTAGCCGAAGCTGTGCTATCCCGCACACGAGAAGGGTAGCCCAAGCATGGTCATCTTGAAAGCTGTGCTATCCCGTGCACGAGAAGGGTAGCCGAAGCTGTGCTATCTCGAACACGAGAAGGGTAGCCCAAGGGTGGATGCCATGATTAGGGCCTTCTTGAAAGCTATGCTATCCCGCGCATGAGAAGGGTAGCCGAAGCTGTGCTATCCCGTACATGAGAAGGGTAGCCCAAGGGTGGTTTGTGAGCTGTGCTATCCTGTGTATAGGAAGGGTAGCTCGAGGGTGAGCTGTGCTATCCCATGAATGGGAAGGGTAGCTCGGGGGGAATGCTGTGCTATCTTGTATATGAGAAGGGTAGTCTGAGCTGTGCTATCCCATATACAAGAAGGATAGCTGAATGCTGTGAATGGCTTATTGCGAGCTGTGCTATCCCATGTATGGGAAGGGTAGCTCAAAAGGAATGCTGTGCTATCTTGCATATGAGAAGGGTAGCTTGAGCTGTGCTATCCCATATACAAGAAGGGTAGCTGAATGCCGTGAATGGCTTATTGCGAGCTGTGCTATCCCATGTATGGGAAGGGTAGCTCAAAAGGAATGCTGTGATATCTTGCATATGAGAAGGGTAGCCTGAGCTGTGCTATCCCATATACAAGAAGGGTAGCTGAATGCCGTGAATGGCTTATTGCGAGCTGTGCTATCCCATGTATGGGAAGGGTAGCTCAAAAGGAATGCTGTGATATCTTGCATATGAGAAGGGTAGCCTGAGCTGTGCTATCCCATATACAAGAAAGGTAGCTGAAGGGTATGCGAGCTGTGCTATCCCGTGTATGGGAAGGGTAGCTCGAGGGTGAGCGCTGTGTATGGCAAAATGCATTTGGAAATTTTTGACGGTGTCGTGAATGACACAGTGATTTTTGAAATTTTGATTGTGGCACCGTGAATGGAACCACGGGTTTTCCTTCTTTTTTTTTTTTTTGGAAAAGCTTCATGATTTCTGCGGTGGATGGTACAATGTTTTTGAAAATTTAAGGACTGTGCTGCAACTGGCAAACAAAGCTGGGGAACTGAGTGCAGTGGTTCCGAATGTCGTGCCGTGGATGGCATTATTCATGAAAAAGCAGCTCAGTGTATGTCCTGAGGCACCTTGATGTACGCCTGGTGGCGAATTGGTTTTGAAAATTCTTTTTGTGCATTTTTCAAAGCAGAAAAAGTGCTGTTGCGGGAACGGGTGTACTTGTGATATGCAAATGATCTATGCATGTGCAGGAAGGTGGGGGCAAGTGCTGTGTGGCTTACCGTCCATACAGAAAATTAAAATGTGTGTGCAGCCCTAAAAGGGGTTGGTGCCAATGAAGGCACGACTCCTAGACGTACTTGTGTAAGGAAACACATCTAAATCCAAATCAGTCTTTTCATCTGTTCTGAAGAGTCTCTGTTGTCTGACTAAATAGCTATTTACAACTTGCCATCAAGGGCGAGAAAAGCTAGAAAAGGGTTCGATCCCAGGGTTGTTGGGAACCCTAGGAAAGGGTACAATCGATTCAAGGTAGGTAGGCTAAATTCCTAGATCTAGGGTTTTATGCCCCTGCTCTGATCTGGCATGTTTTTGTCTGATTTTCTGATCTGGCCGGCTTTCATCTGCTCAAAAGGCTGATCTGGGCTCAGAGTGCCCCTAACAGACTCAATGGGTCAAGGCCCACGGTTCACGGGACTCAATGCATGGATCTGGGGTGGCTCCCCTGATCAAAATTTGGTTGGTTTCCTAAATTAGGGCTAAGGCAGCCCATGGTCTAGGTTTTACTCAGGTTGATGCAAAAAACAGCGGGGGTTGCTACCCCTAATGGACTCTTGGGTTTTAAATTGATTTTATTTTCCAATGTTCATATCCACATCCATATCCGTGCTGCATTCACAAAGCTGTGGTTTATCAGAAACAATAGGTGGGGAAAGGATACCCAGCCCGAGACATTTGCCTACAAGGGTCTGAGCCAAGTACTAGACCCTTGCGTACCACAGCATGAAGCCAGTGGCGCTAAGGAATCTAGAAACCTGGGTAGATGGGTTTACCCTGCTTTCCCCGGCAAGCCATGGGAGCGTAGGACTAATACCATCCCAAAAGTAAGTTCATCGTTTGAGAAGGGTGGCTGCTAGAGAGATCTAGGTTTTGGTGAAGAAGAGCAGCATTTCATCAAATCATTCAAAGCGGATCATTCATGTAGACCCCTCGTGCATATCACCCCATGCAGTTAAAAGATCATTCACGGTGTAGTGAAGTGCTCGTGTGTGCAGTGGGGCAAAGTGCTGTGTCTATTCGGGTGATTCTTGGATAATGAGCTGATAAAGGGTTCCTTAATGTCACTTTTATAGTGAGAGTACAGAACAATATGCAATACGACGTCTAGGTGGATCCCCAGGTAAGTGGGCGGGTCACATCGGTCCCTGTTAAAAACCACTTACCTTAGGCGATTATCATGTCTGTTTGACAGGATCCCCAAATATCACGTAATTGCAAGAGTTCCATACCTCACTAAGGTTGGACAAAAAGTACTTCCTAAATTTGCTCATATCCCCCTATGTTGACTCATTTCCTAACCAAGGTCCAATTGGGCTGAGAGGTCCCCAGTGGAGTCGCAAAGCTGTGCGCACCTTGAATCGGTCGCACGACGAGGCGCACGTGGTGATGCGCGTGCCTCGGGATTATTTTGGAGTCGCCACTGCCTGAGAGGTGCAGGCAGACACAAGGGGTGCCTATACAGGTCTAAGATTTACTGGTCTGCGGCTTTATTAGAGATCTGAGCAAGTTCTCGGTTACGTCTAGGGAAGCCCGAAGACACCCTAGCCCGCCCCGTCGATTGACAGGTCCCGTGGGTCTCCTTGGTCTTGAGTCAACTTAATTCTCACCCTTCCTAGACTAGCATGCACACTTATTTGGTCTGAGTGGGGACCATTGATGGTGTAGGTTCCCTTTTATTTTGATTTTATCTTTCTTATTTATTTAGATGAAGTGGGTCGGACCCGGGTCCCGTTGGAAGATCCGTGGGTTGCCATGGTTGGGCCTTGGGCCCAATTGGGTTATTGGGTAACCCATTTGGTTATTAAGTTTTATTTATTTACAATTCAATTTGGGTTTAGTGGGCTTGGAATGGGCCCATTAGCCGAGTCAAGTGGCCTTGGGGCCCGTTTTGTTTAAAAATGGGCCGGGTATGGTCCGGTCTAAGGTGGGCCCCACAAGTGGGCCCAGGGGAATCTTGGTGGGCCCACCTAGGCCCACAGTCCAAAATGGATTTTAAGAAATCCCAATTATTCAAGAGGCTGTTTTAAGCCATTTCGGGTCGGGTTTAATCCAACCAAGTCAAGAAAGCCAATTTTAAAGTCACTTTTTAAATCTAACCGTACTTACAGTGCGGTTTAATCAGAACCGCAGATATACTGCGGTTCTGCTTAAACCGCTCTGTGTATGCGGTTTCTGCTCAGTTTCATTTTTTAAGCCGATTCTGGTTGGGATCGCTCCAGTGACCTTCTTGGGGCTTCCAACAACTGCCGTCGGTCTTCTGCTTTCCTTCAAGATGTTACATTTTCTTCATATGGCTTATAAAGCCATTTTTCTATACCTTTGCACTTTTGAGAGATGGAGACTTCTCTTAATTACACACAGCCAAATTCAAGAAGGGAATGAAGGGAATTTACAGGGGTATAAGTGATTTTAAAAGGGTCAAGAAAATGGGTTAGTAGAATGGACTTAACAAGAGTATCTTTTTCTTTTCCTTAAGACAATTTCTTCCTCCTTGAGTTGGAGCTTTTGAGAGATTCAACAATCAACAAACAGGTTAGATGTAATAAAAAAAAAGTATGTATAGAACTTAAATGGAAATTGCAGGTAATCATATTATGCTTATATTGATAAAAAATGCTTACAATAGGTCCACTTGTTGGTTTTGATGTGTTGTGGTTCTTCCGAGCAAATTCGGTAGAGCTTCCACGTCCCTACTGATTTCTTGAGTAGATTTTGGCAGGGGTTTGATGGGTTCCTTTGTCAAAATGGTTGAAGTAGAAGGTTTAAACAAAGTTAAGGCTAATAAAGGGTATTTTGGGCATTCTAATGTTTGGGGATTGGGTGCTACAGCATTTGGACAGGGTTTCGGATGAGCAAAGGACAGGGAGAGGGTGTGGGGACCGAGGGGGGCTAGCTTGCTTCAAATGGGGGGTGGTCCCCCTTTTATAGGCAAAAATTGGCCGGAACCGTACTTCAAGTGCGGTTGTGGCAAAATTGCACCAAAAAATCAAAAACCGTATTTTAAGTGCGGTTGGCATTCACCACGTGCAAATCTGCGCGAATCTGCCAGCTGTCGCTGTACAGGACACGCGTCCACCTTCTAGAAGATCAAAACCGTATCTGAAGTGCGGTTCGGACCAATCCGTACCTTAAGTGCGGTTTCACACGTTTTTTAAATGCCGGATTTCAAACAGTTTATGAAATTTGATTTTTAATAAAGATTTTATTCGATTTTATTATTATTTTATTATAAAATCCGAGATTATATTATTAAAATATTCAAAATATCTAAAATTATATTATTAAAACATTAATATATGATTATTTTATTTATTTGCTCATTTATTTTGCTTTATTTTGTTGTTTTTTGCCACACGGGCCATTTCCTTGAATTTTCAACTGCTCATAACTTCTTTGTCTGGTGTCCGATTTGAGCAAACTTAGTGTCATTGGAATTAGCTCGGAACCAACTATCTATTGAGATCAAGCTTGGCAGTTGGATTGGGGCCGAGCAAAAAGTCAACTTTTTGCTTTCTGGAAGTTTGACCGGGCCATATCTTTCTCACCTGGACTCCGATTCCAGCAAACTCAGTTGCGTTAGAACCGTGTCGAAGTGCTCTTTTTAATGATATAAAGTTTGATGGCCAAATTTCCTTTAATCAAAAAGTCAATTTTGGCCCCCTCAGGGTTTGACTTTTTAATTGAAATTTTCATTTTCTTCATTTTTTGCGGTGCAAAAATTAGGTGCTAACACGAGGATTTGTGAAAAGGCTCGATCTCTGAGCATTATTTACGCACATTACTTCTCTCTCAGGGACTTGAACTTCCTATTTTACCCTCTGAAACCTCTAGATTTACATCAATTCAAGGCTTTAATCTGAATTGGAACAATCTAGATGTAAAACCCCGTCCCGGATTATACCTTAATTATTAAGCTTAATTATCTAAAGTGTGATTATTAGACTAATTAAGGAATTGTGTTATGAAGATGGGGTAAGTATGGATTATACCTAAAGAGTTAGGGGAATCGAATTGAAGTTGTTAAAGAAGAGCTTAGTTAGTGTTATGTCTTAGTTACAATTGGCTAAGATATCTTTCAATTAGATCTAGTGAATTGGAAATCAAATTCGGAAAAACTGGAGTTAATTGTACCACAAATCATCTCCCGAGTATACTTAAAGTACCTCTTGTATTACCCAAGGTACTCCCATTGTATACCCAAAGTACATCAATGTACTACTTCAGGTATCATCTAAGTATACCTAGAGTACACCCATGTATTACCCAAAGTACCCGAATGTATTACTCAAAGTATACCCAAGTGTTACTTAAAGTATCCCCCAGTTATACCTAAGGTACCCCACTTGTATCCCTAAGGCACCCTACTTTAATTGCCTAAGGTACCCCTGTGTTCATCTAAGGTATCCCCTTGTGTTTGCCTATAGGTACCCTTGTGTTTACCTAAGGTATCCCCTTGCATTGCCTAAGGTACCTCACATGGATACCTAAAGTACCCCCTTATATTACCTAAGGCACCTTACTCATATTGGCCAAGGTACCCCACTGTTTTGCCTAAGGTACTCCATTCGAATACCTAAAGTACCTCCTAATTATACCTAAGGTACCTCATTTGTGTTGTCTAAGGTATCTCCTTATTTTAACTAAGGTACCCTACTATCTTACTTGAAGTACCCCTTGTTTAGCTAAGGTACATTCCCTTATACAGCTAGAGGTACCCCCTTTTTATAACTAAAGTACCTCCAACATACCTAGGGTACATCCCCTATATTACTTAGGGTACACCCCTTGAATTTCCTAGAGGTACTCCACTCATATAAGTAAGGTACCCCCACTGTTTTACCTAGGGTACACCCCCTATATAGCCAAAGTACCTCCTTTGTTTCACTAAAGTAACCCCTATATAAGTAAGGTAACCCCCCACTGTTTTCCCTAAGGTATAACCCCTTATATAGTTAAGGTACCCCCTCTTATAGCTAAGGTACACCCATTCTATAACTCAAGTAACCCTTTTAGATTATTAAGGTACTCCCCTCATGTTATCAAGGGTACACCTCCTTATATTTCCAAAAGGTACCCCCTGTATAACTAAAGTACACCCCTCAATAATCAAGGTACCCCTCCTCAATATAACTGAGGTACACCCTCCTAAGCTTATTCAAAGTTTACTCCTTAGAATGACTAAGGTAAATCTCTGAAACATCAAGTACCCCCTCAAATAACTAAAGTACCCCTCATATAACTGAGGTACCTTTCTGTGTTAACTGAGGTACACCTCCCAAGCATTCCTAAAGCATGCCTTTTGAAGTGGCTAAGGCAAACACCCCACTTAACACTAAGGTACCCCACTTAATACTAAGGTACCCCCACTCGAATGACACTAAGGTACCCCTGATATGCCTTAGGTACACCCTAGGGTTTTAGTTGAACAAAAGCCTTGTTTAGGGGCAGATTTGAAAGACCCAAAACTTGGGCATATAAAAGGATGCCCTAATTTCTATTTTAAGTATTTTTAGAACACTCCCTCTTGTCTTGGACGTATAGAACAAGAGAGAAAGTGTGGGAGCTTGCTTGAAGCTTCAAGAGGAAGAAGAAGAAGGAGAGAAAAGCTTGAAGGGAAGGTTGCTTCTCCATTAACAAGTAAGTAGCAAACCCTTTCAAAACAAAATGAATTACAAAATTCGTATTCTCTCTCTAGGGTTTGATTTATTTGAAGGAATGATCTTGCATGTTGCTATTCACTTCTAAAATTCGTAGGTTTTGATTGTATGACGATCTTGGTTATTTTTCTATTGATTTGCCATGGACTTTCAACTCTATTGATCTTAATTTATATTAGGGTTTGAGATTTGTGTCTTGAATGAGGTTTCATACGTTTGATTTGTGTTCATGTAGATGTGAGATGAATCTTTGTTTCAGGAGATGTTTTTAAGTGTGTTGGGATGTTTTGTGATCACCTACTTTGATGTTGGAAAGGTTGAGAATGATTTCTATGAGTTGTGTGTTGAAAATACCCAAAATTTTGTAAGAACCCGAGCCGGCGATTAATCCTGCAGATTGGCGATTAATCCTGAGCCAAGACCCCCAAAAATCAGGTTCTGTTAAAATAAATCGCGAAACAGGATTAATCGCCCAGGGCTAATCGCGACCTTAGCGCGCGAACATTAAACCTTACCGCGCACGCGCTGAACCTGTTTTAAACCTGGGCGCGCGAACCTTTAACCTGAACGCCCGAACATTGAGCTAATCGCCTCCGGGCGATTAATCCACGAGCTAATCGTGGACCCTGTTCCATGATTAATCGCCTCTGGGCGATTAATCCAAGCCAAGTCTCTCGCATAGCACCCTTATTACATGAAAGACATTTAAGTAAATGTCCTGTGTATTTATTGCTCTATTTACTTAAGTCTTTACATGTAAATAAGGTTTCACCCCCATTTGGAACCAATAAAAATACTCCCAGGGCCCAATTCCCAACCAATAAAAAGTCAACTTTTCAGTTTGTGCCTAAATTTCCAGATTTCCCGATTTTCAAAAATGGCCACTTTTTGAGTTTGATATCCAAATGAATGATTCAGAAGCTCAGAAAATTCTAGATGATTTGTATACCCTCCAATAGACTACAACCAGAAATTGAGCCCCAAACTCCTTGTATATTTGTCTAGAAAAATTCGACACCGAAAAGTCAACGTTTTATCCATACTTAGAATATTTTTGAGGTCCGAAACTTTTTGTCTCGGAATCCGTTGATTTTTGGTATGGTGACTTTATTGGGGATCCTAAGATTATCCCACTTCTTAAATGCGTAATTCGTGGACCTTAAGGGGTATGTGTTTTACTGTGAATTGGCTTTGGCTGTGAAGTGCTTGTTGGTTAATTCTTACGCATTGGGAATATTAATTTGATTTGGTAAAGCTGTGATGAGTTTCTTCTATGTGATTTAAGTGACGGTGTAGATCTCACTTGGTCGTGGTTGGTTGGCAGTGACGGTGTAGATCTCACTTGCCCCTTTGTTGAATGCCAGTGACGGTGTAGATCTCATTTGGCCTAGACCAAATGGTAGTGGATGGGGAATTCCACTTGGTTTGTGAATTTAGTACTATATCTTGGTTTGTGGGATGTGATATTGGTTCTAGTAACTACTGATAAAGGTTTGTCCTACATCGTGAGCTCTACAGGTTTGACTTACATTATCAGTCATACCAGGGTTGTTAGCTAATTTTTATGGGTTATATTATTTAGATGCTTGACTTGAGAATATGAATCGCATAAACTGCCTCTACTCATGATGTTATATAAAATGCCTAAGCTGTTCCAATCATGATATTATGTGGATTGTATTAACTGCTTCCATTCATGCATGTTTGCTACTTGCTGGGACTTTAAGTCTCACGCGTTTTGTTTTCCGGATTTGTTTTCAGATCCGTTCGGTGAGCCATGTATTGGGGCAGCTATTGAGGGTGAGCTTGAGCACAGGCCCGAGGACTTTTACTATCCGTAGTAGGGGTTCTCCTTATGTTATTGTATTTAGTTCCTAGAAACTATCAATGGGAATGTAATTATTCTTTTTGGATTTGTAGACGTGGGAGTTATCTTTAAATTATCATTCTTGTATATGAATGCTCATGTGAGAGGCAGTGATGGAGAGATCTTAGTAGCCTTTTGTATACCAAAATGTTGTATTTTGGAGTTATTACACAGATGCCCTTTTATTATATGGAAAAATTTAAATTCCATGCTTCTTTATCTTATGCACTCTGATGATTACATTGTAATTGCCCACATCAATTATGCTTATCAGGTTCTTTTGGGCCCATAAGTAGGTCTCGGGTACGGGTTTGTGCCGTGTAGGGCAAATCCAGATCTGGGGCGCTACACTAGAGGAATTTTTGGGCATACCCTTGGGACTTTATTACCCTTGGTTGTGCCTATAAATAGAGGGGACTTCCTCTTGCAAATGGTTGATAATTTGAAGCTTGGAAGCTCTGCAAGAAGAGGGAAAACTCTGTTGGATTGCTGCCTCAAGTGCTCAAGTCATCAAAGGTAAAGTCCTATTTCATTTCCAGCTTCTTCTTTACATTTCCAACTCTCAACTTCTACCTTTCTCTAGTGTAAGGCCTTGGGTTGTATTTTGTAGCCCCAAAACTCTTCCAAAGTACCTGGGAATCCTCTGTAGCCATAAAACGTAAAGAGAGAGCCTTGGGAAAAGGAAGATGGGATGGATCCTCTAAGTTTAGAACCTACATATGATGAAGAGCATGTTGGTTATTTTTGTGCCCATAGTTGCTACTCTGATCTATTTTGTATTATATTTGGATAAGATACAGGAATCCATGCTTTCAACAGCAATGGATTCCAATCTTCTCCTAGATATGTGGTTCTCGACATCTCACACACACTTTCCACTATTTTTGCAATGATAGGCTAGATCTTGGATTTCCATGTTTAATACGGGAAATCTGAGATTATTGGCTTTAGAATGAATTTTAGAACTTCATGAGATTGTTTTTCTTGATTTCCAAATGTTTTGGTCAAATCCACTTGCACACATGCACTAGTTTGGCTTTTTTCTTCAAAATCTTCAAAACAGGGCAGCATCTGTGGCTTGCCTTAGAATGCTCATAACTTCATTATCCGAATAAATTTTTGAGTGATTCCAAAGGCATGTGATAGATGAGCATGTCTAGTTTGTATCTGGAAATTTGAGTTTATTTTTATGAAGCCAATTTTTGACACCATCTGTTCAAAGTCTGTAAGTCAGTTCAGCCCAGATTGCTGAACTTGCCGCTTTGATGGTGCACCATTCGCTCAATTTTAATTCGTTTTGAGTGATTTCAGCTTCTATATTTTCCTAGAGGAATCTATTTGCATTTCCATTTGGTTTCAGCAGATTTGGATCTGATTTGTGGCCGGTTTGCTTGATTGACTCAGAGCTGCTCAATGGCATAGTCCTGAGCTAATCTGTGATCTTCAAGGCCTGTTCAAAGGCGCACACAAGTCACATCTGGATAGAGATTTGGGTGAGGTTTATTTCATTGGAAAGATGGCATCACATACTCCATCCATGCAAAATTTTACGGATTTTTATGAAGCCAAACTCCACGAATAAAGTTTCAAAGTTTCTTACTCGTCGTTTTCTTCTGATTTGCAACAGTAGGTTCAGATGTGGATTTCTTTCTTGTCTTAAATCGGATTGAGCTGATTTTTTTACTGAGTACTCTATTTCAAACCAGCTTTCTAATGGCTTTGGTTTCATGTGATTTGAATTTAAATTGAGTAATTTGTGGTTAATCAAAGCTTTCAAGTTCTTATAATTTGATTTTTCCATATTTGCCTAGACTTGGTTTTTCTTCAAATTTTACTTGGATTTTCCTTCATTCATGAAGCTCTAAAGTGATATGTCCATTAGGAGAGTCTAAATTTATTGGACTACTCATGTGGAATAATCACATACATTTTGGCTTATTTTAAGCATCCTTTGTTTACTTTTCTATTAGCAAACAATCCTTAGCTTGAGCAAGCATGTGACAACCGTCTTAGATGGATGAGTGGGGGTGCCTAACACCTTCCCCCACTCATAACTAATTCCCCTTACCTGATCTCTGAATTTTTCCTTCATTTAGAGCTACTTTGGCTCTATTTGACATTGATGAACCTTTTGGTGTCTATTCACACTTTAACTTGAATGGTGATGACTCTTTACTTTTATCGATCCCCGCGAGATGATATCGGAAGTCATCATGGGTGACATTTCCATGTTTCACAGGATCTCATTGAGATCAAATAGTGAAATTCATTTTTTTACCTTATATACCGTTGAAGTGCTAACCCATATAGATAATTATATTATCACAGGGCAAAAATACATTTAATTGAGGTGGAACATACACAATCCAAACTTAGAAATACTCAAGTGTGTGTTAACCTACTCAAATATGCATATTTTTTTCCAAATACAAGATACTATAGAAATAAATGCAATTTAGAAATCATGCTAGTGGAATTCACATGAAATATTTAATAACAAGGATAAACATCATTGTTTAAAACTTACTATACATATATAATCAATGAAATCCGATTTAGGACTCTTTGAATGCAAATAAATGAATCATACAGTCACACAACCATTCACGTATAAATTCCCCATTTTTAATTAAATTGGCCAAAATTCTCTTTCATACAATATGCTAAATTTCACCTAAATTACAATTTTTCTCTTTACTTTTATTAAATTGATCTTATCCTATTTTAAAATTAATTTATAAATCCCAAAAATCACTTTTAAACACTTTTTTTTATTGAATTTTGATTTTCCTTTCAAATTTTGATTAAAATATAATTATTTATTAGGATTTGGACTCATTTGTTGAATTTTATTTAAATCTAAACTAAAACTTAATTCTTCTTCAACTGCAGTACACTAATTTATCAATAAATATATCATTATATACTAAATCTATATATTTATTCAAATATAACTGTTTCTCGGATTACATACAAATTTTGTACTCAAAATTAATTATGTTTCAAATGTCGCATTGTTCCTGCATTTTTGTGTATGATTAAATGGCATACTTTGTGGATTTTTCTACATCAATCCAGGAATCCTCTTAACCTAAAATTAGTTCTTATGTAATCTACACCTGGTAAAATAATTTTTAAGCTATTAAACTAAAACTTACACTAGTGTTTGTATAGTTTTGTAAATATCCCAAAACTTTCCAAAACCATTTGAAACAAGGAAAACTAAAAAAAACAGAACATCCGTATTGCTCTGCATGATCAATCCCAAACGAAATCAAAGCTTAATAAGGCCAAGCTACATCAAATCCTTTGAATTCCAAGCAATATATATATATTATACTTCAAATATATATATTATACTTAAAATCTAATGGTGCATGTAAAACTTCAATAACCCACGTCATAGCTAAGAACAGTAAACACTAGTACTAACTCTACAACCAAATCTAAGCTATTTAAACAAATGTTTTGTTAATTTATAATACATATAATAGAAATTAAGTCTATCATTCAAAACCAACGTAATTGATGGACTTACTAATTTCTGTGTGCAGATTACAACCCCTCAAAGCTTCAATCTCCTCTTTAAGTAAGCAACTCACACCACCCAATTCTCATGCACTCAAGACACTCTTAGGCCATCTCAACTTAGCTCCTATACTACTAATCTCTCCTCCAAACCCTCAGCCAGACTAAAGGGAAAGAAGAACACAGAAAAGAGAAAACTAAGAGAATACTAGGTTTCTGTCGACTGTTTCAGAAGTATGAAGCTAACTTTAGTTTGCTACATGATTAATATGGTATACCAACCATGTACTGCAACCAGCATCACCGTTTGTTTGCCCAATCACATTTGCTATTTAAACTTAGGTGGCTCTAAGGTACATTCACCAAACACAATTAAGCCATACTCAAATTCAAGTACTGGAAATTGACAGAGGACATGATTTCAGGTAGTTCAACCTACAAGGACCAAATGATTCCATGCATTGTCCTTGTAGGAAAACCCCTACAAAGCAATAGAACACCATGAGAATGAAAGAAACAAAAAGCCAAGCATGACAACTAATAAAAGTACACTAGGGTCCTACTCTCCCACACCCTTTACAAGTACTCCACCAATCCATAAGAAGACCCCTAAATTGCACATGCTTAATTATAAGACCAACAATTATAATTTTTATATCAATAATTAGTACATAAATAGCACAAAATAATTTAATACTTTTCATCCAATAAAATATCAAGTTAGTCCCTAAATTAGCAATCATACATATAATTACATAAATTAAGAAAGAAAAACCTTAAATTCAAATTAACCTTAATAAATCCTCAAATAAATACATGATAATTAATAGAAAATCACTATAAACAAAATATAATTAATCCCACGTTTAAAACATGCGAGATAAATTACAAATAGGCCAATTAATCCAACTAATAAATATATTTAATTGCAATTAATTCAATAAATTCCTCAATAATTAATAGAAAATTCCAAAATAACTTCAAGTAATCTCAAACACAACAAAACACAAGAATATCAGAAACTGGGATGTTACAAAATTTATGGGGTAATTGGTTATAGTGATTTTCTTAAAATATATTCTAGATTAAGTCACCTAATTCTTTGTAATTTGAAAGCTTTATTAATAAAATATTATCTATTTAAAAAAATTAGATGATATTATCCTAAATATATTCCTATATCTTTATTTGATATCATCTATTTTAAAATTTTAATTTCCGGGGAAATTGGTTTTTAGTGATGCTTTTTTAGAATAACTCATGTTCAGTTACCTAATTCTTGATAAAAAATACCCTCAATTATTAACCTGATTAGAAGAATTTTTGGAAGATTTGTCCTTTGTATGCAATAAAAAATGACACTCATTCTCAATTATTTTAAAAAATATCGCTGTTTTAAAATTACATAGTGGCATGTTCTTATACCTTGGTTTTCAAACTAAATTCTTGGGGTCTTGACCTGTGTCAAAATGTGTGTGAATGTGACTGTCATCGGCCGAACCCAAGCCAACCATAAAGTAGCCTTCAATGTCAAATGCGATTTTCTCCTTCGCCCCACCAAAACATAACAAAAATTGCAGAATTAGTTTGGATTAGGTATCAGGTCGCGTTGGGTCTAGAATTGACAAATGAACCAAGAATATGTTTGGTTGTCGATTATGAGCGCAGGTGTTAGGTTAAGGTTTAGGTACATGGTTTTAGAAGAAATCATTTTCTAAATTTAACGAAATGTCTAACACTACAAAAAATTAATCTTTTTAGCGACAAAAATTTAGCGGTGAACATAAATATATGTTGTGATAAATATCATATAGCGACATACTTGAATGTTCTTCGTTAAAGAAAATAACATTTGCATTAATAAAAAAATCTTAAAAAATTATTTGTGGCATTTACTAAAAGTCGTCGTCAATAAAAAAACTATTTGCAACACTTGTTTCGCCGCACGGAGCGGTTACGTGCGCATTTTGTTTCCCACACCTGCTTGGAAACAAATCGGAGAAAGAAAACAGAGGGCGCTCATTCCATTTTGATCACACTCGCTCTTATATAGGGCAATTCGTTAGTCTGGTGGGAGAGAGAAATGGATTGCTCACCTGTCTGTAATACAAGAAACTAGCGTGCTTTCCTTCGATCTGGTTCGACGTCCCGAGTCTTACCTCTCTGTGGTTAGCTTTTTGCACGGACAATTTGAAGGTAAAGTTCTCTAAGTTCGTTCTTCTTGAGTTTCGATCCGGGAAAAAAATTTGGCTATGTTATCTCGAATCCTCATTTAATTGATATAGGAACCATTTGTATTAAGCTATGCTATATCAAGCTTGATCTGATTCTTTTTTTGCCCTAGCTGAAACCGTCATGTGTTTGAGTAGGAATTCAAACACACGAAGAGACCTCTGCTGTGTGTCCTTCTTACCGTAGATTTGATCACTGCGTATTTCTTATGGATTTATCCATCCAGCGGCGATCTTCTATTCTATCGAAATGGTGGATTTGGCTTTGAAATTCCTTCGTAATTTTAACTGCCACCGGAGCGGATTATTGCTTGTACGGATAAAATTTTCGTTGAACTTTCAATTGCATCGTGTTGCTGGTTTTGTTTTGTGTGCTCACCTGGATCTCTTTCCGTTTTGAATGATCTCACCGATCTAGGGCTCCTACCAATTAATCGGCTTCTTTTTTATGCTATACTCAATCGATCGGATTGCACGCTCAATAAAATCATTTTTCTTTTGTTAGTTTCTGCTATGCTCACCTGGATTGCATGCTTTTGTTGGTTTGATATGTTTCTGTTGTTAGTTTTAATTTATCATTTTAGTGATTCTTTTATAAATAAAAATTTTAGTGATTCTTTTGTTTCTGTATCTCTGTTCTCTGTTCTCTGTTCTCTGTTTCTGTTCCCTCTTGAATGCGTACTTCGTCCATGTTTTGACTTAACTTTACTATGAAGATCGACCATGAGAGAGAGAGAGAGAGTAAACAATGAGCGAGGTTTTGAACATCTGGAGAACTAGGTTTTAGTCGTCGTGCAGGTGTCTCAACCAGTTGGTCGTCTGAAGAGAAAGGAGAGATGGCTTTCCAGGTGTCACGTGATTCACAGCTGTTACAAGATTCTTCATAACCCTCATGAAGCCAAATTGTTTTTGTTTTTCTGATGATGAATCCATTCATTATCCCTGAATATTCAAATACCATATGTATTTTTTCCTTTTCTAATCGTGGCTCATGGATTGAAGATTATGATGTGACTTAATGGCTAGAAAATATTCCATCAACCCTGTTTTTCTCCTCCTCTGTTTTGCAATCTGAAATCTTTTGCTTTATTTTCTTCAGGTCTATTAAGGTGTGGGAAGAGCTGCAGACTCTGCTGGATGAATTACCTGCGGCCGAATATCAAATGGGGAAGCTTCATTAGAGAGGAAGAAGAAACCATTATCAAGTTGCACGAGCTGTTGGGGAACAGGTGTGTATCTTTCAGTTTCCAGTTTTCTTCAATTTCAAGATAACTTTCTAGACATGAAAATTAATGATACCTTAAATAATGAGATGATCCTCTTGAAACATGAAAGATCAAGATTAATTCAAGCTTGTTCACAGGCCTATTTCAACACTGATCTAGAGCCATAGAAACTGTTTTAATTAACTCCTGGTTCAGTTGCTGTTCTTGATTTCCTATTGTCATTAGTTTAAGAATTTTTCACTGTTTTCAATAATGAGGTTGCTCAATAGAACCCACATGTTATGCATTTCTTTATTGTGTGATTCTGACTTACACTTAGCTCATAAATCAATATAATATTGTCATTTAATAAGGTGACTACTTTGTCCTTTTGGTGAAGAAGACTTGGGTTTCACTAGTTAGTTTTTTCTTTTGCTATGGTTAATTCTTAGACTTGGGTTAGATTTTTGTTAGCTAGTGATCAATGGTGTAAGATTGTCCACAACTGTTTGTAGAAGACTAAAGAGCAACAAGAGAAATTAGAGCTTTAGTAATGCTTAGGGATATATACGATTAACAAGAGAAATTGGATTTTATTTGTCCTTTACTTGTTATATGAATTGGATGAGTTCTTTTTAGTTCCATTTGTTTACATATTTGTCTACGCAAATGTTTCCTTTTTTTTTCTTTTGCAATAGATCACATTATGGCTTCAACCTTGAGTTCAGAGATGCTACCCACTAGTGAAGGCACCTCTGTGCCTGCCCCCAAGAAAAAGGGAAGGGGTTGTACTCGAATGATGAGGTGGCAACATATGGCACCTAGAGAGAAGACCCCTATTATATTAAATAGGGATGGAGTGCCAATAGGGAAGACTGTTGTGGTTTTATCTTCTTATTTAGGAGTTAAATACAAGAGCGGTGAGGAATTGCCATTCGATAGAAGGACATGGTGGCAGATGGATTCTTAATTAAAGGAGAGTATTTGGACGGATGTTAAAGTAAGTAAAATATTAATGATGTTGTGAATTGCATACTGAATTGAGTTTGTTTGGTATGGCATTAGCTTTTTTTTTTAACTAATATTTTTCCTATGCTAGCAATTTTTTGATATCGACATTCGAGGAAAGGCATACGTCATGAAAACTGTTAGTAAGTTGTGGAGGGAGTGGAAATGTAGATGCAAGCGTAAGTATTTTGATCCATACGCTACACATGATGAGAGGTTGAAGAACGTACCACCTGCTGTCGTCCCCGATCAATGGCCACAACTTGTTGAATGGTGGGAAGACGAAGAACATAAGGTATTAAATATTTTACTTAAATAAAAAAAATTATTATTACGATAACTAAGTTGCTTAAAATTTTTTAGGATAAATGTGAAAAGAGTAAACAAATTCGAGCCATGCAAAAACTTTTGCATACATCCGGACGGAAGAGTTACGCCTGTGTTTGGCATGAATTGGTAAAATTGACCATTGGCAGATTGTTTCTTTTAATTTCTCATCAACTTAATTTATATGTTGTTATTTGTTTGCTCTGTTAACTATTTTTTTTTTTTTTTTTGGAATTATAGGAGGAGAAGAATCCAGGAGTAAACATTACACGGTCAAAAGTATTTCTTCAAACACATAAGCGTAAAAATGGAGAGCCAGTAAATCAATGGGTAGGCGAAAAAATTGTAAGTACGCTTTCTTGGCTAAAATTTACCATCAACAGTTTAAAGATGTAAGTATGCTTTCTTGTTGTAGTAGTGGTACATCATGAATTAACATTTGTAGAGGCTAATGGAAGATTTGTTATCGCAACCTGAAATTGAATCTCAAGATAATATGAAATTGAATCTCAAGATAATATCAAGAGAAATGATGTTTATTCCCAAGTTATGGGAACAGAAGAGAGGCGGGGCCGAATACGTGGATATGGGTTGGGCCTAACTCCAAGCACCTTGTGGGGATCTTCTACAATTCGAGGAAGTGCAAGTACAGATATTGCACTGCAGGATGCAGTTAAATCATTAAAGGAAGAGCTTGAAACCAAAGATGCAGAAATGGCCTTGCTGAAAAAATCAATGGCTGCAAAGGATGTAGAAATAGCCTCCATTAATGAATCCATGGCAGCAAAGGACACAGAAATAACCTCGATTAACGAAACTATGGTATTGCTTTTATATCGAATCGACAAAATGGAGAGAACATTGGTAAGTAATTTGTCTTCGCAATTGATTGTAAAAGTCTTAAAAAAAAGATTTAATATTTATTATTTTATTAACGTATATTCTCCGATTTTCTTACCAGAAATTCCATGGAGAATTGACTAACAAGGGGAAACAGCAAGCTTGAGAACTATCCTTTTTTCTTGTTCATATAGGATTTGCATCTTTTTACTTATACTTGAAGGGAAAACAGTGGGCTTGAGAACTATCTTTTTGGTTTCTTGTTCATATAGGATTTGCACCTTTTTTCTTATACTTGTTTTTTCTTTTTCGTATTGGAATTTAGTAACTTTTCTTCTTTTTCCATTGTCTATCTTGATCAATTTTTCCTATTGTTTGCTGATGCTTTTTTACTGAATAATCCATGATGCGTCATTGTTGGTGATCTCATACATTCTTCAACTACTGCACATTTCTGCACTAAAAACACATGTAATGTTTATACTATAGCTTAGAAAAACTATCAAGTTTGAAATACTATTGATTTGTGTAATGGGTCTTATTAATGCACCAAGGAGATTTTCTAGTTCAATGTCACACATTGAAATGCAGATGTCCTTCTCTAGCACCATTCAATGGTGAAGAGATTTAGGCATATGAGACCTTATTATTTATCTGCAGTAGATGAAAGTGAACAGGTGCTCTTGTTGTCCTTGTGTATCTCTGTAGGGGGCATAGAAAGCCAGTATCTCGTATATTATCTAATATGCTCCATTTATGCAATAAGCATCCACTATAATGAAGTACTATCATCTGTTTTTCAGCTATGGTTGGTGATGTCAATATATACATGGATGACTTGGATGATTCACAAATGGCAGAGATCGAAATAATGATAGCTGAACCCAAAAGGTATGAGAAATTTTTTTAGGCTACTAATTGCGTAAATGATGTTATTGTAAATTGGATTTTCATTTTCGTTTTCTTTTCTCATGGTTTACTAGTAATATTGTAGCACATCGCATGTGAAAAATAACTTTTATTTTTTTATTATTGTCAGATCCGTTAAAAGAAAAACACAACATTACTTCAAAAGCCACAGCTATATTTGAATTTTAGAACCTATTTACATTTGACAATCAGTAATTTTTTGTGAATTGCATACTTGTTTCTTTGGCAATCATCTTGCAGGTGACAAGTAAACCGGTACTTATATACCCAAATAGTGGTGAGACTTATGACGCTGTAAAAAAGAAGTGGGTGGTGAGTTTCTGTATTTTTTTCTCTGTTATATTGTGCCTGGACCTTGGCCATGCCATAGATATCTCAACCTCTAATGCCATGTGGATACCTTTTTATGGCTTTGAAGACCATGATCAAGTTGACTGTTCTTTCTTTATGTGAAGATCGTAGAACATTAATTCAATCCAACAACATGGGAAATAATGATTTCTTTCATATAAGACATGTTTCATGCCATGATATCCTCATCATATATCCATGCTCACATCCTCCTTTTCACTTGCAGGAATCTTCTGGGGTTTCAGATGAAGATTTTGTGTCATATGTGGGCGAATGGCATGAGGCTGGCGCTTCTCTAATAAGAGGTTGCTGCAGGACAACTCCAAATACTATCAGAGCCATAGCAAGGTGTCTCTCAAGTAAAGCTGTTGCTCTTTGCCAACCATGATCTGCCTTCCCAACCCAAGACTCAGATTGTTAAGGAGAAAGGGTTGAGTTAAGGATTTAATTCAATTCATTCTTTTTATGGTTCTTTTTAATTAATTATATTGCAGTACGTTAGAATGTATTATTTGGTTTTAATTTGTTGAATGTATTATTTTGTTATAGTACATTGGAATTCTATTGGATTTATTGGTTAATTAATTATTACACAGGTTCAAAGGAAGCTACAAAATGATTTTTAAAAAAAAAAAAAAAAGAGAATTTAAATCTATAATGTCGTACATTTGTTTGTTGTTAAATAACACTTATTGCGGCATTCACAAGTGTATCACTAAATTAAGCAAATTGAGGCGTTCATGTGTGTCGCTTAAAAAAATAAATAGCGGCATTCATATGAGTGTCGCTGTACTACATTTACAGTGGCAAACATAGCGACACTCATAGAATGTCGCAAATGTTCAGCTTTGGTGACGAACTCAAAAAACGTCGGCAAATTATTTGCGACACAACCTTTGGTGACAAAAGCAAGTTCGCCACAATGTTCGTTGCGAATAGTTATAGCAACATTCATTTTAGATTTTGCAGCATTCTTATGAACCCCACAAAAAATATAATTTTTTGTAGTGTAATCAAAACTTATTATAATGATCAAAACTAATGTCAAAAAAAAAAAAAAAATTCTATGCACAGGAGGATTGATCTTTTATAGATCATCATCTATTGATATAGATCCTCGTATTTTAGACCTCTAACTAAAGTAAAAGAAAATTCTGTTCAGGCTCATTGTGCTGATGCTAACAAGTGATTACTCTATCTAATCATAGTTTGCAACTTTGCAAGGAAAAGCTTCCTCTCCTTTTGAACAGTGTCATCGTCATGATACCCAGATCTATCATCTATATTAATACATGCTAGTCCTAGTTCATCGATGTTTTAGCATGATAATTATATTCACTAAAGCATCTCTCAAGCAGCTTGAAAACCTACTTGGTGAACCTTAACAACATTCTTATTCAGAAGATAAAACCCATTGAGATGCATAGAATGACTTAATTGAATTGATTTGAAGCTTATATTTGGAACCTAAGAAGTTTAAGATGCTCTTTAGAAGTTTAAGATCGATAGAATAGGCAAACCACCCACGGTAATCTCTCCACTAGATGTGATTGTCATGATTGGAATGACTAAAGGAGTAAAGATAGAATCCTCTCTACTCCATCACATGCAGATTATCAGGATCTGAATTTCTTCTTAATCGAAGATTATCAGGAGCTGTTGGGTAGAAGGTAGAATGTGAAAACCCAAAATAAATGCTACTCCATCGTAGAAATTAAGAGAGTTGTTGGGTATAGAAACTAGAAATAATAGTCCAGAATCCTTTCGTTTAGAGTTTACGTACGTTGAATAATGAACAACGAAAAGGAAGCAATTCAAACAATAATAAACCCTAGAAAATGAAGAGAGATGAAATAAAAAGAACATAAAAATATAACAAACAAAATATCCCTCAATCACCTCTAGTCATGATGCAATATCGTTCAGAATGGTTCTTTAAATTCTAAGCTTTCATCGATCCATAACCAGAACAATGGAGGCATGACCTGTGCGTTGAAGAAGAAGGCTTGGTTGATGTATTTACAACTTATGCCATTGTTAAAAGTTCATGTTATTTACAATTATGCCACTGTAAAAAAACGTAGAACTTATTTCTAAATTTTAAAAACGGGGTGAAGAGCGTTTCTAGTTATACATGGTTTTTGTCATTTTCATTCTAAGTATAGCTTACACTTCATGTCAAAATTCATTTTAAGCCTTAGAACTCATTCCAAGCCTGGGAATGAGTTCCAAAAATTCAAAATTCCATTACACTTCATCTCCAAAAATTTCCCATCGGAGAGAGAGCCAATCGCACTATTCGAGCTTGTGCCCTGTCACATCAGTCTCATCAGACTCTAAAGAAATAGAAAACCTGATATATTCATGTGCTCGAGCCTGTGCCCTGTCACATCAATCTCATCAGACTCTAAAGAAACAGAAAACCTGACATATTCACTATGAGACATGGAAAAATCAATTTAATGACTTCCTCATCATCATGCGGGATTCATTAAAAACAAATAGTCGCCACCATTCTTTTTAGGTGTGAATGGACACAAAAAATCTCAAATAAGCACAAAAAGGCAAATTTAGGGTAAAAATAACCTTATTAAAAAAAACAACCAGAGATGGGTAAGGGGATTAGGTTATGAACAGGGGAAGGTGTTAGGCACCCTATTCATCCACACAAGGTGGTTGTTAGGTATTGTTCATGTTAAAATAAAGGAAAAAGGGTTTGCTACAAAAAATATGAAAAATCACAAAAAGGACAAAAGTGTATGGTTTTTTCATACGAATAGTCTGATTGATCCAGAATTTTCAAATATGATCATACCATTCCCCATTCCTAGGGTTTCATGATTAAAATAAAATTGAGATAAAATCAAATAAAACCAAAATAAAGTGAAAATTTAAAAAATCTGGCTTCAAGTTAAATTCTAGAAATCTAGAAAAATATGATTTTTATGAAATATTATAGAATTGAACCTGAATAGTCCAGGACATAGATATAACCCAAATTTCACATTAAATCAAGAAATCAAAACCAAAAATACCCACGTTGATGAAAAACATCAAAAGGGGAGAATTTAGACCGTAGGGTCTTCTCTCAAAAGTGAAAAAGGACTAAAAAACCACATTATGAAACCCTAAAAGTTACTTTCAGGCTTCTGAATCCAGATCTATCATATAGATGATGATAAATCCAGGATCTTAGCATAATATCACAAAAATCATGAAAACAGTGCTGTAGGTGCAAAATTGTGAAAAATCCAAATTTTATAAAAAAATGGGGATCTCATGCTATAAACATCATGAACTCATAGGATTCATCCAGATTCAAAATAAAATCATTAAAACATGATTAGGATATCAAAAACAGCCACATCTCACAGATTAAAGCACATGGGGGCCTACCCTACGGATCCACCTGTTCTCTTTTCCCCTAGCTCTCTCTTCACGTTTTACGGCTAGAGAGACTCTTGAGGTACTTGAAGATATGTTTGGGTATACAAACACAATCAAATGCCTTATTTTATAAAAAAAGAGAAAAACAGATTATGGGGTTCTATTCTAGTGATCCACCTGTTCCCCTTTCCCCTAGCTCTCTTTTCACGTTTTACGGCTAGAGAGACTTTTGAGGTACTTAGAGACAAGTTTAGGAATATAGAATAAAAGAAGGCTTTATTCTACAGCAATGGAGAAGAATAGATTAATTCTAGAAAATAAAAGTAAATAAAAGGGAAAAGGGACTTACCTGGATTGAGCAAGCAAAGCAGTAGGGATTCCTTTCTTCTCTTAGAGCTCTTGAGTTTTCAAATTTTCGTGGCCTTTTGCTTAAGGATCTCATCTCTATTTATAGGCAAGCCCAGGGGTATGGCTGGTCCAAAGAGATATACCATGATCCCCTAGATTGGGTTAAAAATAGGGATAATGCCCATCCATGGCCAACAAAGATAATTCGAGCGAAATAAAGAGATAATTCGTTCATCTAAATATATATTGGACTGAAGATAAAGCTCAGAAATCGAGAAAGGATAAAATTCACACAAATTTAATGTGCCCGTAAATGATTTACGGTCCAGTGGTGTCCGTATATTCTTTACGGGCGCGGCATGCCCGTATACGAAAATTGGGCACGCTCAGTCCGTAGGTACAATACGGGCAACGCTTAAATTATTGAATTTCATTCATTTTTGGTCTGTTTTAAATCCCAATTACATGTTTTTAGTTATTTTTTCATTTTGTAATGCAATTTGAGATGTCTTCGTTAACGTGCTTGAGCCTGTGCCCTATCATAGGTATGGGCGGCGGGCCGGCCCGGCACGCCTGAGGTGTGCTCGGGCGGGCCGCGGGCTTGACGTGCCGCGGGCCTGGCGGGCCGCGGCATGCCAGGCCCGTTTGCCCCATTACCCCAGCCCGGCACGGCACGCCCCAGCAGGCGTGCTGTGCCGGGCCTAGCCCGTCGGGCCGTCGCCGGGCCAGTATTAAACTTAAATTTTTTTTTAAAAATAAAGAAAAAATTCAAAAAAATCACCAAAAAATCTAAAAAAATCATTAAAAAATTCTGAAAAATATTTTAATTATTCACAAAATTGTTTTACACATATTTGGATAGATTTTGCTCAAAAAAATATAAATTACATCCATTAAAAGACTTAAAGTAGTCTAATTAAAAACTATGGACTTAACAAATATATTTAATTGGAGATTTTGTAACAGTTTTTTGGGTTTATTTATACTTAGTTATTTTCTTAGCTTTAAATGATTATATAAGAGTTTCAACAATCATGTGGTATCCTTAATGTTTAGGTAAAATATTTTAATTATGATACTATTGTTGCAAGAAGTTGATCTGTCCTAGTGGTTAAGGAGACAGATTTTCAGTCCCTTGGACAAGGTTCGAATCTTCTTATGGACAAATTTTGGCTATTTAAGCTAGTTTGGGCTGTTGGAGCGTGCCCACAGGCAGGCCAGCCCGTCTGGGCGCACGGGCCAGCCCGCCTAGGCACGCGCGGCCCGCGCCGTGCGCGGGCCCGGACCGGCACGCGAGCCCGCATGCCCTGGCGGGCCGTGCCCAAACGGGCCGCGAGGGCAGGACCCCCGGCCCGGACGTGCTCGAGCCTGTGCCTGATACATAGTTTCATCAGACGCTAAAGAAACAGAAAACCTGACATATTCACGTGCTTGAGCCTGTGCCTATCAGATCAGTCTCACGAGATTATAGAGAAACAGAAAACTTGACATATTCACGTGCTCGAACCTGTCCCCTATCACCAGCCTGTATTCTACCACATCAGTCTCATCAAATTCTAGAGAAACAGAAAACCTGTCATATTCACGTGCTCGAACCTGTCATTAGTCTCCTTTTTTTTTTTTTTGTGCGAAGCACATCAGTCTCATAGATTTCAAAGAAACATAAACGTGTTTTTCTATACTGAGAAACATAAACTGACATATTCACGTGCCAACGAATTTTTTTTTTTTTGTTGGAAACGTGCCAACGAATTGAACATTATTAGGTTACTCGACGTATCACTAAATTGGCGCACCAATTTTATTAGTCGTTTGAGTTGGCTCCAGCTCACATTTGTTTATTAGTCTCTTTATCCGTCTCCCGTGACGTTTTACAAAAGCTTATATGATATTTTTGAAAGAATCCACAACCCATGGTGGCGTGCCACTGAAAAATCGATTTTTTTAAGTGGCGATGTGTTTCGACACAAAAAATCGGTGTTTTAAAAATTGATCAATTTTTTCGGCGTGTCGGCGAAAAATTGGCAGCGTGCCGAACAAAACGGACCGAAACGAGCAAAAATTGATTTTTTAAAATTTTCATCAACGATTTTGGCAGCGTGTTGACGAAATTTTCGGCATGCCGCCGAAAAATCGACAGAACAAAAAAATCACTTTTTTTTTTATTTTTTGCCTTTTTTTATTTTTTCGACGTTTCGCCGGTATACCGGGGGCAAGCCGCACCGATATTACAAACCTTGCCACAACCACAGCCTCAACCTTTTTCACCTCTCACTTCTCCATTATTAAATACCGGAGTTAACAGATTGGCCCACCTTCTTCTTGTTGGAGCGTGGTCCCATGTCACAGCTTACTTAGGCGCAAGTAAATATGCACTTATTGAACAGGAGAGCGCATTTTATGGGATTTGCATCTCCTACAACGCACGTTGTATTCATTTTGGGGACCACGCATCCCATGTGACGGGGTGTTTACGATGTCCATTGCATTTCGATGGGACTCATTTTTTTGTTTTTTTGATAAAAGACATTTTTATGGGACTCAAAAGTCAAAACATCTTTCTTTCAACCTTTTTTATTTTTGGTGTTGTAAGCCGCACGATTCTAATAAGAAGTTTGAATATTCCATTTGGTCCGTTGTTGGCTCTTAAAGCCACTGCTCTTCTGACCGTCTTTGTTAATAAACTAAGCAATTGCCTAACCTCCTTCCGCTTCTCCATTATTAAATACCGGAGTTAACAGATTGTTCAAGTAAGTCTAAGAGTTCGAAAATTAAAGGAGAAGACAATGGCGACCCAAGTAGACTACGATCGAGCAAAAGAAGTGAAGCAATTCGAAGAGTCAAAGATGGGAGTGAAAGGCCTCGTCGATTCTGGCATCACTTCCATCCCTCGCTTATTCATTTATCCTCCTGAATCCCGGCCCCGCCCTGCCGCTATTCATAAGGATCCAAATGTCATCATCCCCGTAGTTGATCTCTCCAATGCCGATTCTGGCCGTCGATCCGTCATCGTCGACCAAATCCGACAGGCTTTGCGTACGTTAGGGCTCTTCCAAATCATCAACCATGGGATCCCCTGCAACGAAGTCCTCGACAGCACGATCTCCGCCGTCAAAGCCTTCCACGAGCAACCGATGGAGATGAAGTCTCCACTATATGCTCGGGAGATGGAAAGCGGCGTCTCTTACTTCTCCAACTTGGACCTCATGTTCAACTCTAAGCCAGCGTCCTGGAGGGACACACTCCTGATTAATTTCGGTCCGGAAGGGCTGGAATCCGATAAGCTACCAGAGATCTGCAGGAAAGAGCTGGTTCAGTGGCACCAGCACACCAGTCGTTTGGCAGAGTTGCTGATGGAGATGATTTGGGAAGGCCTAGGCTTGGTGGAGGTAGCAAAATCGAAGAAGATGACATGCTTGGAGGGGAGATCAACACTGGGACTGATCTATCCGTACTGTCCAGAGCCTGATCTGACGATGGGGGTTCAGTCTCATACTGATCCATTAGTGTTGACGATGCTGCTGCAAGATCAGATCGGAGGGTTGCAACTGAAGCATGAAGAGGACTGGGTGGACGTTAAGCCGATTGCCGGAGCTCTCGTCATCAATGCTGGAGAGTTTCTCCAGGTAACCTAGCTCTTAATGGGTTGAAATCGTCTGCCGCTAGGTTGGTGCCGCAGATGATGCAGCATCGTTGGATGCTGCCACGTGTAGCATCCAACAGCAGCTGTTTACATTAAAAAAATGTGAAGTGACATTTTACATTGAAATAGAAATTGCCATTGGATGCTACACATGACAGCATCCAACAGTAGCTGCATTGTTTGCCGCACCAACTCAATGGCAGACGATTTCTTCCTGGCTTTTAATGACGGCAAGTATGTGTCTGCCTGCACCTTTAAATGATAAATGCAATATCTTAACCTAAAGAAATGGTGTGTTTCAGATACTGTCAAATGACGAGTACGTGAGCGCGGACCATCGAGTGTTGTCCAACCCTTTCCGTGAGCCCCGAATCTCCATTGTCTCCTTCTTCAACTACAGCAACATGGAGGACGTGTATGGGCCATTGCCAGAGCTCGTATCGCCGGAGAAACCAGCGGTTTACCGGTCATTCACGATTCCGGAGTCTATGGAAAGGTATATCGGACAACATTTCGATGGACAGTCCTTGAGAAACTACTACAAAATTTGAAGAGACAACGCGCATGATTGTTTGTTGGAAATAAATTCAAACTTTACTGTTTGGATATTATTTAGATGTGTCATGGGTTTTAGAGTCCTAATGTGGGAAGGTTTTAGTGTTTTTTATTTTATGGGATGTTGTTATTTTGATAGAGTTTAAGTTATATGGGAATCCTATTAGTTGCTATTTATTAGGATGGTGGAGTTGTGTTAGAGATAAAGTAGTAAGTAGCAATCCTAGTAGGAGTATATGTTGGAGGTATATGGAGAGTCTATATATGGTGAACTCTTATGTATTTTACGCATGATGTTGAGATCTTATATGTAGAGATCTAGAAAATAAAAGGATTTATTTCAGTTTTATGTTTTGGCGTATTTTCTCTCTATATTATTGCCTACATTGTTTTCGACTCAACATTTGTTAAAGTTGATTTAATTAATTTCCTTGTTTTCCTAATAAAGTCTGCGTAACAAATTTCTGGGGCTCACTTAAATAGATATCATGTCATTCTAAATAGGTAGTTACAACGTGTTTAAATATAAACGAGAGAAGAGCAGTAGTGGTATAGTAGGGAATTATTTTGTTTGGGGAGGATAATGTTTGGAAGAAAAAAGAGAGGGCCAGAATCTGTAGAATATTCTCCCTCTTCTCTTCATTAATAGTATAGATTCCAACAGAGAACTGAATTTGGTTTCATTGAATTGTTTTAGAAGTGTGACACTTCCAGTTCCAAGTAGTAGGTGAGATGGCAATGTGCAGATATTTGAACGTGGTAAGACACCACTTCCTACCCTCTCCTCCTCTTATGTTCATACCTTGCATCATCGTATCAATGAAACATGTGCGGCATGGTTATCAACTAAACCTGTCAGCCTGCCGAAATGTGGAGATTTTATACAAAATTTCTGTGAAGGGAATATATGACCATAACCATAATATATATGACCTATGATTTTAGGAAGGGAATTATAATAACTTAATATAACATATTAGCCCCTAATGTTCTAAAATATCAAAAGAAATTATAAATAAGGGTGAAAGTGTAATTTAAAATATCAAACATGACTAAAACTATTTCAAATTTACCAAAGAAACCCCTTGTATCAACACAATTAAAAGCCCTCTCTCTTCCGTGGTGTGATGCTTCGGTTGGCAAACCCAACAATGTGCTCCCAAGACCGCCTGGAGAGGTTTCTTTGGCAGAACAACTGGATCACGGCGATGGCGACGGGTCTGGCAGCTGGAATAGGAGCAAAGCAATACTTGCCACACTACATGCAGGAGAAGTAGTGTATTGGAACTTTTTGGCAGGAAATGGCAATAGTTTTTAGCGTGAAATCTTGCCTTTGATTCCATCAACTTGTTGTCACTTGGTCAATGCATCTTCAAGAGGATTGAACCCGTTGTTAGTTCTTCAAGAGAAAAAAACAGGGTTGGGTATTTTCGATTGTACCCGTAGAAGAACTCATGTTGAGATTCTTCCTTACGTCACAATCTATGCATTTGGCTTCAAACTAATCCTCACTGTTGAATCACCTAATTGTATGCAATTGAGGGCATTGAACTATTGAAGTTGGGGCTTCGGCTAAGTTCTTCGATATTATGAGATGATGGCATGAGTTGAGGATCACCTGGGATGATTGATGATAGCCGAATGATTGGAACAACTAGTTGACAATGAATATTATTCGAAAGAGACGTAAAGTACAGAGAAAAAACACCAAATTTGTAACGATGGAGGAAGAAGAGAATCGCCAAGCGGGAGAAGACGATGGTGTAGACATCCCAAATTGTATTATATAAAACAATGAGTGTATATATGTAGAAAAATTTCATTGGTGTTTGATCAAAATTATATTTCGGATATGAAGGTTTTATGTGTAGTCGAAATACTATTGTGGTCGTAAGGTTTTTTGGTGTAACTGAAATTTTATTTCGGTCAGGATTAATATAAGAATAGCTGAAATTTTATGTCCGATCAAATTGATGAGCTAACATTTCTAATCTTTGGCAATTATGCCACATCAGCAAGAGCATGTGGGTTGTAGCTGAATTTGATCCGAACTTTAACTTTCTTTATACGTATATTTTTTGATGACCGAAATTATATTTCGGTTATGAGGTATTTTGTTTTTAGCCGACTTGAGTTTTCGGTCATGAACAAATTATTTCAAATTGAAAGTTTCCATGAGCTTTCTTTTATTTACCTTTAAACCTCTCTCTAGGAAACTTGAATCCCCCAAATTGACCTTTGAAATTGATCAAATTCCCCCAAATTCTTGTTTTAGGCTTGAATTGGAAGGATCTAGACACATTTTTGTGTTGAACTTTGGGACTTTTCTACCCTCTCTCTTGCCTATAAATAGAGGGTCTTTCCTTTAGCAAAGGGCTGGAATTTTGGTGCTCTAAAGCTGTTGAAGAAGAAGGGAAACTCTACCCAATTCTCCACTCAAGCTTCCAAGACACTCAAGGTAATTCTCTAACTCATTTCTTTACAATTTCTTTCAATTCAAGCACTTTTTCATCTTCTACCTTTCTGTAGTGTAAGGCTTGGGTATGTGTCAACCCCCAATCACGTTTTAGAATACCTTAAGCCACTTCTCTAGCCGTAAAACATGAAGAGAGAACTAAGAATTGCAGAATTAATTAGTTTGGATTAGGTATCAGATCGCATTGGGTCTATAATTGACAAGTGAACCAAGAATATGTATGGTTGTCGATTATGAGCACAGGTGTTAGGTTAAGGTTAAGGTGAGGTTTTAGAAGATCATCATTTTCTAAATTTAACGAAATGTCTAATCAAAACTTATTATAATGATCAAAACTAATGCAAAAAAAAAAAAAAAAAACCTTATGGTTTACCGGTGGTTCACCTTGGTGGGTGTAAACAGTCTCATTAGAATGGACCTGATGCAATAGAACCCAGTTGCAGGTGAGCAAGGAATGCCTATGGTAGTCCCACAGTTATCATGGTTAAAGTTGTGGCACTACAAAATAGGCAACTTTTACCGACAGTAGAAACCCGCTGGTAAAGGTAAGGTAACCGCCGGTAATGCTTTTACCGGCGGGATGTCTAAGTGTCGCTGGCGATTCCGTCGGTGATGGAATTAGAGGCGGTAGTATATTATCCCCGATATTTCTTGCAAAGCGACAACCGCAACTATTTTCTGCTGCAAAATGTAGACCCTTTACCGGTGGTAATTGTATACCGCCGCTTATTCTATTGCATTTACTGGCGGGAAATGTTACCGACGCCTTAGTTATTCACAAGGCCGGTGGTAGCTTTTACTGCCGGTAAATATGCTAAACTAATACCGGCGGTAGTTTTACCGGTGGTAAAAGCTATTACTAAATTACCTTTTATTTTACCGGCGGTAACCTTTTTTGCCAGTAAAAGGCGTGATTAAATTCTTTTTGCTTTTATTGGCGGTAGAGAGTATCGCCGGTAAAAGAATATTGATCATATGACCTTTTTTGCGGCGGTAGCTGTTACCGCCGCTAAAGGTAACACCTGCAGGAAAAATAAACAGCTGTTAATTCTTCCATTCCATTCATTATAATTGCACCTGTAATAACCTGTGAGAAATAAAAAAATTTCCCTACTACAATAAAGAAATCTGTAGAAAGCAAAAACTAAATAATGAAAAGTAATCCAACTATATACAAATCTAAAAATAAAGAACACAAAATAAGTCAATATCTCTTTCAAATTTAACACAATCAATAACATGTCCAATTGGGCACATCGTCTGGCATTCCTGCATGAAATAGAAAATTCATTAATATTTGATCATTTTTGATTAAACTGTCAGACTTTTCCTTTCCTTGCACCTCTTTAACATTTGAAGCTTGCTTCTGAGATCTTAACACACTGTTATTAATAACTTGAATGCCCCTATGATAAGCTTGATCTTCCAAATGAAGACCACGATTTCCATCTACCTGCAGTTGTATTTTATATAAATCATTGTGTTACACCAGAGGCAGCAGCCAATGATTTACAGATTACAGCATGCAACATACTCACCTGCTGGTGAAACTCAAACTCATCCTGCATTCCCACTGGTTCCATTTGAAAGCATTGATCCCTAGCTATTTCATCCATCAATTTTAACTTCACCTCATCAGGAATCGACTTCATGCAGAGTTTCTCAGTTATCTAAAATTAAGAATCAAACAAGTTGGAGTAAGAAACCAGAGAAACAAAACAATGAAGCAATTTCCTTATATCCTCTCTTCAGAAAGCATACATAAAGAAGAAGTTCATCAAGAGCCTAATGAAGACCTGACGATTCACAAGGCTTCCAGGGAGTAATTCAACAGCAGCAGTTGCAAAGTAAATCACGGAGTTAACAGGCCAACTTCCAGGTATGCAAAGTTATAATGCATGATCTTAAGGCATAGATGCAGCGAATCAAATCACACTAAGTAATACTAGGCCATTAAGTAAAGCAAGAATAATCATGACAACAGATAAAGACAAGATAAATAAATAAACATCGTAATTGTCTTACCTTTTATTAATATAGGCCTACTAACAAAAAAAAAAAAAAATATTAATATAGGCCATTAAGTTGTTTGTGAGATAACAAATTGTGTAAGATGGATAATGGCTTTGAACTTTACAAACATGATCAAGAATAGATTCATTGATAGCAAGAGAGCAGAACTCATCAGCTTCATATACAAGTAATACATATGGAACTTCAGATCCCTTGGATGAAAGCTGAAATAATTCACAAATATGGTCAATATTCGTCACAAATATGGTCAATATTCGAGTTTGGGGTGCATTCATAAACTATATTAATATCAAGAATTACAACAATTAATAACTCAAAATAACTCAAATTAGGCCCGAGAATCCTTTCAATAAAAAGCATGTAATTAAAAACGAAGGATAGTTAAAGGGACTATTTCACTTGGCCTGTTATAGATCACCAATAATTATTTAACACACACATGCACATATATGTTTATTGTACTATAATTAATGGACAATAATAGGAATTCTAGTCAACAATCTAATTCTTTCTCAAGAGATAACCAATTCATCTCCAGAGAAAGACATATCTCTCTGGCTTTAATCAGATGTAAAATAACTTGACTGCCTGGTGAATAAAACTAACTTTAATAATTAATGATTAAGAGCAGAATGGTGGAAGCAAACAGAAAAAATGAATGGCCTCAAATTGAGTGTAACTATTATGTTAATGACACTTTCAACATTTAAACATACATTTAAAACTGCAACTGATCGTCTTTCAATACAAACAGTCCATGGATTCTATCTTAGCTCCTATGCCACCACCATAAAAGAATTTATTCCAAATATTTGGAGTTGATTATCTACCACCTCTATATAGATAAAAAAATGTCAAGACTGATTACGTAGCTATCAAGATTACTAAAGAAACTACATGCACCATGCACAACGACCAAAAACAATCGACGGCCTGGCACTCACCAGGAACTTTTTCCTCCGACTGGGCCGCCAAAGGCATGGTAGAGGGTTTCGAGAGCCCTGCAGTGCATCTGACGATTGAAACATCAAATTTAGAGAGATCGGACCTCGGAGTTTCAAGGACGATCGAGGGCGTCGGTATCGGATTGGGTTTCTGAGGAGCCTTTGCAGCTCAGGCAGATCACTGCATCTTGGAGCTGCAAATATGAAACTCGAAACTGCTTCATTGATATCATTAGGACAGTCCCTGGAAAACCATCAGAGTTGTCCTAGGACAAGTTAAAACAAGATCAGCACCCAAATAATAGACAAAAAGTAGAGAAGAAAGAAGATAATTCTAGGCTTTGTGGCACAGTAAGGGTCCTAATGAAAATGGAGAGAAAAACTGAAGAACGAAAAATGGAGAGAGCTACAGAAGGTTCATTTTTTCTTCTTAATCTTTCCAAGCAGTATTACAAACTTATAAAGAAGCTGTACAAACATAGATACAAATCTAGATCCACAATCTAAGGTCTAGATCCACAATTAAAGGTAACCAAAAAACTAAACTAGGAAACAATACAGATCTCTCATCATCTTGCGTATAAGGAATGAATTGCTGTATATCCCTTAAATTAAGGAATATGTAAAGTAATGAAGAAATCGGGAAGCAAGAACAGGGGAATCAGAGTGCAAAGAACATGGAAGAAGAAGCTGTATTCTATTTCTCACTAATGAATGAATTACAGTAATCAAGCTTATATACTATGTACAGTTGGAAAGAAGAACAAACTAACTGATGTAACTAATTGAGACATAACAGCAGTTAGTTAATGTAACTAACTAACTAATACAATACACGTCAGCAAGCTGAACTAAATAAATCAACCAATAAGAATGAACACATCAGCCATTTCCACATTTTATCTTTGACCTTGCTGACTTAGTCTGGAGCTTCTCTGCCTGTATAACAGCTGCAGACGTTATAGGCTGCAATACCCCCCCGCAAGATGGAGAATAGATATTGTCTATTCTCATCTTGGACAAATGAGACTGTAGAATATGAGAAGGCAAAGCTTTGGTGAGAATATCAGCTAGCTGTGAGTGAGTGGAAACATGAGCAGTAATGATACTACCTTCTTGAATCTTGTCTCTAACTAGATGGCAGTCGAGCTCAATGTGTTTGGTACGCTCGTGGAAAACCGGATTAGCAGCGATATGGAGAGCTGCTTGATTATCACAATAAAGAAAATCTGCTTGAGGATGATGAACTTGAAGATCTGTAAGAATGTAGCGAAGCCAAGTTAACTCTGAGCATGTAGCAGCCATGGCACGATACTCTGCTTCAGCAGAGGATCGAGATACAATCGATTGTTTCTTGGACTTCCAAGATACTAAAGAAGAGCCCAAGAGGATACAATAGCCTGTCACAGAGCGTCGAGTGTCAGGGCAAGAAGCCCAATCTGAGTCACAATAAGCTCGAAGTTGCAGCTGAGAATTGGAAGGAAGAAAAATGCCTTGGCCAGGTGCTTGTTTAATATATCTCAGTACCTTATGAGCAGCTGCTAGGTGATTCGATGTAGGCCGATCCATGAACTGACTCAAAGTTTGGATAGCATAACTAATGTCAGGCCTGGTAATAGTGAGGTACAAGAGCCTGCCAATGAGTCTCCGATAGATACTAGGGTCTGGAAGCAAAACACCTGTTTCTTTACTGAGTTTAGTGTTCTGATCCATGGGAACCTTAGCTGGTTTGGAGGCAAGAGTACCAGAATCTGCCAAGATATCTAGAGCATATTTCCGTTGGCACAAATATATCCCATTATTAGAGCGTGCAACTTCAATTCCAAGAAAATATCTAAGCAACCCAAGGTCCTTGATCTTAAACTTATCATTTAGAAAGAACTTGAGAGATTCAACAGAATGAAGAGAAGTGCTAGCAACGATGATATCATCAACGTATACTAAAAGGACTGTAAATGAATCACCATCCAGCTTTGTAAAGAGGCTATAATCAGCCTTAGATTGAGTGAAACCAAATTCAAGAAGGGATGAAGAGAACTTGGAGTACCATTGGCGTGATGCTTGCTTTAGACCATAAAGACTTTTGAGCAATCTGCACACTTGATGGGGCTGGCCTTTGTTGTAACCAGGTGGTCTCTGCATATATATCTCTTCATGAAGATCCCCGTGAAGAAAAGCATTGTTTACATCAAATTGATGTAAATACCATCCATTTATGGCAGCTACAGCTAGAAGACACCTGACTGTAACTAGTTTTGCTACTGGAGAAAAAGTCTCATGGTAGTCCACTCCTTCTTGTTGAGTGTACCCCTTTGCCACCAACCGAGCCTTGAGCCTCTCAACTGTGCCATCTGAGTTGTGTTTAACCTTGTACACATATTTGCATTTAATTGCTTCTTTTCCAAGCGGTAGATCAGTCACAATCCAAGTCTTATTGAGTTCAAGGGCAGCTATTTCAGCTTCCATAGCCTGGCACCATCTAGGATCTTTCATGGCTTGATGGTAAGTTTGGGGTTCAGCAATAACAGATATAGATGAAGAAAAAGCCTTGAATGCAGGTGATAAACGAAGGTAAGATAAAGAATCACTCAAAGGAAAAGATTTACCTGAAGTTGAACCTGGTATCATAGCCAAGGAATGAGCTGATGAGTCAAAAAGGACCTGATCACAATGAAAATCCTTCAAATACTGAGGTGCTGTCCTAGTTCTAGTGGATCTACGAAGAGGAATGGGTGAAGATGAAACATTAGAAGGTTCAGGTTGAGGCAAGACAGGAGAGTCAACTGACTCGGATGAAGAAGGGGAATCATGAGTAGTGGGTGTAGGATTAGGTGATGCATGTTCAGAAACTAAAGGTGAAGGGGTTGAAGTGAAATGTTGTTCTGAGGTACTTGCAGGAGAAATAGTGGAAGAGGGCAAAGGTGAAATAGTGGGGGAGCTGAAATTATCTGGGAATAACCAAGAGAAAGAATTGTCAGCTCTGTCAACATTAGAATCAGGTGAAATACAATTGGTATGGAAAGGAAAAGTGGATTCGTGAAAAACCACATCTCTAGAAATGAAGATAGTATGAGTATCTAAGTCCAAGAGCTTGTAACCCTTGATTCCAAAGGGATAACCAAGGAACACTGATTTTCTACCACGAGGATCAAATTTTGTTCTGCCATGACTCAATGTTGAAGCAAAACATAGACAACCAAAAATCCTCATATGAGCATAGATTGGTTTTTCATTAAAAAGAAGCTCATAAGGGGTTTTGTTTTCAAGTAATGGAGTTGGTGTTCTATTTATTATATAAACTGCAGTTAAAATACAATCATTCCAAAACTTGAGTGGGATTCCAGATTGGAATTTCAAGGCTCTTGCCACGTTAAGGATATGTTGATGTTTTCTTTCAACTATTCCATTTTGTTGTGGCGTTTCCACACAAGTTCTTTGATGAATTATCCCTTTTGTATTGAAAAACTCTATCATTTGAAATTCAACTCCATTGTCACTTCTTAAAACTTTAATTTTCACTCCAAATTGAGTCTCAGCCATGTTATAGAAAGCCTCCAAACATTTTCTAGTTTCAGATTTGGCTTTGAGTAAATAAACCCAAGTACTTCTTGAGTAATCATCAACAATGGTCAAGAAGTATTTAGATCCATCATACGCAGTGGTAGAAAATGGTCCCCATAAATCACAATGAATCAATTCAAGAATGGTAGAAGCTTTATGATAACTAGATGAAAAAGGAAGACGCTGCTGTTTAGCTATGTGGCAGATGCAACAAGGTGTTTTATTACTTTCAGAAATTTTGTCCTTTACAATAGGATCTTCAATCATGACAAGTCTAGAAAAAGATAAATGACCTAGGCGACAATGCCATAGATCTGGAACAATAGTGCTATTTAGAACAGAAGCTGAAATACTAACATCTTTATGTAAAAACTTGGAAATTGTAGAAGCTAGAGCTGAAGGATGCACTTCAGTATTCTGCAAATGATAGAGCCCATTTTTGACATCACCCAGTCCAATCGTTGTCCAGGATACTAGGTCCAGACATATTTGGAAGGCTAGAAACATTTTGGTTGGATGTGAAGTTGGATTGAATCTGATTGCAAGAAGGTGAAAAAGTTGAAGTATCCTTCTGTTTGAGCAAGGCCAGAAGCTGGTGGTACTGCCCTTTAGTCAACGCAACCTTCTCGTCTGTATCTTCCTCTTGATCAGAATTAATTGAAATGCTGGATTGATTTGCTTGAACTACAGGATTCTTTGAGTTATATAGCTTGTGTCTTGTTGGAAAACCATGAAGCTTATAGCATTTATCAGCTATATGACCTGTCATATGACAATGGGTACAAGTGGGAGCCTCTGCATTTCCAGCCTTGAAACACTGTTCAAGAATATGGCCAGGTATTTTGCAATAGGTACAAAAAGGTCTTTCACGTTTTTGTGTAGCTATAGATCTGGTTCCAGATTTGGCAGCAGGAAAGGTCTTTTTGGTAGCTAAGGCCATAGAGTCAGGGGAAGGGATGGTTGAAATCATTTGGTGCTGTCTTTCCTGTTGTTGAATTAGGGAAAAAACCTTGTTGAGAGGAGGTAAAGGGTCCAGCAACATGATCTGGTCTCGCACATTAGTATAAGTGTCATTGAGACCCATTAAAAACTGTATAACACAGTCACGTTGATGTCGATCTAAAAGAACCTTCAATTTCCCGCAAGCACAGTCAGGCATAGGATCATACACGGAGAGCTCGTCCCAAAGAGTTTTGAGTTTACCATAATAGATGCTCACAGGGTCTTGTTCTTGCTGGAGAGTTGAGAGATCTTTCTTCAATTGAAATATTTTAGGCCCATTTTGCTGAGAAAATCTGTCCTGCAGTTCAATCCATATCTCTCGAGCATCATCTACGAAAGCAACGCTTGATTTTAGAGAACTACTGATGGAATTTTGTATCCATGAAACAATCATGTCATTACAACGTTCCCAGGCTTCAAGAAGAGGATCATCCATTGCTGTGGGCTTTGTAATGGTTCCCAAAATGAAACCCAGTTTGTTCTTGGCTCGCAATGCCCTGCGCATTGCCCTAGACCATGTCGAATAGTTGTCGATGGTCAACATTTCTGCAACAAGATTCACTCCTGGATTATCTCCATTCTCCAATCGATAAGGGTTGGAAGGGTCATGGAGATTCAAGAAACGAGAGGATCTGTCGGTGTCAGAAGAGGTATTTTCTGTATTGTGAGAAGAAGGATTACTGGAATTGTTTACTGGATCTTCCATGATGGTTGCTCACTGCTTTGATACCATGTAAAGTAATGAAGAAATCGGGAAGCAAGAACAGGGGAATCAGAGTGCAAAGAACATGGAAGAAGAAGCTGTATTCTATTTCTCACTAATGAATGAATTACAGTAATCAAGCTTATATACTATGTACAGTTGGAAAGAAGAACAAACTAACTGATGTAACTAATTGAGACATAACAGCAGTTAGTTAATGTAACTAACTAACTAATACAATACACGTCAGCAAGCTGAACTAAATAAATCAACCAATAAGAATGAACACATCAGCCATTTCCACATTTTATCTTTGACCTTGCTGACTTAGTCTGGAGCTTCTCTGCCTGTATAACAGCTGCAGACGTTATAGGCTGCAATATACAGATCTCTCATCATCTTGTATTCGAGCACAGCTTGATTTTCCACACTCCCCCTCAAGCTGGGCTGTAAATATTGATCATTCCTAACTTACTTGTTTAATCCTCAAAGTTTCTTCTAATGAGAGCTTTTGTGAGAATATCTGCAGTTTGCAAACTTGTTGGGATGTAATATACTGAGAAAACTCCTTCGATCTTTTCTTTGATGAAATGACGATCAATCTCAACATGTTTTGTTCGGTCATGATGAATTGGGTTCTTGGCAATGCTAATAGCTGCTTGATTGTCGCAGTATAGTTCCATAGGATGCTCAAAAGGAACCTGTAATTCCCCTAGCAACCTCTTCAACCAAATTCCTTCGCAAATGCCCTGTGCCATAGCTCGAAATTCTGCCTCTGCACTGCTACGGGCTACCACTGACTGTTTCTTGCTTCTCCAAGTTACTAAGTTTCCCCAAACGTAAGAACAGTAACCAGAAGTTGATCTGCGATCTGTAACTGAGCCAGCCCAGTCAGCGTCTGAGAAGATCTCAATGTTCTGTCTTGTTGTTCTCTGGAAGAAAAGACCCTTACCAGGTGTCATCTTGAGGTATCTCAAAATTCTGTATACAGCTGTCATGTGCTTCTCAGTTGGGTTGTTCATAAACTGGCTCACCATACTGACTGAGAAGCCTATATCTGGTCGAGTGTGGGAGAGATAGATAAATTTTCCCACAAGTCGTTGATATCTCCCTTTATCCACTGGTATGCTTCCATCAATTGCTTCCAGTTTAACTGTGGAGTCCATAGGTGTTTCTGCAGGCTTGCATCCTAGCATCCCTGTTTCACTTAGTAAATCTAGAACATATTTACGTTGAGATACTGCTATACCTTTTTTCGATCTAGCAAATTCCATCCCAAGAAAGTATCTGACACTTCCAAGGTCCTTGATTTCAAATTCTTGTGCCAAAGATTGTTTGAGTTTGTTGATTTCTTCCTCATGGTCTCCAGTTAGAATAATGTCGTCCACATATACAATAATCACCACTATCTTCCCTTCAGGAAAGAATTTCACAAATAACGTATGGTCAGACTGACATTGGGAGTATCCATACCTTTTTACCGCCTTTGTGAATCGCTCAAACCAAGCACGAGGAGATTGTTTGAGGCCATACAAGGATTTCTTGAGTTTGCATACCTTGTTGATGTTTGATCTTGTTTCGAATCCAGGAGGGACTTCCATGTACACTTCCTCTTCCAGATCACCATTGAGGAATGCATTCTTAACATCTAGTTGATGAAGGTTCTAGTCCAAGTTTGTTGCTAGAGATAGTAATACCCGGATTGTGTTGAGTTTAGCAACCGGTGCAAATGTTTCTTGATAGTCAATTCCATATGACTGGGTGAATCCTTTTGCTACTAGACGTGCCTTGAATCTATCCACACTTCCGTCTGCCCTATACTTCACGGTGAAAACCCATCTGCAACCAACAGGATTTTTTCCTTTTGGCAATTCCGAAATTTCCCATGTGTCATTTTTGTTAAGTGCTTGGATTTCTTCTTCAATAGCTGCTTTCCACTTGGGATCCTGAAGAGCCTCCTGAATATTACGCGGAATCTGGATATCCGAAAGACTAGTGGAAAAAGCACGAAATTTTGATGACAGACCATCAAGAGAGATAAAGTTACCAATAGAGTGATTACTGATTAGTACATGATCTCACTCCTTTTCTCCAGGCTATGGGTAGTTCAAGAATATCATTCTCCAATTCAGAATCAATAGAATCAGAGTTAGTGTTACCTGAAGCTTCAGTCGGAGTTGGACACGGTTCAGCTTCATGGGTTTGCTCGGGTTGTGTTCCTTCCCCTGTTATCTCTTGATTAGATTCCATATTCCTCATGTCAACAATGAACTCAGAAGTTTCAGCAGAAGGTGGCAGCAGTGACTGACTTGGAATTTGAAGAGGGTATGAAGCATTTGATTGCTCAATGGTATTGCATTCGATTGTACTATCCCAGAACTGATATTCCTGAGTTGAGTTCTACCCCTGAATATCATTCTTGGGGTAGTAAGATTGGTTCTCGAAAAATGTTACATCCATGGAGTTGTAGAATTGTTTTGTGATAGGGGAATAACATTTGTACCCTTTCTGATTAGGAGAATACCCAAGAAAAATACATTTGACTGACCGTGGATCGAGCTTGCCTCTCCAGTGTTGGTGAATGTGGACAAATACAGAACAACCAAATACTTTAGGAGGGATGTTTGAGAGAAGACGAGTGTTTGGATAACTTTTGAGAAGGACTTGACAAGGAGTTTGGAGTTTGAGAACACGAGATGGCATCCTATTAATGAGGTATGCAGCAGTGAGAACAGCTTCTCCCCAGAAAATTTTAGGAACGTGAGTTGAAAACATTACAGATCTGGCAACTTCTAGTAAATGTCTATTTTTTCTTTCAGCAATGCCATTTTGTTGAGGGGTGTCAACACACGAACTTTGATGAACAATGCCTTCTTTTTCTAGATAATCACCAAGGGTGTGATTAAAATATTCTCTTGCATTGTCGGTTCTCAAGATTTGAATTTTTGATGAAAATTGGGTCTGAATCATTTTGTTGAATTTTTGAAATATTTGACCTGTCTCCGATTTTCCTTTCATAAGAAATATCCATGTGATCCGAGTATGATTGTCTACAAATGAGACAAACCATCTCGCCCCTGTAATATTTTTGGTTCTAGAAGGACCCCAAATATCACTATGAATCATGGAAAAAGGCTGAGACACTTTATATGGTTGGATAGGAAAAGAACTGCGAGCATGCTTTGATAATTGACATATTTCACAAGAAAACTCACTTGGATTTTTATTGAATAGTGAACGAAACATGTTTTTGAGATATGAAAAATTAGGATGACCTAATTGGTAGTGCCATAACATGATTGCACTCTTGTTATTAGGACTGGAAACGGACAAGAAGCTTCTTCCACCAACTGCTTTTTGAGGTTGTTCTTGAGGATTGTCATCAACCTTGAGAATATAAAGTCCGGAATACACCTCAGCATTGCCAATCATCCTCCCCGAATCCAAATCCTGAAATTCACATCGATCAGAAAAGAAATTAGTAACACACTTTTTCTCCTTAGTGAGTTTACTAATAGATACCAAATTACAATTCAGATTTGGCACAAATAAAACACAGTTGAGAGTAATATCCTTTGAGATGATTACGGAACCAGTACCGGCGACTTTTGAAAGAGAACCATCAGCAATTCGAACAGTAAGATTATCAGGAGATGTTATATAGTTACTAAAACATGATGCATCTCCTGTCATGTGATCTGATGCTCCTGAATCCACAATCCAAATATTCTGATTTTTCTTACCAGCCATGAAAGCACTTGATAAACACATACCTTTATGAGCTAACGTCCCGGTCCCAATAACGTTTTTTGATGTGGTGCCGCTTTGAGACTGAGTGGGAGACAACATTTTCTGTAGTATCTCCATCTGTTCCTTGCTAAAAGGACTAGTTTCAGATTGTTCTGATTGATCCTCTGTTGAGACATGATTACCTCTGCTCTCCCTTTCCCGTGCCGGCTTCCAATCTACAGGCTTGCCATGGATCTTCCAGCATGTCTCTTTAGTATGTCCTGGTTTTCTGCAGTGGTCACACCAAGGTCTTCCACCAGGTTTTTTCTGACGATTATCAGAAAATTGAAATGGGGTTCCACGAGTGACAAGGGCAGAATTTTCTATCATAGTATTCTGTTGATGAGTTCCCATCATAAGATTCTTACGACTTTCTTCTCGTCGTACTTCAGAAAAGGTTTCACGAAGATTAGGAAGAGGCTTTACACCCATGATTCTTCCCCTAACCTCATCAAGATTTTTGTTCAAACCCAATAAGAATTTGTATACTCGTTTCTTCTCAACAATCCTTTTATATTTGACTCCGTCAGAGGGACAGTCCCAGTCATTGATTTCATAGGTATCTAGTTGACGCCAATTACGAGTAAGAATATTGAAATATTGAGTTACCGTAAAATCCCCTTGACGCAGGTCATGGAGAAGTCCTTCGATCTCAAATAGTTTTGATGTATTTTCATTGTCTGAGAAGGTCTCCCTAACTGCATCCCAGATCTCCATTGCAGTCCCATAAAGAAGAAAATTTTCTCCTATGTCGTTGGTCATAGAATTGATTAACCATGACATAACCATATTATTTTCTGCCTTCCAGGTTTTGAATGCAGGAGACGTTTTTTCTGGAGCCTTTGCATCACCGGTGAGATAGTCATCTTTTCCTTTTCCGCATATAAACATCATCACAGATTGAGACCATTGTAGAAAATTTTGGCCATTCAGTTTGTGACCAGTAATGGGAAGATGAGATGTTTCCATGTGATGATTGTTGGAATGAGAAGAAACAGTGATTTCTGGAGATGACATAGAAGGAGATGGTGATTTTTCTGAAGTCATTCCAATAGCTGGACCGTATTTAGGCATAAAGAAATTTGGAGAAGTAACGACAAAGTAGAACCTGCTCCGATACCATAATGAAAATGGAGAGAAAAACTGAAGAACAAAAAATGGAGAGAGCTACAGAAGGTTCATTTTTTCTTCTTAATCTTTCCAAGCAGTATTACAAACTTATAAAGAAGCTGTACAAACATAGATACAAATCTAGATCCACAATTAAAGGTAACCAAAAAACTAAACTAGGAAACAATACAGATCTCTCATCATCTTGCGTATAAGGAATGAATTGCTGTATATCCCTTAAATTAAGGAATATACAGATCTCTCATCATCTTGTATTCGAGCACAGCTTGATTTTCCACAGGTCCCATTAATCTCCCCAGGATCAAGGGTTTTGAATGTGGCCAAAGGACTTTATAAGCTCAATATGTTTTAACGGCGTTCCCACCACTAACTATTCATTCATTCATATTACAACATTTTGGAATTAATAAGAAATTATATGAAAGAGTTGTACTTGTTTCTAAGGATATAGGGAAGGTTGATTATGATGAATTCAAAGAAATAGTCCAATAGATCATATGCATCCATAATGATTTGGTCCTTGAGGAGCTGCTCAACCTGAAAAATAAAACAAAAATCAGTTGTAACTTGTAAGTAAGACCACATAATGAAGTTAAAACTTCAATAACATAAGAAAGGACGTGAACATGTGTGAAATCTTATTTGATTGCATGCCGGAGTAATATAGGGAGGATGATACAAAACAAACTGGTTTCAAAATCAATGCCTTGTTCTGGTACTAACCAAAGAAGAATCATATACTTGAGCCTTTCACGGAATATATGATTTTACAAATTACAGCTGATTGAGCTTTATTTGATTGCATGCCGGAGTAATATATGATTTTAAAAATTACAGCTGATTGAGCTTTTCACGGAATTAAGAACCTCTGGGTCTGTCAGAGTGAGTGCAATGACAAAGGTCGTTTATTTTCTTTGTAAAGAGTCAGTTCATGCAGGACTAGCTGACAGAAAGCAAGGAGGTCGCAGGGATTTTTAGCTTGATTAAAAGAAAAAAAATATTTATTTTTAAAGCAGAGCCAAACGTCAGTAAACACCCAATTCAAATTTACAAATAACCTGGTTTGAAATATTTCCTAAAGAAAGAGGACATGCATCAATAAAAACAGAATTTTTATTAAGAAAATTAGTTTCTGCAAGTAAGATAGATTCATCTATAGATAGGAGTCAAGATTCAATCATTATCAAATATCAACTCCAAATTATGGTCAAAACAGAGATGAAACAGGGGATTTCTCGAAAGGAAGACCAATGCGGTTCTGACCATTTAGTTAAAACCACAGAACAAACAATCCCATATACTTGATGGTTTAAAACATTTTAACTTTATGCTCAGAAGGAACGTTAGCGCATTGATTGAGCCAATGGAAAAACTCTCACCTTGTGAACAGATTCAAGATCTTTAAGTGCACTTTGTGTCTTGGGCACCCGGAGGGTTCCAGGAGTAAATATTTCTTTAAGTCAAACAAAAAGGGGACTACGTTAATTTCTTGCAAACTGGTCCATTACAAAACAAAAAGGGGACTACGTTAATTTCCTCATAAAAAGATGCATCTACCATAGAATAAGCAGAAGGATTCACTACCAAAAAAAAAAAAAAAAACTAGAATAAGCAGCAGAAATGAGATTAACCTGACAAAGACCCTCTAAAGAAATCTCGTCATTCACGTCAACTGGACTTCAAGTAATGAATAGTAAGACCTCAGAGATCCAACCAAAATGGTGATGTCAACTTATTGAAGGCTTACCAAACTAATTAGTTTAACAAAGTCAGTATAAAATATGCAGAAGTTCCATTAAAAAATCAGTCTACTCAAGGGCCAGCAAAGTTGTGACATCCACTAACATAGCATATAATTAACTCCAGAGTAGTCGAGTAGTGAATGTCAAATAAACATGGAAAAGCAAAGTTCAACAAGAAGGCTTACCATGGTTGCTTATGAGGTTATGGTACTTATCAACACTGCCAATAGTTTGCACTGAATTCTTATGGCAGATTGAAATCACGAAACAAGAAATACATCCTATTTCATACATTTGCCATGAAAGATCATTAAAAAAAAGCTATGCACAGGAGGATTGATCTTTTATAGTTCATCATCTATTGATATAGATCCTCGTATTTTAGACCTCTAACTAAAGTAAAAGAAAATTCTGTTTAGGCTCACTATGCTGATGCTAACATGAGATTGCTCTATCTAATCATAGTTTGCAACTTTGCAATGAAAAGCTTCCTCTCCTTTTGAACAGTGTCATCGTCATGATACCCAGATCTATCATCTATATTAATTAATACATGCTAGTCCTAGTTCATCGATGTTTAAGCATGATAATTATATTCAACAAAGCATCTCTCAAGCAGGTTGAAAACCTACTTGGTGAACCTTAACAACATTCTTATTCAGAAGATAAAACCCATTGAGATGCATAGAATGACTAAATTGAATTGATTTGAAGCTTATATTTGGAACCTAAGACAAGGTTGACAAAGAATATCATGTTGCATTTTGAATCTGACAAAAGATTCATCAAGCTGTTATTAATATCAGCCAATTTTTTATCAAATAACAAGGCAAACTGAATCTAGTGCATGCATAATCCTCAGATACAACGAGTCTAAAGCAATTTAACACATCATTGACAAATATATGACTGAATCTTGTTGGTGCACTCTGTTTTTTCACTTCCTCACCATATTTGAGAAATTAGGAAGAAATATATATATAAGAGATTACTCCAAAAATTATGCTGGATTCCAGGAGTATATTTTTTTATCACATGCTCTTTAGAAGTTTAAGATCGATAGAATAGGCAATTAAACCACCCACGGTAATCTCTCCACTAGATGTGATTGTCATGATTGGAATGATCAGGAGTAAAGATAGAGTCCTCTCTACTCCATCGCATGCAGATTATCAGGAGCTGAATTTCTTCCTAATCGAAGATTATCAGGAGCCGTTGGGTAGAAGGTAGAATGTGAAAACCCAAAGTAAATTCTATTCCATCGTAGAAAGAGAGCTGTTGGGTATAGAAACTAGAAATAATAGTCCAGAATCCTTTCGTTCAGAATTTACGTTGAATAATGAACAACGAAAAGGAAGCAATTCAAACAATAATAAACCCTAGAAAATGAAAACAGATGAACTAAAAAGAACATAAAAATATAACAAACTATCTCTCAATCACCTCTAGTCATGATGCAATATCGTTCAGAATGGTTCTTTAAATTCTAAGCTTTTATCGATCCATATAACCAGAGCAATGGAGGCATGACGTGTGCATTGAGGAAGAAGGCTCGGTTGATGTATTTACAACTTATGCCATTGTTAAAAAGTTCATGTTATTTACAAGTTTGCCACTACAAAAAACACATAGACCTTATTTCTAAATCCTTAAAACGGGACGAGGGACGTTTCTACTTGTTCATGGTTTTTCTCATTTTCATTCAATAGCTTACAAAACACCCATCTTCCTGTCAAAATTCATTGTAAGCCTTAGAACTCATTCCTGGCCTTGGAATGAGTTCCCAAAATGAACGCAAAACGAGGCCTAATTAAGATAAGAAATTCAAGTTAAAAACAATTACACGTCATAATTAAGCAAGCAATCAGAATTGAGATGTAAATAGGAAGAGAAGTTGGGCTATTTCGGGCATAGAATGTCAAGCCCCAATTTACCAAGTTCTCTTCATATTAGTATATTAGTAATGGATAAGTGAAATCTGAGATTTATATGTCACATGGAAAGCATATACAGCATATATGATTTATACAATTGCTAAAAGCCCATTCCATGCCAAAACAGCTGACTCGTCAATTTAGAATAAGAATCGTTAATTAATTTTATTTGAATAATGCACCCACTTAGATGCTCCCACGTGGCAATTAAGACCGCAAGCTAATAATTTGAGGAGACTGTAGTTCTGAGAGGAACTATAGTCCTTAGTAAGTTAGTCTTCAAGGAGATTGACAGGAATTATAAACAATTCTTCAATGATTTGTTCAATATCGTTGGAGAAATGATTGAGAGAGAGTACTGAAGGCATGGGACGATTTGCTCCCTCCTTCCCCTTGATTCCTTTCGGAATTTCCATGCAAAGGCAAAAGGGAAAGGGGGGCAAGGAGCTGCTGCCCCCTCACTACTTTCCAGAAATGTGCAGCAGCAAGGTAGGGGTCTTAGCACCCCTACCTGGGGTGTTTTGCCTTCATCCATGATGGCAAGCCGAAACCCAGCCTGGGAATGCTACTCCATCGTAGAAATTAAGAGAGTTGTTGGGTATAGAAACTAGAAATAATAGTCCAGAATCCTTTCGTTCAGAATTTACGTTGAATAATGAACAACGAAAAGGAAGCAATTCAAACAATAATAAACACTAGAAAATGAAGAGAGATGAAATAAAAAGAACATAAAAATATAACAAACAAAATATCCCTCAATCACCTCTAGTCATGATGCAATATCGTTCAGAATGGTTCTTTAAATTCTAAGCTTTCATCGATCCATAACCAGAGCGATGGAGGCATGACCTGTGCGTTGAAGAAGGCTTGGTTGATGTATTTACAATTTATGCCATTGTTAAAAGTTCATGTTATTTACAAGTTTTCCACTATAAAAAAAGTAGAACTTATTTCTAAATTTAAAAAACGGGGTGAGGAGCGTTTCTACATATACATGGTTTTTCTCATTTTCATTCTAAGTATAGCTTACACTTCGTGTCAAAATTCATTTGAAGCCTTAGAACTCATTCCAAGCCTGGGAATGAGTTCACACAATGAATGCCAAACAAGGCCTAATTAAGATAAGAAATTCAAGTTAAAAGCAATTACTCGTCATAATTAAGCAAGCAATTAGAATTGGGATGTAAATAGGGATAGAATTTGGGCTATTTCCGGCATAGAATGTCAGGCTCAATCTCCCAAGATCTCTTTATATTAGTATATTAGTAGTAGATAAGTGAAATGTGAGCGGAAGTCCGAACCACCAATGGTATTTGTATGCCAAATGGAAGACATACAGCATATATGATTTATACAATTGCTAAAAGTCCATTTCATGCCAAAATAGCTGACTCGTCAATTTAGAATAAGAATCGTTAACTAATTTTATTTGAATAATGCAACCACTTACATGCTCCCACGTGGCAATTAAGACAGCAAGCTAATAATTTGAGGAGACTGTAGTTCTGACTTTTGAGAGGAACTACAGTCCTTAGTAAGTTAGTCTTCAAGGAGATGAATGAGGGAGAGTACTGAAGACATGGGACGATTTGCTCCCTCCTTCCGCTTCTCCATTATAAAATACCGGAGTTAACAGATTGTTCAAGTAAGTCTAGGAGTTCGAAAATTAAAGGAGAAGACAATGGCGACCCAAGTAGACTACGATCGAGCAAAAGAAGTCAAGCAATTCGAAGAGTCAAAGATGGGAGTGAAAGGCCTCGTTGATTCTGGCATCACTTCCATCCCTCGCTTATTCGTTTATCCTCCTGAATCTCGGCCCTACCCTGCCGCTATTCATAAGGATCCAAATGTCATCATCCCCCTAGTTGATCTCTCCAGTGCCGATTCCGGCCGTCGATCCGTCATCGTCGACCAAATCCGACAGGCTTTGCGTACGTTAGGGCTCTTCCAAATCATCAACCATGGGATCCCCTGCAACGAAGTCCTCGACAGCACGATCTCCGCCGTCAAAGCCTTCCACGATCAACCGATGGAGATGAAGTCTCCACTATACGCTCGGGAGATGGAAAGCGGCGTCTCTTTCTTCTCCAACTTGGACCTCATGTTCAACTCTAAGCCAGCGTCCTGGAGGGACACGCTCCTAATTAATTTCGGTCCGGAAGGGCTAGAATCCGATAAGATACCGGAGATCTGCAGGAAAGAGCTGGTTCAGTGGCACCAGCACACCAGTCGTTTGGCAGAGTTGTTGATGGAGATGATTTGGGAAGGCCTAGGCTTGGTGGAGGTAGCAAAATCAAAGAAGATGACATGCTTGGAGGGGAGATCAACGCTGGGACTGATCTATCCGTACTGTCCAGAGCCAGATTTGACGATGGGGGTTCAGTCTCATACTGATCCATTAGTGTTGACGATGCTGCTACAAGATCAGATCGGAGGGTTGCAATTGAAGCATGAAGAGGACTGGGTGGACGTTAAGCCGATTCCCGGAGCTCTCGTCATCAATGCTGGAGAGTTTCTCCAGGTAACCTAGCTCTTAATGGGTTGAAATTGTCTGCCGCTAGGTTGGTGCCGCAGACGACGCAGCACCATTGGATGCTGCCACGTGTAGCATCCATCAGCAGCTGTTTACATTAAAAAAAATGTGAAGTGACATTTTACATTGAAATAGAAATTGCCATTGGATGCTACACATGATAGCATCCAACAGTAGCTGCATCGTCTGCCACACAAACTCAGCGGCAGACAATTTCATCCCGCTTTTAATGACGGCAAGTATGTGTCTGCCTGCACCTTTAAATGATAAATGCAATATCTTAACCTAAAGAAATGGTGTGTTTCAGATACTGTCCAACGACGAGTACGTGAGTGCGGAGCATCGGGTGTTGTCCAACCCTTTCCGTGAGCCCCGAATCTCCATTGTCTCCTTCTTCAACTATAGCAACATGGAGGACGTGTATGGGCCATTGCCGGAGCTCATATCGCCGGAGAAACCAGCGGTTTACCGGTCATTCACGATTCCGGAGTCTATGGAAAGGTATATCGCACAACATTTCGATGCACAGTCCTTGAGAAACTACTACAAAATTTGAAGAGACAATGCGCATGATTGTTTGTTGGAGATAAATTCAAACTTTACTGTTTGGATATTATTTAGATGTGTCATGGGTTTTAGAGTCCTAATGTGGGAAGGTTTTAGTGTTTTTTATTTTATGGGATGTTGTTATTTTGATAGAGTTTAAGTTATATGGGAATCCTATTAGTTGCTATTTATTAGGATTGTGGAGTTGTGTTAGAGATAAAGTAGGAAGTAGCAATCCTAGTAGGAGTATACGTTGGAGGTATATGGAGAGTCTATATAAGGTGAACTCTTATGTATTTTATGCATGATGTTGAGATCTTATATGTAGAGATCTAGAAAATAAAAGGATTTATTTCAGTTTTATGTTTTGGCGTATTTTCTCTCTCTATTATTGCATACATTGTTTCGACTCAACATTTGTTAAAGTTGATTTAATTAATTTCCTTGTTTTTCTATTAAAGTTTGCGTAGCAAATTTCTAGGGCTCACTTAAATAGATATCATGCCATTCTAAATAGGTAATTACAACGTGTTTAAATATAAACGAGAGAAGAGCAGTAGTGGTATAGTGGGGAATTATTTTGTTTGGGGAGGATAATGTTTGGAAGAAAAAAAAGAGGGCCAGAATCTGTGGAATATTCTCCCTCTTCTCTTCATTAATAGTATAGATTCCAACAGAGAATTGAATTTGGTTTCATTGAATTGTTTTAGAAGTGTGACACTTCCAGTTCCAAGTAGTAGGTGAGATGGCAATGTGCAGATATTTGAACGTGGTAAGACACCACTTCCTACCCTCTCCTCCTCTTATCTTCATACCCTGCATCGTCGTATCAATGAAACATGTGCGGCATGGTTATCAACTAAACCTGTCAGCCTGCCGAAATGTGGAGATTTTATACAAAATTTCTGTGAAGGGAATATATGACCATAACCATAATATATATGACCTATGATTCTAGGAAGGGAATTATAAGAACTTAATATAACATATTAGCCCCTACTGTTTTAAAATTTCAAAAGAAATTATAAATAAGGGTGAAAGTGTAATTTAAAATATCAAACATGACTAAAACTATTTCAAATTTACAAAAGAAACCCCTTGTATCAACACAATTAAAAGCCCTCTCTCTTCCGTGTTGTGATGCTCCGGTTGGCAAACCCAACAATGTGCTCCCAAGACCGCCTGGAGGGGTTTCTTTGGCAGAACAACTGGATCACGGTGATGGTGACGGGTCTGGCAGCTAGAATAGGAGCAAAGCAATACTTGCCACACTACACGCAGGAGAAGCAGTGTATTGGAACATTTTGGCAGGAAATGGCTGAACCCCTTGTTAGTTCTTCAAGAGAAAAAAACAGGGTTGGGTATTTTCGACTGTACCCGTAGAAGAACTCATGTTGAGATTCTTCCTTACGTCACAATCTGTGCATTTGGCTTCAAACTAATCCTTACTATTGAATCACCTAATTGTATGCAAATGAGGGCATTGATCTATTGGAGTTGGGGCTTCGGCTAAGTTCTTCGATATTATGAGACTATGGCATGAGTTGAGGATCATCCGCGATGATTGATGATAGCCGAATGATTGGAACAACTAGTTGACAATGAATATTATTCGAAAGAGACATAAAGTACAGAGAAAAAACACCAAATTTGTAACGATGGAGGAAGAAGAGAACCGCCAAGCGGGAGAAGACGATGGTGTAGACATCCCAAATTGCATTATATAAAACAATGAGTGTATATATGTAGAAAAATTTCATTGGTGTTTGATCGAAATTATATTTCGGATATGAAGGTTTTATGTGTAGTCGAAATACTATTGTGGTCGTAAGGTTTTTTGGTGTAATTGAAATTTTATTTCGGTCATGATTAATATACGAATAGCCGAAATTTTATGTCCGATCAAATTGATGAGCTAACATTTCTAATCTTTGGCAATTATGCCACATCAGCAAGAGCATGTGGGCTGTAACTGAATTTGATCCGAACTTTAACTTTGTTTATACGTATATTTGTTGATGAATGAAATTATATTTCGGTTATAAGGTATTTTGTTTTTAGCCGACTTGAGTTTTCGGTCATGAACAAATTATTTCAAATTGAAAGTTTCCGTGAGCTTTCTTTTATTTACCTTTAAACCTCTCTCTAGGAAACTTGAATCCCCTCAAATTGACCTTTGAAATTGATCAAATTCCCCCAAATTCTTGTTTTAGGCTTGAATTGGAAGGATCTAAACACATTTTTGTGTCTACCTTTGAGACTTTTCTACCCTCTCTCTTGCCTATGAATAAAGGGTCTTTCCTTTAGCAAAGGGCTGGAATTTTGGTGCTCTAAAGCACTTGAAGAAGAATGGAAACTCTACCCAATTCTCCTCTCAAGCTTCCAAGACACTCAAGGTAATTCTCTAACTCATTTCTTTACAATTTCTTTCAATTCAAGCACTCTTTCATCTTCTACCTTTCTGTAGTGTAAGGCTTGGGTGTGTGTCAAACCCCAAATCACGTTTTAGAATACCTTAAGCCACCTCTATAACCGTAAAACATGAAGAGAGAACTAAGAATTGCAGAATTAATTAGTTTGGATTAGGTATTAGGTCACATTGGGTCTAGAATTGACAAGTGAACCAAGAATATGTATGGTTGTCGATTATGAGCATAGGTGTTAGGTTAAGGTTAAGGTGAGGTTTTAGAAGATCATCATTTTCTAAATTTAACGAAATGTCTAATCAAAACTTATTATAATGATCAAAACTAATGCAAAAAAAAAAAAAAAAAAAACCTTATGGTTTACCGGTGGTTCACCTTGGTGGGTGTAAACAGTCTCATTAGAATGGACCCGATGCAATAGAACCCAATTGCAGGTGAGCAAGGAATGCCTATGGTAGTCCCACATTTATCATGGTTAAAGTTGTGGCACGACAAAATAGGCAACTTTTACCGACGGTAGAAACCCGCTGGTAAAGGTAAGGTAACCGCCGGTAATGCTTTTACCGGCGGGGTGTCTAAGTGTCGCTAGCGATGCCATCGGTGATGGAATTAGAGGCTGTAATATATAACCCCCGGTATTTCTTGCAAAGCGACGACCGCAACTATTTTCCGCTGCAAAATGTAGACCCTTTACCGGTGGTAACTATATACTGCCGCTTATTCTATTTCATTTACTAGCGGGGAAACGTTACCCCCGCCTTAGTTATTCACAAGGCCGGTGGTAGCTTTTACCGCCGGTAAATATGCTAAACTAATATCGGCGGTCGTTTTACCGTTGGTAAAAGCTATTATTAAATTACCTTTTATTTTACCGGCGGTAACCTTTGCCGCCAGTAAAAGGCGTGATTAAATTCTTTTTGCTTTTACCAGCGGTAGAGAGTATCGCCGGTAAAAGCATATTGATCATATGACCTTTTTTGCGGCGGTAGCTGTTACCGCCGCTAAAGGTAACACCTGCAGGAAAAATAAACAGCTGTTAGTTCTTCCATTCCATTCATTATAATTGCACCTGTAATAACCTGTGAGCAATAAAAAAATTTCCCTACTACAATAAATAAATTTGTAGAAAGCAAAAACTAAATAATGAAAAGTAATCCAACTATATACAAATCTAAAAATAAAAAACACAAAATAAGTCAATATCTCTTCCAAATTTAACACAATCAATAACATGTCCAATTGGGCACATTGTCTGGCATTCCTGCATGAAATAGAAAATTCATTAATATTTAATCATTTTTTGATTAAACTGTCACACTTTTCCTTTCCTTGCACCTCTTTAACATTTGAAGCTTGCTTTTGAGATCTTAACACAATGTTATTAATAACTTGAATGCCCCTATGATAAGCTTGATCTTCCAAATGAAGACCACGATTTCCATCTACCTGCAGGCTGCAGTTGTATTTTATATAAATCATTGAGTTACACCAGAGGCAGCAGCCAATGATTTACAGATTACAGCAAGCAACATACTCACCTGCTGGTGAAACTCAAACTCATCCTGCATTCCCACTGGTTCCATTTGAAAGCATTGATCCCTAGCTATTTCATCCATCAATTTTAACTTCACCTCATCAGGAATCGACTTCATGCAGAGTTTCTCAGTTATCACTACAAAAAAGGACACTTTTACCGGTGGTAGATTACCGCCGGTAAAACAACAATTACCGCCGCTAAAACCATTTCCGGCGGTAACTCCTCTTGCCGTAAAAGATGCCGTCACTAACGCTTATAGCGGCGGTAAAAAACTTACCGCCGCTATTGCTCACTCATTAGCGGCGGTAACGTTACCGCCGCTATTGCTCATTCATTACCGGCGGTACCTTACCGCCTCTATTGGTATCACTCATTACCGGCGGTAAGTTACCGCCGTTATTGCCCATTCATTACCGGCGGTTGATTACCGCCGCTATTGTTACCCATCATTACCGGCGGTATTTCTGGCTTTTAGCGGCGGTATTTCCCGCCGCTAAAACTCATTTTAAAAATTTTAAAAAATGGCATCATGTTTTTAGCGGCGGGAAATACCGCCGCTAAAAATCATATTAAAAAATAAAAAAAAATTTGCTGCTGTCCTTCAGTAGCATACATGCCGAGAAATGGAGAGGGAGAGAGAGAGAGAGAGAGAGAGAGAGAGAGAGAGAGAGAGAGAGAGAGAGAGAGAGAGAGAGAGAGAGAGAGAGAGAGAGAGAGAGAGAGAGAAGTAGAGAGGGAGAGAGAGAGAGAAGTAGAGAGGGAGAGAGAGAGAGAGAGAAGTAGAGAGGGAGAGAGAGAGAGAGAGAGAGAGAGAGAAGTAGAGAGGGAGAGAGAGAAAGAGAGAGAAGTAGAGAGGGAGAGAGAGAGAGAGAAGTAGAGAGGGAGAGAGAGAGAGAGAAAGAGAGAGAGAGAGAGAGAGAGAGAGAGAAGTAGAGAGGGAGAGATAGAGAGTGAGAGAAGTAGAGATGGAGATAAAGAAATAGAGATGGAGATAAAGAGAAAAAGACATACCTTGAAGAAAAGAAGAGGTTCGGCGGGTATATATAGAGTTGATTTTTAGCGGCGGCATATAGATTACCGCCCCTAAACCTTATATTTTCCGCGCCCGCGAGTTGAATTCAAATTTGAAATTCGCGCTTAAACTTTTAGCGGCGGTAATTACCGCCCCTAAAAGTACAGTCAAAATTGAAAAGCGGGGAAAATTCCCGCTTGAACCATTAGAAATGGTCTTTTAGCGGCGGCAAATGGTCTCCCGCCGCTAAAAGTCATTTCTGGTTTTTTAATAAATGGCTTTTAGGGGCGGGTAATTTGTTTACGGCCCCTAAAAATGGACTTTTTAGCGGCGGTAATACGGTTACCGCCCCTAAACGGAGACATTTAGGGGCGGTAATAGCTTTACCGCCCCTAAAAGGAGCCTTTTAGAGGCGCTATATACCGCTTCTAAAGGTCCAACTTAGTAGCAGGCGATTTTTTCCAAACAACTGAAACAGGTCTTTACCGGCGGTTTAACCGCCGCTAAAAGCCGTGTTATCAGGTTATTACCGGCGGTTGTCAAAACCGCCGGTAAAAGTTGCACAATATTTCAATGGCGCACTTTTTTACGACAGTAATCGTTTGGGAGCCCCTAAAAGGCTCCTTTTAGGGGCGGTAATACAGTTACCGCCCCTAAACGGAGACATTTAGGGGGGGGTAAAGGTATTACCGCCCCTAAAAGGAGCCTTTTAGAGGCGCTATATACCGCCTCTAAAGGCCCCACGGTAGTAGCAGGCGCTTTTTTCCTAAAAATGAATAAGGCCTTTACCGGCGGTTTAACCGCCGGTAAAAGACGTGTTATCGGATTATTACCGGCGGTAATGAAAACCGCCGGTAATAGGTGCACATTATTGCACCGCGTCGACTTTTTTTACGATGTTAACGCCTTAAAACCCCTAAAATGGACTTTTAGGGGCGGTAAAGACACTACCGCCGCTAAAAGGATCTCTTATGGGGCGGTAAAGACCCTACCGCCTCTGAAAACGTGCTTTTAGGGGCGGCAATGCATATACCGCCGCTGAAAAGTTTCTTTTAGGGGCGGGAAGGATCTCGCCGCCCCTGAAAACCATCCTTTAGGGGCGGTAATAGGCCTACCGCCGCTAAAAGTGTTATTACCGACGGACTAATACCGCCGGAAATAAGGCTTTCTTTGGCGGGACCTTCCCGCCAACTTTTTGCCGGCGGGAGATATGTTACCGCTGGTAAAACTTACTATAGCGGCGGTAGGTACCGCCGCTAAAGGCTATTTCGCGCTGAAAAAATGCGCGTCATAAAATTTTCGCGCGAAAAAAATGGTAAATTAATTTTTAGAGGCGGAAAGTGCTTTTACCGCCGGTAATAGTGCTTTTAGAGGCGGGAATTAGGTTACCGCCGCTAAAAGGTGCCGCTAATTCTCTTCATTTTTGTAGTGTATCTAAAATTAAGAATCAAACAAGTTGGAGTAAGAAACCAGAGAAACAAAACAATGAAGCAATTTCCTTACATCCTCTCTTCAGAAAGCATACATAAAGAAGAAGTTCATCAAGAGCCTAATGAAGACCTGACGATTCACAAGGCTTCCAGGGAGTAATTCAACAGCAGCAGTTGCAAAGTAAATCACGGAGTTAACAGGCCAACTTCCAGGTATGCAAAGTTATAATGCATGATCTTAAGGCATAGATGCAGCAAATCAAATCACACTAAGTAATACTAGGCCATTAAGTAAAGCAAGAATAATCATGACAACAGATAAAGACAAGATAAATAAATAAACATCGTAATTGTCTTACCTTTTATTAATATAGGCCTACTACCAAAAAAAAAAAAAAAAAATATTAATATAGGCCATTAACTTGTTTGTGAGATAACAAATTGTGTAAGATGGATAATGGCTTTGAACTTTACAAACATGATCAAGAATAGATTCATTGATAACAAGAGAGCAGAACCCATCAGCTTCATATACAAGTAATACATATGGAACTTCAGATCCCTTGGATGAAAGCTGAAATAATTCACAAATATGGTCAATATTCGTCACAAATATGGTCAATATTCGAGTTTGGGGTGCATTCATAAACTATATTAATATCAAGAATTACAACAATTAATAACTCAAAATAACTCAAATTAGGCCCGAGAATCCTTTCAATAAAAAGCATGTAATTAAAAACGAAGGATAGTTAAAGGGACTATTTCACTTGGCCTGTTATAGATCACCAATAATTATTTAACACACACATGCACATATATGTTTATTGTACTATAATTAATGGACAATAATAGGAATTCTAGTCAACAATCTAATTCTTTCTCAAGAGATAACCAATTCATCTCCAGAGAAAGACATATCTCTCTGGCTTTAATCAGATGTAAAATAACTTGACTGCCTGGTGAATAAAACTAACTTTAATAATTAATGATTAAGAGCAGATATGGTGGAAGCAAACAGAAAAAATGAATGGCCTCAAATTGAGTGTAACTATTATGTTAATGACACTTTCAACATTTAAACATACATTTAAAACTGCAACTGATCGTCTTTCAATACAAACAGTCCATGGATTCTATCTTAGCTCCTATGCCACCACCATAAAAGAATTTATTCCAAATATTTGGAGTTGATTATCTACCACCTCTATATAGATAAAAAAATGTCAAGACTGATTACGTAGCTATCAAGATTACTAAAGAAACTACATGCACCATGCACAACGACAAAAAAAAGTCGACGGCCTGGCACTCACAAGGTACTTTTTCCTCCGACTGGGCCGCCAAAGGCCTGGTAGAGGGTTCCGAGAGCCCTGCAGTGCATCTGACGATTGAAACATCAAATTTAGAGAGATCGGACCTCGGAGTTTCAAGGACGATCGAGGGCGTCGGTATCGGATTGGGTTTCTGAGGAGCCTTTGCAGCTCAGGCAGATCACTGCATCTTGGAGCTGCAAATATCAAACTCGAAACTGCTTCATTGATATCATTAGGACAGTCCCTGGAAAACCATAAGAGTTGTCCTAGGACAAGTTAAAACAAGATCAGCACCCAAATAATAGACAAAAAGTAGAGAAGGAAGAAGATAATTCTAGGCTTTGTGGCACAGTAAGGGTCCCATTAATCTCCCCAGGATCAAGGGTTTTGAATGTGGCCAAAGGACTTTATAAGCTCAATATGTTTTAACAGCGTTCCCACCACTAACTATTCATTCATTCATATTACAACATTTTGGAATTAATAAGAAATTATATGAAAGAGTTGTACTTGTTTCTAAGGATATAGGGAAGGTTGATTATGATGAATTCACAGAAATAGTCCAATAGATCATATGCATCCATAATGATTTGGTCCTTGAGGAGCTGCTCAACCTGAAAAATAAAACAAAAATCAGTTGTAACTTGTAACTTGTAAGTAAGACCACATAATGAAGTTAAAACTTCAATAACATAAGAAAGGATGTGAACATGTGTGAAATCTTATTTGATTGCATGCCGGAGTAATATAGGGAGGATGATATAAAACAAACTGGTTTCAAAATCAATGCCTTGTTCTGGTACTAACCAAAGAAGAATCATATACTTGAGCTTTTCACGGAATATATGATTTTACAAATTACAGCTGATTGAGCTTTATTTGATTGCATGCCGGAGTAATATATGATTTTAAAAATTACAGCTGATTGAGCTTTTCACGGAATTAAGAACCTCTGGGTCTGTCAGAGTGAGTGCAATGACAAAGGTCGTTTATTTTCTTTGTAAAGAGTCAGTTCATGCAGGACTAGCTGACAGAAAGCAAGGAGGTCGCAGGGATTTTTAGCTTGATTAAAGGAAAAAAAAAATTTATTTTTAAAGCAGAGCCAAACGTCAGTAAACACCCAATTCAAATTTTCAAATAACCTGGTTTGAAATATTTCCTAAAGAAAGAGGACATGCATCAATAAAAACAGAATTTTTATTAAGAAAATTAGTTTCTGCAAGTAAGATAGATTCATCTATAGATAGGAGTCAAGATTCAATCAATATCAAATATCAACTCCAAATTATGGTCAAAACAGAGATGAAACAGGGGATTTCTCGAAAGGAAGACCAATGCGGTTCTGACCATTTAGTTAAAACCACAGAACAAACAATCCCATATACTTGATGGTTTAAAACATTTTAACTTTATGCTCAGAAGGAACGTTAGCGCATTGATTGAGCCAATGGAAAAACTCTCACCTTGTGAACAGATTCAAGATCTTTAAGTGCACTTTTAGCCAATCTCGTCATTCACGTCAACTGGACTACAAGTAATGAATAGTAAGGCCTCAGAGATCCAACCAAAATGGTGATGTGAAATTATTGAAGGCTTACCAAACTAATTAGTTTAACAAAGTCAGTATAAAATATGCAGAAGTCCCATTAAAAAATCACTCTACTCAAAGGGCCAGCAAAGTTGTGACATCCACTAACATAGCATATAATTGACTCCAGGGTAGTCGAGTAGTGAATGTCAAATAAACATGGAAAAGCAAAGTTCAACAAGAAGGCTTACCATGGTTGCTTATGAGGTTATGGTACTTATCAACACTGCCAATAGTTTGCACTGAATTCTTATGGCAGATTGAAATCAAGAAACAAGAAATACATCCTATTTCATACATTGGCCATGAAAGATCATTAAAAAAAAGCTATGCACAGGAGGATTGATCTTTTATAGATCATCATCTATTGATATAGATCCTCGTATTTTAGACCTCTAACTAAACTAAAAGAAAATTCTGTTTAGGCTCACTATGCTGATGCTAACAAGAGATTACTCTATCTAATCATAGTTTGCAACTTTGCAATGAAAAGCTTCCTCTCCTTTTGAACAGTGTCATCGTCATGATACCCAGATCTATCATCTTTATTAATTAATACATGCTAGTCCTAGTTCATCGATGTTTAAGCATGATAATTATATTCAATAAAGCATCTCTCAAGCAGGTTGAAAACCTACTTGGTGAACCTTAACAACATTCTTATTCAGAAGATAAAACCCATTGAGATGCATAGAATGACTAAATTGAATTGATTTGAAGCTTATATTTGGAACCTAAGAAGTTTAAGATGCTCTTTAGAAGTTTAAGATCGATAGAATAGGCAAACCACCCACGGTAATCTCTCCACTAGATGTGATTGTCATGATTGGAATGATCAAAGGAGAAAAGATAGAATCCTCTCTACTCCATCGCATGCAGATTATCAGGATCTGAATTTCTTCTTAATCGAAGATTATCAGGAGCTGTTGGGTAGAAGGTAGAATGTGAAAACCAAAAATAAATGCTACTCCATCGTAGAAATTAAGAGAGTTGTTGGGTATAGAAACTAGAAATAATAGTCCAGAATCCTTTAGTTTAGAATTTACGTTGAATAATGAACAACGAAAAGGAAGCAATTCAAACAATAATAAACCCTAGAAAATGAAGAGTGATGAAATAAAAAGAACATAAAAATATAACAAACAAAATATCCCTCAATCACCTCTAGTCATGATGCAATATCGTTCAGAATGGTTCTTTAAATTCTAAGCTTTCATCGATCCATAACCAGAGCAATGGAGGCATGACCTGTGCGTTGAAGAAGAAGGCTTGGTTGATGTATTTACAACTTATGCCATTGTTAAAAGTTCACGTTATTTACAAGTTTGCCACTGTTAAAAAAATAGAACTGATTTCTAAATTCAAAAAAGGGGATGAGGGGCGTTTCTGCTTATACATGGTTTTTCTCATTTTCATTAGTATAGCTTACAAAACACCCATCTTCCTGTCAAAATTCACTGTAAGCCTTAGAATTCATTCCTAGCCTTGGAATGAGTTCCTAAAATAAACGCCAAACGAGGCCTAGTTAAGATAAGAAATTCAAATTAAAAACAATTACACGTCATAATTAAGCAAGCAAATAGAATTGAGATGTAAATAGGAAGAGAAGTTGGGCTATTTCGGGCATAGAATGTCAAGCCCGAATCTCCCACGTTCTCTTTATATTAGTATATTAGTAATAGATAAGTGAAATCTGAGATTTGTATGCCAAATGGAAAGCATAAACAGCATAAATGAATTATACAATTGCTAAAAGCCCATTTCATGCCAAAACAGCTGACTCGTCAATTTAGAACAAGAATCGTTAATTAATTTTATTTGAATAATGCAACCACTTAAATGCTCCCACGTGGCAATTATGACAGCAAGCTAATAATTTGAGGAGACTGTAGTTCTGAGAGGAACTACACTCCTTAGTAAGTTAGTCTTCAAGGAGATTGACAGGAATTATAAACAATTCTTCAATGATTTGTTCGATATCGTTGGAGAATGATTGAGGGAGAGTACTGAAGACATGGGACGATTTGCTCCCTCCTTCCGCTTCTCCATTATTAAATACCGGAGTTAACAGATTGTTCAAGTAAGTCTAAGAGTTCGAAAATTAAAGGAGAAGACAATGGCGACCCAACTAGACTATGATCGAGCGAAAGAAGTGAAGCAATTCGAAGAGTCAAAGATGGGAGTGAAAGGCCTCGTCGATTCTGGCATCACTTCCATCCCTCGCTTATTCGTTTATCCTCTTGAATCCCGGCACCGCCCCTCCGCAATTCATAAGGATCCAAATGTCATCATCCCCGTAGTTGATCTTTCTAGTGCCAATTCTTGCCGTCGATCCGTCATCGTCGACCAAATTCGTCAGGCTTTGCGTATGTTAGGGCTCTTCCAAATCATCAACCATGGGATCCCCTGCAATGAAGTCCTCGACAGCACGATCTCCGCCGTCAAAGCCTTCCACGAGCAACCGACGGAGATGAAGTCTCCCCTCTACGCTCGGGAGATGGAAAGCGGTGTCTCTTTCTACTCCAACTTGGACCTCACGTTCAACTCTAAGCCAGCGTCCTGGAGGGACACGCTCCTGATTAATTTCGGTCCGGAAGCGCTAGACTCCAATAAAATACCGGAGATCTGCCGGAAAGAGCTGGTTCAGTGGGACCATCACACCAGTCGTTTGGCAGAGTTCCTGATGGAGATGATATGGGAAGGCTTAGGTTTGGTGGAGATAGCAAAATTGAAGAAGATGACGTGCTTCGAGGGGAGATCAACGGTGGGACTGATCTATCCGTACTGTCCAGAGCCTGATTTGACGGTGGGGGTTCAGTCTCATACTGATCCAGGAGTGTTGACGATGCTGCTGCAAGATCAAATCGGAGGGTTGCAAGTGAAGCATGAAGAGGACTGGGTGGACGTTAAGCCGATTGCCGGAGCTCTCGTCATCAACGCTGGAGACTTTCTCCAGGTAACCTAGCTCTTAATGGGTTGAAATCGTCTGCCGTCGGGTTGGTGCCTCAAACGATGCAGCACCGTTGGATGCTGCCACGAGTAGGATCCAACAGTAGTGGTTTACATTAAAAAATGTGAAGTGACATTTCACATTGAAATAGCAACTGCCATTGGATGCTACACGTGGCAGCATCCAACAGTAGTTGCATTGTCTGCCGCACCAATTCGGCGGCAGACGATTTCATCCTGCTCTTAATGACAGCAAGTATATGTCTACCTGCACCTTTAAATGATAAATGCAATATCTTAACCTAAAGAAATGGTGTGTTTCAGATACTGTCCAACGACGAATATGTGAGTGCAGAGCATCGGGTGTTGGCCAACCCTTTCCGTGAGCCCCGAATCTCCATTGCCTCCTTTTTCAACTACAGCAACATGGAGGACGTCTATGGGCCATTGCCGGAGCTTGTATCGCCGGAGAAACCAGCGGTTTATCGATCATTCACGATTCCGGAGACTATGGAAAGGTATATCGCACAAGATTTCGATGGACAGTCCATGAGGAACTACTACAAAATTTGAAGAGACAACGTACATGATTGTTTGTTGGAGATAAATTCAAACTTTATTGTTTGGATATTATTTAGATGTGTCATGGGTTTTAGAGTCCTAATGTGGGAAGCTTTTAGTGTTTTTTATTTTATGGGATGTTGCCATTTTGATAGAGTTTAAGTTATATGGGAATCCTATTAGTTGCTATTTATTAGGATTGTGGAGTTGTGTTAGAGATAAAGTAGGAAGTAGGAGTCCTAGTAGGAGTATACGTTGGAGGTATATGGAGAGTCTATATAAGGTGAACTCTTATGTATTTTATGCATGATGTTGAGATCTTATATGTAGAGATCTAGAAAATAAAAGGATTTATTTCAGTTTTATGTTTTGGCGTATTTTCTCTCTCTATTATTGCCTACATTGTTTTCGACTCAACATTTGTTAAAGATGATTTAATTAATTTCCTTGTTTTTCTAATAAGGGATGTGTAGCAAATTTCTGGGCTCACTTAAATAGATATCATGTCATTCTAAATAGGTAGTTACAACGTGTTTAAATATAAATGTGAAAAGAGCAGTAGTGGTATAGTGGGGAATTATTTTGTTTGGGGAGGATAATGATTGGAAGAAAAAAAAGGGCCAGAATCTGTGGAATATTCTCCCTCTTCTCTTCACTAATAGTATAGATTCCAACAGAGAGCTGAATTTGGTTTCATTGAATTGTTTTAGAGGTGTGACACTTCCAGTTCCAAGTAGTAGGTGAGATGGCAATGTGCAGATATTTGAACGTGGTGAGACACCACTTCCTACCCTCTCCTTCCCTTATCTTCATACCTTGAGTCATTGTATCAATGAAACATGTGAGGCATGGTTATCAACTAAACCTGTCAACTTGTTGAAATGTGGAGATTTTATACAAAATTTTGTGAAGGGAATATATGACCACAACCATAACCATGACAATAACCATAACCATAACCATAATATATATGACCTATGATTCTATGAAGAGAATTATAAGAACTTAATATAACACATTAGCCCCTAATGTTCTAAAATATCAAAAGAAATTATAAATAAGGGTGAAAGTGTAATTTAAAATATCAAACATGACTAAAACTATTTCAAATTTACCCCTTGTATCAACACGATTAAAAGTCCTCTCTTTTTCGTGGTGGGATGCTCCGGTCGGCAAACCCAACAATGTGCTCCCAAGACCACCTGGAGGGGTTTCTCTGGCAGAACAACTAGATCACGGCGACGGCGCAAGTCCAGTAGCTGGAATAGGAGCAAAGCAGTACCTGCTACACTACATGCAGAAGAAGCAGTGTATTGGAACATTTTGGCAGGAAATGGCAACAGTTTTTGGCGCGAAAGCTGGCCTTTGATTCTATCAACTTGTTGTCACTTGGTCAATGCATCTTCAAGAGGATTGAACCCCTTGTTAGTTCTTCAAGAGAAAAAAATAGGGTTGGGTATTTTCGACTGCACCCATAGAAGAACTCATGTTGAGATTCTTCCTTACGTCACAATCTATGCATTTGGCTTCAAACTAATCCTCACTGTTGAATCACCTAATTGTGTGTGCACGCGTGTCGATCCGCGGGCTGCACATGCAAGGCACGTGAGTGCGTGCCTCCTTTTGGGAAATCTGTGTTAGCACCTGATTTTTGCACCCCCGAAAATGCAATTTTAATTAAAAAGTCAAACCCTAAGGGGGCCAAAATTTGACTTTTTGATCCAAAGATAATTGGCCATCAAACTTCCTCTCATTGAAAAGAGCATTTCGACACGATTCCAACACAACTGAGTTTGCTGGAATCGGGGTCCGAATGAGGAAGTTATGAGCCGGTCAAACTTTTGAGGGAGCGAAAGTTGACTTTTTGCTCGACCCCAATTCAGCTGCTAAACTTGATCCCAGTGGATAGTGGGTTCTGAGCCGATTCCAACGACACCAAATTTGCTGAAATCGGACATCGGACGAAAAAGTTATGGGCAGTTGAAGTTTCAAAGAAAGCTGTCCATGTGGCAAAACAGTAGCAAAAAAGCAGAATAAATGAATAAAAAATCATTTAATAGAAATATCTTTATTTTTAATAATATTTTAATAAAAGAATCTCGTTTTTATAATATAATAATCATAAAATCGGAATAAAATCTGTTTAAAAATCAAATTGGATAAAAATTTGAAATCCAAACACTTAAAAAACATGCGCGCCCGTATTTGAAGTGCGAGCGAGGCATGCCCGCGCGCCCGTATTTGAAGTGCGGGTGTGGCATGCCCGCATTTCGAATATGGGCAAGCTTCTAGAAGGGGACGCGCGTCACTGTACGGCAGGACACGTGTCCCATACGGCCGATTCGGCAAGATTTGAAAATGTGCGTTTTTCGCCCGCATTTGAATTACGGGCAAGGCATACCTGCATTTGAATTACAGACAAGGCATGCCCGCACTTCAAATGCGGGCACGATTTTTTTTGCCTATAAATAGGGGGCCAGCCCCTCATTTGTGTAAGCTAGTCCTCCTTGCTGGCCCCCATCTCCTCCTTGGTGTTTTCCACGGCCAAAGCCCTGTCAAAACCCTCTGCCCTTTTCCACCAAAATTTTATTCCCAAAATACCCCTAGACTCTACCCATTCCTTTCACTGTCCATCCCTTTCAATCCCGAAGGTGAAGGAGGCTCTTTTCAAGCCCATTTTGGGAAATTCATGGGAGTGCGGAAGCACTACCAAAATCATTCGGAGAATCTCCACACTTCAGAACAAGGTAATAATAGCACGGTGAGAGTTTGTTGATTTTATATTTGATATATATCAGAATCAAATCGATTAAAGCATCATTTTTCCTTCTATGGTTTAAATTTGCTTCCTTGCTGTTATAATCTAACTCGATTTGCTTCCTATGCACAACCTGTGAACTCTCCTGGTGAGAGAGACTCATATATGCGAAAAGATGGGAGGAGAGAGCTCTATGTAAAGAAAAGAGCCTCATTTTAGCATTTCTACTCTAACCCTTTATTTGTTCATTTATTTTATCTTAAAAAGGAGGTTTTGTCCTCTTAGAAGTTTGTTGTATCCCATAATCCTCCCCCTCTCTCCCTTCTGGATTTCCTCACGTACGCAGGATTGTGAATGGTATAAGCGAATCCCAAAGAGTTGAAGTCTCTCTTTCTGCAGAACATAAAAAAAGAATACATTTGAACCAAAAAGCAGGGAGTTTGAACCCCTTTAAAGTACCACGAACCACCAGTAGAAGTTGGCAAACGGCAAAAGGAAATCGGCGAGTCAGATCCGGCTGAAATCGCAGCCATTTTTGGGATTTGGGCCGAAACCGTATTTTAAATACGGTCTAGACTTGACTGCATTTGAAATACGGTCTGGCCTGAACCGTTTTTAATATACTGTTCAGTTCGGATAGTGATTAGAATGCGGTCAAGCCTGTAAATAACTTAAAGATTTAATTTTTCGTACCCGACTGGACCCAATCTGACCCATTTAAACTTGAAACGACCAATTGGGCTTCTTGGGTAATTCCAAGCCAATTTTTGAAACTGTGGGCCCAACCGGGCCACCAAGGCTTCGTGGACCCCTCAATAGGGCCCACATCCAGTCCGGCCCAACCAAAGCCTGTTTTTATAAATGGGCTAATGGTCATATGATTAACAGCCTGTGGGCCAAGTCCAAGCCCATTGGGCCCTAAAAACTCAAACTCACTAATTGTGTGAATATTCAATAACTCCTTAAACCAAATAGCCAAAATCCAGTAAGGGTTACCCATAACCCGAATTGGGCCTTTGGGCTTAAGCCCAACTTGGACTCCAACAGGCCTTCCAATAGGGCCTGTAACCGACTCACTTTATCAATTGATAAAAAGATAAAATCAAATAAAAAGGGGACCCACACCATCAATGGTCCCCACTTAGACCAAATAAGTGTGCATGCTGGCTTAGGAAGGGTGAGAATTAAGTTGACTCAAAACCAAGGAGACCCATGGGACCCGTCAACTGACGGGGCGGGCTAGGGTGTCTTCGGACTTCCCTAGACGTAATCGAGAACTTACTCAGAACTCTAATAAGCCGCAGACCAGAATAATTAGGCCCAAATAGGTACCCCTTTTGTGTTTGCCTGCACCTCTCAGGCAGTGGCGACTCTAAACAGTCCCGAGCCGAGCATCACTTCGCATGCACCTCGTCGTGGGGCCCGAAATGGGGTGCGCATAATCGGGATTTGGAGTTGCTATTGCCTGATGGGGTGCAGGCAGATACCTAGGTGCATAGTGTTTGTCTATTAGTGGTCTGTGGCTTCAGATTTTAGCTAAGCTCTCGGTTACGGTCCAAGGAAGTCCGTAAACACCCCGGTTTGCCCCGTCGGATGATGGGTCCCACGGGTCTTCCTGGTTTAGAATCAACTTTTATTCTATCTCACCCAACTCCTTCTCCGATGTGCACTCTCTATGTTAAGTCTGTATGGGGACCACCTGAGTGGTGTGGGTCCCCTTTACTTGATTTTATTTTCTTCATTTAAGTGGTCTCTATTTGATTGGGCAGGCCTCGTTGGAAGGCCTGCGGATTCCTTAGTAGGCTAAGCATAGCCCACATGTCCCATTTAGTGGGCTTTTATTTAACCCTAGAAAGCCCTTTAGGGTTTGGTTAATTTTGATTGATTTTATTTAGGTTTTAGGAAAGAATTGGGGTTAAGTTCTATTTGGTGGGCCTAGATGGTTTGTGGGCCCATTGGGTGGGCCTCACAAGAGTTGCCTTTAAGTTTTATTATCTTGACTTGTCTTATTTCCAAACGGGCTTGGAATGGGCTTGGGGCCTATATCCTAGGCTTAAGCTTGAATGCCTAAGGCTTTGTTTGGTAGGGAATGTGGACTCCCACCTTAATTTGGTTGGTGGGCTTCCCTTAAAGAAGGAAGTGGGGGCCTGATAGGCCCAAGCCCAGGTCTCGGCCAAACCATCTTAACTTAACCCAGCATGCATCCAATTGGGCTTTTATGGGGCCTCAAGTGGTGAGGCCTTTAATTAGGTTATTTGTTGTTTAATTAATCAAAACATGTTAGTTGGATTGGGATGGCCCCATTGGGAGGCCCACATGTGCTCATGTTGGACCCACTGGGCCCAAGGCCCATTCGGATCATGGGAAATCCCAATAACCATGTGGGCTTTGCTCAATTTAGTTGAATAATGGATTAAAATAACCAAGGGTAGAAAACTGCATTTTTAGGGTTTTCTGGCTTTTAGGGAAGATTAGCAATTGTGTGGGCCCACAGTGGTCTGTGAAAAAGGGTTTTAAGCCTAATTAGGCCTATAATCCCAATTCTAAACCAATGGGGGAGAGGTGAGGCTTGGGGCCTTCTCTCCCCTCATGAGCTTTCACCCATGACATGAGTAAGGATATGAGGTATCCCTACTTTGGTATGGAAGACAACCTTCCCTTCCTCATGAGGAAAGAAGGGGAGGTGGTCTGGAAGGCCAATGTCATAGTCCATTCGGCTACACCATGCATATATATACAAGTAAACAATACACACATGAAGACAAGTTTTTAAAGACACAAATCATGCTTCAAATTAGTGTTAAAGTGTGTGCGTCATTCACTTAAGTGTACATGTTAGTAAAAGGAAGCCAAAGAGGTAGTGACCTAAGCATTTATTCTAGACACACAACACATGTACATGGATTTTATGCTCATATCACGTCAAACAATCAAAACAGCAACTAGAGGTGGTGGTATGGAGTATGCTTTTGAGTGTGCATTGTAAGCACCTCCGAAAATGCAGAAAATGAAATTTTAATTGAAAATTCAAACTTGAGAAAGTCAAAAGTTGGCTTTTTTATCTGGTGCAAATCAGTCACCATACTTCCCACCATTGGAAAGAGGATTCTGATACGATTCTAATGGAATAGAGTTTGTTCAAATCGGAGTCCAGATGAAGAAGTTTTGGACTGGTCAAATTTGAGAAAAACAGAAATTGACTTTCTGCTAAAACCCAGATCAGCTACCCCATTTGCTACCAGCAGAAAGAGCGTCTCGACATGATTCCAACGCATCTGAGTTTGCTAGAATCGAAGTCCCGGATAAGGAAATATGAGCAAAATTGGCTTCGGGACACGACTTGGCACTTCTGCTAAAAAAACTCGAATTTGCTGCTAAACTCTAGCTCAGTGGATAGAGGATGTCGACCTGGTTCCAACGCAACTGAGTTTACCAGAATCGGAGCTCAAATGAGAGAGTTATGGGCAATCCTTGGTAAAAAATAAACTGTCTACGTGGCAAACTGCGCCACGTGGACGTCCCCCTTTCTTAACCCTTAAGTAAACAAAAATATTAACAAAAAGAGTCTTTCTTAACCCCTAAGTAAAAAATATTAACAAAAGAGTCTTTCTTAACTATTAAGTAAAAGTAATAAGTCACAAGTAAGAAATAACAATAAAAAAGTCACTTTTGATAAAAATATTTAAAAATTGGTCTTTCTTAACCCTTAAGCAACCTCTCCTATAAAAGGGGAGGGGGTGGGATGCATTAGGGGGTTGAGCACATTTTTGTCTCACCATTTTTCTTCTCCAAGAGCTCCATTCTCTCTCCCAAGCTCTTCCACCTCTCCTTGTCCCCATATCATCCAAGAGACCACCTAGGAACCATCTCACCCCCCTACTCTTCTTCACCTCCTTCTTCACTTGAACTTTGAAGGAAGAAGGGAAGTTGCTGGTGCTACTAGAAGTTGATCTGTCCTAGTGGTTAAAGAGACAGGTTTTCAGTCCCTTGGACAAGGTTTGAATCTTGTTATGAACAATTTTTGGCTATTTAAGCTAGTTGGGCCGTTGGAGCGTGCCCAGCGGGCCCACACGCAGGCCAGCCCGTCTGGGCGCGCGGGCCAGCCCGCCTAGGCACGCGCGGCCCGCGTGCCGCGTGCCCTGGCGGGCCGTGCCCAAACGGGCCGCGAGGCCAGGACCCCTGGCCCGGCACGGCACGTGTACTGCATGCTACAGTGCACGTGTCGTGCCTGGGCCGGCCCAGGCACGCCCAAGGCGTGGCGGGCCGTGTCGTGCTCGGGCCGGCACGGCCCGTTGCTCATCCCTACCCTCAGGTATTGACTCTTATCATCTTGGTCATACATATATGAAAATGAAGGCTTTTTAGAGTGTTTTGCTGTCCTTAGCATAAGTCCACTCTCATGTTTAGTTTCCACATGTTCTTTCCTTTGTCTCTCTAATATGGAAGTCTCCAAAGGATGAGGGCCTTGTCCACATTTTTTGGGTGTTCCCGGCTACTATATTACATGTTTGGTTTCATTTTGGGTGGGAGCATGTTCCCTTTTAAGAACCCATCCAATGTATCCCTAATGTAACCCCCCAATGCCTTTCCCTTATTTCTTTCTTTTCTATATTTTGTTTTCTTATGATGAATGCTTATAACATGCTGCAAGTTATACATAGCATGCATGTATGGGTGCACGAAAATCCCACCAGCATGTTCCTACCCCCTTTGTCTATACCCCATGACCAACTCTTACATGCCATGATAGGAAATTTGTTGCTTGTTCCGTCGATGTTCTATTTTGGGGAGCACGCCTAAGTGAGTATGTGTTTGTATGCACAATGTCTTGACTAGTGTCCCTTTTTTTATGCTTTCTTAAGATCCATGTGATCCCCTTTGTGTGTTTAGTTTGCTGTTAGATGAGGTAGTGAGTAGAATTTGGCATGTGCTTAGTTGCTTGGTCATCTATCCTTTGGTTTTGTTCACTTGTTGGTAGAGGGACTCAGTGAGACCAAAACAGGGACGGCTTGGTCCTTGTTTCATGAAAGATGGCAATCCAAATGGGAGAGAGCAACTCCCTATGCTTTCTCCTCCTTTCCCATGATGCAAACCCCTTAAAAAGGACAAAGAGAGGGGGTAATCCCCCTCCACAAAACCATGGTGGGCCCACATAGAGGCCCACCCAACCCCTGGAACACCCCAAGAAGTCCAAAAACCCAAACCCATTGCAGAGATCCAAAAAATGGCACTTTTTAGCTGATCCAACAACTCACGTCGGATCAGCAGAGTTTCTTTTGTGACTGAAAAACCAGATCGGATACAGGTGTCCCTGTGTGTATCCGACGCTTAAAGTCGAATACAGGCTTCTCTGTGTGTAGCCGACAACTCAGGTCGGCTACATTACAGAGGCTCCATTTTGTTTATTTTCAGCTTCTTAACTCATTTTTGCAATCCTTTTTAGCTAAACCAAGCAAACCAGAAGGGTTTTCGGGTCAACCGGAGACCCAAGATGGGCCATGGACCGACCCGGTCCAATTTGATTTCCAGTGGGCCTTCCAACGGGGCCCAACAAGCCCGATAAAACTTACTTTTGTTAAATAAAGGCAATTAAATTGATTGAGTGGGCCAAACCCATTGAGGCCCACCAAAGCCCAATTCGAGGCATGCATGCTCAAATTATGTGATGGTTTGGCCGAGACCACAGGCAGGGCCTGTCGGGCCCATTAAGCCCATTGAACCCAACCAAGGTTAGGGTCTCCAAAACCCTAACTCAAGAAGCCTTGGGCTTTCAAGCCCAAGCCCAGGTAAAGGCCCCAAGCCCAAAGCTTGGCCCATTTTGGCATAGTTAATCAAGATAGCTCAAAAATCATTTGGCAACCAATTGTAGGGCCCACCCAGGGGCCCACAAAGCAATCCCGGCCCGCTTTGTATGGAAATCACTTAATTTTCAACTTGAACATCAAATAAAATCAAATTCACTTGAACCAAAGCCCAAAGGGCCTCCCAGGCTAGACTGAGGCCCACCAGGGGACACGTGGGCTTAACCAAGCCCACCAAGGAATCCGCAGGCCTTCCAACGGGGCCCGCCCAATCCAACTCAGATCATTTTAACCAAAGAAGATAAAATCAAGTAAAGGGATCCACACCACTTTGGCGGTCCTGCCAGACTTAACCAAATTGAATGCTGGAATAGGAATCGGGTGAGTGAGAGACCAAAGTTGACTCAAACCAGGGAAACCTATGGGACCTGTCTTTTGACGGGGAGGACCGGGGTGTCTATGGACTTCCCCGAACCGTAACTGAGAACTTGCTTAGAATCTCAAGCCGCAGACCAAGCCTTAATAGACAAACTTAGGCACCTAGGTGTCTGCCTGCACCCCATCAGGCAGTGGCGATTCCAAACAAATCCCGAGGCACGCATCATTTTGCATGCGCCTCGTCGTGCGACCGAAATCAGGTGCGCACATGCATGCAAACCTAAAAGTAGGCAAGATCTTTCTTAAAATAGTGAGCATGAGAATGAATATGTGTGCAGGGTTATTTCATGCTTTCATTCATGGATTATCCCCAAAACAGTAAATAAACATGTTGAGGTGTGTATGTGGTAGCATGCTTACACTTACAAATCCATGCAACCAACCCATGCTAGAAAACAATGAGAACTCATGCTCCAAGAGAACTAGAAAGCACATAAAAGGAAGAGATAAGGGGGATTTAATGGGATACATGAGATTTGAAGAGAGGGGAGAGGAGAACATGCTCTCCTCATTATTAAATAAAGAAGATAAATAACAAAAAGAGAGAGGGGGAGCATGCCTTAAGAAACAAGTCCTAGACCACACTAAAAGTGACCTCTCAACCTTTCTTTTTAACGTAAACTCCTCCCCTCACCATGGGAGCTCACTCATTTGAAGAAATAAAGAGGTGATGAAAAACAAGAGTAGGAAAAGCATGCTCAAAGGAAGGGAAAGCAATAACTAATAAACACATGCTCACATTTCCTTTATTTTCACATATGTCAAATAAAATCCACTAAGGAAGCTTACCTTGGGGTTTAGAGATCTTCTTGAGGGTGTTGGAGCTCCATTGAAGGCTGGACAGCAACTTGGATCACTTCTCTTGAGTTCTCCAGCACCTCCTTGCTTCCTCCTTGGTTCCAAGTTGAAAGACAAGAGAGTAGGAGGGGATTTGGGAGTGTTTAGGTGAGGTTTGAGTGCTTGGGGGTGAGGGAGAGAGGTTAGGAGAGAATTTCGTATGGGGGAGAGGGGTTAGAAGAGCCAAAACCAACCAACCACTAAAATGAGCTGCTGTTGCTCATTTATAGACAAAAATGCTATATCCGAAATATAATTTTGGATACAAATACATCCCATCAAAAATCATTATTCGCAGTGGTATGGTCAGAGAATCCTGACACAAAATCTGGGAATCTTATCTTGTATCAGAAATATAATTTCGGATACACACAAATTATGTGTATCCGAAATATATTTTTGGATATTTTTAGTAAAAATCAGATTTTTTCCGGATATGCCCTTTTCTCTTTCCAATTTGATTGATTTGATGTGATTTTCTCACTTAATGAGAGAATCTGAGTTTTTAGATTTTTCAATTAAATTAATTAGCAAAATAAGATATTTTGGAAAAATAACATTATTTTATTCAAGATATTTTCATTTTTTGTCCTTTCATCTTTCACTTTGCCACTTGGCAGATGTGACTCGCACATTTGCCACGTGGACGACTTTTCTGCATTTTGGCCTTAGGGCTTAATCTGCTCATTTTTAGAGAATTTTAATGTGTCTATATATGGTAAACGGTTGCGATATTTCTTTTTTTTTTCTTTCTAGTTGCCATGCAGACTAAATTTCTGCATTTTTTTACAATTTTGCCCTTAGGGTTCTACTTATATCTCCTTCATTTGGACTCCGATTCTAGCAAACTCAGTTGTGTTGGAACCATGTCAGGATTTCTTATTTGTCGAGACAAAGTATGATAGCCAATTCAATTGAGCAGAAGGTCAAAACTGCTCCCCAGGATTTGATTATGCCCATAACTCCTTCCTCTGGACTCTGGTTCTGACAAATTCATTTGCGTCGGAAACGTGTCGGAGTTTCCTATCCCTCGGGATAGGGTAAGGCAGTTAATTAGGGTTTGAGCAGAAAATCAATTTCTACTCCTTAGGGTTTGACTTGCCTGTTAGGGTTTTCACTTCCGGCACTTCTGGGAGGTGCAAAAATGAGGTGCTTTTAGTGTGCAGATGAGGGCATTGAACTATTGGAGTTGGGGCTTTGGCTGAGTTCTTCGATATTATGAGACGACGGCATGAGTTGAGGATCACTGGTGATGATTGACGATAGACAAATTATTGGAACAACAAGTTGACAATGAATATTATTCGACAAAGACATAAATTATAGAGAAAAAACACAAAATTTGTAATAATGGAGGAAGAAGAGAACCGCCAAGCGGGAGAAGATGATGGTGTAGACATCCCAAAGTGCATTATATAAAACAATGAGTGTATAGATGTAGAAAAATTTCATTGGTGTTTGACCGAAATTATATTTCGGATATGAAGGTTTTATGTGTAGCCGAAATAATATTGTGGTCGTAAGGTTTTTTGGTGTAACTGGAATTTTATTTCGGTCATGATTAATATACATATAGCCGAAATTTTATGTCGGATCAAATTGATGAGCTGACATTTCTAATCTTTGGTAGTTATGCCACATCAGCAAGAGCATGTGGGCTGTAACTAAATTTGATCTAAACTTGAACTTTGGTTATACGTATATTTGTTGATGACAAAAATTATATTTCGGTTATAAGGTATTTTGTTTTTAGCCGACTTTAGTTTTCGGTCATGAACAAATTATTTCAAATTGAAAGTTTATGTGAGCTTTCTTTTATTTACCTTTAAACCTTTCTCTAGGAAGCCTGAATCCCCCAAACTGACCTCTGAAATTGATCAAATCCCCCCCCCCCCCCCCCCCCCCCCCCGATTCATGTTTTAGGCTTGAATTGGAAGGATCTAGACACATTTTTGTGTACACCCTTGGGACTTTTCTACTCTCTCTCTTGTCTATAAATAGAGAGTCTTTCCTTTAGCAAAGGGTTGGAATTTTGGTGTTCTAAAGCTCTTGCAGAAGAAGGAAAACTCTACCTAATTCTCTTCTCAAGCTTCCAAGACAATAAAGGTAATTCTCTAACTCAGTTCTTTACAATTCCTTTTAATTCAAGCACTCTTTCATCTTCTACCTTTCTGTAGTGTAAGGCTTCGGTGTGTTTAAAACCCCAAACGATGATTTAGAGTACCTTAAGCCACCTCTTTAGCCGTAAAACATGAAGATAGAATTAGGGGAAACAAGCCATGGGATAGATCCTTTAGATCTAGAACCCTTTTGATATGATATATACATGATTTGTTTATATTTGCTTGTGATTATTGCTTATGTGTGTTTTTGCTTCAATTTAGGAAGAATTACATAGATCTATGCTGTTTGGTAGCATTTGATTTCAATTCTCTCCACAAATTTGGTTTTCTATACACTTTTATGCACACAATCACTTGATTTCTTCAATTTATGCATAGATCTTAGATCTACTATGCTCAATATGATAGATTTGAGATTAGAAGCCTTAGATCAATATCTCAGGACTCCTGATCTTGATTTTAATGATTTTCAATCTTTACAAAAGACCTCATGGTCTAATCCCTCTCAATTTGAGGAAATTTCATGCAAATATGGGCTAGTTTGACTTTCACTTTCTAAATAATGAGAGATATGAGCCGAATACTTGCTCTATGTGCTTTTTGAATCAATTTCATGCTATTTCAAGTGTTTTTAAATCAGATCTACAGAATCATATGCATATACACATGGTTTTGGCTTGATTTCACTCAATTTTTACAAATCTGGATAGAACCTATGCCTAATATTGTGTCAATTGTAACTTCATCATATGGATGAATTATTGAATGATTTTTATAGCATAAGATGAGCAAGTCTAGTTTAATCCTGTAAATTTTGAGCAATTTATATGGAGCCATTTGCTCACAGGTTTTGATTAAATTTGACAAGTCAAATTGATATAGTTTGTTGTACTTGTTACTTTGATTGAGCACCAAAGGTTCACTTCAATTCCAATTTGAGTGATTTTGATTTCTAAGTTTTCCTTTATGAGTCTACTTTCAAATCCAATTAGTTTCATAACTTTTTAATTAGAGTTGGGCTCTATGTGCTTGATTGACTCTATACTGCTCAGTATCAGATTACAGAGCCAATCTATGATCGAGTGAGCATATTTGAGAGAGCACACATGCCACAAATGGATTAAGTTTTAGGCGAGGCCTATGCCAGTTGAAAGATGGTGTCTCATACTTCATTCATGCCAATTTTCAAGGATTTATATGGAACCAGTTGTGGGACCATGGAAATCAACTAGATGACCTCCTAATCATCACACGGAATTCACAAAACAAAGGAGTCGCCACCATTCAAAATTAAGGTGTGAATCGACACCAAAGTGATCATAAAAAAAAAAATGAAAATAGAGCTAAAGTAGCTCTACTTTGAGGTTTAGTCCAGAGATTGGGTAAGGGAGTTAGGATATGAATAGGGAAAGGTGTTAAGCACCCTTACTCATCCACACAAAGTGGTTGCTATATGCTATTCATGCTTAATACTTACTTGTAAACAAAGATTACTCAAAAACATGTAAAGTAAACAAACATATATATGATTTTCCTCATGAGGTGTTCAATGGATTGTGGATTCTCTCTAAGGGATTATCACCTTCGGGACTTCATGATTGTAAAACCCGGAATTTTTCCCTTAAATAATACAATAGATTAATAAATAATACCCTTGAGAATTATAACTGATGAAAATATTTTATTAATGTAGGGGATGATATAATTAGTGGAGATCCAGAGTTGGACGCAGATCCGACCGTCCGATCATGAGATATCGAGGTATGATTCATATTTTAAGTTGATGTGTTCTGATTGGCCAGTGTGCATAGGAATGTTTATAAGTGAGATACATGGGATCAAAGAGTATATAGACCAATTAAATAACCTAATTCTATACGCTGGGAATACCAATTGTATTCTTGCTCGTATTGAACAGCTGCAAGCGACAAACGTGAACAAGCCGTGAACGACCGAAGGAGAAGAAGAAGAAGAAGGAAAAGGGAGAGGGTGTTGCTCGTTTTTCATTATTCTAGGCAGTGTCTCTTGCTGTTCTAGTCATTGTTTAGAGAAGAGGAGAAGAAACAATCGTGGAAAAGAGGTAAGTGACACCGTTTGATCGATTGATTTGTAGTTACGTGTGTTTAATCTTCAAACCATGTTTTTATGATGTAGATATATGTATGAAGTATGATATAATCGTTATAAGTATTGTGGAATTGCTTAGAATAGGAAAAATCACGTTTTGAAACTGTTTCTGTTCGTTTTGGGGGGGACCGGCGACCTCGACTGTGCTCGGCGATCCTTGGCGCTAGTTAAAAATCTTAGACCGCTCATGATCGCTGGAAGACTTATCGTCGGTGACCTGTTTTTGCACTACCGCTGACCTGTGACTGCCGGGGCGATCTTAGGCGCTTTGTGCAGAAATTCCAGATTTTCGTAATTTCGAACCTGATTCAATTCCAAACTATTTTTAGTAAATTTTAATGATTAATTAAGATGTTTTAAGACCAAAATAAATGATCTAATTCCCTGTTTTACAGAAAAATAAATTAGGAAGATATTTAGGACATTAGTTGCCAAACTTTGAACGTAATTGAGTAATCTACTTTTTGGAAAACTTAACTATTATTTAGTTACCAGAACATCTTTTAAACTACACTATAATTCAGAGAATTACAGAAAGAGAATTCAAATCATAAATTCAAATTTCAGTTAACCCAAATATTGAAGTAAATGTCAAAGTTAACCTTTATATGCCACTAGGCACCAACCCTTATAGAAATATTATATTTTAGGGAATTTTGGAGTCTAGTGGGCATAGCTGATTATGGATCCATAGTTGAAGCTAGATAGCTGAGGGATATGTCATTTGGGTTGAGTTTCTCCCTTGTGCGACGCACTTCTTTTACAAGTTAGTTTGTCTGGGAAGGTCCTATGTCTGGAGGGACACCCCGGTGAGCCGCTAGTGATTCCCTGTACATGTGGATAAGCGACCAACTCCATGTATTGATTCTGATGCTGCATGCTGGTGGTACATGCCAACTCTGATGGGCACGTGTGCAATAAGTCAGTGACTACGGCTCTTGTCTAAGCTGCGCTGCATGGGACTTGAGTATCATTAGTCGCATTGCTCCTAAGTCGTACGGTGGTATAGCGATTGGTTGAGAATCATCTCAAAAGGTTTATCTATCTTTGTGAGTCCTACAATGACCTTGAAATCACAAACACTTGTTATTATTATTGAATACATGCTAGAGGCATGTGATTGAGATATTGATCGGATGTGACTGTTTAGTGCATCCTAACAAAGTATGAATTATGTTATTGATTCTGATATTGGATTTTTATAATAAAACTTGCTGAAATTCATCTTTAGAACTGTTTATCATACTGTTTTGTATTCATGAATGATACGAATGATTATACGAGCATGCTTAGTCGATATTGCTTAATCGTGCATGAACTGTTATTTTACTTATATTAACTATTTAAAACACGTATGTGTTACCTACTGGGATATTCGTATCTCACCCTACTTTTATTTGATCTTTTCAGCTGATACGCGAGAGGGGGATCATAGGGATTTCCAGGGAGAGGTAGCCGAGTATTCACCGGAGGATTACTTTTACCCCGGATATTGTCTGAGGTGGAGGATTGATATAGATTTAGTTATTTTTTTTATTAGACTATTATTCATTTGGTTTGATGTATTAGAGAGATGAGAGAGATAGTGACCCTTTTATATTTTACCAGACTTTGATATTAATGTTGATGATTAACTATATTGGTTCTTGAGGATTTTTAGACTACACTTCCTCACATACTTGTTTAGCACTCTAATAGTTAATTAATTGAATGGATTATTTAATTCTCTTGTTTGGTATATTCTTGATGATGTTTATTTGATATGGGCCAGTAACACCTCGAGTTTGGTTGTTGAACCGGACTTGGGTTGTTACAGTAGCAAACCGGGTTTGGGTTGGGTGCCGGTTTGCACTGACCCGGCTTTGGGGCGTTACAATGATTAAGGTAAAATCAGAGCAAAAGTTGAAGAAAAGCAAATTAAAGCAAATAAGGAAAAATCAATACAAGGTTAAGCTATTTGAGCTTGGAAACTTCAATCAATCATAAGTCATTCAATTCAAACCCAAATTGAGTGAAATCAAAGCCATTTGAAAGCTTGTATAAAATAGAGATTTAGTAAAAATTTCATTCAAATCCAATTAAAATCAGATAAGATAAACTTGTTCAAAGTTTACTGATATAACATAGAAAAAGTGATGAGTAACCAACTTTGAAAGCCTATTCATGGAGATTGGCTCTGTATAAATTCTTGAAAATTGATGTGGCTTATATTCTCTCACAAACATGCTTAGAGGATCATAGATTTACTCTGTAATCTGCTACTGAGCAGCACAGAGTCAATCAAGCACATGGGGCTCAAATCAAAGTAAAAAATTATGAAGCCAATTGGATTTGAAAGTACACTTAGAAACAAAGACTCAGAAATTAAAATCACTCAAATCAAAGTTGAAATGAGCCTTTGGTGCTCTATCAAAGTAACAAGTATAGCAAACTGTTATAATCTAACTCATCAACTTCAATCAAATGGTTTGAAAAATCGGCTCCATATAAATTGTTCAAATTTTACAGGATTAAACTAAACTTTGTAACACCTCAAATTGCACTAGGTTGACATATAAAATTGCAAGGGACTTTTTTTGAATGCCCGAAATTAATATTCGGCTATTAGCATCAATAGAGGTAATCGAAATATTATTTCGGTCATTGAATTTATAAGTGTACCTGATGATTAATTTTGGTCATGGATAAATTTCATTTGATTGATGTATAATTTCGGTTCTTTTAATGAGTTGGCGAAATCCCAGTTAGTTATGCCACATCAACAATCGCACATGGGCACAACTGAATTTGAATCGAAATTTAATTTCAATTATACATAGTTTATTTATGACCGAAATAATATTTCAGCTACATATAATTTGTGTATAACCGAACTATGTTTTTGGTCATGAGTAAAAAGCTTCAAATTGAAAATTTTCGCGAGCTTTCTCTTATTTTACCTTTAAACCACTCTCTGGGAAGCCTGAATTCCCCAAATTGGCCTCCTAAATTGGCCAAATTCCTCCAATTCATGCCTTAGACTTGAATTGGAAAGATTTAGACACACTTTTGTGTCTACCCTTATGACCTCCTTGCCCTTGCTTTTGCCTATAAATAGAGGGTCTCTCCTCTAGCAAATGGCTGGAATTTTGAAGGTTGAGAGCTCTTGAAGAAGAAGAGAACCTCTGCCCAATTCTCCACTCAAGCCTCTCAAGTAATTCAAGGTAATTCTCTAACCTCATCTTTACTTTTCTTTCAATTCAAACACTCTCTCATCTTCTAGTCGTAAAACATGAAGAGAAAGTTAGGGGAAACAAGTATTGGAATTGATCCTTTAGGTTTAGAACCATTTTCATGAAATATTTGTATGATTCATGTTTATTTGTGTGTGGTGACTGTTTGTGCATATTTTGTCTTTAATTCTGGAGGAATTACATAGATCCATGTTTTTTGATAGCATTGGATCTCAATTCTCTCCTAAAATCTGATTTCCTACACACTTCAATGCACACATTCACTTGATTTTGTGAAATTAGGCATAGATCTTAGATCTACTATGCTCAATATAGTAGATCTGAGATCAGAGGTCTTAGAGCAACTTCTCAAGACTTCTTTTATTTGGTTTTAAAGGATTTTAATTTTTAGAGAAGACCTCATTGCCTATTTTTTCTCTTAAATTGAGCAAATCTCAACCAATATGGGAAGATTTGGCTCTCACTTTCCAAATAATGAGAGATCTGAGCCAAATCCTTGCCCTAGAGGTTCTTTGAATTTTTTTCATGTAATTTAAAGTCTTTTTAAATCAAATCATGTGGATCAAGCATCTACACACACACACACACTAGGTTTTGTCTTGATTTTTACTCAATTCTACAGATACGGACAGAACCTGTATCCCGTCTTGGGATCATTCATAACTTCATTATATGGATGAATTTTTGAATGATTCTAGAGGCATATGAAAGGTGAGGATTTCAGCAATTTATATAGAGCCCAATTTTTTCAAACCATTTGATTGAAGTTAATGAGTCAGATCAAAGCAGATTACTGAACTTGTCACTTTGGTTGAGTACCAAAGGCTCATTTTAACTCCAATTTGAGTGATTCTAATTTCTGAGTCTTCTTTTATGAGTCTATCTTCAAATATAATTGGTTTCATAATTTTTTCACTTTGATTTGGCTTTGTATGCTTGATTGACTCTGTGCTGCTCAGTAGCAGATTACAGAGTCAATCTCGGATCCTCTAAGCATGTTTGAGAGGGCACACAAGTTACAAATGGATGAAGTTTTGAGTGAGGCCCTTTTCCAATCGAAAGATGGCACCTCATACTTCATTCATACCAATTTTTAAGGATTTATCTTGAGCCAATCTCCATGAATAGGCTTTCAAAGTTGGCTACTCACCACTTTTACTGTTTTACAACATCAACTTTAAACAAGCATATCTTCTTTGATTTTAATCAGATTTCATTGAAATTTTTACTAAATCTTCTGCTTCATATAAGCTTTCAAATGGCTTTGGTTTCACTCAATTTGAGTTTGAATTGAATGACTTATGATTGATCGAGTTTTCAAAGTTCCAATAGCTCAACCTTGGATTCATTTTTCTAGATTTGTTTTAGTTTGCTTTCCTTCAATTTTTACCTTCATTTTTACTTGGATCATGAAGTCCTTGAGATAATATATCTATAGAGAGAGTCCAGAATCTATTGGACTACTTATATGGAGAAATCAGACATATGTTTTTCTCTTTTTACATACTTTTGAGTGATTTTTGTATGCAAGCACATATGTAGCAAATGACAACCACTTTGTGTGGATGAGTGGGGGTGCGTAATACCTTCTCCTACTCATAACCTAACCCTTTTACCCAATCTCTGGACTAGATCATGAATTAGAGCTACTTTGGCTCTATTTTATTCTTTTTATGCTCACTTTAGTGTCCATTCACACCTTAAATTTGAATGGTGGTGACTTCTTTGTTTTTTTGAAATTCGTGTGATGATTAGGAAGCCACATAGGTGATTTTCCATGGTCTCACAAACTTCCTCACATTTCACATGCCTTTGGAATCATTCAAAAATTCATCCATATGATGAATTTATGAATGATCCAAGATAGGGTATAAGTTTTGTCAAGAACTGTAAAATGTTATTAAAATCAAGCCAAAACAAAGTTTATGTGCATATGATTCAATAGATCTGATTTGAAAAGACTTCAAATGACTTGAAAACAACCCAGAAACAATTAGGGCATGGATTTGGCTCAGATCTCTCATTATTTGGAAAGTGAGAGCCAAATCTACCCAAATTAATAGAAATTTGCCCAAATCAAAAGAGATTAGACCATGAGGTCTTCTCTAAAGGATTAAATCCGATTAAAATCAACTCAAAAAGTCCTAAGAAGTTGCTTTAAGCCTTCTGATATCATATCTACAATATTGAGCATAGTAGATCTAAGATCTATAACTATTTTGATAAAATCAAGTGGATGTGTGCCTTTAAGTGTGTAGGAAATCCAATTTGAGGAGAGAATTAAGATATAATGCTATAAAACAGTATAGATCTATGTAATTTCTCCAAAATTAGAACCAAACATGCACAAATAGCATCCACACACAAATAAACATGAATCATGCATATATATCATATAGTATGGGTTTTAGATCTAAGGATCCATTACAATACTTGTTTCCCCAAGTTCTCTCTTCACGTTTTACAGCTAGAGAGGATGCTTAAGGTACTTTAAGCATGGTTTAGGGCTACAAACGCACACAATGCCTTATCTATAGAAAGGTAGAAGATGAGAAAGTACTTAAATTAAAAGAAAAATAAATGAGAAAGTTTAGATAATTACCTTGGATGCTTGAGAGGCTTGAGTGGAGAATTAGGCAGAGGTCCCCTTCTTCAGAAGCTCTCAATCTTCAAAATTCCAGCCATTTGCTAAAGGAGAAACCCTATATTTATAGGCAAGAGCAAGGGCAAGGATGTCCCAAGGGTAGAAAAAATATTATATCTAGATCCTTCCAATTCAAGTCTAAGGCATGAATTGGGGGAATTTAACTAATTTCGGAAGCCAATTTGGGGAATTCAGGCTTCCGAGAGAGAGGTTTAAAGGTAAATAAGAGAAAGGTCGCGGGAATTTTCAATTTGAAACATTCTGCTCATGACTGAAAACATAGTTCGGTTATACAATAATTCTTCATAATCGAGATATAAGTTCAGTCATAAACAAATAATGCATAACTGAAATTTAATTTCGGTTCAAATTCAGTTATGGCCCATGTGCAATTGCTGATGTGGCATAACTAACAAATATTCACAAGCTCATTGAAGAACCCAAATTATATATACCTCGATCAAATATTATTTATTCATGACCGAAATTGACCCTCGGGTAAATAAAAAACTTCAATGGCTGAAATATTATTTCGGTTATATATATATCTATATATATATATATATATATATATATGTATATTATGCTTATGGTCAAATATTAACTTCAGGCAAACATTAAAAATCCCTTGCAATTCTAAATTCAACCTAGTGCAATTTGAGGTGTATACACCAATCTCCATTAATAGGCTCTCAAAGTTGGCTTGTCATCGATTTTTCTTTGATACATCAGTAACTTTGAGCAATCATAACTCTCTTATTTTAAATTGGATTTGAATGAAATTTTTATCTATCTAGTAATCTATATAAGCTTTCAAACGGCTTTGGTTTCATTCAATTTGAGTTTGAAATGAATGATTTATGGTTGATTAAAGGTGCATCGCTCAAATAGCTTATCATTGCACTGATTTTTCCAGATTTGGTTTGGTCCTATTTTCTTCAATTTCATCTTGATTTTTAATTGAATCATGAAGTCCTAAGGGTGATACTTCCACAGAGAGTGATCAGAATTAATTGGACAACTCATGTGGAGAATCACGTGTGTTTGCTCTCTTTTTGCTTTTATTTTTGTGTGAAATGTATGCAAGCGTGTAGCTTGAATAGGCACATGACAACCATCTTGTATAGATGAGTAGGGGTGCCTAACACCTTCCCCTACACATAACCTAACTCCCTTGCCCTATCTTTTGTATAGACTTTAAATTAGAGCTTCTTTGGCTCTATTTTACTCTTTTATGCTCACTTTGATGCCCATCCACACCAAAACTTTGGATGGTGGTTGTAGACACTCCAAATTGCACTAAAAATGAGAAAATAATTGAAAATATTAATTGGGATTTGAAACAGGTCAAAAAAGTGTAAAATCTGGCCAAACTGGTCATGCTCGTATTTTGTTTACGGTCTGGTCATGCCCGCAGTTGATATACGGGCACGGCGTGACCGTATTACTAATACGGGCAGGGCGCGACCGTAATATATATACGGGCACGGGGGTTTTTGTGCGAATTTATCTTTGCTCGATTTCTGAACCTTATCTGCATCCAAATATATCTCTGGGATAAGCGAATTCTCTTATTTATCTGTTCGAATTATTTTATTTATCCTTGTTGGCCATGGATTGGCATTATCTCTATTTTCAATTCAATCTTGAGGATCATGGTATATCCTTCTAGACCAATCATGCCCCTGGGTTTGCCTATAAATAGAGGTGAGATCCTCAAGCAAAGGGCCATTGATTTGAAGTCTGAAGAGCTCCAAGTGAAAGAGAGGAATCCCTGCTGCTTTGCTTTCAGAAACCAAGTAAGTCCCTTTTCCCTTTTATTTTCAGTTTTCAATTCTAGAGATAGTCTGTTCTTCTCCATTGTTGTAGAATAAAGCCTTTATTATTATATTCCTAAACCTGTATCTAAGTATCTCAAGAATCTCTCTAGCCATAAAACGTGAAGAGAAAGCTAGGGGAAAGGGGAACATGTGGATCCCTAGAATAGAACCCCATAATCTATTTTTCTCCTTTCTTTTAGAATAAGGCCTTTGATTGTGATAGTATCACCCAACCTACCTCCAAGTACTTCAAGAATCCTCTCTAGCCGTAAAACGTGAAGAGAAAGCTTGGGGAAAAGAGAATAGGTGGATCTGTAGGGTAGACCCTCATGAGCTATAATCTGTGATACATGGCTGCTTTTTATATCCTGATCATGTTTTAATGATTCTATTTTGAATTTGGATTAATCCTATGAGTTCATGATGTTTATAGCATGAGATCCCCACTTTTTTCAAGAATTTGGATTTTTCACATCTTTGCACCTACAGCATTGTTTTTTTGGTTTTGGTGATTTTTGGCTAGGATTCTGGATCTATCATGATCAATATGGTAGATCTAAAACCAAAAGCCTAAAAGTAGCCTGTAGGGTTTCATGATATGATTTTAAAATTATTTTTGATTTTGGAGAAAGGATCCTATGGTCTAAACTCTCCCTTTTGGTGTTTTTTCATCAACATGGGTTGAGTGGGGGTTCTATTTCCCCACAATTGAGAGATCCGGATCAGATCTGTACTCCAAGTAATTTTATTTTTCAAAGATTTAATCAAGAGATTTTTATCTAGTTTTTCAACCTTTTTATGGTTTAGCTTAAAACTGGTTTTTTCAGGTTTTTTTTTTTTTAAATTGGTTTTATCTGATTTTTATCTCAATTTTATTTTAATCATGAAACCCTTAAGATGGTATGATCATATTGAAGATTCTGAATTAATCTGAATATCATATGAAAAACCTACATTTTTGTTATTTTTATGTTTTTTCCTTTTTTTAAGCAAGCATCCTTTATTTTAACATGAACAATACCTGGCAACCACCTTGTGTGGATGAATAGGGGTGCCTAACACCTTCCCCTGTTCATAACCTAATCCCCTTACCCATCTTTGGTTGTTTTTTTTAATAGGGTTATTTTTACCCTAAATTTGCTTTTTTGTGCTTATTTGAGATTTTTGGTGTCCATTCACAACTAAAAAGAATGGTAGCGACTCTTTGTTTTTTATGAATCCTGCGTGATAATTAGGAAGTCATTAAATTGATTTTCCATGTCTCACAGTGGTGACTTCATATTTTGTTTGAAACCCGTGTGGTAAAAAGGAGGTCTCTAGGCGATTTCCATGGTCCCACAGATGGGAGTCGAGAAGAACCTCATGAAAGGAATCCAATTTGATTCTTATAGATCTCTGAGAGCAATAATGAAGAAAAAAAGAACAAAGAAACACGCAGATTTTATGTGGTTCACCCCAGAATAGGGCTACGTCCACGGCCGCCGTTTTTCACTATGTCACAAATAGAAGAATACAATGAATGACTACAAGAACAAGGATATACCCTCATACAAAGCGAAATACCCAAAATACCCTCTTGCAAGGCTATGATAGAGTGTCCAGTATTATCAGGCTCCACAAACCTCAACAATATCCCATTTAGAGACTAATGATACCCAAGTAGTCATCTTCTAATAACCTTCAACTGATCATGCTGAAGCTTTAGCATCAATAGGATCTTGTGCGGCGGCAATCCTTCTTCTTCAAGCAAGAAGACCAGCTAAGGCAAAGCATTGCCTTAGCTTCTCTTTTGTCACCACCTTCGTAAACATATCTGCAGGATTCTTACTTGTATGAAACTTTTCCATCTTGAAAGTTTCACTTTCCAGATGCAAACGTATGAAGTGGTACCCCACATCAATATGCTTGGTCCTTACATGAAATGCAGAGTTTTTTGCCAAGTGAATAGCACTTTGGCTATCACTATATAACTTGCAATTTTTCTGCTCCATTCCTAACTCCTCTAGGAATTTCTGTAGCCAAATCATCTCCTTGCTGGCTTCTGTAGCTACTACATATTCTACTTCTGTAATAGATAAAGCAACAATTTTCTGCAACCTAGATACCCATGAAAGAGCTCCACTTCCAAGAGTAAATATGTAGCCAGTAATGCTCTTACTTTTATCAATATCACTTGCCATGTCTGAGTCAAAATATCCCTACAAGAAAAAATCTAATCCTCCATAGTGTAGAACATCATCCATTGTTCCCTTCTGATACCTTAGTATCCACTTCATTGCTTGCCAGTGTCCTTTGCCTGGATTGTCCATATATCTACTTACAGCTCCCACTGCATGAGCAATGTTTGGGCTGGTGCTAACCATGGCATACATGAGACTTCCTATGGCTGAAGCATAAGGTATTATTTCCATTGCTTCCTTCTCTTCCATTGTCTTTGGTTATTGTAGTCTTGACAACTTCATACTTGCGAGGAAAGGGGTGCTAGTGGGCTTGGCACCCTCCATGTTGAACCTCTTGAACACCTTTGAGATATACTCCTCCTACGATAATTTCAGCAAACATTTCTTTCTATCTCTTTTAATTTTTATTCCAAGATTCTATTTGGCAGCACCCAAGTCCTTCATTGAGAATTCCTGTGACAATTGCTTTTTCAATCTTTCAATTTCAGCCAAGTTAGATCCTTCAACTAACATGTCATCCACATACAAAAGCAATATAATATACAAATCACCCAAAAATTTAATGTAACAGCAATGATCTGAGTTGCAACAAATGTACCCATTTCGTGCCACGAAGTTATCGAGCTTCTTATACCATTGACATGGGGCTTGTTTCAATCCATATAAACTCTTCCTGAGTTTGCAAACCAATCCTTCATTGCCTCTTTCTTCATATCCATGGGGCTATTGCATGTAAATATCTTCCTCTAAATCCCCATGGAGGAATACAGTCTTCACATCTAACTGCATTAGATGAAGATCCTGTGTTGCCACAATACTGAGCACAACTCTGATAGTTGAAAGCTTTACCACTGAGCTAAAGATCTCTGTGAAGTCAATTCCAGCCTTCTGTTGGAAGCCTTTCACCACAAGTCTGGCCTTGTATCTCTTGCTTCCATCATGTTCATTTTTCAACTTGTAAACCCACTTATTCTGTAATGCTTTCTTGCCTTTAGGTAATTCCACCAAATCCCATGTGTTATTGGATTCCAGTGATCTCATCTCCTCATCCATAGCCTCCTCCCACTTAATCTTCGTATCAATCTGCAATGCTTCATCATAACATTCAAGTTCACCATTGTCAGACAACAATAAATAAGAAAGTGAAGGAGAATATCTAGATGGAGGCCTAGTAACCCTGCTCGATCTCCTGACTATGGTAGGAGGTGACTATGGGTCAACATGCTACACATCTAGCTCTGACACAACTTCTTCTTGCTGTACTTGAGTATTCTTGGATGGAGTATCATCCAACTTTGCAAACTCAGGCTCTAGTTTTTCTGACTTTTCTACCTGCTTAGCCATGTCTTTGAACATAGAATTCTCATTAAAAATAACATTCCTACTTCTAATGAGTTTTTTGTTTTCATGATCCCAAAGACAATATCCAAACTCATTTACTCTATACCCAATAAAAGTGCAAATCTTATATTTAGCAGCAAGTTTGGATATATTTTCCTTTTCAATGTACACATAACAAGTGCAACCAAAAGTTCTGAGATGAGATAAATTTACCTCCTTTCCAGTCCAAACTTTCTATGGCAATCTGCAATCTAGTGATGTAGATGGTCCTCTGTTGATCAAATAAGCAGTGATATTGACTGCATCTGCCCAAAACTGCTTAGGTAGATCGGCATTGATTCTCATGCTTCTTGCCCGTTTTGCTAAAGTCCTATTCATTCTTTCTGCTACACCATTCTGCTACACTGTTCTACTAAAGTCCTATTCTGATTCCATTCTGAGCACAATACTCCTCAAACTCTTTGCTGTAGTATTCACCTCCATTATCTGACCTCAGGCACTTTAACTTTGATCATGTCTCATTTTCAACTAAAGCTTTCCATTTCTTAAACACATCAAACACATCAAATTTATGTCTCAAGAAATAAACCCATAATTTTCTAGTTGAATCAACAATGGAAGTAACATAATAAAGAGAGCCACCAACCGAAGGTACCTGTGCTAGTCCCTATACATCTGTATGAACTAGCTCTAGCCTGTTTGGTTTAGGATTACTTCCTGCCTTTGAGAAACTAACCCTTTTCTGCTTCTCAAAGACACAATCCTCACAAAAGTCCATGTCAACTGAATGCAATCCTTCAAGTTTTCCCTTTTCCAACATTATCTTCATTCCTTTCTGACTAATATGCCCAAGTCTCCTGTGCCAGGTCTTAGCATCAATAGTGTTTGATGCTACAAATATTCTGTTGCTACCAGATGCCATATTCCTTCTCTCTTGCCACGAGCTATGACCATAGACCCCTTGGTTATTTTCCATGAATCATCTGTAAATGTGATGTTGTGCCCCAAGTCTGATAATTGACTTACTGAAATCAAATTTCTTGTTAATCTGGGTACATGTCTCGCATTCTGTAACACCAACTCTGTGTCGTTTGATGTGACAAGGTTCACATCAACTTTCCCCACAGTGTCACAGGGTTAATCATCACCAAGATACACATTTCCAGGTTGTCCCTTCACATAGTTAGAAAACATATCTACATTTGATGTAGCATGAAAAGCGGAACCTGTAGACACCCCAAATTGCACAAATAATCATAAAAAATCATTATCTCCTTGAAAGCCAGCACAGAATTTGAAGAAAATAAACTTTTACCTGTATCCGGATACTCAATCCGGATACAAGTACTCCTTCCTGTATCCGGATACTCATACCGGATACATGTGAGCCTTAGTGTATCCGGTACCATGTACCGGATACCTTAAGCCCTTTTTTATCCGGTCTGACATACCGGATACCTTAAGTTTGCTCAAAATTAGGGTTTTTCCGAGAGCTTTTCACTTTTACCATCATGTCCCTCATTAAATGAGGGGAAATCGCGGAAATAACCTTAGGGTGGAGGGGTTCTAGACATTAATTTGTGTCTACCAATGACCTTAGCCCTTGCCTATAAATAGGAGCCTCCTCCTTGAGCAAATGGCACACAACTCTTGTTTTGAATTCTCGCAAAGAAGAACTCCAAGAGAAGAAGAAAACCGCTGTGGAATCGCCACCAGAACTCAGGTAAGCCTCAACTTTTCTTTTTATTTTTTGTCTTTACATTCCTAGATCTAGATCTCTTCTTCTACCTTTCTGTAGTGTAAAGCCTTGTTTGTATGTGTGGAAATCCTTCCCTGGCTCAAAGTATCTCAAGACTCCCCTAGCCGTAAAACGTGAAGGCGAATCTAGGAGAAACGAGACTGGGGATTGACCCTAGTGTGAGACATGGGAAAAAATCACCGGAGTGATCGTCCCTCCGTCAACACACGGGCTCAACGCAAAAATTGGGAGAGTCGCCACCATTCAATATTTTGGGGTGAGAATGGACACCAAAAGTTTAAAAATAAGCAAAAATAGCCAAAAGAAACATTCTAGGGTAAAAATAACCCTACTTGAAAATCAAATCCAGAGATGGGTAAGGGGATTAGATTATGAACGGGGGAAGGTGTTAGGCACCCCCATTCATCCACACGAAGTGGTTGCCAAGTGTATGTTCATGCTAAAAAGAAAATAAGAAGCTTGCTAAAAATCATGAAAAAGCCTTGAAAAAGGAACAAGTGTATGATATATTCACATGAAGATCTAAATGGATTTTAGATCCTCTCTTATGTCAATATCATTTCTGGAACATTAAAGAGGTGGAAATCAAAGCACAAGTTGATCAAAACCAAGTTAAATCAAATCCGGGAAGTTTAGAAAAAGTATGACATTTGCCTTAAAATCATTCAAATCCAATATTAAATTGAACCAAACCAAATCCATTTGAAAGATTAAGGTAAATAAGAGTTTCATGCAAAATTTCACTTCATTCCGATGAACAATCTAGGAGTTATGCTCCTTTGAAGTTGCTGTTGGGGATTTTTAAAAGTGGTAAGTGGGCAACTTTGGAAAATTGTCTAGAAAAATCCACTACATAGAAATCCGTGAAATTTGGTGTGATTGAAGTCTGTATGGCCATCTTTCTAGAGAAACTAGCCTCATACAAAAATCCCTTCGGACGTGCCTTGGGTGGTCTCCCGAACAGGCCCCGAAGATCACAGATTTACCCAGAAAAATGCAAATGAGCAGTTCTGAGTAAATCGGCTACCAATAATTCAAATGGAATTCAAAAATTATGAAACCAACTGGATTTGAAAATAGACTCAAAAAGGAGTACTCAGAAATAAAAACCGCTCGAATCGGACTTAAAACGAACACATGGCGGTCCGTCAAACTGACAAGTTCTGTACTTGGACCTGAACTGTCCACTTAACTTCGACAGAGAAGTGTCAAAAATCTGCTAGATAGAAATTCATGAAATTTGGTGGACATAAACTAGACAGCCTCACCTTTCCCATGGTTCTGGAATCGCCCCAAAATTCATCCGGATGATGAAGTTACGGACGTCCGAAGTAAGGGTACAGGTGCTGTCAAGTTAAGCCACTTTTGAAGAAAATCAAATCCGAAAATTGATAAAAAGTGTGTGATTCGTGTGACATGAATCCAAAACCTTTGAAAAACATTTAAAAATATTCCAGAATTGATTTAGGCCATTTATTTGAGATTTATCACAATAAATGCAATAAACCCCAAAGGTGAGCCCATCCCGCCAAAATAGTGTAATATGTGTGCAAAGTGAAAACCCAAGCAAGATCCATACAACATGCATATAGATTCAACAAAATAGGTTCTAGCATAGCCTAGGGTTCCGTTCCATTATCGTTTCCCTCTGTTCTCTTTAAGATAATCAAGGGTACTTTGAATATGGAACGGTTTACAAACATTCAAAAGCCTTATGCTACATGGGTTCTAGCACTAGGGTCAATCCCCAGTCTCGTTTCTCCTAGATCCGCCTTCACGTTTTACGGCTAGGGGAGTCTTGAGATACTTTGAGCCGGGGAAGGATTTCCACACATACAAACAAGGCTTTACACTACAGAAAGGTAGAAGAAGAGATCTAGATCTAGGAATGTAAAGACAGAAAATAAAAAGAAAAGTTGAGGCTTACCTGAGTGCTGGAGGCGATTCCACAGCGGTTTTCTTCTTCTCTTGGAGTTCTTCTTTGCGAGAATTCAAAACAAGAGTTGTGTACCATTTGCTCAAGGAGGAGGCTCCTATTTATAGGCAAGGGCTAAGGTCATTGGTAGACACAACTTAATGTCTAGAACCCCTCAAACCTAAACCCTAAGGTTATTTCCGCGATTTCCCCTCATTTAATGAGGGACATGATGGTAAAAGTGAAAAGCTCTCGGAAAACCCTAATTTTGAGCAAACTTAAGGTATCCGGTATATCAGACCGGATAACAAAGTGCCTTAAGGTATCCGGTACATGGTACCGGATACGCTAAGGCTCACATGTATCCGGTATGAGTATCCGGATACGGGAAAGGGTATTTGTATCCGGATTGAGTATCCGGATACAGGTAAAAGTTTATTTTCTTCAAATTCTGTGCTGGCTTTCCAGGAGATAATGATTTTTGATGATTGTTTGTGCAATTTGGGGTGTCTACAACTGCCCCTCTTTGCGGGAGCTGCGGAGCAGTGAGCTGCAAAGAGTAGACAAGCCCAAATTGCATTCCCTTGAGCATGATTTGCTCGGTTCAATTCAATTTCTGTAGAAAACCATTTTTGAGTGGAGATTTGCCAAAAAGCCCTCACTTTAAGGGGGCATCTCTCCAAGAGTTCTTAAATTCCACTGAGCCCTTTGTGGCTGTGAAGTGGATTTTAAGCCCAAAAATAGCATTTTTTGAAAAACTGATTTTTTATCAAACCAAGTTGAAAATTGAATGGATATCATCCTTTTGACCAGGCACATTTCCCAAAGTTGTCCTAAATTCCACAGAGCTCTCGTGGCTGTGAGGTGGATTTCAAGACAAAAATAGGATTTTTGAGAAAATAGTAAGTTGTAGCACAAGTTTGCTCTTTTTCCTTTTCTTTTCTTTTTTTTTTCTTTTTTTTTTCTTTTTTTTTCTTTTCTTTTTTTTTTCTTTTTTTTTTTCATTTCCTTTTCTGGTTTTTTTTTTCATTTCCCTTTTCTTTCTATTCTTTCCTGTTTTTTTCTCTATTTTTTCTATTTTTTTCTTCTTTTTTCTATTTTTTTTCTTTTTTTTTTCTTTAGTATCCGGTAAGTGTATCCGGATAATACAGGGTCTGCGGGTATCCGGCCTGAGTATCCGGATCCCGCATGTTTACTTAGGTCGCGCGCGACCGCGACCTTTCATTCCTTTTCTTCTTGCTCCGAATATTCAGACCGGCTCTAAGCTCTCGTCCTCGTCCCCGACGACTCGTTTGGCTTTTCCGGCGATCTCCAGTAGCTCCGGCGACGTCTATTGCTGCCGGCGGTGACCTGCAACTCCGGCGACTTCAGTGATCGGCCATTGACAGCTGCAGTCGAGCCCTAGCTCGATTTCTTCCCATTTTCGGTGGTTCCATCTAAGTTCCAGCAATCCATCCGATCCCTTTCACTTGCAACCAGGTTTTTCTTGATCTTTAATCAGACAATGAATTTACTTTGGCATTTTTCAATCGACATTGCCCTATTTCATCTGATTTTAGCACCGAATTGCCACTTTCTCAATTTATTCTACAAATTGGACTTGGTTGATTACTTCTTCATGCAAGTATGATCACTTGAAATTTCCAGAATATTTCTTTGCAATTGAATCCTTGTATGAACCATTTTCGGCCTAGCTCTTTTCTGCTGGAATTTTTCAGACTTAAGGCCTTGTGCTTTGCTGTGATCATGCTTTCTTTTGTTCTTTGGTGGTATCCTTGAATTAATGCCATCTCAGAGTTTTGGTCTATCGGCTGCTGATATGAACTGATGATGTCCTGCTGCTTGTATGCCAATGTTAGAACAAACTTTGCTTTCCTAATTCAGTTTTGTCATGATTCCTTAGAACTGTCTTGTTAGTGATATATTTTTTACTGTTCCTGGGCCAATTCCCAACCGGATGGTTCACGGTATGATTTTGTTTTTCCAGACTTGATGCCACATCTGTTCTTCTGGTCTTGCTCCTTCTTGATGCATGTACTGACTGCCAATGGATTACAAACTTTTGCTCACTTTTCACTTTACTATGAATTAACTGTCCAATCTGGATTTCTGCAATTCTGCTTGCTTTTGATGCCTTGACCTTCCCGCTCCTCATATCCTGGAACCATAACATACAGGAAATGTTAAGTATTGTAGGAATCTTTTAGGGTTAGGGAGGAATGTTTAAAAAACAGAAATATCCCACACTTCCAAACACTTTGCAGATGATAATTTTGGAAAATAACCATGTAAGATACGAACTGAAACTTAGACCAAAAATAGGGTAAAATTTCTGATAAACTCATAAAACACTTCCCTGTGTAGATGGCTAGGAGTCGTTCTCGAGTTAGAGAGGAGGCTGACCCAGCTGATCAGCCCTCCTCTTCGCGGGCTCGTACGGAGGCGAGTTCCAGCGCCACTCTGTCGGAGCCGCTAGATGTCTCCAGAGAGAGCTCTGCTGAGGTAGGCTTTCAAAAAAAATTTCCTTTCTTTTCTTTCTTCTATTCTCCTTTCCCACACAATCTTCACACTGCCCTTGGATTTTAGCCCGTGGTTGCACCGGCTCGAGGTCGAGGCAGAGGCAGAGGCAGAGTTCAGGATCAGGCCCTTGAGGGCGAGAGAGGCCGTGGTAGAGGCCGAGGCAGAGCCAGAGATATGGCTTTAGAGGGGGTTGCTGTAGCTCTGGCAGGGGTCTCTGAGGAGTTGAGGGCTTCTGTGCATGATACAGAGCTCCTCCATGGCTTGGATAGCCACCCCTCTATGTGCATCAGGGCTGATGTGCCGCTTCCCTACTACTCTTCCCACTTGCGCGGCAGCTGGGGGAGATTCAGCGAGTTGGCACGGTCACTTTCTCCGGCACTCAGGCGGGAGTTTGGGAGGTGCCACCTGGATCACTTCCTCAGTATTCCATCGTTTAGAGCCGACCGTCCGCTTATTTTTGCTATGATGGAGAGATATTTCCCCGAGACGCAGTCATTTCATTTGCCGGACGTGGAGCTGGGGATCCACCCCTCCGATTTTGTGATGATTACCGGTATTCCGTTGACGGGGCGGACCATCATCTTGGAGCGGCCTTCTGCGGAGGATATTGGCCTCCTTCTGGGGTATCAGGCCTTGCCACTTACTGCTTGGGATGGGCGGAGTGGCCGGCTCTCCATTAGCTGGCTGCGGGAGAGCCTGGCTCGCCATTTTGAGAGGAGGCACGAGACCGTTTCTGGGGAGGATGCAGCCTTTGCGCCGATCTTCCGACATGTATTCCTGCTGATGTTGGGGAGCTGCTTCTTCCCGGAGGATACGACTGGTGTCAGTCCGCTCTTTTTGGATGCCTTGAGAGATTTCCATCAGACCCGCCAGCTAGCATGGGGTCGGCTGATCTATGGGACCATCTTGGCCGGGCTGTGCCGAGCGGTTCGAGGCTTAGCATCTCCGAGAGGTGATGGAGTCAGCAGCCGGTTCTTCTGGCAGATTCTACAGGTATTGCATTCATCTGTCTGGTTTAATTCCTTCGGCTATTTCTTTTCTTGACTGATTTTTCTTTTGCTAGGTGTTCATGTACACCTATATGACTTTCTTCCGACCCTCCCCGGTACCTGAGGTCGCAGATTTTCCAGTGGCTTTGCGATGGTCGGCCCAGGTCCGGGATGCTGATAGAAGTCAGCCTCGTACTGCCCGGGTGCACTTAGACCGTGCCCGCCGATCTGATGTAAGCCTTATTCTTTTTCTTCTATTTTCTTTCCTGTATCTTGACTGTATCTGACCACTTTGCTTCTTTGCAGCTCATTCTATCCCGTCCAGATGACGTGGATGTCGGAGTTGCCCGTGAGATGGCAGTACAGGATGCTTTTGAGAGAGATCTCCGACGTCAGCCTTACCAGTGCTTCCTTGGGAGGCTTGGTAGGGTGATGTACTTGGGAGAGCGCCTGTACTACCAGCACACTGGCGCACTTCGCATCCCCGTCCCTCCTCCTGCTGTGGGTCCCGACACTCTCCTTCCTGGCTTCGATGTGGATCAGTTCGATCACTTCCTGGATGCCGAGGGGCTCACAGCAGCCGGAGATTATGACGAGTGGTTCCAGAGGGTGTCTATTGGATGCTTGATGGATCGACCCACTCGTGCCGGGGTGACAGAGATTGGCGGGATCCGTATCCGGATCCATGAGGATACGGTAAGCCTTGTATTCTTCCTGTTTTTATCCTATTTTCCTTCCTTATGCATTTCTGACCATGCTTCCTTTCTTGTTGGCAGGTACACGAGTTGAACTCCATTCGGGACCGGTTCGAGAGCCAGCGGGCTGCGATCGATGATATGATCGCGGAGCACGATGCGGTCGTGGCCCAGCGGGATGCCCGGATCAGGGAGCTGGAGGCCTTAGTTGCTGAGCTCCAGTCTAGACAGGTATCTGGCCTTCTCATATGTTCATTTCTTTCATTATTTTCCTGTTTCTGCTATTCTGATAGGCTTGTTTGACTTGTGCAGGGCCCGGTCCATGATCAGGATGCCTTCTTTGAGCATGATTTCCTGATTCCTGACCCATCTCCTGCTCGGGCCTCTGATCCCGAGGATGCCCCAGCGGCTGGTCTTGACGAGCCGGATCCTCCTGCTCCTTCTGCAGACATTCCTGGTATGATCTTCTTTTAATTCTCCTCTTTTATTCTTCCTTATATTTGAGTCTTCTGATTTTTCTCTTTTCTGTGGACTCAGCTACTTCTGATCCCGGCCCCTCTGCTGCTGATGCTGGGCCTTCTGGAGCTGCAGGAGCAGAGGATGCTTTGGATGAGGGCCCGGTTGGGCCGGTTGCTGCTGAGCCCGAGGCTTCTTCCCCAGATTCTAGTCCTGCTCCTCCCCCAGATCTCGAGGATTATTGCTTGGAGTATCATCTTCAGCAGGTGGTAGGTCGGCATCCTCGCCATGCAGCCGAGCGGATCCTTGCCTACTCTAGAGGCCGAGGACTTTGGGGGCGAGGCCGTAGAGGTGGACGCGGCCGAGGACGCGGGGGATGATCCTGCATAGGAGTAGATTAGGATTTTTTCATTTTCATGTATTTATATCATCATCCCTGTACACAACTTCCAGATATATATGAAAAAAAACTTTTTATTCATTCTATCATGTCTTGCACATCTTTTGTTCTCAATTTTATGTAATTATGACATGTAAGTAGGTAAAACAGGTAAAAAATTCGGATTTTTTCATCCTTAGCTCTTTTTATGCATTTTTCTCGGTATCCGGTCTGACATACCGGATATATTGATTGGTCTTTGTATCCGGTATGTCATACCGGATATTCATGGAATCCCTTGTATCCGGTATACTTATCCGGATATTACCAAAGCCTTTGTATCCGGTCTGAGTTACCGGATACGTTAAAAGATGCTATAAATGCAACCAGTCTCGGGATTTGAGCATTTTTTACGAGTTTTTGAGTTTAGAAACCCCCTTTTTCGCCTTTTTCTTCCTCCTCTTGAGTTCTAGCTTGCTCCCGTCAAATCCAATGGAATCCGGATCATCTTCTGCCCCATTATTGTCTGTCCACACTGCCTCCCCTGCAAAACAGCCTTTTAGATCAAAACCCCCAAATCTCACTAGGTACAACCCTGTGGATTCCTTTTACACAAGGTGGGTTAACTCTATGACCCTAGATGAGGAGAGGAGATGGGGTACTACCAACCTAGGCCATACCCTGCTCATTCCCAAGGTTCCCTTCAAGTGGGAGATTATAGAGGCCATGATTGGTCATTGGGTTCCTGATCTCAACTTGTTCCGTTTTGGGACCCATGAGATGACCCCAACCATTGAGGAGGTGGAAACCATCCTGGGCCTGAGGTTTGATGAGAAGGTGGTGAATCCACCTCTTAGGCCCAGTTACAAGAAGGAAGCTTCTACTTTTTTGGGCATAGGGAAGAAGGACTTGGGGGATTCTGACACCCTTTTGACCCTATCTAAGGCTTTTTTGACTGAGAAGCTTTTGAGGGGAGAAGATAAGGAGGCCCGATTCAATGCGTTGACCCTGATAGTGGTCAACCAGTTGCTTTTCCCACGGGATGATGATGAGGTGGACTTGGCCTTGATTTCTGTGATATGCCAGGTTAGGGAGCGGGAGAGGTTGGCCCCTATGATTTTAGCTGGGATATATCAAGCCTTAACTGACTGCTACAATAGAAAGTCGAAACGCTTCCTAGCATGTGCCCAGATCCTGCAGGTAAAAAGTTTTTTTTTTTTCCTTTTTTTCTTGCTTTTTGGCTTTCTTTTTTTGCCTTCCTTGCTTTTTTTTTTTTTTTTTGCTTTTTACAATGTGCTGACACCTCTCTCCTTCTTTGCAGCTTTGGCTACTTGATCATTTGAGCCAGATTGAAGAGATCAATCGACACTTCTTCCCGAGTCTGAAAGTCCCTCTCTTGATGAGCAACAGGGGGTGCCCCGATATTCCAGGGGGCAAACAGGGCTGGTTCACTTTCTTGGGCTCGCTTCAGGATGACCAGGTGAGATGGCCTGGCACTTATCAACCTAATGCAGAGACAGTGATTAGCTTCCGAGACCGCAACTTTTTGATTCTGGCGGGCCTGAAGCATGCAGTGCTGTATCTTCCTCTGCGGGTCCTTTGCCAGTTCCGAGCGACCCAGGGGATTATCATCCTATGTGGATATGAGGATCGTCTTGGGCCCCTTTCTATGAAGCTGAATGCCTGGTTGATGAAGGAGTGGTCCTATGTCCGCTTCATGCATGGTCCAGTCTTCTCAGAAGCCCATGTGAAGGATTATCTCTTCTGGATCAAGGAGCAGATACAGCCTCGGGCCCCGGTACCCGAAGATCCTCCTGTAGTCTTGGCTCCTACTTATGAGGACATTCTAGAGTCTGAGCGGGCTTCTCATAAGCGGCTTCAGCAGATATGGGTACGGGAGGCCCAGGAGCTCAGGATACAGGGCGCTTATCTGGAGAGGCAGCTTGAGGAGCAGATCTCCCGCCGTATTGCCGTGGAAGAAAAGCTGGAGGAGCAGAGGCAGGCCCGTTGCTTCGAGGTTCGTATGATCCGGCAGAAGTACCAGGATACTTTGGCCAACCTTAGGAGTATGAGGATCAAGCAGGCCCTTTCAGATGAGGTCATTTCCTTCCTGAGTGATCCCGCTGCAGAGGGGGCTTCAGGAGTCATTGCAGCTCAGGCAGTTCGGATTCGGGAGCTTGAGGAGCGGCTAGGAGATTAGCTTTATTTCCTGCGCATTTTTCATACCTTTGTACAAAATTGAACTCCAATAGTGGAAATACAAAGGATTTAATTCAAAATAAAGTTTTTATATTATTGGCCTCAGAATGCTCAGATGCTTGTAAAAACAAAGGTTTTATGAAAAGTATTTGATTTCTCATCACTGGCCAAAGTATAATTTTTCCTTTTTATATTTTTTTTGTATTTTTTGAAATTTGGTCCATGCACTTAATCACCTATAATTAAAGGAATTAGAACCAGGTTAAATAATGAAAAGGGTAGTCCACAAAATACTGAGGGATCAGAACCGTCCATCTTAGGACCTTTAGAGTCATCCCCAAACTGCCAAAACTGCCCCATTCTGCTCATGCCGATTTTGCTTCAATCTCAGATTTCCATGATCAACTCAACCTCTGATTTTCTTTCATTTTTGTTATTTTTTTCTTTTTGCCAATATTGCCCCTAGAGCCAGTTATGGTTTTCACTAGGGCCGGCTTCTGAATTCCGTCATCACCCATCTTACTCTGATATTTGAATGAACAAGCTAAGATCACCGAGGGCTTAAAAATAGGACGAAATAAAGGCTAGGCTCAGTTTATGAAAGAAAGGGTATTAAAGGCCCAAAATTTTCCAAGTGTGGAAATAGGTCAACCGGACTTACAGTCATGATGAATTTAACCCTTTTCCCCCAAATTGCATTTTTTGCATTTTTTTTCACACCTGGCTTTCATTTGCCATTTCCATTGCTTTTCCTCTCTTTTTCTTTTTCTTTCCTCACTTTTGCCCCAATTTGACTGTAAATCCGGTTTAGGTTGATCAAAGAAACGAACCGGCTCAACTTGGCTAGACTAGGGATTAAAATTTTTGAAGGAAATAAAGAAAAATGGCATCGGATCATTTCCTAGAAATATTCACTCAAGGGAAGTACCTTTTTACCGCATCAGAGTTAATGGGCTCAGGAAAATCTGACCCATCCATTTCTGCTAAGATGAGTGCACCCCCTGACAGGACTTTCTTGACGATATATGGGCCTTCCCAATTGGGCTTGAACTTACCACGAGGATCTTCCAAAAATGGTAAGATTTTCTTTAGCACTAAGTTTCCTTCTTGGAAAGTTCTGGGCCTTACTTTCTTATTGTAGGCTCGGGCCATTCTCTTCTGGTACAATTGTCCATGGCAAAGCGCTTTCAACCGCTTTTCTTCTATCAGGTTAAGTTGATCATGTCTTGACTGGACCCATTCGGCTTCTTCTAGTTCTGCTTCCATGAGCACTCGGAGTGAGGGGATCTCTACTTCCACGGGTAAGACTGCTTCCATCCCATAGACTAGGGAGTACGGGGTTGCCCCAGTTGAAGTCCGGATCGAGGTTCTGTAGGCATGTAGAGCAAGTGGCAGCATTTCATGCCAATCCTTGTAGCTCACTACCATCTTCTGAATGATTTTCTTTATGTTCTTGTTTGCTGCTTCTACTGCCCCATTCATCTTTGGCCTATATGGAGCTGACTTGTGGTGGGTGATCTAAAATTGCTCACACATTTTTTTCATGTCCTTGTTCTTAATATTTGAAGCATTGTCTGATACTACGGCACTTGGCAGTCCATAGCGACAAATGATATTGTACTTCAAAAATTTAATAACATGGTTGCTTGTGATGTTCGCATATGAAGCTGCTTCCACCCACTTAGTGAAATAGTCAATGGCTACCAGGATGAATCTATGTCTGTTTGATGCCTTAGGGGAGATCATGCCAATAACATCTATGCCCCACATAGAGAAGGGCCAGGGTGATGTCATGTTGTGCAGCTCACCTGGGGGTGCATGCTTGTTATCTGCATATATCTGGCATTGGTGGCACCTCCTGACATGTATACAGCAATCATGCTCCATGGTCGTCCAGTAATATCCCAGCCTTAGGATCTTCTTAGCCAGCATGTGCCCACTCATATGGGGCCCACAGACTTCTCCATGTACAGTCTCAATCAATCTTTCTGATTCAGCCTTGGCAACACATCTTAGCAGAATGTCGTTATGTGACCTTTTGTACACATGTCCACCACTTAGCAGAAACTGACCCGCCAATCTCTGTATTGTCCTCTTCTCAGTAGCAGTGGCATTTTCTGGCAAACTCCGATTGTTCAAGAAATTTTTGATATCTTGAAACCATGGTGTTTCTTCTTCTGGTGCTCCCTCGAGAACGAGACAGTAAGCCGGTTCATCTCGGACCTCAATTTCCAGTGGTCTGATGTCTACTCCTTCTGATATGCTGACCATTGAAGCCAAGGTTGCTAGAGCATCCGCAAACTGATTCTTGGCCCTTGGCATATAGTTGAAGGAAATTCGAGTGAAATTTGTGCTTATTTCTTCCAAATACTGGTGATAGGGGATCAATTTGTGATCCTTTGTTTTCCACTCACCAGTTGTTTGGAAGATGATAAGACTCGAATCCCCGTATACGTCAAGTTCCTCTACTCCATGATCCATGGCTGCTTGCAGTCCAATTATGCATGCCTCATATTCTGCTATGTTATTGGTGCACTGGAATCTCAGCTTTACTGCAATTGGGATGTGTGAACCATCTGGTTTAACTAAGACTGCCCCTATTCCATTCCCATTCATATTGGCGGCCCCATCAAAGAACATCTGCCAAGAACTCTCACTGTCTTCCTCTTCAGTGTACAGAATTGCCTCATCGGGAAAGTTGGTCTTCAAGGGTTGATATTCTGGCAGAGGATGTGCAGCCAGGTGATCAGCTATGGCTTGACCCTTGATTGCCTTCTGAGTGATGTATGTGAGGTCAAACTCGGACAGTAGCAGTTGCCACTTTGCGGTCCTGCCAGTCAGTGCCGGTTTCTCGAATAAATATTTCAGCGGGTCCATCCGGGATATCAATAGTGTGGAGTGACTAAGGAAATAATGCCTTAGCCTCTGAGTGGCCCACACTAGAGCACAGCAAGTCTTTTCCAATGGTGAGTATTTGGCTTCATATTCTGTGAATTTTTTACTCAGATAGTAAATTGCCCTTTCTTTTCTACCAGTCTCATCATGTTGCCCCAAGACACATCCCATCGACGTTTCCAACACTGACAAGTACAGGATCAGTGGCCTTCCTGGAGTTGGTGGCACTAGCACAGGTGGGTTCAGCAAATACTTTTTTATTGTGTCAAATGCCTGCTGGCAGTCCTCATTCCAGACCGTTGGGTTATCCTTCCTCAAAAGTTTGAAAATTGGTTCACAGATAGCAGTGAGCTGTGCTATGAACCGGCTTATGTATTGAATCCTTCCAAGAAAGCCCCTGACCTCCTTCTCGGTTCTGGGTGCTGGCATTTCAATTATGGCCTTGGCTTTTGCCGGGTCAATTTCAATTCCTCTTCGGCTCACTATGAACCCAAGCAACTTTCCTGATGTAGCCCCAAAGACACATTTAGCCGGGTTAAGCCGTAGACTGTATTTCCTGAGCCGATCAAACACTTTCTTCAGGTTGATCAAGTGGTCCTCCTCTTTGCAGGATTTGGCAATCATATCGTCCACATAGACCTCCATCTCCTTATGGATCATGTCATGAAATAGTGCAGTCATGGCCCGCTGGTATGTTGCCCCAGCGTTTTTAAGCCCAAATGGCATGACTGTATAGTGAAATGTGCCCCAAGGTGTGATAAATGCTGTTTTCTCTTGATCCTCCTTAGCCATCTTGATCTGGTTATATCCTGAAAAACCATCCATGAAGGAAAACAGGCTATGTACCGCAGTATTATCGACCAGAATGTCGATGTGTGGAAGCGGAAAATCGTCCTTTGGGCTTGCCCTGTTCAAGTCTCTATAGTCCACGCACATTCGGACCTTCCCGTCCTTCTTGGGTACCGGCACTATGTTTGCGAGCCACTCTGGGTATGTAGAGACTGCCAAAAATCCAGCTTGGAACTGTTTGACCACTTCGTCCTTGACCTTTAAGGTCCATTCCGGCTTCAATCTTCTCAGCTTCTGCTTAATCAGCTTAACCCCTGGCAAAATTGGCAACTTATGCACCACCATGTCCGTGTCCAACCCCGGCATGTCCCGATACGACCAAGCAAACACATCCTTGTAATCTGCCAAGAACTGTGACATTTCATTTTTCTGCATATCAGACAAGCATGACCCGATTTTTACAATTTTTGGGTCATCTTCGGTCCCAAGGTTTATGGATATGGTCTCCTCAATATTAGGTTGGACCCCCTTTTCATGACATTCCAATTGGTATTCAATTTCTTTTGGAACGTCTTCTTCTTCGACCTCGGTCTCTTCTTCGACCCCCATGAGATCAAAGTCGAGCTCAAGGTCGAAGTCATATTCAACCTGGTCCAATTCGGTCTGATTATATGGTTCATAAGTGGTTTGGACCTTTTTGAAAAAATTAAATTTTCTAGAAAAAATAGAAAAATCTTTTTGGGTTTTTTGTGGGCCTTCTAAACATAATTCCCCTGAAGACGAAGGCCCATTAGAACCTTCAGGGAAATGGCAATCCACTATTGGAGTTTTTTTTGGAAGCCATGTCAGTTTGCCGACCTAACGCTGCTTCAAAAGTAAGGGGAGTTTCCTCCCAATTGTTCAGTACAAAATTTTGGGGAGCAGGGGAAATAGGGAAAGCCTGCTCCTCAAGCCCAGCATCCGATGCCATCATCACCGGGTGGGTACTGCCCTTTTCTGCTACGGGGCCCAGTTCAGAAATGACCTTGTCTGGAACCTTTACTGCGGCCCAGTCAATAAATGGCAGTTCCATGTCTGCCCCTGTCTTTTCGCCTTCAGTCATGGCGAAAAAGGCTCCAACATCTTCAGAATAGTCTGACTGCTGCTCGGGCCGTGGTCCAGGCCCATCTGCTGCTCCCAGTATTGGAGATGGGTTATAGGGTTGTAGGGCCGAAACAACGGGCTTCTGAAATGGGTTGATGTTGTAGTAGGGAGGTTTGGATTGGTCCATAGGAGGAGAAATTTGGATTATGTCGGAGGGTTTTGGGAAGCTTTCCCTTAAATGAGGGAGTTTTCCTTTGCTTCTGCTCTCCCCTTCTTCGTGCTTCATTCTTCTCCAGCCTCTGGGCTTGAAGCCCAACCCTACCTTGGGGATCAGTTTCTTAGCCGTGATTGGCTCCACCATCCCCTGCAGATTGATCCCCAGGCCTTTCCCTGGGTGAAAGTGGTATTTTTCCATCACTTTCTTGACCATCCTTTCTGCAGTGGTCCCCTTTTCTTTCTTTTTCTCACACCCCCCAGGTATGTAATTTACCGCCTCAAATTGAAATGAGTGGAATGCAATCTTGTCGACAGTCAAGTCCACATTGATTAATGGTACATCAGGTGACACAATGGGCGGCACCAAGTTTTCGGCTAGGACTGTTATCACCCTTTGTCCTCTTACATATTTCACCCTCTGGTGGAGCGTGGATGGTATTGCCCTAGCCGAATGTATCCACGGCCTTCCTAGGAGCAGATTGAATGCTGCGGGTATATCCATCACCTCAAATGTGATGTTAAAGATATTCGGCCCAATTGTGACCGGCAGTTCAATCTCCCCTAGGGAGTGGGTCTTGGAGCTATCAAAAGCCCTCACTATCCGCCCATTTTGTTTTATCCTTGACTGGTCCAGCCCCAGCTTGGTAAAAGTGATTAACGGGCAAACGTTTAACGCTGACCCGTTGTCAATTAAAACCCGTGCAACCATGCAGCCCTTACAAAGCACAGTGATGTGCAAAGGGTCCACATGATAACACCCACCTGGGCTGATCTCACCCTCTGAGAAACTTATCACATTATGTGACAAGATTTGACCAACCATTTTACCAAGCTGGTCCGGATCAATAGTCTGGGATACGTGTGCACTCTGTAGCACCCTTAACAATGCATCCCTGTGCTTTTCAGAATTCAGCAAAAGGCCCAGTATCGAAATCTGGGCCGGGACCTTATTTAGCTGATCCACAAGATTGAATTCACTGTTCTTTATTATTTTTATGAGGTCTGCTGCCTCATTTTCTGCACCCTAGGGGGTGTCTTCTCCTACTTTGTTTTTTCCTTTCCGTTTTCTTTTTTGTTCATTTTCTTTTTCTACTTCTGTCTCCTTTTCTTTCTCTTCACCCCCTGCACATCTCCCCGACCTCGTCATGAGGTTCACCTCCTCCTGGTTCTGGTTCCTGACCATTGGAACCGTAGCCGTGATTCCCTCGCTGTAGTTCCATGGTACAGCGGCCTCTGAATAGGCTAATTTATGGATGTCAACCACTAGTGGCTGGAGTTTGGACCGGGATGTATGGGCCGGTTTAGGGATAGTTTGGGCTGGCTGCACATTTACAACCAGGGGTTGAAGTTTGGATTTGGTGGGGACAGAAGAAGTGATGGAAGCAGTGGTGGGGTCAAGATTGATGACCAGTGGAGCCTTAGACGGCTTGGATGGGGAATAAGTGGGTGGACTGCAATTGAAGACCAATGGGGGCCTTGCAGTATTTATCTGGGCCATCAGAGAAGAGACCCGGTTTAAGGAGGAGCTTATGTCCTCAGCAGCAAGATTATTTTTTTGGGAGACCATGTTGATCTCCTCCTCTTCCTCTTCTTGGAAGAAACGGACCTGGACAGTGGTCCCTACTGGTGCTATAAGCTGTGATGGGTCAAAGGCCCTTCTGGTGGTGGATATGGCAGTGATGGAGTTGGATGGGCCTGCCCCATTGTGGTACGGCAGAGGGTTCTGCCCAATATCATTTCCAGACGGGACCGGTGTGGCAGTGTTAAAGACCAAAGCCTTCTGGTCCAACAGGTCCTGGACCGCATGCTTCAGTACCCAGCAGGTATCAGTAGAGTGCCCCGGTGCACCCATGTGGAAATCACAGGTGACCGATGTGTCAAAATTTCTCCCCCTGGTGGCATTCGGGTTGGGCTCTTTCAGAGTCAAGTATTCACCCTTTAGCAGGGTTGGCAATAGTTGGGAAAGAGATATGGGTAGAGGGGTGAAAACCCGGTTCTTTCTTGCTGCGAACCAGGCATCCCGCTCCTCCTTAGAAAAAGTCCTCCTTGTGTTAGCTGGCGCAGAGGGAGGGAAGTTGACATTCAGCGGGGTCTGGTACGACTGCTGGGCCTGCTGGGCCTGTTGGGGTGCAGAGATGTTCACGTGCAGTGGCTTCTTGGCTGGAGGAGCTTGGACCAGGTTCACCTCCCCTTCTTTTCGGGCCCCCGTCTTTTTAAACCCGGCCCCTTTCTTCTGGGCCATGGAGGCAGAGGAATCAGACTGCCCAGTCAGAGTAGAGTAGTCTATCAGCCGTCCTGACCTGACCCCTTCTTCAATCCGGTCAGCCACCTGCACCAGGGCTGCAAAGTTGGTGGTTATCTGACCCACCAGATGGTTGTAAAATGGCTGCCCTAGTGTGCCCATAAATGTGGAGATCATTTCCGGCTCTTGCATAGGTGGCCTGACCTGGGAGGCGGCCTCTCTCCATCTCTTGGCGTACTGCCGTACCGGTTCATCCTTCCCCTTGGTCATCCTCATCATGTCGTATCGGTCCGGCACGATCTCAGAGTTGAACTTGTATTGGTCCAAGAAAGCGTCTGCTAGGTCCTTCCACCTCCTGATCCTTCCATGGTCCACTGTAGCGAACCACCGAAGGGCTGACCCGGTCAGACTCCTCTGGAAGAGCTGGATCAGTATTCCATCGTCCCGGCCAAACTGGCACAGGGCCCCGCAGTATAGTTTCAGATGGCTTAATGGGCAGCCCGTGCCATCAAACTTGTCAAAATCCGGGCACCTGAACTTAGCCGGTAGACAGACGTCCGGGTACATGCACAGGTCCTCGAAGGTGGTGCCTGCATGGCTGCCTCCCCCCTTCACCTCTTTCAGCTCTGCCTGGATTCTTTCTATCCTCAGCAGCATTTTCTTTTCCATCTCATCTCGGGCCTTTTCTTTCTCCAGCTCTTTCTCAGACTCCGCCATATTTTCCCTGATCAGAATGGGTTCAGGGACTGGTTCAGAAATGGGCTCAGGCATGGGCTGAACCGGAGGCGGAATGTAGGCCTGAGGTGGTGGTGCCTGATGGGAAGTAGATGCCTGGTTCGGGGCTTGGGCCTGTTGGGCCTGAGCCGCCAGTAGGTCCCCCAGCATTTTGGCCAGACCGGCCACTTGCTCCTGCAGTTGAGTAAAGTCCTGAGCAGGGACGGTAGCTTGGGCTTGGTTCTCTTCAGTATTCATTGTTCTGGCTTTGGATCTAGTTACTGGAGCAATGATTGCAAGTGTACCTGGGTTGAATGTACCTGAGGGAAAAAATGAATAGAACATGTTAGCTTCCACTTAACTTGAGTCACACCCCTATATATGTAAACCAGTAGGTTAGGTGAACACCAGCCAGAAAAAATTTTTTGTTTTTGTTTTTGTTTTTTTTTTGTTTTTTTTTTTTTTGAGTTGGAATATTCTAGGGCTTCCAAGGGTCCCAATTTTTTTTTGATTTGATTGATAAAAATAACCAACCAAGGTTTTCATGGAATATTCTAGGGCTTCCAAGGGTCCCAATTTTTTTTTTGATTTGATTGATAAAAATAACCAACCAAGGTTTTCATTTTTTTTTGATTTGATTGATAAAAATAACCAACCAAAGGTATCTTGGAATATTCTATCGAAGTGTCCCACAAATGTTTTGATTTGATTGATAAAAATAACCAACCAAAGGTGTCTTGGACTACTCTATCCAAGTATCCCACAAATGTTTTGATTTGATTGATAAAAATAACCAACCAAAGGTGTCTTGGACTACTCTATCCAAGTATCCCACAAATGTTTTGATTTGATTGATAAAAATAACCAACCAAAGGTGTCTTGGAATATTCTGGGGCTTCCTAGTATCCCACAAATGTTTTGATTTGATTGATAAAAATAACCAACCAAAGGTGTCTTGGAATATTCTAGGGCTTCCAAGTATCACACAAATGTTTTGATTTGATTGATAAAAATAACCAACCAAAGGTGTCTTGGACTACTCTATCCAAGTATCCCACAAATGTTTTGATTTGATTGATAAAAATAACCAACCAAAGGTTTTCATTTTTTTTTGATTTGATTGATAAAAATAACCAACCAAGGTTTTCATGGAATATTCTAGGGCTTCCAAGTGTCCCATTTTTTTTGATTTGATTGATAAAAATAACCAACCAAGGTTTTCATGGAATATTCTAGGGCTTCCAAGTGTCCCATTTTTTTTGATTTGATTGATAAAAATAACCAACCAAGGTTTTCATTTTTTTGATTTGATTGATAAAAATAACCAACCAAAGGTTTTTTTTTCTTCTTCAAATTTGCTGAATTTTCTCAGTTTTCAAGTTCCAGAGTTTGACTGACACATGTTTGAGTTGAGTTGGTGTCAAAAAATATGACACCTTGGTTTCCTCTTTGATTTTCAAACTTAGGTTAAATCCTGAAAGAATATTTTATTTTATTCTTTTTTGTTTTTCTTTCTTTTTTTTTTTTGTATTTTTGGGAACATTTCTTATGTTCTTTTCGGGGTGCCTAAGGATTATCCACAGTGTTTTAGGCATTTTATTCTGAAAACTTGGGCTGAAAAGCCAATTTGTGCATTTTTGAACGTATCCGGTATAACATTCCGGATAATAATATGCCTTATTGTATCCGGTCACCATAACCGGATTCACGCATATGCCTTTGTATCCGGAAATATATACCGGATATGAACAGAGTTGTTATTAACCGGCCTGAGTTACCGGTTATTGCCGAAATGGCCCTTTTTGACTCATTTTTTCACCCGATTTGATTTTTTTTCATTCCCAATTGATGTTCACCTTAATTTGACCTTCAAAACTTGCCCCAAATTGGGCTTGGACATTATATTTGCAAAATCCCCAAATTCATGAAAAGAACATGGTTTTACCTTGCCACCTTGTATTACCTTCATTCAATATGGTATTCACATTATACCTTGGCCTGTAAAACATGCAAACGGCCTTCCCACATTTACACCCAATTTCCCCAAACGCAATTGTGTGCTTTTAGCCGAAAACGTGTTTCTCCACCTTCAAGCGTATGGTTTTTGGGTTTTGGCTTAATTGGCAACTTAGAACTCAAGTCTAGTGATGCCCGGAATCGAATCACAGATCCCATTGTCATCACATCATTGACTCAAATTCTAAGGTAAATGTTTTCACTTTCGCTTTCCGAAGTCACGACCTCGGTGCGTCAAGCTACACACATTCATGGTTCAACTTCCTAATAGGTAAAGGGTAGGCTGTGCAAATTGTTTCAAGTGCTCAAGTGCAATTTTAAAATTGTGGTAATATTCACAACGTCCCAGCCCCTTGCCACTCTTTTTCGTAGCCATGCATTCAATTTCAAGCCAAGGCATATATGACAAAATAATGAAGCTACATACAAGAAAGCAAGCACCAAAACAACTAAATATGCACAAAAAATATTACATGCCCAAAAAGTGTTATACAAAACATGTCATTTGTACAAACAACCATTAAATCATGTAAGCATGCTTGAAACTCAAAAGCATTCCCTAAAATCCCAGATTTCATGCTCTTTTTCATGCTCAAAGTATACCATTTCTACCCCAAATTGGAGCCTAAAATTTTAGCACTACTTGACATGATACCAAAGTGTTTCAATGAGGTAAAACATGCTTAAAATTTCCAGAAATATGCACTAAAATTTTCAGATTTCTCATGCTCAAAAGTGCATCACTTATACCCCAAATTAATGCCCAAACATTTACCAACTACTTGACATGGTATAAGGAGAGTTTTGATGGTAAAAACATGCTTGAAAACCCATATGATGGCTACTGAATTTACCGATTTTTGCTCAATGTTTTCATGCTCAAATAATAGCACTAAGAACCTCCTAACCCAAGGCAAACAAAAAAAACAAGTAGGCATGCACAACAAAGTAAGGCCCTAAACATGATCCTTAGCATATCCAAGCATACACACATGCCTTCATCAATGTAAAATTTAAAAGTATCCCAATCAGATTTAGAATACACCAATATACATCAATAAAGTAAACAAAATAGCAAGCATTCAAAAGTGATGAAAAAGCATGAATATACACAAATAGGCTTAAATCCACAAGTCCCCAGCAGAGTCGCCAGTTGTGAGACATGGGAAAAAATCACCGGAGTGATCGTCCCTCCGTCAACACACGGGCTCAACGCAAAAATTGGGAGAGTCGCCACCATTCAATATTTTGGGGTGAGAATGGACACCAAAAGTTTAAAAATAAGCAAAAATAGCCAAAAGAAACATTCTAGGGTAAAAATAACCCTACTTGAAAATCAAATCCAGAGATGGGTAAGGGGATTAGATTATGAACGGGGGAAGGTGTTAGGCACCCCCATTCATCCACACGAAGTGGTTGCCAAGTGTATGTTCATGCTAAAAAGAAAATAAGAAGCTTGCTAAAAATCATGAAAAAGCCTTGAAAAAGGAACAAGTGTATGATATATTCACATGAAGATCTAAATGGATTTTAGATCCTCTCTTATGTCAATATCATTTCTGGAACATTAAAGAGGTGGAAATCAAAGCACAAGTTGATCAAAACAAAGTTAAATCAAATCCGGGAAGTTTAGAAAAAGTATGACATTTGCATTAAAATCATTCAAATCCAATATTAAATTGAACCAAACCAAATCCATTTGAAAGATTAAGGTAAATAAGAGTTTCATGCAAAATTTCACTTCATTCCGATGAACAATCTAGGAGTTATGCTCCTTTGAAGTTGCTGTTGGGGATTTTTAAAAGTGGTAAGTGGGCAACTTTGGAAAATTGTCTAGAAAAATCCACTACATAGAAATCCGTGAAATTTGGTGTGATTGAAGTCTGTATGGCCATCTTTCCAGAGAAACTAGCCTCATACAAAAATCCCCTCGGACGTGCCTTGGGTGGTCTCCCGAACAGGCCCCGAAGATCACAGATTTACCCAGAAAAATGCAAATGAGCAGTTCTGAGTAAATCGGCTACCAATAATTCAAATGGAATTCAAAAATTATGAAACCAACTGGATTTGAAAATAGACTCAAAAAGGAGTACTCAGAAATAAAAACCGTTCGAATCGGACTTAAAACGAACACATGGCGGTCCGTCAAACTGACAAGTTCTGTACTTGGACCTGAACTGTCCACTTAACTTCGACAGAGAAGTGTCAAAAATCGGCTAGATAGAAATTCATGAAATTTGGTGGACATAAACTAGACAGCCTCACCTTTCCCATGGTTCTGGAATCGTCCCAAAATTCATCTGGATGATGAAGTTACGGACGTTCGAAGTAAGGGTACAGGTGCTGTCAAGTTAAGCCACTTTTGAAGAAAATCAAATCCGAAAATTGATAAAAAGTGTGTGATTCGTTTGACATGAATCCAAAACCTTTGAAAAACATTTAAAAATATTCCAGAATTGATTTAGGCCATTTATTTGAGATTTATCACAATAAATGCAATAAACCCCAAAGGTGAGCCCATCCCGCCAAAATAGTGTAATATGTGTGCAAAGTGAAAACCCAAGCAAGATCCATACAACATGCATATAGATTCAACAAAATAGGTTCTAGCATAGCCTAGGGTTCCGTTCCATTATCGTTTCCCTCTGTTCTCTTTAAGATAATCAAGGGTACTTTGAATATGGAACGGTTTACAAACATTCAAAAGCCTTATGCTACATGGGTTCTAGCACTAGGGTCAATCCCCAGTCTCGTTTCTCCTAGATCCGCCTTCACGTTTTACGGCTAGGGGAGTCTTGAGATACTTTGAGCCGGGGAAGGATTTCCACACATACAAACAAGGCTTTACACTACAGAAAGGTAGAAGAAGAGATCTAGATCTAGGAATGTAAAGACAGAAAATAAAAAGAAAAGTTGAGGCTTACCTGAGTGCTGGAGGCGATTCCACAGCGGTTTTCTTCTTCTCTTGGAGTTCTTCTTTGCGAGAATTCAAAACAAGAGTTGTGTGCCATTTGCTCAAGGAGGAGGCTCCTATTTATAGGCAAGGGCTAAGGTCATTGGTAGACACAACTTAATGTCTAGAACCCCTCAAACCTAAACCCTAAGGTTATTTCCGCGATTTCCCCTCATTTAATGAGGGACATGATGGTAAAAGTGAAAAGCTCTCGGAAAACCCTAATTTTGAGCAAACTTAAGGTATCCGGTATATCAGACCGGATAACAAAGTGCCTTAAGGTATCCGGTACATGGTACCGGATACGCTAAGGCTCACATGTATCCGGTATGAGTATCCGGATACGGGAAAGGGTATTTGTATCCGGATTGAGTATCCGGATACAGGTAAAAGTTTATTTTCTTCAAATTCTGTGCTGGCTTTCCAGGAGATAATGATTTTTGATGATTGTTTGTGCAATTTGGGGTGTCTACACCTAGTGCTAGAACCTATGTAGCATAAGGCCTTTTTGATTGATTGTAAACCGTTCCATATTCAAAGTACCCTTGATTATCTTAAAGAGAACAGAGGGAAACGATAATGGAACGGAACCCTAGGCTATGCTAGAACTTATTTTGTTGAATCTATATGCATGTTGTATTGATCTTGTTTGGTTTTTTACACTTGCACATACATATCACTATTTTGGCGGGATCGGCTCATATTTGGGGTTTATTGCATTTATTGTGATAAAACTCAAATAAATGGCCTCAATCAAATTCTGGAGTGTTTTTAAATGTTTTTCAAAGGTTTTGGATTCATCTCACACGAATCACACACTTTTTATCAATTTTCGGATTTGATTTTCTTCAAAAGTGGCTTAGCTTGACAGCACCTGTACCCTTACTTCGGACGCTCATAACTTCATCGTCCGGATGAATTTTGGAGCAATTCTAGAACCATGGGAAAGGTGAGGCTGTCGAGTGTATGTCCACCAAATTTCACAAATTTCTATCTAGCGGATTTTTGACACCTCTCTGTCGAAGTTGAGTGGACAGTTCAGGTCCAAGTACAGAACTTGTCACTTCGACGAACCGCCATGTGTTCGTTTTAAGTCCGATTCGAGTGATTTTTGTTTCTGAGTACTCCTTTATGAGTCTCTTTTAAAATCCAGTTGGTTTCATAATTTTTTGATTCCATTTGAATTATTGGTAGCCGATTTACTCAGAACTTCTCATTTGTACTTTTCTGGGTAAATCTGTGATCTTCGGGGCCTGTTCGGGAGACCACCCAAGGCACATCCGAAGGGATTTTTGTATGAGGCTAGTTTCTTTTGAAAGATGGCCATACAAAATTCAATCACACCAAATTTCGTGGACTTTTATGCAGTGGATTTTTTTAGACAATTTTCCAAAGTTGCCCACTTACTACTTTTAAAAATCCCCAACAGCAACTTCAAAGGAGCATAACTCCTAGGATTTTTATCGGATTAACTTGAGATTTTGCATGAGTTCCTTATTTATCATAATCTTTCAAATAGAGTTGGTTTGAATCAATTTGAAATTGGATTTGAATGATTTCAAGACAAAGGACCTTACTTTTTACCAAAATTCCCGGATTTGCCTCAACTTGGTTTTGGCCACTTTTACTTTGATTTCCATCTTTTGAAATACTCCAGAAGTGATATTGACATAAGAGAGGATCTAAAATCCATTTAGATCTTCATGTGAAAATATCATACATTGTTCCTTTTTCAAGGCTTTTTTCATGATTTTTAGCAAGCTTCTTATTTTCTTTTTAGCATGAACATACACTTGGCAACCACTTCGTGTGGATGAATGGGGGTGCCTAACACCTTCCCCCGTTCATAATCTAATCCCCTTACCCATCTCTGGATTTGATTTTCAAGTAGGGTTATTTTTATCCTAGAATTTGTCTTTTGGCTATTTTTGCCTACTTTTGAATCTATGGTGTCCATTCTCACCCCAAAATTATGAATGGTGGCGACTCTCCCACTTTTGCGTTGAGCCCGTGTGTTGACGGAGGGACGATCACTCCGATGATTTTTTTTCCATGTCTCACAACTGGCGACTCTGCTGGGGACATGTGGATTTAAGCCTTTTTGTGTTTTGTTCATGCTTTCTTTACTTGTGAATGCTTGCTATTTTACTTATGTTATTTGTGCATATTGTTGTATCTTGAAATCTGATTGGGATACTTTGAAATCTAGATGGATAAAGGCATGCGTATATGGTTGTATTATGTTTAGGATCATGTTTATGGCCTTATCTTGTTGTGCATGTCTACTTGTTTTTTTTGTACCTTGTTTTAGGAGGTTTTAGTGCCATGTTTTGAGCACGAAAATAATGAGCAAAAATCTGTAAATACAGTAGCCATTAGGATGGTTTTCAAGCATGTTTTCCCTCATTAAAACACTTTTGTATCATGTCATGTAGTTGCTAAACTTTTAGGCATTAATTTAGGGTATAAAGGATGCACTTTTGAGCATAAGAAATCTGAAAATTTTAGTGCATATTTCTTGAGATTTCAAGCATATTTTACCTCATTGAAACACTTTTGAACCATGTCAAGTAGTGCTAAAATTTTAGGCTCCAATTTGGGGTAGAAATGGTACACTTTGAGCATGAAAAAGAGCATGAAATCTGGGATTTTAGGGAATGCTTTTGAGTTTCAAGCATGCTTACATGATTTAATGGTTGTTTGAACAAATGACATGTTTTGTATAACACTTTTTGGGCATGTAATTTTTTGTGCATATTTAGTTGCTTTGGTGCTTGCTTGCTTGTATTTAGCTTCATTACTTTTGTCATGGGTACCTTAGCTTGAAATTGAATGCATGGCTACGAAAAAGAGTGGCAAGGGGCTGGGACGTTGTGAATATTACCACAATTTTAAAATTGCACTTGAGCACTTGAAACAATTTGCACAGCCTACCCTTTACCTATTAGGAAGTTGAACCATGAATGTGTGTAGCTTGGCGCACCGAGGTCGTGACTTCGGAAAGCGAAAGTGAAAACATTTACCTTAGAATTTGAGTCAATGATGTGATGACAATGGGATCTGTGATTCGATTCCGAGCATTACTAGACTTGAGTTCTAAGTTGCCAACTAAGCCAAAACCCAAAAAAAAAACCATACGCTTGAAGGTGGAGAAACACGTTTTCAGCTAAAAGCACACAATTGCGTTTGGGGAATTGGGTGTAAATGTGGGAAGGCCGTTTGCAGGTTTTACAGGCCAAGGTATAATGTGAATACCATATTGAATGAAGGTAATATAAGGTGGCAAGGTAAAGCCATGTTCTTTTCCTAAATTTAGGGAATTTTGCAAGTATGATGCCCAAGCCCAATTGGGGGCAAGTTTTGAAGGTCAAATTAAGGTGAACATCAAGTGGAAATGAAAAAAAAACCTAATCCGGTGAAAAAATGAGTCAAAAAGGGCCATTTCGGCAATAACCGGTAACTCAGGCCGGTTAATAACAGTTCTGTTCATATCCGGTAGATATATCCGGATACAAAGGCATATGCATCTATCCGGTTAGGATGACCGGATACAATAAGGCATACTCTTATCCGGAATATTATATCGGATACATTAAAAAAATGCACAAATTGGCTTTTCAACCCAAATTTTCAGAATAAAATGCCTAAAACACTGTGGATAATCCTTAGGCACCCCGAAAAGAACATAAGAAATGTTCCCAAAAATACAAAATCAAAGAAAAAAAAAACAAAAAAGAATAAAATAAAATGTTCTTTCAGGATTTAACCTAGGTTTGAAAATCAAAGAGGAAACCAAGGTGTCATATTTCTTGACACCAATTCAACTCAAACATGTGTCAATCAAGCTTTAGAACTTGAAAATCTTCTAAAATGCATCAAATTTCAAAAAAAAAATAAAAACTTTGGTTGGTTATTTTTATAAATCAAATCAAAATTGGGACCTCTGGAAGCCCTAGAATATTCCATGAACCCTTGATTGGTCTCCTTTTTACCAATCAAGTCAAAAAAAAAGTGGGACCTCTGGAAGCCCTAGAATATTCCATGAACCCTTGATTGGTCTCCTTTTTACCAATCAAATCAAATCAAAAATTGGGACCCTTGGAAGCCCTAGAATATTCCATAAAAAACCCTTGATTGGTCTCCTTTTTACCAATCAAGTCAAAAAAAGTGGGACCTCTGGAAGCCCTAGAATATTCCATGAACCCTTGATTGGTCTCCTTTTTACCAATCAAATAATATCAAAAATTGGGACCCTTGGAAGCCCTAGAATATTCCATAAAAAACCCTTGATTGGTCTCCTTTTTACCAATCAAGTCAAAAAAAGTGGGACCTCTGGAAGCCCTAGAATATTCCATGAACCCTTGATTGGTCTCCTTTTTACCAATAAAATAATATCAAAAATTGGGACCCTTGGAAGCCCTAGAATATTCCATAAAAAACCCTTGATTGGTCTCCTTTTTACCAATCAAGTCAAAAAAAGTGGGACCTCTGGAAGCCCTAGAATATTCCATGAACCCTTGATTGGTCTCCTTTTTACCAATCAAATCAAATCAAAAATTGGGACCCTTGGAAGCCCTAGAATATTCCATAAAAAACCCTTGATTGGTCTCCTTTTTACCAATCAAGTCAAAAAAAGTGGGACCTCTGGAAGCCCTAGAATATTCCATGAACCCTTGATTGGTCTCCTTTTTACCAATCAAATCAAATCAAAAATTGGGACCCTTGGAAGCCCTAGAATATTCCATAAAAAACCCTTGATTGGTCTCCTTTTTACCAATCAAGTCAAAAAAAGTGGGACCTCTGGAAGCCCTAGAATATTCCATGAACCCTTGATTGGTCTCCTTTTTACCAATCAAATAATATCAAAAATTGGGACCCTTGGAAGCCCTAGAATATTCCATAAAAAACCCTTGATTGGTCTCCTTTTTACCAATCAAGTCAAAAAAAGTGGGACCTCTGGAAGCCCTAGAATATTCCATGAACCCTTGATTGGTCTCCTTTTTACCAATCAAATCAAATCAAAAATTGGGACCCTTGGAAGCCCTAGAATATTCCATAAAAAACCCTTGATTGGTCTCCTTTTTACCAATCAAGTAAAAAAAAGTGGGACCTCTGGAAGCCCTAGAATATTCCATGAACCCTTGATTGGTCTCCTTTTTACCAATAAAATAATATCAAAAATTGGGACCCTTGGAAGCCCTAGAATATTCCATAAAAAACCCTTGATTGGTCTCCTTTTTACCAATCAAGTCAAAAAAAGTGGGACCTCTGGAAGCCCTAGAATATTCCATGAACCCTTGATTGGTCTCCTATTTACCAATCAAATCAAATAAAAAATTGGGACCCTTGGAAGCCCTAGAATATTCCAACACAAAATCAAAAAAAAAAACAAAAACAAAAAAACAAAAAAAAAAAAGAAACTTTTTGGACTGGTGTTCACCTGACCTATCTGTCTAGATTTATAGGGGTGTGTTTCAAATCAAATGGAAGCTGACTTGTGTCTTTGTTTTTCTTATTCAGGTACATTTACTTTCGACCTAGGTGCACTTATTTGCAGTCATTGCTCCCGTGACCAGATCCAAAGCAAGAGCCTTGAATACTGAAGAGAACCAAGCCCAAGCTACTGTCCCCGCTCAGGACTTTACTCAGCTACAGGAGCAAGTGGCCGGTCTGGCCAAAATGCTGGGAGACTTACTGGCGGCTCAGGCCCAGCAGGCCCAAGCCCAAAATCAGGCGTCGACTTCTCATCCGGCACCGCCACCTTAGGCCTATATTCCGCCTCCGGCTCAGCCCATGCCTGAGCCCATTTCTGAACCGGTCCCTGAACCCATTCTGATCAGGGAAAATACAGCTGAGTCTGAGAAAGAACTGGAAAAAGAAAAGGCCCGAGATGAGATGGAAAAGAAAATGTTGCTCAGGATAGAGAGGATCCAGGCAGAGTTGAAGGAAGTGAAGGGGGGAGGTAGCCATGCAGGCACCACCTTCGAGGACCTGTGCATGTACCCGGACGTCTGTCTACCGGCTAAGTTCAGGTGCCCAGACTTCGATAAATTTGATGGCACAGGCTGCCCATTGAGCCATCTGAAATTATACTGCGGGGCCCTATGTCAATTTGGCCGGGATGATGGCATACTGATCCAGCTCTTCCAGAGGAGTCTGACCGGGTCAGCCCTTAGGTGGTTCGCTACAGTGGACCATGGAAGAATCAGGAGGTGGAAGAACCTAGCCGACGCCTTCTTAGACCAATATAAGTTCAACTCTGAGATCGTGCCGGACCGGTACGACATGATGAGGATGACCAAGGGGAAAGATGAACCGGTACGGCAGTACGCCAAGAGATGGAGAGAGGCCGCCTCCCAGGTCAGGCCACCTATGCAAGAACCGGAGATGATCTCCACATTTATGGGCACACTGGGGCAGCCCTTTTACAACCATCTGGTGGGCCAGATCACCACCAACTTTGCTGCCTTGGTACAAGTGGCGGACCGGATCGAGGAAGGGGTCAGGTCAGGAAGGCTGATAGACTACTCTACTCTGACTGGGCAGTCTGATTCCTCGGCCTCCATGGCCCAAAAGAAGGGAACTGGGTTCAAGAAGACAGGGGCCCGAAAAGAAGGAGAGGTGAACCTGGTCCAGGCTCCTCCAGCCAAGAAGCCACTGCACGTCAACATCTCTGTACCCCAGCAACCCCAGCAAGCTCAACAGGCCCAGCAGTCTTATCAGAGCCCGCAAAATGTCAATTTCACTCCCTCCGTACCAGCAAACCCAAGGAGGACCTTTACCAGGGAGGAAAGAGAGGCCTGGTTCGCAGCCAGAAAGAACCGGGTTTTCACCCCTCTACCCATATCTCTTTCCCAACTATTGCCAACCCTGCTAAAGGGTGAATACTTGACTCTGAAAGAGCCCAACCCGAATGCCACCAGGGGAAGAAATTTTGACACATCGGTCACCTATGATTTCCACATGGGTGCACCGGGGCATTCTACTGATAACTGCTGGGTATTGAAGCATGCGGTCCAGGACCTGTTGGACCAGAAGGCCTTGGTGTTCAACACTGCTGTACTGGCCCCGTCCGGGAATGATATTGGGCAGAACCCTCTGCCTTACCACAATGGGGCAGGCCCATCCAACTCCATCTCTGCCATATCCACCACGAGAAGGGCCTTTGACCCATCTCAGCTTATAGCACCTGTGGGGACCACAGTCCAGGTCCGATTTTTCCCAGAGGAGGAAGAGGAGGAGATCAAAATGGTCTCCCAAAAAAATAATCTTGCTGTTGAGGACATAAGTTCCTCTCTAAACCGGGTCTCTTCAGTCATGGCCCAGATGAATACTGCAAGGCCCCCATTGGTCTTCAATTGCAGTCCACCCATTTATTCTCCATCCAAGCCGTCTAAGGCTCCACTGGTCATCAATCTTGACCCCACCACTGCTTCCATCACTTCTTCTGTCCCCACCAAATCCAAACTTCAACCCTTGGTTGTAAATGTGCAGCCAGCCCATACTATCCCTAAACCGGCCCATACATCCCGGTCCAGACTCCAGCCATTAGTGGTTAACATCCCTAAATTAGCCTATTCAGAGGCCGCTGTACCATGGAACTACAGCGAGGGAATCACGGCTACGATTCCAATGGTCAGGAACCAGAACCAGGAGGAGGTGAACCTCATGACGAGGTCGGGGAGATGTGCAGGGGGTGAAGAGAAAGAAAAGGAGACAGAAGCAGAAAAAGAAAAAATAGAAAAAGAAAATGAAAAAAAGAAAACAGAAAGGAAAAAATAAAGTGGGAGAAGACACCCCCCAGGGTGCAGAAAATGAGGCAGCAAACCTCATAAAAATAATAAAGAAAAGTGAATTTAATCTTGTGGATCAGCTGAACAAGGTCCCGGCCCAGATTTCAATACTGGGCCTTTTGCTGAATTCGGAAAAGCATAGGGATGCATTGTTAAGGGTGCTACAGAGTGCACACGTATCCCAGACTATTGATCTGGACCAGCTTGGTAAAATGGTTGGTCAAATCTTGTCACATAATGTGATAAGTTTCTCAGAGGGTGAGATCAGCCCAGGTGGGTGTTATCATGTGGACCCTTTGCACATCACTGTGCTTTGTAAGGGCTGCATGGTTGCACGGGTTTTAATTGACAACGGGTCAGCGTTAAACGTTTGCCCATTAATCACTTTTACCAAGCTGGGTCTGGACCAGTCAAGGATCAAACAAAATGGGCGGATAGTGAGGGCTTTTGATAGCTCCAAGACCCACTCCATAGGGGAGATTGAACTGCCGGTCACAATTGGGCCGAATATCTTTAACATCACATTTGAAGTGATGGATATACCCGCAGCATTCAATCTGCTCCTAGGAAGGCCGTGGATACATTCGGCTAGGGCAATACCATCCACGCTCCACCAGAGGGTGAAATACATAAGAGGGCAAAGGGTGATAACAGTCCTAGCCGAAAACTTGGTGCCGCCCATTGTGTCACCTGATGTACCCTTGATCAATGTGGACCTAACTGTCGACAAGATTGCATTCCACTCATTCCAATTTGAGGCGGTCAATTACATACCTGGGGGGGTGTGAGAAAAAGAAAGAAAAGGGGACCACTGCAGAAAAAATGGTCAAGAAAGTGATGGAGAAATACCACTTTCACCCAGGGAAAGGCCTGGGGATCAATCTGCAGGGGATGGTGGAGCCAATCACGGCTAAGAAACTAGTCCCAAAGGTGGGGTTGGGCTTCAAGCCCAGAGGCTGGAGAAGAATGAAGTATGAAGAAGGAGAGAGCAGAAGCAAAGGAAAACTCCCGCATCTGAGGGTGAATTTTCCTAAACCCTCCTATACAATCCAAATATCTCCTCCCTTGGACCAATCCAAGCCTCCCTACTACAACATCAACCCATTTCAGAAGCCTGTTGTTTCGGCCCTACGACCTTATAACCCTTCTCCAATACTGGGAGCAGTGGATGGGCCTGGACCACAGCCTGAGCAGCAGGTGGACTTTTCTGAAGATGTTGGTGCATTCTTCGCCATGACTGAGGGTGAAAAGACAGGGGTAGACATGGAACTACCATTCATTGACTGGGCCGCAGTAAAGGTTCCAGACAAGGTCATTTCTGGATTGGGCCCCGCAGCAGAAAAGGGCAGTACCCACCCGGTGATGATGGCATCGGATGCTGGGCTTGAGGAGCAGGCTTTCCCTATTTCCCCTGCTCCCCAAAATTTTGTAATGAACAATTGGGAGGTAACTCCCCTTACCTTTGAAGCAACGTTAGTTCGGCAAACTGACGCGGCTTCCAAAAAAAAAACTCCAATAGTGGAATGCCATTTCCCTGAAGGTTCTAATGGGCCTTCGTCTTCAGGGGAATTATGTTTAGAAGGCCCACAAAAAAACCAAAAAGATTTTTCTATTTTTTCTAGAAAATTTAATTTTTTCAAAAAAGTCCAAACCACTTATGAGCCATATAATCAGACCGAATTGGACCAGGTTGAATATGACTTCGACCTTGAGCTCGACTTTGATCTCATGGGGGTCGAAGAAGAGACCGAGGTCGAAGAAGAAGACGTTCCAAAAGAAATTGAATACCAATTGGAACGTCATGAAAAGGGGGTCCAACCTAATATTGAGGAGACCATATCCATAAACCTTGGGACTGAAGATGACCCAAAAATTGTGAAAATCGGGTCATGCTTATCTAATGTGCAGAAAAATGAAATGTCACAGTTCTTGGCAGACTACAAAGATGTGTTCGCTTGGTCATATCGGGACATGCCGGGGTTGGACACGGACATGGTGGTGCATAAGTTGCCAATTTTGCCAGGGGTTAAGCCGATTAAGCAGAAGTTGAGAAGATTGAAACCGGAATGGACCTTGAAGGTCAAGGACGAAGTGGTCAAACAGTTCCAAGCTGGATTTTTGGCAGTCTCTACGTACCCGGAGTGGCTCGCAAACATAGTGCCGATACCAAAGAAGGACGGGAAGGTCCGAATGTGCGTGGATTATAGAGACTTAAACAGGGCAAGCCCAAAGGACGATTTTCCGCTTCCACACATCGACATTCTGGTCGATAATACTGCGGTACATAGCCTGTTTTCCTTCATGGATGGTTTCTCAGGATATAATCAGATCAAGATGGCTAAGGAAGATCAAGAGAAAACAGCATTTATCACGCCTTGGGGCACATTCCACTATACAGTCATGCCGTTTGGGCTTAAAAACGCTGGGGCAACATACCAGCGGGCCATGACTGCACAATTCCATGACATGATCCACAAGGAGATGGAGGTCTATGTGGACGATATGATTGCCAAATCATGCAAAGAGGAGGACCACTTGATCAATCTGAAGAAAGTGTTTGATCGGCTCAGGAAGTACAGTCTACGGCTTAACCCGGCTAAGTGCGTCTTTGGGGCTACATCAGGGAAGTTATTGGGGTTTATAGTGAGCCGAAGAGGAATCGAAATTGACCCGGCTAAGGCCAAGGCCATAATTGAAATGCCAGCACCCAGAACTGAGAAGGAGGTCAGGGGTTTTCTTGGAAGGATTCAATACATAAGCCGGTTCATAGCACAGCTTACTGCTATCTGTGAACCAATTTTCAAACTTTTGAGGAAGGATAACCCGACAATCTGGAATGAGGACTGCCAACAGGCATTTGACACAATAAAGAGGTATTTGCTGAACCTACCTGTGCTAGTGCCACCAACTCCAGGAAGACCACTGATCCTGTACTTGTCAGTGTTGGAAACGTCAATGGGATGTGTCTTGGGGCAGCATGATGAAACTGGTAGAAAAGAAAGGGCAATTTACTATCTGAGTAAAAAATTCACGGAATATGAAGCTAAGTACTCATCATTGGAGAAGACTTGCTGTGCTCTAGTGTGGGCCACTCAGAGGCTAAGGCATTACTTCCTTAGTCACTCCACACTATTGATATCCCGGATGGACCCGCTGAAATATTTATTTGAGAAACCGGCATTGACTGGCAGAACGGCTAAGTGGCAACTACTACTGTCCGAGTTTGACCTCACATAGATCACCCAGAAGGCGATCAAGGGTCAAGCCATAGCTGATCACCTGGCTGCACATCCTTTGCCAGAATATCAACCCTTGAAGACCAACTTTCCCGATGAGGCAATCCTATACACCAAGGAGGACAGTGAGAGTTCTTGGCAGATGTTCTTTGATGGGGCCGCCAATATGAATGGGAACGGAATAGGGGCAGTCTTGGTCAAACCAGATGGTTCACACATCCCGATTGCAGTAAAGCTGAGATTCCAGTGCACCAATAACATAGCAGAATATGAAGCATGCATAATTGGATTGCAAGCAGCCATGGATCATGGAGTAGAGGAACTTGACGTATACGGGGATTCGAGTCTTATCATCTTCTAAACAACTGGTGAGTGGAAAACTAAGGATCATAAATTGATCCCCTATCACCAGTATTTGGAAGAAATAAGCACAAATTTCACTCGAATTTCCTTCAACTATATGCCAAGGGCCAAGAATCAGTTTGCGGATGCTCTAGCAACATTGGCTTCAATGGTCAGCATACCAGAAGGGGTAGACATCAGACCGCTGGAAATTGAGGTTAGAGATGAACCGGCTTACTGTCTCGTTCTAGAGGGAGCACCAGAAGAAGAAGCACCATGGTTTCAAGATATCAAGAATTTCTTGAATAATCGGAGTTTGCCAGAAAATGCCATGGCTACTGAGAAGAGAACAATACAGAGATTGGCTGGTCAATTTCTGCTAAGTGGTGGACATGTGTACAAGAGGTCACATAACGACATTCTGCTAAGATGTGTTGCCAAGGCTGAATCGGAAAGGCTGATTGAGACTGTACATGGAGGAGTCTGTGGGCCCCATATGAGTGGACACATGCTGGCTAAGAAGATCCTGAGGCTAGGATATTACTGGACGACCATGGAACATGATTGCTGTATACATGTCAGGAGGTGCCATCAATGCCAAATATATGCAAATAACAAGCATGCACCCCCAGGTGAGCTGCACAACATGACATCACCCTGGCCCTTCTCTATGTGGGGCATAGATGTCATTGGCATGATCTCACCTAAGGCATCGAACGGAAATAGATTCATCCTGGTGGCGATTGACTATTTCACTAAGTGGGTAGAAGCAGCTTCATATGCGAACATCACGAGCAACCATGTTATTAAATTTTTGAAGCACAATATCATTTGTCGCTATGGACTGCCAAACGCCATAGTATCCAACAATGCTTCAAATATTAAGAACAAGGACATGAAGAAAATGTGTGAGCAGTTTCAGATCACCCACCACAAGTCAGCTCCGTACAGGCCTAAGATGAATGGGGCAGTGGAAGCAGCAAATAAGAATATAAAGAAAATCATTCAGAAGATGGTAGTAAGTTACAAAGATTGGCATGAAATGCTACCACTTGCTCTACATGCTTACAGAACCTCGATCCGAACTTCAACTGGGGCAACCCCGTATTCCCTAGTCTATGGAATGGAAGCAGTCTTACCAGTGGAAGTAGAAATCCCGTCACTCCGAGTGCTCATGGAAGCAGAACTAGAAGAAGCCGAATGGGTCCAGTCGAGACATGATCAACTCAACCTGATAGAAGAAAAGCGGTTGAAAGCGCTTTGCCATGGACAGTTGTACCAGAAGAGAATGGCCCGGGCTTACAATAAGAAAGTGAGGCTCAGAACTTTCCAAGAAGGAAACCTGGTGCTAAAGAAAATTCTACCATTTTTGGAAGATCCTCGTGGTAAGTTCAAGCCCAATTGGGAAGGCCCATATGTCGTCAAGAAAGTCCTATCAGGGGGAGCACTCATCTTAACAGAAATGGATGGGTCAGATTTTCCTGAGCCCATTAACTCTGATGCGATAAAAAGGTATTTCCATTAAGTGAATATTTCTAGGAAATGATCCGAGGCCATTTTTCTTTACTTCCTTCAAGATTTCAATCCCTAGTCTAGCCAAGTTGAGCCGGTTCGCTTCTTTGATAAACCCAAACCGGATTTACAGTCTTAAATTGGGGCAAAACAAATTGGGGCAAAGCCAATTGGGGCAAAGTAAGGAAAATAAAAGAAAAAGAAAAAGAGAGGAAAAGCAATGGAAATGGCAAATGAAAGCCAAGTGTGAAAAAGATGCAAAAAATGCAATTTGGGGAAAAATGGGTAAATTTATCATGACTGTAAATCCGGTTGACCTATCTCCGCACTTGAAAAATTTTGGGCCTTTAATACCCTTTCTTTCATAAACTGAGTCTAGCCTTTATTTCGTCCTATTTTTAAGCCCTCGGTGATCTTAGCTTGTTCATTCAAATATCAGAGTAAGATGGGTGATAACGGAATTCAGAAGCCGGCCCTAGTGAAAACCGTAACTGGCGCTAGGGGCAATATTGGCAAAAAGGCAAAAAGGAAGAAAAAAAAAGAAATGAAAGAAAATCAGAGGTTGAGTTGATCATGGGGATCTGAGCTTTAAGCAAAGTTGGCATGAGCAGATTGGGTAATATAGTCAATTCTGGAAGTTTTGGCAATTGGGGATGACTCTAAAGGTCCTAAGATGGACGGTTCTGATCCCTCAGTATTTTGTGGACTACCCTTTTCATTATTTAACCTGGTTTTAATTCCTTTGATTATAGGTGATTAAGTGCATGGACCAAATTTCAAAAAATATAAAAAAAAAATATAAAAAGGAAAAATTATACTTTGGCCAGTGATGAGAAATCAAATACTTTTCATAAAACCTTTGTTTTTACAAGCATCTGAGCATTCTAAGGCCAATAATATAAAAACTTTATTTTGAATTAAATCCTTTGTATTTCCACTATTGGAGTTCAATTTTGTACAAAGGTATGAAAAATGTGCAGGAAAAAAAAAAAGCTAGTCTCCTAGCCGCTCCTCAAGCTCCCGAATCCGAGCTGCAATAACTCCTGAAGCCCCCTCTGCAGCGGGATCACTCAGGAAGGAAATGACCTCATCTGAAAGGGCCTGCTTGATCCTCATACTCCTGAGGCTGGCCAAAGTAGCCTGGTACTTCTGCCGGATCATACAGACCTCGAAGCAATGGGCCTGCCTCTGCTCCTCCAGCTTCTCTTCCACGGCAATACGGCGTGAGATCTGCTCCTCAAGCTGCCTCTCCAGATAAGCGCCCTGTATCCTGAGCTCCTGGGCCTCCCGTACCCATATCTGCTGAAGCCGCTTATGAGAAGCCCGCTCAGACTCTAGAATGTCCTCATAGGTGGGAGCCAAGACTACAGGAGGATCTTCGGGTACCGGGGCCTGGGTTTGTATCTGTTCCTTGATCCAGAAGAGATAATCCTTCACATGGGCTTCTGAGAAGACGGGACCGTGCATGAAGCGGACATAGGACCACTCCTTCATCAACCAGGCATTCAGCTTCATAGAAAGGGGCCCGAGACGATCCTCATATCCACATGGGATGATAATCCCCTGGGTCGCACGAAACTGACGAAGGACCCGCAGAGGAAGATACAGCATTGCATGCTTCAGGCCCGCTAGGATCAGAAAGTTGCAGTCACGGAAGCTAATCACTGTCGCTGCATTGGGCTGATAAGTGCCAGGCCATCTCACCTGGTCCTCCTGAAGTGAGCCCAAGAAAGTGAACCAGCCCTGTTTGCCCCCTGGAATATCGGGGCACCCCCTGTTGCTCATCAAGATGGGAACCTTCAAGCTTGGGAAGAAATGTCAATTGATCTCCTCAATCTGACTCAAGTGGTCAAGTAACCAAAACTGCAAAGGAGAAGGGATATTTCAGTATATTGTTAAAAAAAAAAAAAAAGGAAAAAGAGAAAAAGAAAAAAAGGAAAAAAAAAATAGAAAAAAAAAGAGAAAAGAAAAGAAAAAAAAAAGAAGAAAAAGGAAAAGAAAAAAAGAAAAAAGAGGATCATCTCTGCTGAGGGGAAAATACTACTTCAAGCAATCAAAACCGAGGCATGCTCAGTGCCTTTCCCTCTGGGTTTTCATTGAAATAAATTATAGCATCTGGAAGAAGCAGTCAGGCCTTAGTCTTCGGATTTGAAAAAAAAAAAAAAGAAGAAGCTTTGAAGCAGTTGCATGTTTCCTCCTTTAAACAAAGGTTTCAAATTCTGAAGAAGGATTTTACTGGAGCAGTAAGAAGGCATGAATGAGAGATCATGGGCATGAGGTTAGATCAACAGATCAGGATTTTCAAATCCATCAGTCAAGAAGAGCCATTCACTTGGGCAGTTGAAAAGAATGAAGGCAGGTTATGGGCAGCAATGGCACATACATCCTTATTGAGAGGGCAAGAAGAGGAAAAAGCAAAAGTAAGTTGCAGAATATTCAAGCACAGGTTTGGGCATCAAATGGCACCCAGGTAAATCAAATAAGAAAATCAATCAGGAAAATTCAATAAAATATTTCCTTCCTTATTGTTGAAAAACATCAAAAGCAATTGAGTTTGCAGAGGTCAATTTTAAATCCACATTCTTTTCAAAATTTGCTTGTCTCAGATTTCTTTTCATAGCCACGAGAGCTCAAAGAAATCTGAGATAAGGAAGAGACGCCACCCCGTCAGACTATACACAGCAGGGGTTTCATTGGCTATCTTCAAATCCATGTTTTTTATCACTCATTTGTTTGACCAAAGCAAGTTCAATTAATGAGGTGTCTTTCAAACGTGCAATTTTGAGTTGTGTCTATTCTTTGCTGTTCATTGTGTTACAACTCCAGCAAAGAGGGGAAGTTGTAGACACCCCAAAAATTGCACGATTTTTGATAAATCTTGAAGGAAAGGAATATATTATTGGAATTTTCAATTCTTTGCATTGGGAGCAAAAAGGAATGTGCTATAAAATTCTACTATTTTTTCACAAAATCCTATTCTTGTCTTGAAATCCACCTCACAGCCACGAGAGCTCAGTGGAATTTAGAACAACCTTGGGAAATGTGCTGGTCAAAAGGAGGATATCTACTCAATTTTAACTTGGTTTGATAAAAAATCAGTTTTCAAAAATCCTATTTTTGGGCTTAAAATCCACCTCACAGCCACAAGAGCTCAGTGGAATTTAAGAACTCTTGGAGAGATGCCCCCCTTAAAGTTAGGGCTTTTTGGCAAATCTTCACTCAGAAATTGTTTTTACAAAATTGAATTGAATCAAGCAAATCATGCTTAAGGGAGTGCAATTTGGGCTTGTCTAATCTTTGCAGCTCACTGCTTCGCAGCTCCCGCAAAGAGGGGCAGTTGTAGACACCCCAAATTGCACAAATAATCATAAAAAATCATTATCTCCTTGAAAGCCAGCACAGAATTTGAAGAAAATAAACTTTTACCTGTATCCGGATACTCAATCCGGATACAAGTACTCCTTCCTGTATCCGGATACTCATACCGGATACATGTGAGCCTTAGTGTATCCGGTACCATGTACCGGATACCTTAAGCCCTTTTTTATCCGGTCTGACATACCGGATACCTTAAGTTTGCTCAAAATTAGGGTTTTCCGAGAGCTTTTCACTTTTACCATCATGTCCCTCATTAAATGAGGGGAAATCGCGGAAATAACCTTAGGGTGGAGGGGTTCTAGACATTAATTTGTGTCTACCAATGACCTTAGCCCTTGCCTATAAATAGGAGCCTCCTCCTTGAGCAAATGGCACACAACTCTTGTTTTGAATTCTCGCAAAGAAGAACTCCAAGAGAAGAAGAAAACCGCTGTGGAATCGCCTCCAGAACTCAGGTAAGCCTCAACTTTTCTTTTTATTTTTTGTCTTTACATTCCTAGATCTAGATCTCTTCTTCTACCTTTCTGTAGTGTAAAGCCTTGTTTGTATGTGTGGAAATCCTTCCCTGGCTCAAAGTATCTCAAGACTCCCCTAGCCGTAAAACGTGAAGGCGGATCTAGGAGAAACGAGACTGGGGATTGACCCTAGTGCTAGAACCTATGTAGCATAAGGCCTTTTTGATTGATTGTAAACCGTTCCATATTCAAAGTACCCTTGATTATCTTAAAGAGAACAGAGGGAAACGATAATGGAACGGAACCCTAGGCTATGCTAGAACCTATTTTGTTGAATCTATATGCATGTTGTATTGATCTTGTTTGGTTTTTTACACTTGCACATACATATCACTATTTTGGCGGGATCGGCTCATATTTGGGGTTTATTGCATTTATTGTGATAAAACTCAAATAAATGGCCTCAATCAAATTCTGGAGTGTTTTTAAATGTTTTTCAAAGGTTTTGGATTCATCTCACACGAATCACACACTTTTTATCAATTTTCGGATTTGATTTTCTTCAAAAGTGGCTTAGCTTGACAGCACCTGTACCCTTACTTCGGATGCTCATAACTTCATCGTCCGGATGAATTTTGGAGCGATTCCAGAACCATGGGAAAGGTGAGGCTGTCGAGTTTATGTCCACCAAATTTCACAAATTTCTATCTAGCGGATTTTTGACACCTCTCTGTCGAAGTTGAGTGGACAGTTCAGGTCCAAGTACAGAACTTGTCACTTCGACGGACCGCCATGTGTTCGTTTTAAGTCCGATTCGAGTGATTTTTGTTTCTGAGTACTCCTTTATGAGTCTATTTTAAAATCCAGTTGGTTTCATAATTTTTTGATTCCATTTGAATTATTGGTAGCCGATTTACTCAGAACTGTTCATTTGTACTTTTCTGGGTAAATCTGTGATCTTCGGGGCCTGTTCGGGAGACCACCCAAGGCACATCCGAAGGGATTTTTGTATGAGGCTAGTTTCTTTTGAAATATGGCCATACAAACTTCAATCACACCAAATTTCGTGGACTTTTATGCAGTGGATTTTTCTAGACAATTTTCCAAAGTTGCCCACTTACTACTTTTAAAAATCCCCAACAGCAACTTCAAAGGAGCATAACTCCTAGGATTTTTATCGGATTAACTTGAGATTTTGCATGAGTTCCTTATTTATCATAATCTTTCAAATAGAGTTGGTTTGAATCAATTTGAAATTGGATTTGAATGATTTCAAGACAAAGGACCTTACTTTTTACCAAAATTCCCGGATTTGCCTCAACTTGGTTTTGGCCACTTTTACTTTGATTTCCATCTTTTGAAATACTCCAGAAGTGATATTGACATAAGAGAGGATCTAAAATCCATTTAGATCTTCATGTGAAAATATCATACATTGTTCCTTTTTCAAGGCTTTTTTCATGATTTTTAGCAAGCTTCTTATTTTCTTTTTAGCATGAACATACACTTGGCAACCACTTCGTGTGGATGAATGGGGGTGCCTAACACCTTCCCCCGTTCATAATCTAATCCCCTTACCCATCTCTGGATTTGATTTTCAAGTAGGGTTATTTTTATCCTAGAATTTGTCTTTTGGCTATTTTTGCCTACTTTTGAATCTATGGTGTCCATTCTCACCCCAAAATTATGAATGGTGGCGACTCTCCCACTTTTGCGTTGAGCCCGTGTGTTGACGGAGGGACGATCACTCCGGTGATTTTTTTTCCATGTCTCACAGAACCAGAGTCCAAAATCCATGATTCATTCTTAGTATTACAGGAGAGAATTAAAGCATCATCAAAAGTTGATCCTTCAGAAATATTTACCGAGCCTTCAACACAGTTGTCAATTTGTTCTTGCTTGTTAAGAAACCTGCAATCACATTTGAAGTGCCTTTTCTTTCCACAATTCCAGCATCCATCACATTTGCCTTGTGGAGGTTTCGAACCACTCTTTCGTGACTTCGATCATCCCCTTCCTCTGTATGTTTCCCTATGTGATCTTCCTCTGCCTTCAACACGTAAGGCACTTCTAGATGATTCAGATGTGGAGGACATTTTTCTTTTGGTTTCTTCACTAAGAAGCATTCCAACAACATCTTCAAACTTCATCGCAACCAACCCTGACGAGTTGCTTATAGCCATAACGAAACTATCCTAACTGTGCCCGCGTGGGAAACGTGGCACGGGGTAATTCGGAGTCGCCACCGCCTGATGGGGTGCAGGCGGACACCTGGGTGCTTAATCTTGTCTATTTAGGGCTTTTGGTCTGCGGCTTGAGATTCTAGGTTCTCGGTTGCGGTCTAGGGAAGTCCGTAGACACTCTAGTCCACCCCGTCGGATGACGGGTCCCGTGGGTTCCCTGGTTTGAGTCAGCTTTCTCACTTGGTTCTCACCCGATTCCTAATCTAGTATGCCATTTGGTTAAGTCTTGGCGGGACCACCTAAGTGGTGTGGGTCCCTGTAAGTGTGAAAACTCACACTCCTTATATGGCAAATGTTTGACAAATTATATCCTCTAATAATCTTCAAGATGTGCAGAATCAAAATATAAATTCTGTGAATTTAGTAAAGAGGAAGGTGAGGCTGCCACACAGCTACCACGCCGCTGGTAGCTCAAGGAAATGTAAAGTTTTCTAAATAAAGAACATTTCGTAAAGGCACTTGCGAGGAACAACGCCACTACCACTCCGCTGGCAGCGCATAAGTGAAATAGCACTTTGAAATTAAAGCAGGCGCACCTGCGTCATAAGGCGACGCCGACACGCCGCTGGTAGCACAGAGCAAGATTGAAGAATCTAAAAATCAGCCGTGCACATGCCGCGTTCCCTCCCGCTAGCAGCGCGCCCTTAACTGAGTCTATTTGGATTTGAGCGGGACTTGAGTTTGCTTCCAGCCGTCTACCCCGATCGCAAGGCGATGCCACCAGCGCTCGATGCGATCTGAGTTTTCTTCTTTAAATAGACGAGCTGTATTTTTTTTAGATGACTTTTTCTTTTGATCAATTCGATTTGGATCTTGAGGTATTTGAGATTCAGTCAATTCATCTTTAGAGAGTCGGTGATCGAGTGAGGGGAGATCTGAGAGAGATCTCCTGGAATTGAAGTTTGAGGATTTTTCTTCATTTTGGAACTTCACTTGATCGTATGATCTCCTGGATTGGTGATCGAGCTTATTGGATGCATAGGTGGATTCCTATTGCATTGGATCATCTCAGTGGACTCTGAGGTGATTGTCACGATCTGGATTGATCGTGAATTGCAGCTTGTGGATTCAAGTTGTGTTGCAGTTCGTGGATTCGAGCTGTGGATCTGGATTGATCGTGAATTGCAGCTTGTGGATTCAAGTTGTGTTGCAGTTCGTGGATTCGAGCTGTGGATCTGGATTGATCGTGAATTGCAGCTTGTGGATTCAAGTTGTGCTATAGTTCATGGATTCGAACTGTGGATTGCTGTTGAGTGAGTTCAATTGTAAAGGTTAAGTGTGTTTTCCTTTGTAATTGATTTTCATTCAATAGTGGAGATTCTAAGGGTTAGTCGCCTCATATAGACTCGAGGTTTTTCCTGGATCTGGATTCAGGTTTCCTCGTATAAATTCTGTGTGTATGTTTCCGCATTGTTAAGATCATAATTGTTGTTGATCGAGGACCTGTAGAGTAGTCTCCTACTCTTTCAATTGGTATCAGAGCCTATTCACTTTGAATTGTTATACAAAGTGTGATCTAGATCTATAGCATGGACTTTGGAAAAGAAGGAGGATCTGCCTCTAGACCTCCATTATTCGAAGGTAACAATTATTCTTACCGGAAAGCAAGGATGAGAGCTTACCTGAAATCTATCGATGAGCGTGTCTGGATCTCGGTATGTAATGGTTATCATCCACCAGAAATCACAACAGAAGGAGGTGTTGTGATGCCTAAACCTCATGATCAGTGGAGTAAAGCTGAATCTAATCTATGTGGATGGAACAACAAGGCAATGAATGCCTTATTTTGTGCTGTAAGTGTTGAGGAATTTAGGAGAATTTCCTCATGTGAAGTAGGTAAGGAAGCTTGGGACATTCTTGAGGTCACTCATGAAGGAACCTCAGCTGTCAAGCTGTCTAGACTTCAAAGACTTACAACATCTTTCGAAACTCTATACATGAAAGATGATGAGTCCTTTGATGACTTTTATGCTAGACTTTCGGATATTGTTAATTCGAGCTTTAACCTTGGAGAAAAGATCTCTACATCCAAGGTTGTTAGAAAGATATTGAGATCTTTGCCTGAAAAATTCAGACCAAAAGTTACTGCCATTCAAGAGGCAAAAGATGTGGATACCATGAGAATTGAAGATCTTGTAGGATCTTTACAGACTTATGAGCTAGATCTGAATATTCCTAAAAGGAGTAAAGGAATAGCTCTAAAATCTGTAAATAATGAAGAATCAGATAATTCTGAAGTAGATCTGGATGAATTAGTTCTCTTAGCTAAAAAGTTCAAGAGAATATTTAAAAAGAGACAATCTAATCCTTTATTATCCATGGACAGATCTAATAGAAGATCTGATAAGAAAATTTCTGATCTAAGAAAGGAGAAGAAATTTTCTCAGAACGATGAAGTTCAATGCTATAAATGTAGAGGATTTGGACATGTTGCTTCTGATTGTCCCTCAAAGGATAAAAAGAAAAAGACAAATTATCAGGTTACTTGGGATGACAGTAATATTGATAATTCTTCACAATCAGATGAGGATATTTCTGCTAATTTTATTGCTTTCAATTCCTTTTACTCATCTTCTTCTGGTAGTTCAATCTCTGACATTGCAGGAGATAATAAAGAAAGTTTATCAGATGATGAAGAAGAATTACAAGAAGCCTACAATGAGCTATATAAGGAATTCAATAGAGCTCAGAAGAAAGTCAAGAAACTGAGTAAAAAATTGAAGGAGTCAGAAACAGAGAAAAATAAAGCTTTTGCAGAAATAGATTCAATAAACAAGAAGTTACTTGAAAGACATGTCAAAGAAAATTTTCTGGTAACTTCTTTGACTGAAAAAACTGAAAAATTAAAAGAAAAGGAAGCTCAGATTTCTGCACTTCAAGGTAAAGTTATTGAACTTGAGAAATTGTCAAATTCAATTAAATCTAATGCTTCAAGTTTTTCTGCAGGAAATCATCAAATTGATGAGGAATCAACTTCAAAGGAAGTTCCTGAAAGCTCAAAGTCTGCTGAAAAGAGAATGAGTGTAAGTAATCAAAATAAGGAATTTTCACAGAAAATTTCTGCTGGAGAAGTAAGCTCAACAGGTAAATCTTCAAAATCTAAATCTTTATAGGTTAGAAATACTGTCAAATCTGGAAATTTTGATTCTTCTGAATATAGGTTCATACCTGTGTGCCATCATTGTAATAAAAGAGGTCATATAAGACCAAAGTGTCATGTTTTGCATGGTTTTCCCAAGGGATATTTTGACAGTAAGAGGAAAGTAAATCAAAGTCAGTCCTTGGATTTTCATAACAGATTTGATTCCTTGTTAAAATTGATTGAATCATTAAATAAGGAAGTTACAAATCTGTCAAAGAAACTTCCTTCAAAATCCCAAGTTGTTGATGAAGGTACTTCTCAGAGAACACATGAAAAACAGATTTGGGTTAGAAAAGACTGCTTAGTTGCAAATGTGGTTCATATAGCTTTGAAAGTTCATGATGTCAACATGTGGTACTTGGATAGTGGTTGTTCAAGACATATGTGTGGACATAAGTCTATGTTTAGTACCTTTGAAGAATATTTTGGTGGAAGTGTAACATTTGGTGATGGAAGCACTTCTCAAGTCAAAGGTAAAGGAACAGTAACTGGTCTTAATGGAGTTTGTCTAAAAAATGTTTTATTTTTATTTGGTTTGAAGGCAAACTTAATTAGTATTAGCCAATTATGTGATTCAAGATTGTTTGTCAACTTTACTAGAAAAGAATGTAAAATTTTGGATAATTCTGGTAGAACAGTTCTTATAGGTGTAAGAACAAGTGACAATTGTTATGGAATCAATGGAAACAATGAAAGCTCTTTAAAATCTTCTATATGCAATGAAATTGATTTGTGGCATAGAAGACTTGGTCACATTAACTATAGAGATTTGTCAAAAATCTCTAAGTCTGAATTGGTTAGAGGAATTCCCAAGTTTGGGAACAATAAAAAGAAAGGAATGTGTGGTCCTTGCAATCAAGGAAAGCAAATCAAAGCCACACACAAGAAAATCAATATTGTAGGAACCTCTAGACCATTAGAACTGATTCATATGGACTTGATGGGACCTATAAAGACTGAAAGTCTTGGAGGAAAGAGGTATATCTTTGTTGCTGTAGATGACTACAGTAGATACACCTGGGTAAATTTTCTAAGAGAAAAATCTGAATGTTTTGATTGCTTTAAACAATTGTGCTGTCAAATTCAAGTTGAAAAGAACTTGCAAATAGGGAGGATTGTTAGAATAAGATCTGATCATGGGACAGAATTTGAAAATCAGATGTTCTCCAAGTTTTGTGAAGAATAAGGAATTAAACATGAATTTTCTGCTCCTAATACCCCACAACAAAATGGAGTTGTGGAAAGGAAGAATAGAGTTTTGCAAGAAATGGCTAGAACCATGATGATAGCCAAGAAAGTGTCAACAAAATTCTGGGTTGAAGCAATAAATACTGCCTGTTATATAAGTAACAGAGTATATGTCAGATCTGGGTGGAAACAAACTCCTTATGAAATTTGGAAAGGAAAACAGCTAAACTTGAAATATTTTAGAGTGTTTGGAAGTAAATGTTATATCCTAAGGGACAGAGAAAATCTAGGAAAATTTGATTCTAGAAGTGATGAAGGAATTTTTCTAGGATATTCCTTTTCAAGGAGAGCATACAGAGTTTTTAACTTGCAAAAATCTGTTGTAATGGGGTCTATTAATGTGTTAATAGATGATGAAGGAATTGACTGTGAATTTTTGCGGGTTGTAGATGAAGAAGATGAAATCAGAGATGCTTCCTCAAGCAATGAAGTTGTTCCTCTGACAAAAACTCTCAAAGACCATCCAACTGATCAAATTGTTGGAAATATTTCAGATGGAGTAAGAACAAGACATCAATTACATAATGAGGTAAGATTTTCTTCTTATTTATCTCAATTTGAGCCAAAATCTTATAAATATGCCTTGTTGGATGACTCTTGGTTAAATGATATGCATGAAGAACTAAACCAATTTACTAGAAATAATGTATGGGAATTGGTTGAAAGACCCTCTAATCTGAATGTGATAGGAACCAAATGGATTTTTAAGAACAAATCTGATGAGAATGGGGTTGTAACCAGAAATAAAGCTAGGCTTGTCGCTCAGGGATACACCCAAGTAGAAGGAATAGATTTTGATGAAACCTTTGCTCCTGTAGCTAGGTTAGAGTCAATCAGATTACTTCTGTCTATTGCATGCTATTTGAAGTTTAAACTGTTTCAAATGGATGTTAAAAGTGCATTCTTGAATGGACATCTGAATGAAGAGGTTTATGTAGAGCAACCTAAAGGATTTGAGGACTCAAATTATCTAAACATGTTTATAAGCTGAACAAGGCCTTGTATGGGCTCAAACAAGCTCCTAGAGCTTGGTATGAGAGACTCACCTCTTTCTTACTTGAATCTGGATTTATGAGAGGAAATGTGGATAAAACTCTCTTTATTCAAAGAGAGTCCAAGCATATTTTGATTGCTCAAATATATGTTAATGATATAGTGTTTGGATCTACTTCTGAAACTCATGCTCATTCCTTTGGAGACTTAATGAAGAGTGAATTTGAGATGAGTATGATGGGTGAACTGAATTTTTTCTTAGGACTTCAGATTTATCAATCTCAACAAGGGATTTTTTTCTCTCAAGCAAAATATTCAAGAAATCTAGTCAAGAGATTCAGTTTAATTCATGCAAAACATGCTAGGACTCCTATGAGTACTAGCTTAAAGCTTGGAAAAGATGAATCTGGGAAGGATATAGATCCTACCTTGTACAGAGGGATGATTGGAAGTCTTCTGTACTTAATAGCAAGTATACCTGATATAAGTTTTAGTGTTGGAGTTTGTGCAAGATATCAGGCTAATCCTAAAGAATCTCATCTAAATGCTGTGAAAAGGATTATAAAGTATGTAAATGGAACTGTTGATCTGGGAATTTGGTTCTCCAAAGAAACAAACCCATATCTTACTGGATACACTGATGCTGATTGGGCGGGGTGTATGGATGATAGAAAAAGCACCTCTGGTGGTTGCTTTTATATGGGTAATAACCTCATCGCTTGGTTAAGCAAAAAGCAAAACTCAGTTTCACTGAGTACAGCTGAAGCAGAGTACATTGCTGCAGGAAGCAGTTGTACTCAACTAATTTGGATGAAACAAATGCTATCTGATTATGGTTTAGATCAGGATCAAATGATTCTCTTCTGTGACAATCAAAGTGCCATAAATATTTCCAAAAATCCTGTTCAACACTCAAGGACTAAACATATAGACATCAGGCATCACTTTATAAGAGAGTTAATTGAAGACAAAACTGTTATGATTGAATATATATCTACTGAAAAACAGTTGGCTGATATTTTCACTAAACCTTTAGATCAGAACAGATTTGAAACTCTTAGGAAATCCCTAGGAGTATGCTCTCAAAATTGAAAATCAGGTTCTGTTTTGAGTTAATTTAGATGTAAAATGATTTACGTGTCTGTTCAAAATGAATTTATGTGTTCTTGATACTAAAATCTTAATTCAGGAAGCTTGAGTCTATGCATATTGACAGAAATGTCTTGTACTCAACTATCAATTTTGTCTTAAACACCTTTGTGTATTGAAGTTTATTGTGTGTTGAAGCTTGGGATCTATAGGCTATCACCTTTATGAAAAGAACAGTTTTGGAAATGGCTGCCATAGAGATTAGAGTAAAAGCCACTGTAATTCTCAAAAAGAAAAAGAGAAAGAAGGTATATTCTTGGAATGAACTGTAAACTCAGGTTTTTTAAGGGTCAATGCCTTCTTCAAAAAAGAAAAGAAAAAGAAATCAGAAAAGGCTACCTATCTCTGATGTGCGAAGCCACCAAAATGAAGTTTGGGGTATGTCTATACTTTCCAAGTATGATTACACTAAAATAGCCTTCCATATGTATAAAGTGTAAAAGTCAAAAATGTATTTCACACACTACACAGGCATTGATTCATTAATATGCATGTGTGCTCAATATCTTGAAGAAAATGTATAGTATAAGAAACCATGAAGGAAATTTTGGCCATAGATATGAAATGTATCACATCTGAATTAACCTTGATAGGTTCTTCAAGATCAGTTTTGTGATAATTACTTCTTGGATTGAATAAAAGTTGATTAATATGGATGATTTCTAGTTCAGTTAAAATCTTAGCTTTGTGTTTAGATGTATGAATTTTTCATGAAGAATAGTTCAAACTCTTTTTATAAATTTTTGCCTTGTGATTGTATTTTTTCTTGATTGTGCATGTGCACCTTCTACGTCGCTAGAAGCGTGCCGGTAGCCTTCTCACTTCTTTCATGCTTTGGCACCTGCCCTGTTAAGCGTCGCTGGATGCACGTTGGCTGTAACGCCCCGAATCCGGGTCATTTTTTTTTCTCATTTTGACTCGGATCAAGGCATTAACTTGTGGTACATTACAATCAGTTCATAGATAGAGAATAAAAGAACTAAAATTTATCAGAGTACTAGGAAGCTTAAATCATTTATTAGAAGCTGAATCATCCGATTACATTAACTAATCAAATGAAAGGCAACTACAAATTTAACTAACTCTTAATATCCTACAAAATCATCTATCACGATTCCAATAAAATAAATACAGCTATATAAAATCATCCTACTCTTTTCATATGGAATTTCTAAACTTCAACCCACTATCTGTCTAACCAGTAGCGTCCTCTCCAAGATAACCTGAAAAGTAGAATATGAAGTAGGGGTGAGATACAACTATCTCAGTAGGCAACACTATGCATGTAGAAAACAATTTATATAAATAGGGAAATTAACAGTGGTTTCATGATCGGTGAAATAGGCGAGTAATCACAGTCAGTGAGATCATACATTTGACCTTGTTCAAGGTTTCTCATGATTTCTAGCAAGCTTTCTTACTTTGTTTTTTGCATGAACATACACTTGGCAACCACTTTGTGTGGATGAATGGGGGTGCCTAACACCTTCCCCCGTTCATAATCTAATCCCCTTACCCATCTCTGGATTTGATTTTCAAGTAGGGTTATTTTTACCCTAGAATTTGTCTTTTGGCTATTTTTGCTTATTTTTGAACTCTTTGGTGTCCATTCTCACCCCAAAATCATGAATGGTGGCGACTCTCCCAATTTTTTCGTTGAGCCCGTGTGTTGACGGAGGGATGATCACTCCTGTGATTTTTCCCATGTCTCACAGATGTGCAGCCAGGTGATCAGCTATGGCTTGACCCTTGATCGCCTTCTGGGTGATGTATGTGAGGTCAAACTCGGACAGTAGTAGTTGCCACTTAGCCGTTCTGCCAGTCAGTGCTGGTTTCTCAAATAAATATTTCAGCGGGTCCATCCGGGATATCAATAGTGTGGAGTGACTAAGGAAATAATGCCTTAGCCTCTGAGTGGCCCACACTAGAGCACAGCAAGTCTTCTCCAATGGTGAGTATTTGGCTTCATATTCTGTGAATTTTTTACTCAGATAGTAAATGGCCCTTTCTTTTCTACCAGTCTCATCATGCTGCCCCAAGACGCATCCCATCGATGTTTCCTACACTAACAAGTACAGGATCAGCGGTCTTCCTGGAGTTGGTGGCACTAGCACAGGTGGGTTCAGCAAATACCTCTTTATTGTGTCAAATGCCTGCTGGCAGTCCTCATTCCAGACCGTAGGGTTATCTTTCCTCAAAAGTTTGAAAATTGGTTCACAGATAGCAGTGAGCTGTGCTATGAACCGGCTTATGTATTGAATCCTTCCAAGAAAGCCCCTGACCTCCTTCTCGGTTCTGGGTGCTGGCATTTCAATTATGGCCTTGGCTTTAGCCGGGTCAATTTCAATTCCTCTTCGGCTCACTATAAACCCCAGTAACTTCCCTGATGTAGCCCCAAAGATGCATTTAGCCGGGTTAAGCCGTAGACTGTACTTCCTGAGCCGATCAAACACTTTCTTCAGATTGATCAAGTGGTCCTCCTCTTTGCATGATTTGGCAATCATATCGTCCACGTAGACCTCCATCTCCTTATGGATCATGTCATGGAATAGTGCAGTCATGGCCCGCTGATATGTTGCCCCGGCATTCTTGAGTCCGAATGGCATGACGGTATAGTGGAATGTGCCCCAAGGTGTGATAAATGCTGTTTTTTCTTGATCCTCCTTAGCCATCTTGATCTGATTATATCCCGAGAAACCATCCATGAAGGAAAACAGGCTATGTACCGCAGTATTATCGACAAGAATGTCGATGTGTGGAAGCGGAAAATCGTCCTTTGGGCTTGCCCTGTTTAAGTCTCTATAATCCACGCACATTCGGACTTTCCCGTCCTTCTTTGGTACCGGCACTATGTTTACGAGCCATTCAGGATACGTAGAGACTGCCAAAAATCCAGCTTGGAACTGTTTGACCACTTCATCCTTGACCTTCAGAGTCCACTCAGGTTTCAATCTTCTCAGCTTCTACTTAATCGGCTTAACCCCTGGCAAAATTGGCAACTTGTGCACCACCATGTCAGTGTCCAACCCTGGCATGTCCCGATATGACCAAGCAAACACATCCTTGTAATCTGCCAAGAACTGTGACATTTCATTTTTCTGCACATCAGACAAGCATGACCCGATTTTTACAATTTTTGGGTCATCTTCAGTCCCAAGGTTTATGGATATGGTCTCCTCAATATTAGGTTGGACCCCTTTTTCATGACGTTCCAATTGGTATTCAATTTCTTTTGGAACGTCTTCTTCTTCGACCTTGGTCTCTTCTTCGATCCCCATAAGGTCAAAGTCGAGCTCGAAGTCGAAGTCATATTCAACCTGGTCCAATTCGGTCTGATTATATGGTTCATAAGTGGTTTAGACCTTTTTGAAAAATTTAAATTTTCTAGAAAAAATGGAAAAATCTTTTTGGGTTTTTTGTGGGCCTTCTAAATATAATTCCCCTGTAGACGAAGGCCCATTAGAACCTTCAGGGAAATGGCATTCCACTATTGGAGTTTTTTTTTGGAAGCCGCGTTAGTTTGCCGAACAAACGCTGCTTCAAAGGTAAGGGGAGTTTCCTCCCAATTGTTCATTACAAAATTTTGGGGAGCAGGGGAAATAGGGAAAGCCTGCTCCTCAAGCCCAGCATCCGATGCCATCATCACCGGGTGGGTACTGCCCTTTTCTGCTACGGGGCCCAATCCAGGAATGACCTCTTCCGGAATCTTTACTGCGGCCCATTCAATAAACGGCAGTTCCATGTCTGCCCCTGTCTTTTCGCCTTCAGTCATGGCGAAGAAGGCCCCAACATCCTCAGAATAGTCTAACTGCTGCTCGGGCTGTGGCCCAGGCCCATCTGCTGCTCCCAGTATTGGAGAAGGGTTATAGGGTTGTAGGGCCGAAACAAAAGGCTTTTGAAATGGGTTAATGTTTCGGTATGGAGGCTTGGATTGGTCCAAGGGAGGAGAAATTTGGATTATATAGGAGGGTTTTGGAAAGTTCACCCTCAGATGCGGGAGTTTTCCTTTGCTTCTGCTCTCCCCTTCTTCATGTTCCATTCTTCTCCAGCCTCTGGGCTTGAAGCCCAACCCTACCTTGGGGATCAGTTTCTTAGCCGTGATTGGCTCCACCATCCCCTGCAGATTGATCCCCAGGCCTTTCCCTGGGTGAAAGTGGTATTTCTCCATCACTTTCTTGACCATTTTTTCTGCAGTGGTCCCTTTTTCCTTTTTTTTATCACACCCCCCAGGTATGTAATTGATCGCCTCAAATTGGAATGAGTGGAATGCAATCTTGTCGACAGTTAGGTCCACATTGATCAAGGGTACATCGGGTGACACGATGGGCGGCACCAAGTTTTCGGCTAGGATTGTTATCACCCCTTGCCCTCTTATGTACTTCACCCTCTGGTGGAGCGTGGATGGTATGGCCCTAGCCGAATGTATCCACGGCCTTCCTAGGAGCAGATTGAAAGCTGCAGGTATATCCATCACTTCAAATGTGATGTTAAAGATATTCGGCCCAATTGTGACCGGCAGTTCAATCTCCCCTAGGGAGTGGGTCTTGGAGCTATCAAAAGCCCTAACTATCCGCCCATTTTGTTTGATCCTTGACTGGTCCAGACCCAGCTTGGTAAAAGTGATTAACGGGCAGACATTTAATGCCGACCCATTGTCAATTAGAACTCGTGCAATCATGCAGCCCTTACAAAGCACAGTGATGTGCAAAGGGTCCACATGATAACACCCACCTGGGCTGATCTCACCCTCTGAGAAACTTATCACATTATGTGACAAGATTTGACCAACCATTTTACCAAGCTGGTCTGGATCAATGGTCTGGGATACATCTGCACTCTGTAGCACCCTTAACAATGCATCCTTACGCTTTTCAGAATTCAGCAAAAGGCCCAGTATTGAAATCTGGGCTGGGACCTTGTTCAGCTGATCCACAAGATTGAATTCACTCTTTTTTATTATTTTTATGAGGTCGGCTGCCTCATTTTCTGTACCCTGGGGGGTGTCTTCTCCTACTTTATTTTTTCCTTTCTGTTTTCTTTTTTCATTTTCTTTTTCTTCTTTTTCTTTTTCTGCTTCTGTCTCCTTTTCTTTCTCTTCACCCCCTACACATCTCCCCGACCTCGTCATGAGGTTCACCTTCTCCTGGTTCGGGTTTCTAACCGCTGGAACCGTAGCCGTGATTCCCTCGCTGTAATTCCATGGTACAGCGGCCTCTGAATAGGCTAATTTAGGGATGTTAACCACTAGTGGCTGGAGTTTGGACCGGGATGTATGGGCCGGTTTAGGGATAGTCTGGGCTGGCTGCACATTTACAACCAGGGGTTGAAGTTTGGAATTTGTGGGGACAGAAGAAGTGATGGAAGCAGTGGTGGGGTCAAGGCTGATGACCAGTGGAGCCTTAGACGGCTTGGATGGTGAGCAAATGGATGGACTGCAATTGAAGACCAATGGTGGCCTTGCAGTATTCATCTGGGCCATGAGTGAAGAGACCCGGTTTAGAGAGGAACTTATGTCCTCAGCAGCAAGATTATTATTTTTTTGGGAGACCATGTTGATCTCCTCTTCTTCCTCCTCTGGGAAAAATCGGACCTGGACTGTAGTCCCCACAGGTGCTATAAGCTGAGATGGGTCAAAGGCCCTTCTCGTGGTGGATATGGCTGTGATGGAGTTGGATGGGCCTGCCCCATTGTGGTAAGGCAGAGGGTTCTGCCCAATATCATTCCCGGACGGGGTCGGTGCAGCAGTGTTGAATACCAAGGCCTTCTGGTCCAACAAATCCTGGACTGCATGCTTCAATACCCAGCAGTTATCTGTAGAATGCCCCGGTGCACCCATGTGGAAATCACAGGTGACTGATGTGTCAAAATTTCTCCCCCTGGTGGCATTCGGGTTGGGCTCTTTCAGAGTCAAGTATTCACCCTTCAGCAGGGTTGGCAATAGTTGGGAAAGAGATATGGGTAGAGGGGTGAAAACCCGGTTCTTTCTGTTGGCTAACCAGGCCTCTCTTTCCTCCCTGGTAAAGGTCCTCCTTGGGTTTGCTGGTACAGAGGGGGTGAAATTGACATTCAGCGGGCTCTGATAAGACTGTTGGGCCTGCTGGGGTTGCTGGGGTACAGAGATGTTGACGTGCAGTGGCTTCTTGGCTGGAGGAGCCTGGACCAGGTTCACCTCTCCTTCTTTTCGAGCCCCTGTCTTTTTAAATCCGGCCCCTTTCTTCTGGGCCATGGAGGCAGAGGAATCAGACTGCCCAGTCAGAGTAGAGTAGTCTATCAGCCTTCCTGACCTGACCTCTTCCTCGATCCGGTCCGCCACTTGTACCAAGGCAGCAAAGTTGGTGGTGATCTGGCCCACCAGATGGTTGTAAAAAGGCTGCCCCAGTGTGCCCATAAATGTGGAGATCATCTCCGGCTCTTGCATAGGTGGCCGGACCTGGGAGGCGGCCTCTCTCCATCTCTTGGCATACTGCCGTACCGGTTCATCTTTCCCCTTGGTCATCCTCATCATGTCGTACCGGTCCGGCACGATCTCAGAGTTGAACTTATATTGGTCTAAGAAGGCGTCGGCTAGGTCCTTCCACCTCCTGATCCTTCCATGGTCCACTGTAGCGAACCACCGAAGGGCTGACCCGGTCAGACTTCTCTGGAAGAGCTGGATCAGTATGCCATCATCCCGGCCAAACTGGCACAGGGCCCCGCAGTATAATTTGAGATGGCTCAATGGGCAGCCCGTGCCATCAAACTTGTCAAAGTCTGGGCACCTGAACTTAGCCGGTAGACAGACATCCGGGTACATGCACAGGTCTTCGAAGGTGGTACCTCCATGGCTGCTTCCCCCCTTCACCTCTTTCAGCTCTACCTGGATCCTCTCTATCCTGAGCAGCATTTTCTTTTCCATCTCATCCCTAGCCTTTTCTTTTTCCAGCTCTTTCTCAGACTCTACTGTATTTTCCCTGATCATAATGGGCTCAGGGACTGGTTCAGAAATGGGCTCAGGTATGGGCTAAGCCAGAGGCGGAATATAGGCCTGAGGTGGTGGTGCCGGATGGGAAGTAGAGGCTTGGTTTTGGGCCTGGGCCTGAGCCGCCAGTAGGTCTCCCAGCATCGTAGCCAGACCGGCCACTTGCTCCTGCAGCTGAGTAAAGTCCTGAGCGGGGACAGTAGCTTGGGCTTGGTTCTCTTCAGTATTCATGGCTCTTGCTTTGGATCTGGTCACGGGAGCAATGACTGCAAATAAGTGCACCTGGGTTGAAAGTAAATGTACCTGATGTAAGAAAAACAAAGACACAAGTCAGCTTCCATTTAATTTGAAACACACCCCTATACATGTAGACAGATAGGTCAGGTGAACACCAGTCCGAAAATATTTTGTTTTTTTTTCTTTTTTTTTGTTGTTTTGATTTTGTGTTGGAATATTCTAGGGCTTCCAAGGGTCCCAAAAAAAAATTTTTTTTTTTTGATTTGATTGATAAAAATAACCAACCATGGTTTTCATGGAATATTCTAGGGCTTCCAAGGGTCCCAATTTTTGATTTGATTTGATTGGTAAAAAGGAGACCAATCAAGGGTTCATGGAATATTCTAGGGCTTCCAGAGGTCCCACTTTTTTTTTTGACTTGATTGGTAAAAAGGAGACCAATCAAGGGTATTTTATGGAATATTCTAGGGCTTCCAAGGGTCCCAATTTTTGATTTGATTTGATTGGTAAAAAGGAGACCAATCAAGGGTTTATGGAATATTCTAGGGCTTCCAGAGGTCCCACTTTTTTTTGACTTGATTGGTAAAAAGGAGACCAATCAAGGGGTTTTTTTTATGGAATATTCTAGGGCTTCCAAGGGTCCCAATTTTTGATTTGATTTGATTGGTAAAAAGGAGACCAATCAAGGGTTCATGGAATATTCTAGGGCTTCCAGAGGTCCCACTTTTTTTTTTGACTTGATTGGTAAAAAGGAGACCAATCAAGGGTTTTTTTATGGAATATTCTAGGGCTTCCAAGGGTCCCAATTTTTGATTTGATTTGATTGGTAAAAAAGAGACCAATCAAGGGTTCATGGAATATTCTAGGGCTTCCAGAGGTCCCACTTTTTTTTGACTTGATTGGTAAAAAGGAGACCAATCAAGGGTTTTTTTATGGAATATTATAGGGCTTCCAAGGGTCCCAATTTTGATTTGATTTGATTGGTAAAAAGGAGACCAATCAAGGGTTCATGGAATATTCTAGGGCTTCCAGAGGTCCCACTTTTTTTGACTTGATTGGTAAAAAGGAGACCAATCAAGGGTTTTTTATGGAATATTCTAGGGCTTCCAAGGGTCCCAATTTTGATTTGATTTGATTGGTAAAAAGGAGACCAATCAAGGGTTCATGGAATATTCTAGGGCTTCCAGAGGTCCCACTTTTTTTTTTGACTTGATTGGTAAAAAGGAGACCAATCAAGGGTATTTTATGGAATATTCTAGGGCTTCCAAGGGTCCCAATTTTTGATTTGATTTGATTGGTAAAAAGGAGACCAATCAAGGGTTTATGGAATATTCTAGGGCTTCCAGAGGTCCCACTTTTTTTTGACTTGATTGGTAAAAAGGAGACCAATCAAGGGGTTTTTTTTATGGAATATTCTAGGGCTTCCAAGGGTCCCAATTTTTGATTTGATTTGATTGGTAAAAAGGAGACCAATCAAGGGTTCATGGAATATTCTAGGGCTTCCAGAGGTCCCACTTTTTTTTTTGACTTGATTGGTAAAAAGGAGACCAATCAAGGGTTTTTTTATGGAATATTCTAGGGCTTCCAAGGGTCCCAATTTTTGATTTGATTTGATTGGTAAAAAAGAGACCAATCAAGGGTTCATGGAATATTCTAGGGCTTCCAGAGGTCCCACTTTTTTTTGACTTGATTGGTAAAAAGGAGACCAATCAAGGGTTTTTTTATGGAATATTATAGGGCTTCCAAGGGTCCCAATTTTGATTTGATTTGATTGGTAAAAAGGAGACCAATCAAGGGTTCATGGAATATTCTAGGGCTTCCAGAGGTCCCACTTTTTTTGACTTGATTGGTAAAAAGGAGACCAATCAAGGGTTTTTTATGGAATATTCTAGGGCTTCCAAGGGTCCCAATTTTGATTTGATTTGATTGGTAAAAAGGAGACCAATCAAGGGTTCATGGAATATTCTAGGGCTTCCAGAGGTCCCACTTTTTTTTTTTGACTTGATTGGTAAAAAGGAGACCAATCAAGGGTTTTTTTATGGAATATTATAGGGATTCCAAGGGTCCCAATTTTGATTTGATTTGATTGGTAAAAAGGAGACCAATCAAGGGTTCATGGAATATTCTAGGGCTTCCAGAGGTCCCACTTTTTTTGACTTGATTGGTAAAAAGGAGACCAATCAAGGGTTTTTTATGGAATATTCTAGGGCTTCCAAGGGTCCCAATTTTGATTTGATTTGATTGGTAAAAAGGAGACCAATCAAGGGTTCATGGAATATTCTAGGGCTTCCAGAGGTCCCACTTTTTTTTTGACTTGATTGGTAAAAAGGAGACCAATCAAGGGTATTTTATGGAATATTCTAGGGCTTCCAAGGGTCCCAATTTTTGATTTGATTTGATTGGTAAAAAGGAGACCAATCAAGGGTTTTTTATGGAATATTCTAGGGCTTCCAAGGGTCCCAATTTTTGATTTGATTTGATTGGTAAAAAGGAGACCAATCAAGGGTTTTTTATGGAATATTCTAGGGCTTCCAAGGGTCCCAATTTTTGATTTGATTTGATTGGTAAAAAGGAGACCAATCAAGGGTTCATGGAATATTCTAGGGCTTCCAGAGGTCCCACTTTTTTTGACTTGATTGGTTAAAAGGAGACCAATCAAGGGTTTTTTATGGAATATTCTAGGGCTTCCAAGGGTCCCAATTTTTGATTTGATTTGATTGGTAAAAAGGAGACCAATCAAGGGTTCATGGAATATTCTAGGGCTTCCAGAGGTCCCAATTTTGATTGACTTGATTGGTAAAAAGGAGACCAATCAAGGGTTCATGGAATATTCTAGGGCTTCCAAGGGTCCCAATTTTTTTGACTTGATTGGTAAAAAGGAGACCAATCAAGGGTTCATGGAATATTCTAGGGCTTCCAGAGGTCCCATTTTTTTGATTTGATTGATAAAAATAACCAACCAAAGGTTTCTTGGAATATTCTAGGGCTTCCAAGTATCCCACAAATGTTTTGATTTGATTGATAAAAATAACCAACCAAAGGTTTCTTTTTTTTTTTTCAAATTTGCTGAATTTTCTCAGTTTTCAAGTTCAAAAGTTTGACTGACACATTTTTGAATTGAGTTGGTATCAAAAAATATGACACCTTGGTTCCTTCTTTGAGTTTCAAAATTAGGTTAAATCCTGAAAGAATGTTTTATTTTATTTTTGTTTATTTATTTTTTTTGATTTTGTATTTTTGGTGCCTAAGGATTATCCACAGTGTTTTAGGCATTTTATTCTGAAAATTTGGGCTGAACAGCTAATTTGTGCATTTTTTGAACGTATCCGGTATAATATACCGGATAAGAATATGCCTTATTGTATCCGGTCACCCTAACCGGATACACGCATATGCCTTTGTATCCGGAAATACATACCGGATATGGATAGAGTTGTTATTAACCGGCCTGAGTTGCCGGTTATTGCCGAAATGGCCCTTTTTGACTCATTTTTTCACCCGATTAGTTTTTTTTTCATTCCCAATTGATGTTCACCTTAATTTGACCTTCAAAACTTGCCCCAAATTGGGCTTGGACATCATACTTGCAAAATTCCCTAAATTTAGGAAAAGAACATGGCTTTACCTTGCCACCTTATTACCTTCATTCAATATGGTATTCACATTATACCTTGGCCTGTAAAACATGCAAACGGCCTTCCCACATTTACACCCAATTCCCCAAACGCAATTGTGTGCTTTTAGCTGAAAACGTGTTTCTCCACCTTCAAGCGTATGGTTTTTTGGGTTTTGGCTTAATTGGCAACTTAGAACTCAAGTCTAGTGATGCCCGGAATCGAATCACAGATCCCATTGTCATCACATCATTGACCCAAATTCTAAGGTAAATGTTTTCACTTTCGCTTTCCGAAGTCACGACCTCGGTGCGCCAAACTACACACATTCATGGTTCAACTTCCTAATAGGTAAAGGGTAGGCTGTGCAAATTGTTTCAAGTGCTCAAGTGCAATTTTAAATTGTGGTAACATTCACAACGTCCCAGCCCCTTGCCACTCTTTTTCGTAGCCATGCATTCACTTTCAAGCCAAGGTACATATGACAAAAATAATGAAGCTAAATACAAGCAAGCAAGCACCAAAACAACTAAATATGCACAAAAAATATTACATGCCCAAAAAGTGGTATACAAAACATTTTATTTGTACAAAATACAATTAAATCATGTAAACATGCTTGAAACCCAAAAGCATTCCTAAAATTCCAGATTTTCATGCTCTTTTTCATGCTCAAAGTGTACCATTTACCCCAAATTGATGCCCAAAATTTTAGCACTACTTGACATGATACAAGAAAGGTTTTGATGGTAAAAACATGCTTGAAAACCCCCAAATATACACTGAAAGTTCCAGAATTATCATGCTCAAAAGTGCTTCCCTTATACCCCCAAATTAATGCCTAAAAATTTAGCAACTACTTGACATGATACAAGAGTGTTTTAATGAGGGAAAACATGCTTGAAAACCATCCTAATAGCTACTGTATTTACAGATTTTTGTTCAATGTTTTCATGCTCAAATCATGGCACTAAGAACCTCCTAACACAAGGCAAACAAAAAAACAAGTAGGCATGCACAACAAGGTAAGGCCCTAAACATGATCTTAAGCATATCCAAACATACACACATGCCTTTATCAATGTAAAATTTAAAAGCATCCCAATCAGATTTAGAATACACCAATATACACCAATAAAGTAAACAAAATAGCAAGCATTTAAAAGTAAAGAAAAAGCATGAATATACACAAATAGGCTTAAATCCACAAGTCCCCAGCAGAGTCGCCAGTTGTGAGACATGGGAAAAATCACCGGAGTGATCATCCCTCCGTCAACACACGGGCCCAATGCAAAAACGGGAGAGTCGCCACCATTCATGATTTTGGGGTGAGAATGGACACCAAAGAGTTCAAAAATAAGCAAAAAAGAGACAAAAGAAACATTCTAGGATAAAAATAATCCTACTTGAAAATCAAATCCAGAGATGGGTAAGGGGATTAGATTATGAACGGGGGAAGGTGTTAGGCACCCCCATTCATCCACACGAAGTGGTAGCCAAATGTATGTTCATGCATAAAGAAAGTAAGAAAGCTTGCTAAACATCATGAAAAACCTTAAAAAATGTCAAATGTATGATATTTCCACATGAAGATCCAAATGGATTCTAGATCCTCTCTCATGTCAATATCATTTCTGGAATATCTCAAAAGATGGAAATCAAAGCTCAAGTTGCTCAAAACCAAGTTAAATCAAATCCGGAAAATTCAGTAAAAAGTATGCCATTTGCCTTAAAATATTCAAATCCAATATTAAATTGAACCAAACCAAGTCCATTTGAAAGATTATAGTAAATAAGAGTCTCATGCAAAATTTCACTTCATTCCGATGAAAAATCTAGGAGTTATACTCCTTTGAAGTTGCTGCTGGGGATTTTTAAAAGTGGTAAGTGGGCAACTTTGGAAAATTGTCTAGAAAAATCCACTACATAAACGTCCACGAAAATTGGTGTGATTGAAGTTTGTATGGCCATCTTTCAAAAGAAACTAGCCTCATACAAAAATCCCTTCGGATGTGCCTTGGGTGATCTCCCGAACAGGCCTCGAAGATCACAGATTTACCCAGAAAAGTACAAATGAACAGTTCTGAGTAAATCGGCTACCAATAATTCAAATGGAATCCAAAAATTATGAAACCAACTGGATTTGAAGATATACTCTTAAAGGAATACTCAGAAACAAAAATCACTCGAATCGGACTTAAAACGAATACATGGCGGTCCGTCGAAGTGACAAGTTCTGTATTTGAACCTGAACTGTCCACTTAACTTCGACAGAGAGGTGTCAAAAATCCGCTAGATAGAAATTTGTGAAATTTGGTGGACATAAACTAGATAGCCTCACCTTTCCCATGGTTCTGAAATCGCCCCAAAATTCATCCGGATGATGAAGTTATGGGCGTCCGAAGTAAGGGTACATGTGCTGTCAAGCTAAGCCATCTTTGAGTAAAACCAAATCCGAAATATGACAAAAAGTGTGTGATTCGTGTGGGATGAATCCAAAACCTTTGAAAAACATTTAAAAACACTCCAGAATTTGATTGAGGCCATTTATTGGAGATTTATCACAATGAATGTAATAAATCCCCAAATGTGAGCCTATTCACCAAAAAAGTGTAATATGTGTGCAAGAGTGAAAAACCAAGCAACAACATATCATGCATATAGATTCAACAATATAGGTTCTAGCATAGCCTAGGGTTCCGTTCCATTATCGTTTCCCTCTGTTCTCTCTCCCCGTTAAACACGGTTCTTCGAGATAATCAAGGGTACTTTGATTATAGAACGGTTTGTAATCATTCAAAAGCCTTATGCTACATAGGTTCTAGCACTAGGGTCAATCCCCAGTCTCGTTTCTCCTAGATCCGCCTTCACGTTTTACGGCTAGGGGAGTCTTGAGATACTTTGAGCCGGGGAAGGATTTCCACACATACAAACAAGGCTTTACACTACAGAAAGGTAGAAGAAGAGATCTAGATCTAGGAATGTAAAGACAGAAAATAAAAAGAAAAGTTGAGGCTTACCTGAGTTTTGGAGGCGATTCCGCAGCGGTTTTCTTCTTCTCTTGGAGTTCTTCTTTGCGAGAATTCAAAACAAGAGTTCAGTGCCCATTTGCTTAAGGAGGAGTCTCCTATTTATAGGCAAAGGTTAGGGTTAGGGTTGGTGAGAATGGTAGACACAACCTAATGTCTATAGCCCACCAACCTTAACCCTAAGGCTATTTCCGAGATTTCCCCTCATTTAATGAGGGATATGATGGTAAAAGTGAAAAGCTCTCGGAAAACCCTAATTTTGAGCAAAACTAGCGTATCCGGCATGTCAGGCCGGATACACAAGTACCTTAATGTATCCGGTCTATGATGCCGGATACACTGAGGTCTACTTGTATCCGGCATTGTCCACCGGATACAAAGAAGGACACTTGTATCCGGCCTGAGTTGCCGGATACAAGGAAAAAAGCCTTTTTCCCAAATTTTAACACAGGCAATACTTATTTACATGTAATATCGTTTAAGTAAATGTCCTCGTTTAAGTAAATGTCCTCGTAATTTTAACACAGGCAATACTTTTTTAATCTCCATTTACTTAAGATATTACATGTAAATAAGCAAACACCCCCCATTTGAATCCATTAAAAATAGTTCCAGACCCAAATTCCAAGTGAATAAAAAGTCAACTTTCCAGTTCTAGGCAAAATTCCGATTTTTCAGGTCTGGAAAAAAGGTTCAATATGTTAAAACCAAGGTATTCGTCAAGATTTAAAATCTCAAAAAATTCTTTTATGCAATAACATGGCTAAAAACCTGATTACCGGGAAAAATTATCTTGAAATCTGGCTTTAAAAAATATTTCATTTTCTGGGGTCAAAAGTCAACAAAATTCAACCGGAAAAAGTTTGACTTTGCACAAAAGATTGAATTCGGGCCTTTTCCTTTTCCGTTTTGGATTCAAATGGGTTAAGTATCTCAAACCCAATGCAAAGAATTGAAAATTCCAATAAAATATTTCTCTCCTTCAAGATTTATCAAAAATCGTGCAATTTTGCGGTGTCTACACAAACGACGGCATCAAATTTATTTTATTTTTTTTAATATAGTTTTTAGCGGCGGTAATGCTCATTGGTAAAGGTCGTTAATTTATTTTTTATTTACTTTTTAGCGGCGGTAATTAGCTCCGGTAAAAGTCATTAATTTATTTTTTTATTTTTTTAAATGTTATTTTTAGCGGCGATAATTACCGCCGCTAAAAGCCGAAATTACCACCGGTAAAAGTTGTTAATTTATTTTTTAATTTTTTAAATTGTTATTTTTAGCGACGGTAATTATATGGTTTTTTTCATTATATGGTTTTTTTATTTTTTAATATTTTTTTTACTGGCAGTATTGTTCTGACTGTAATGACCTAGAAATAGTGGCGGTAAGAAAATTACTGCTGCTAAAACCTTTATCGTCAGCATTGTTTGGGGCGGGAGTCCTTACCGCCGGTAATACTATTACCGGCGGTACTTGTATATTTACCGGCGATACCCTACCGCCGGTAAAAACTTCTTTTTTTGTAGTGAAAGGGCGGAAGGGTTTCCATCTATTAGCGGTGGCCACTTAAAACGATTTACGGCTCTTATAAGAATAAACGCTGTTAATAAGTAATTAAAATGAACCCACCACGGGTTTTTAGGGCGCTCAGGTCGAGGGCACCCCTATATATGTTATTACCGGTGGTTTTTCTAAACTGCTGGTAAAACTTTGCCTCTAATTCACCTGAAATTTTGTAGTGTAATAAATAGCAACTAATAGGATTCCCATATAACTTAAACTCTGTCAAAATAGCAACATCTCATAAAATAAAAAAAACACTAAAAACTTCTCACATTAGGACTCTAAAACCCACGACACATCTAAACAATATCCAAATAATAAAGTTTGAATTTATCTCCAACAAACAATCATGCGCGTTGCCTTTTCAAATTTTGTAGTAGTTTCTCAAAGACTGTCCATCCAAATCTTGTGCGATATACCTTTCCAAAAACTCCGGAAACGTGAATGAACGGTAAACCGCTGGTTTCTCTGGTGACATGAGCTCCGGCAATGGCCCATACATGTTCTCCATGTTGCTGTAGTTGAAGAAGGAGGCAATGGAGATTCTGGGCTCATGGAAAGGGTTGGCCAACACTCGATGCTCTGCGCTCACGTACTCGTCGTTGGACAGTATCTGAAACACACCATTTCTTTAGGTTAAGATATTGCATTTATCATTTAAAGGTGCAGGCAGACACATACTTGCCGTCATTAAGAGCGGAATGAAATCATCTGCGGCCAATAACCGCAGTTGAAATGTCACTTCACATTTTTCAATGTGAACAGCTACCGTTGGATGCTACATGTGGTAGCATCCAACGGTGTTGCATCCTCTGCTGCACCAACCTAGCGGTAGATGATTTCAACACATTAAAAGCTAGGTTACCTGGAGAAAGTCTCCAGCATTGATGACGAGAGCTCCGGCAATTGGCTTAACGTCCACCCAGTCCCCTTCGTGCTTCACTTGCAACCCTCCGATCTGATCTTGTAGTAGCATCGTCAACACTCCTGGATCAGTATGAGACTGAACCCCCACCGTCAAATCAGGCTCTGGACAGTACGGATAGATCAGTCCCACCGTTGATCTCCCCTCCAAGCACGTCATCTTCTTTGATTTTGCTATCTCCGCCAAGCCTAAACCTTCCCAGATCAACTCCATCAGCAACTCTGCCAAATGACTGGTGTGCTGGTCCCACTGAACTAGCTCTTTCCGGCAGATCTCCGGTATCTTAGCGGAGTCCAGCGCTTCTGGACCGAAATTAATCAGGAGTGTGTCCCTCCAGGACGCTGGCTTAGAGTTGAATGTGAGGTCCAAGTTGGAGTAGAAAGAGATGCCGCTTGCCATCTCCCGAGCATAGAGTGGAGACTTCATCTCCGTCGGTTGCTCATGGAAGGCTTTGACGGCAGAGATCGTGTTGTCGAGGACTTCTTTGCAAGGGATCCCGTGGTTGATGATTTGGAAGAGCCCTGACGTATGCAAGGTGTGCCGGATCTGATCGACGATGACAGATCGACGGCCGGAATCAGCACCGGAGAGATCAACTACGGGGATGACGTTTGGATCCTTATGAATAGCGGCAGGACGGGGCCGGGATTCAGGGGGATAAACGAATAAGCGGGGGATGGAAGTGATGCCGGAATCGACGAGGCCTTTCACTCCCATCTTTGACTCTTCGAATTGCTTGACTTCTTTCGCTCGATCGTACTCTACTTCAACGCTCATTGTTGCCGCCATTGTCTTCGATTCTTTTCTCAGCTCTTTAGACTTACTTTGAACAATCTGTTGACTCCGGCCAGTATTTAATTTATTAGAAAAAGCAGCTTTACTGCCCCACGTTTTTCACGTTGGACCTCTTGGCATGGCAAGATATATTTCTGTTGTATGGTATTTGGCTTGCCACCTCCTCATTTGTCCCTTCTTAATTCTGCCTTTTTTTTTCTTTTGGTTCTTTTAATTTGATAGGTTGAGAAAACGAGATTGAGACTCCATCTCATGTATTTTAGGTAGTTAACCTTAGAAAGGCTTTTAACAAAAAAAAAAAAAAAAAAAAAAAACCTTAGAAAGGCAACCATGGAAAAAGGCAGTCAACCCTGGAAACGAGATTGACACTCCATCTCTACGGTAGAAGAAACTACTGTAGTTTCTTCTCAATAGCGCTGTAAACCTTGGAAAGGCTTAGGCTTGGCAAGCTCTTTAAAGATTTTAAGCTCAAGCTTAGCTTAGGCTTATTAAAATTCTTGCGTTCAGGTTCGTCTCACAAAAGTTCAGCTCATTAAAGGCACAATGTTTGTGTTATGGACCTTTCATGAGACAGGTTTAAATAGGCAAACATACCCATCTTTAACTGATGTAAATGTCTCAACAACACAAGAAATCATGTCCACACCTTTATGTTTGAATTATTGAGAGGGTCCCCTTGCGGGATATGGTGGATGACAAGGGGTACCACCCATCTGAATTGATGTAAATGTCTCAACAACACAAGAAATCAAGTCCACACATTTATGTTTGAATTATTGAGAGGGTCCCATTGCCGTGCATGGTCGATGACAAGGGGTACTTGCAACCATCCAAGGGGTACACTACAAGAAAACAGGCTTTTACCGGCAGTCAGAAAACCGCAGTAAAAACAAAAACTGCCAGCAATACTTTTACCAGTGGTTTTAAGAGCCGTCCCCAAAGCTGTCGTTGGCAAAAGTTATTTCCGGCGTACAAAAAACCCGCCAGTGAAAGAATCCTATGCCGGCGGTTTCGGAAAACTGCCGGTAAAAGTGAATTCAGATTTTGCGACATTTTGATTATCTTTCATGCTAAATTTTTTTGAACAACCTACATTTGCGCTTGTAAAGAAAAAAGGTCCATAAGAAAAAAGGTCCATAAACCTGTACACAAACCTTATATCAAAAGTCTAGTAGATTTATTGCTACAAAAATCTCATTTTATCACATATTAAAATCCTAAAAGAATTAGAAAAAAGTTAATTACAATAGTGCATTAACTTGTACTTTCTATTAAAACATGAACTTCAATCTTTGATACTTGTTAAAAAAGGTCAAATAAATATGTTGAATACATTTAATCAAGTTTGGAAAACAAAAATATAACATCAATCAATTGTAGTTGCTTGAAAATCTAGTTGTATCTGATCTGCATGCAAGCCGCATCCTTCCTTGGTCAGAATTAATATAATTGGTTGGTTGAACATTTTATATTAAACATAAATAAATGATTAACAAATTAAACAAATAACATACAACAAGACCAACCTGAGTAATAAGATCCTAAGCAAAGGAACAAAAGTATAGGACTATCCAGGATGCTACACATGACATAAAAAATAAAAAATAAAAAGCAAAAAAATCTTGACATGCAAGTGCACATCATCGGACCATCATGGCATTCATTCTTGCATAAGAAAAAAAAAAGAACAAAACAAAATTAGTGTCTAAACACCTTGTTTGAAAGCACTTCTAACTGAAACTCTTAAAAACCATTTAGGATTCCAGCCACCAACAAAGCAATACCAACAAACCATACTTTTCTTCTCAAATAAGTTTATTTGTTTTTATACATTCAAAAAAAAGATTTCTCCAAAAAGCAGTTAAGTTTGTGAACAAATCCAACAGTTTGATTTTGTTTAAACCAGGGCATAAGAATTACTATCACAAATTGGAATCCCTCAAAGAGAGTTGTTTGAGGCCGGCAGGATATTTAGAACAGTTTGTGGGCTTGGCTTTGTCAAAAACCCGCAAACTCAATTCTAAAAAACTCATATAATGACAAGGCACATAACCTTATAGCAACTAACAAAATTATAATTTCAGAACCACACATTACCAGCCACCAACAAAGCAAATAATATAAAAAAAGCTACTAATCTAAAAGAAACTCATATTATACCAGCAATTAAAAAAGTAAATTCTGAAAAGACAACAACTAAAAGTAAAATTTGAAAAGACAACAACTAAAAGGAGAAGAAGAAAAAGAAGTTCACATGGTATTCTTATAGTACCTATCCTATATGTGGGAAGAGCATGCTTTTGAACTGCTCCATTTGTTGCTCAACTTGTTGCTTTATCTGATGTGCCATCTCTGCATCCTTGGTATGAAGCTGCTCCTCCAAGCTTTGTACTCTATCTTTTATCATATTGACCTCGGTTGAAGAACTAGAAGGGCTGCACTTGCTCGAAGATGATCCCCATATTTGAGTGGGAGTAGTGCCCAATCCATAGCCTCTAATCCGACTATGTCTTTTAGGCCCCATGACTTGAGAGAACACATCATTTCGACCTGTAGTGTCTTGCGAACCAGGGCCAATCAACTCACGCATTTGCCTCTAAAGAAAAATTTAGAACAATTAGTTATTATACTTCTTATGATAAACTTAAAATCCAAAAACATATAAATAATTACAATTTGAATTAAAATCATCACTTTCAACTTACTATTTTATCCGCTGCATCATCATTTATTGGTGTGTTGTCCTTACGAGAGTGTGTCTTTACAAACATTTCAACCTATGTAGGTGTCTTTACAAACATTTCAACCTATGTAGGTGAGGATTGGCTAGAGCTTGTCCCCATCTAAATTTATTGTGGGCACTTAACATAAGAATTATTTTTTATATGAATTAATTTCAAATTAAGAATAACTTCCTATGCCAGGCTTCTCTCTTACCATTATTTTACTAAAGTATATATAATTGTCCACATACGTCTTCATGCCGAACATTTGCAAATGTTCACAAGCCAATAGTATGCTGCAATGTTTGCCGTGAGCGATTATTCTTGTTCCTCGTGCACCGTGCCTACATTACATCAAGTGATTACTATTAAATGTTAAAATTTATATGACTTTTAAAATATAATATACAATTTGTTAATAAATTCATACCTATCCAGTTGGTGAATTCCAAAAGTGGATGAGCGCAAGCCATTGTTCTTCTAAAACTCCATGAGGTCGGGCACCATATCTTTCTACGTTTGTCTGGAAAGCATCGTAATACTTACGTTTCAAATCGGACTTGTAATCTCTCCATTTTTTGTTCAAAGACTGCACCATGTGGTGCTGTAGGCTTGGATCTATATCGAACTTGGCTTACATTAGAAGAAAAAAAAGACAAAAGAAAAAAAAATGATTGTATTAATCTACAATAAGAAATTCCAAATAGAATTATAGTTAATAAGGAGATTAATAAATTATAACTCTTACTTGGACATGCTTCCACGTGCTCTCCTTTGCATTTGGACTTACATCATACCATTTATTATGATCAAGAGGGAGTAAATGATTATCCTGGGCGAGAGTTCCACAAAAGTTATTCAATCTAGAAACATTGGGACCGACTGGTTGTCCCCTATCGTTCATCTGAATTGGGATTTTTTGGTAATCTGCGAAATCATGTAGATCTAGGCATCGTGTGGGGCCCCGTACTTTTCACGTGGAGCTGTCCTGATGTCTACTACTAATATTACCCTCCATCTATAGTTTACACATAGATCAATGAATAATATAAAAAACTACACGTGGATACAAAATTAAAAAGTGTGAACATTTTTTGGTCATCTGCTCATGTGATTGCACATGTATATGTCACTTATAAGATACAATCCAAAAATAAAAAAAAAAGAATGAAAGAACTATGTTTTCATAGATTATTCAGATCAGTGGCAATGAATCACAAAGGCTAGCTTGAATATATTTTCCACACCAATTGGAAAGAAGCATGCTTAGTCAAGCTCCTTAATGAAAGAGGGAGAGAGGGGGGGAAGCTTAGTCAAGCTCCTTGTTCTTTTTTTTTTTTTTTTTTTTTTTTTTTTTTTTTTTTTTTCTGTTTTGTGAAATGGGAGCTGATTTAATGATCCATTCATCAGTTGTCAATTTCTTTCTCTTTACTTTTTCTGGATTTATAAAATAAGTCATGAAAAGCTAATTGTCATGTACAAAACAGCAATATAACCCAAGGCCACTTGTCATACACAATCACACTAATTGTTCCAGAACTGGGACAATTAGCAAACCAACTGTTATAGAGGGAGTAGGTTCAATGAATTAGAAAACCAACACATGCTGTTATAGAGGGAGTAGGTTTAACGAAAACCAACACACAAGAGTAGCCAGACCGCAAACCCAACCCCACTCTTTTTCATATATACTTTTTAATTTATATATTGTGTTGGATATATACATATATGTGGTCTCTTTGGTAACGGATATTGGTTTTTTTTTTTTGGCTGTAGCTGCATTCGAGATATATCTATCCCTTCAACATCTTCACCAATAATGCTAGATTTATGAACTAAAAGAGATTTAAAAGAAAAAAAGGAAAATGAAAGTTATGATTTGATATTCCTGATTAAACATGCAATATAATGGGGGTTTAAATTGATCTAGAATTTCATAAAGTTGTAATTCTTTGAAAACAAGGTTTTATGAATTCCTCTAGAGAGAATTATTGATCTATTAAATATACAAGTACAGTAGATATTCAAAATCAAAATCCATGAATTCTTTAAAGATTATAAAGCTTTGAAATTGAAGTTTAAATTGATTGAAATTAATTTAAACTTACTTTTAATTCTAACACATGATAAGCAAGTTTGAGAAGTAGATTGCTTTGATCTTTAAGAATTAAAGTTGCTTTGAGAAGTCTAATATTCTAGATACTTCAATTTAACATCCACAACGTTGCCCCATACCCTTATTCATATGATAAGCTTTAAAGGACATTACAAAGGAAACAAAGCCCAAGTACGAGATTCAAACTGTAAATATAAAAAAAGTACGTAGCAGAGCCAGTAGAACATATACTAACAAAATTCTACAGTTGCACCGTAGATTTATATTGAGATTGAGAAGAACTGCACAGAGTTTACATATAGAGTTAAAGACAAGAAAGGACACAGAGAGTTGGAAAAGGGAAGGAAAATTACTGTAATTTTCCCTTCCTCTTTAACCCGCTCATACCCCCGACGTTGTAAAATTTTACATAACCGAACAAGCATTGGGGTTCTCGTTGCTGAAGATCTAAGGAGCATGTACTTGTTCTGGAGGGTACACTTGTTTTGGGAGGTATACTTGTTCGATGGAATGTCTATGGTTGTAATAGGACATCTCGTGCTTCTTCAAGTCTACCACCATGTCGGCCTTTTATTTACTTTTAATTTAAGCTTACTTTTAAAATTGATCTTTAAGATTGTGTTAATTCTAACCAACATAATATTAGACTTCTCAAAGTTCTTTTGTCCTAATTTGTTTTTCCTTTTTTTTCTTTTTTGGTATTATTATTTATGCTATTTTGATTCCTTATCTGTTTTGTGGCCAAATATTTGTTTGCAAGTTAAGTGGCCAGAATCTTAGGTAGGTTGTCTGGCATGCATGACATCTCTTTGAAACTGGCTAACTTTAGCTAATTACCAACCAAATGAGGCCAAAAAGTGTTGCACAATCCTGGGGTACCTTGTGGGTGAGGCCAAGGATTGTGACATTAAGGGCATCTTGCACTGACAATGATGCTTCAACCATTGAAATTGTCTTTACTAAGTTTGGGCTTCTATTGCAAGTTGCTATCTTTCTTCTGTTTGCATGTTATTGATTTTGTTGCTAATATTTTTACCCCCTTTATTTTGGTTGGGTTATTGATTTTTCCTTTAGTGGGTTTGTTTTCTTTTCTATATTGCTTTGATCTGCTTGCTTAGTTTGAAGGCTTGTATCAATTTATAGCATAAAGAGTCTAATGCTGAATGAAGAAGTAAAGTGTACCATTTATTTCCTTTTTCCATCTCTTAGTAAGAATTCATGGATTTTGATTTTAAACTTCAATTTTAAATTACTTGTACAGTTAGACTATTAAAGAGGTTGCACGTTAGCAACATGGTTTTTTAATGTAGCTATGGTGATAGAGTGTTTACACTGAGGTTCACTCGTCCTTGAGAATTATATATAAATGTGCATTCCAATCTCATTTGGTTTCAAGTCTAAGATCGTGTGATGAAGCTTAATTTATGCTTTGTTTGAAGGCTTGTATCAATTTATTGAAGTTTAAGAGACTTAATTGGGCTACTACAATTTTCGGTTATCACCGCAACAACAACAACAACAAATTTACAGATATGCATCTCCTCATGGCCTTTCATAAATTTCATTATGTTACAACGACAACCTTTGTTCTTCAAAAGTTAAAAACATGTTCATTAACTTCTTTTGGGCGACTACAATTTTCGGTTGTCACCACAACAACAACAACAACAAAAATTAAAAAAAAAAAAAACATAACATAATACATTTACAAACTTCCTAAAAGTTGAAGCTATAGCTAAATTCACAATGCATGTTGTAAGACCCCGGATTGTTGGTTAGCCTAATATAAGGAATTTGCTAATATTATTAAAAATAAATAATGTGGGATAATTCAAGTAGATAAGGTGCAAGGGCAATTTGGGAATTCCACAAAAGTCGGCTTATGTAAGTTAAGAGTAAGTAAGATTATATTATAAGTTTATAGTAAATAAATATTATTTAGAAAAGAATATTATTAGAAATAAAATAAAGTGGGGGCGATCTCGTGTTAAGGTGGAAGCCATGCAAAGGCATTTTGGGGATTTCTGAAATTATTAATTATAGAAGCTAATAGTAAGTGGTGTTATATATATATTAACTTCAATATGAAATAATATTATATTATGAGAAAAGTTTAAGGTGATGGAAATGAATGAATAATAATAAATTATATATGATGATGAATAGAGTAATTTACCAAGGATGTATGGGCTGTTGGTGTAGGTGTTGTGGTGGTGGAGCACTACACAGGATCAAAAAGGAAATAAAGAGTTTTGTAACGTAAAACTATTTTGTCTATCCAAACGTTAGGAACAGTACGACTGTTCAGTTTCGGAGACTAAACAGCAGCAACTGTTAGATTTGGGAGTTAAAAAAAAAAGGGTTTTGGTGCATCCGAAGTGAGGGGGATCGATTTGGAAGAAAGGAAGAAGAAAAGTTTTGGAATTGGTAGAGAGTGATCGTCCAGTTCTATTGGAGCAGAAGACACCCAGATTCCTGATCGAGGGTGATTTATGTGGAGTAGGGCTTTAACATCATAGAGGCAAGTAGTTCTTCCAAAACATTTACTTGCATGTGTTGTTAAATTTCGGATTTCAGATTTGAGGAAACCAGAGACTTAACAGAAATCTGTTCTTAGGAAAATGTTGATATGAGTTTCATCTTTTGTCTAATTAGATAACATTCGAATTGGTATATTGGAGTTGTTAGTTTGTTTCTCAACATGTGATAATGGTTTGGTTGAAGTAATGTGGTTTAGTTCTGAAGAAAACATGTTTTACCAGTGTGAGACATGGATTCGTCATCTCGGATGACTTCCGATATCGTCACGCGGGGATCAATAAAATGTAAAGAGTCGCCACCATCCATCTTAGGGTGTGAATGGACACCAAAAGGTTCATAGATGTCAAATAGAGCCAAAGTAGCTCTAAGATGAGGAAAAATCCAGAGATTGGGTACGGGGAATTATTTATGAGCGGGGGAAGGTGTTAGGCACCCCCACTCATCCGTCTAAGACGGTTACCACATGTTTGCTTATGCTATAAATTGTTTGCTAGTAAAATAAACAAAAAGGTGCTTAACAAGCACAATGTGTGTGACCATTCCACATGAGAAGTCTAATGAGTTTAGACTCTCTTTGTGGATTCATCACTTCTAAAACTTCATGAGTGAAGTGAAATCGAAGTAAAAATGAAGAAAATCAAGCCAAGGCAAATCTGGAGAAATTCGGTCAAAAGAGCTTGAAAGCTTTGATAAACCATAACTCATTCAATTTAAATCTAAATCAAATGAAACCAAAGCCATTCGAAAACTGGTATATATTAGAATATACAGTAAAAAATTCAGCTCGATCCGATTCAAAACTAGAGAGAAATCCACATATGAAATCTGCTGTTATAACTCAGAAAAAGTGTTAAGTAGGCATTTTCAAAGCTCTATTCGTGGAGTTCGGCTCAATAAAAATCCATAAAAATTGGTATGGGGGAAGTATGTAGTGCCATCTTTCCAAAGAAAAAAACCTCACATCAATCTCTATCCGGATGTGACCTGTGTGCTCTCTTGAACAGGCCTAGAAGACCACAGATGAGCTCTGGACTATGCCAGCGAGCACCTCTGAGTCAACTGAGCACCCAAAGCACAAAACAGATTGAAATCAGCTGAAACTTGTTGGAAATGAAAATAGACTTCTTAAAGAAAACTCAGAAACTGGAATCATAGGAAACGGATTAAAACCGAGCAAATAGTGCACCATCAAAGCGACAAGTTCAGCAATCTGGGCTGAACTGTCCTACAAACTTTGAAGAGATGGTGTCAAAAATTGGCTACATGGAAGTGGACGGAAATTTCCAGATATTAAATAGACCTTCCAATCTATCACATGTCTTTGGAATCACTCAAAAATTCATCCGGAGGATGAAGTTATAAGTCTTCCAAGACAGGCCACAGATCTGTCCTGTTTTGAGGTTTTTTGAGGAGGAAATATAGAAACCAGTGCATGTGGATTCGACCAAAACCTCAAAATCAACAAGAAATCCTCTCATGAAGTTCTAAAACTCATTTTAAGGCCTAGGACCTCAGATTTTCCATATTGAACATGGAAAGCCCAAGATCTAGCCCATTTGATGAAAATAGTGAAAAGTGAATGTGAAAGTGTGGAAAATCTCATTTCTATGAGGAGCTTGGAATCCATGGCTATTGAGAGCATGGATTCACATCTTCTCCAAATATAAAATAAAATCAGAGAAGCATTCAAGGGTTCAAAATAACCATATAGCATGCTTTTCATCATTTGAGGGTTCTAAGCCTAGAGGATCCATTCCACCTTCCTTTTCCCCAGGCTCTCTCTTCACGTTTTACGGCTAGAGAGGATTCCCAGGTACTTTAGAAGGGGTTTGGGGTTGCAAAAATGCACAAAGGCCTTACACTACAGAAAGGTAGAAGATGAGAGATTTGCTAGAACTTAAAAGGGAAGACTGGAAATGAAAGAGAGCTTTACCTTGGTAGCTTGAGCCTTCAGTAGACAATCCAGCAGAGCTTCTCCTTCTTCTTGCAGAGCTTCTAAGCTTCAAATTGTCAGCCATTTGCAAGAGGAGGGCCTCTCTATTTATAGGCCAAGTCAAGGGTAGAAGAGTCCCAAGGGTAGGCCAAAAAGGTCTTCTAGATTATTCCAATTCTCCTCCAAGGCTTGAATTGGTGTAATTCAGCAAGTTTCGGAGGGTGAAATAGGGAGTTCAAGTCCCTAAGAGAGAGGTAATATGCGTAAATAAGGCTCAGAGATCGAGCCATTTCGCAAAGCCTCGAAACAGCCAAAACCGTATACTCAGTGCGGTTTCTACAGAACCGCCACTCAAAGTGCAGTTCAATACAAATTCGACTAAACCGCATATACAGAACGGTTCAATTCAGTTATGCTTTAATTGAGTGCTGTCCACGCGGCTTAACGGCCGAAGCTTTGCGAAGCCACGTGGCCGCCAGCGCAACAAGCAAGGACCTGAACCGTGCTGTCTGTGCGGTTGCAACCGCACATACAGAGCGGTTGAAACCGAGATTAAAAAAACCGCATACACAGTGCGGTTGGCACTGATTTTGAAAGTTTTTGAAAGTTTGACATATGTAAAGGCTCAAATAAGACCTTTGGAGCCTTCCTTAGTTAATCTCCTACATCGGGGTGCAATTTGGGGTGTCTACAACCAGCAATTTTAAGTTAACGCCCAATGCATAATTTTGATGAAAACTTACGGCTGTTTGGTGTTTGGAGTTAAACCTGGTTCCAGCTTATTCATCTTGTTCTAGTGAACTTATAGAAGATCAAAATTTCAGTAAAAGAAAAATGTATCTGGCGCAAACCTCAAATGTTTTAGGTTAGCGTTCAAGCAATTTCTTTTAGGAAACCATATGGCTATTGGTGGTTTGAGTCTTTTTCTGCTCATAGTGGACGTTTGAATCCATGAGTCATTTCAGTCATTGAGAATTCTGAACTATGCAAGTAGCACCTTCGAAATAGCATAAATCTTGTGGTTTTTAAGATCATATAAGGGTAGATTTGTGTTTAAAGAAATTCCTGTTTCCGTTTACATTTTCGAGCATTTGATGTTTAATAATTGTATAATCTGGTTGGTTTATTTTCGAAGGAGAATTATTGAGTTATTAAGATTATATGTGCTATGTTGGTAGGTTTCTTAAGGTTTGTTTTAGTCCAGTATAGTAGAATAAGCCTTTGCCGCAAGTTTGGAGACTTACCGAGTTGAAACAAGACCTGGAGCCAACCTATTGGTATTGGGCGCTAACCTCAAAGAGGTTAGCACCAGACTCAAGATTTAACTAGCGCTAAGGGAAATTGACCTGGTGCCAACCTCACCAGGTTAGCACCAGCTTGTTTAGGTTAGCCCCAGATTGTTTCGGTTAGCATCAGATCAAAAGTCTTTAACAGAGTGCGGCTATTGTAATTTTTCTTGTATGCATTTATTGTTAACACCTCAGACAAGTTTTAAAAGATTGGATTAAAGTTGTTTAGCACTCTGATAATCATAGGAAACACTTGGTGAGAGAAAATTAGGTTTTCCATTAGAGAATATATCAGATTTGGAGGTCATGTTGAGTTTTAATGATTGTGAATGCAAGTATAGTGTTTAGGGAAAATCTGTTAGGGCTTTCTTGAGCTGTTCCTGATTTTATATCCAAACTATTGATCTCTGCTATGACTTCTGTGTGTGTGTTTTTTTTTATGCCTGGTTATCAAACGTGGATTTGAAATAAGTGTGGCAAATCAAAGAGGTTTATCGAATTGTCCATGGATATGAATTTGAGGCACTTATTGACTCATTTGAATTTCATTTATCAAAATTCTTGAACTATACTAAATTCTGTGTTGACCCGAAAAGTAAATGAAATGGCTTCATGACATATCGTTGGATTCTTTTAGAAGAAAAGTATAGACTTTTACTGATTGTGCAGATTTTTATACATTTTTACTGTTGGATTATTTTAGTTTGTATTTGAAATTGAATTTGGTATTCTTAACTACATATGTTGGTTTCTTTTACTAAAGGCATGTTTTATGAAAATCTTACGCGGTATATTATATCTTTTGTCAAAAGTACTAGGGCGAGACTTAGTGTGGATCCACAGTCGAGTTGTAGTGAATTTTGTATATTTTGTTTGGATTTAAGTATAGGGTTCCTTCATGCGTTTCCTCCATGATGGAGAGGCCTTCCATGAGGGAAGTGCTGCAGCAACTCCGTTTCCACCATGAGGGTGAGGTCACACGGGTATTTCCGCCATGAGGGCGATGAATTGGTTGTTTGAGCTGTTGCAGTATTTCGACTGGATTGTTTGGAACACTAGTGCTTAGCCACACAAAATAGACAGACTTCACGAGTCCCAATACATAAGATTTTCCGAATGTGATTGAAGATGTATTTCCGAGATTAGACGGATTACCGTGGTTAATCGTCGTGTATTTTTATTCGTACATGTTTTAGTACTGTTACAACTATATTTTAGGCATGCATTGCTACTTGCTGAGATAGTTGTATCTCACTGTTTTGTTTTGTTTTCAGATCTCAGAGAGGACGATTCAGGTGGGTATATGCTTGGTTTAGGTAAGTTAGGGAAAATTTTAGTTGACTCTGATTATGTTGTTACCATTTCATGTTTCTCTTACTCTGATATAGCGATCCTGTGTGAAAAGCTAACTCCTTGGAAACGAGTTACGGTTTTTTTCATGTAACCCAGTTTCGGGGCGTTACACATGTCCACAGCATGAACAAATATAAAATTAACTAACAATTCAGCTAAATTTCGAGATTTAACAAGTTAAGGATTTGCTCAAGTCCTTGAGCAACACAATAAAAAATATCAATTGCACATTCACAATGCCCACAACATGAACAATATAAAAAGATTGATGCACTTGCATATGATACTAAGATATAGAAATATGAAAAACATGATAGGAAAAAAAAATAATTATCCAGTTTCTAGACAAATTAGGAATAACATAACAAAATGATGTGCTTGAGGTGAATTCATGGTGTGAATTGTTTGTATCTCAAAAGCCACAAAAATAAATTCCAACCTATCTCCACGGCAAGTAGTTATCCGTCTAAACAATCAATCAATCAAACCAAAGCGGAACAAAATTAAAGTAAATCAAACCGAAAACTGAGCAAACAGAATTTAGGAATTGAAAACAAAAATGTATATGCATGATAAAAATTTTGCTAATTCATGCCTTGACTGAGAAGTGATTTACAATAAATATTACCAAATCCAAAAGTAAAAATAAAATTTAACCTACCCTTGCAAGCAGCTAGCTTCCAAACAATAAACCAATCAAATGCCTTGATTTAGGGAAGAACGAACAAGTGATAACAAACCCAATAGATAACACGAATGGTGTTAGCAATAATCTAGCAACAAAAAAATTTTGACGTTAGGTGATATGGCTTGAAGATGCCGCAAATTAGCGAGAAGGTGGCCTGAAGATACCTGGAATTAGGGACGACGAATACAAGCTTGGAGAATACGCTGACGCAACCCTAACGAAGCTTGAAGATGCTTGACTAACGAACCAGAAGATCGGCATTAATGGGGGTGCGCAGGTCTGATATATTCCCTTCAGAGAATGCAAGCCAGATATAAGATTACAGCAATTGGATTCGTGGTTAATGTCGACTATGAGAAGATTGCGCGTAGCACCTGCCACTCTATTGGATTCGTTTCAGCTGAGTAACAGAGCCCTGATATTGCCTAGGGCATCCATGGCCATCTTTTAGATCTAGTTGTGATAGGAAAGAAATATCAATTTCCAAAACACAAAATAATAATAATAATAATAATAATAATAATAATAATAATAATGAAATGAAATATCAATTAAAAAACCCCCTCCACCTTTTTCCATAACATCATAATACAAAGAATCCTAAAACGACAATATCTAGGCTATGTTTGGTTAAGTGGAAAGGAAAGTAAAATAGTACTTTGCTTCCTTTTGTTTGGTTAAATGAAGCTCTTTTGAAAAATTACTTTAGGATGGGCCTACATTTTCTCATGAACCAAAAACAAGGAAGGAACTGTAATCCTAACACCAACTTGGTAGGAAGGTTTTAAACCTCAGTAGCAACCAGGTATTTACTACTACAAGCGATAATCAAGTTGTATCGGCCGAGACTTTAAACTCTGCTCAGTAGAGGATTGCATGGGTATCTCATCGTTAGCCATGTACTTTGTTGCTATCTTAAATGTTAAGTGTTTAACCAAAGAAGTCTCCATTTTCTATCTTTGGATGGAGAAATATAATTCGCTGCCCTCATTGATAAAATTTTCTTGCTTATACATGCAAGGCATTGCTCTAAAACCAAACTCTACCGATATGAGATGTTCAGTTATTCAAGCAAAGGATCACTCTAATAGCATTTGACCAAAAGGAGGAAAAAAATTTTTTTTCTCCAAAAACAATTGCTTTGATTTTCTGGAGACAATAATACATTTCTTGTACCCTACCCCAATGCTACTCGATGTCTCACTGTAATGAATATCATTCAAAAACAATTTTTTTTATCAGTAAAAAGATGGAAATGATATATATGAAGGAAACAACAAACACGGTACACAAAGAGTGTACCCACGCCTAGGTTCTAAAAAAGTCAATACAAGACTCAAAGACTAGAACCCAAGGACTACGAACATCAACCCAAACATCCCCCTCCTAGACCATAGAAGTTGTTACATAACAGAAATTCCTCAATAGATATATTAGATCCCACTACTTGCCTAGTCAACCAGCTATGCATCAAACTCAAAACAGCCCTCTCGAGCAATTGATTATTTCTTTCCAAGTTCCTAAATATTCTTCTATTCCTTTCGCCCCAAATTACCCATGCTATTGCTGCAGGGGTCACATTCCAACAAATATCACCACAAGATTTCCCTTTCTTCCACCCCCAAGCTTCTAAAGCTTGTTTAAGCTCTTTTGGATGAGTCCATTCTACCTTAAATCGTTGGAGAATAGAACCCCAAAGCCGAGTAGCGCTTGAACAGTGCAAAAGTAGATGAGCTACGTTCTCTTCCTCTTCTTTGCATATGCTACATCTATTTGTCAAATGCGATTCCCTACTCTTCAAATGGTCCATTGTTAGTATCTTGTCAAGGGCTGCTGTCCACATAAAGAAGGCTATTTTACTTGGAAACAAGTGTGACCATATTTGCTTAAAGACTGCTTGCTCCACACCTAAATTTTGGAGGAGATCAAAAGCATCCTTGACTGAAAAGGAGCCAGATCTACCATGAATCCACCTCCTAGAGTCTTCTTCATGCCCTACTACCTTGTTATACAATTCACTTAATAAGGCCTCAAGGCTTTCAATCTCCCAGTCCATCAGATTTCTTCTTAGATCAATGCTCCACACTATGCCTACTTCCGAGAAAGACATATATTCATTTAGCATTGCTTGTTTATTAGTGCACAGGTTGTAAATCAGTGGGTAAGATTCCTTCAGTTTAGCCTCTCCACACCATATATCATCCCAAAATCTGATTCTCAGACCATTACCCACTAAGTATTTGCATTCCTTCTCCACTGAACTTGTCAACTTGGCTATAGGCCTCCACAGGCTCATCCCACACGAGAGATTAGAGGGTTTTGGGAACCAACCATTGGATGAAGATCCATATTTTGCAATGATTAGGTCTCTCCACATACTCCCGCTTTCGCTACCAAACCTCCATATCCACTTTTTGAGAAGAGCTATGTTAAACATCGGTAAAGGCCTTAGACCAAGCCCCCCTTCTAACTTTGATCTACAAATTGGTTCCATGCCACTAAGTGATATTTATTTTCTCCCTCCTTACCTTCCCATAGGAAGTTCCTTTGAATATGTTCCAACTTCTTTGCCATAGATTTTGGGATCCTTATGATAGACATGTAGAAAGCCGGAAGACTTGCTAGCACGCTCTTGATCGAAACCAACTTCCCTCCTTTAGAAAGGCTATGACTCTTCCATGTTGCAAGCTTTCTCTCCATGCTCTCTACCACTGGATTCCAGGCATTAGTGCTTCTATAGTTAACTCCCAATGGAATCCCAAGGTAAGATGTTGGGAACTTCCCTATTTTGCAGCCCAACATCCGGCTAAGATGAAGTGTATTCTCCTCCATCCCGATCTGAAACACCTCACTCTTGGCTAGATTAATCCTTAACCAGGTACATGCTTCAAAACACATTAGAATGCCTCTAAGCCATAGGAATTGGTGATGAATTGGCTTGCAAAAGATGAGAATATCATTAGCGAAGAGAAGATGATTAATTGAAGTAGATCCTCCAAACGACACACCTTCAACCATGCCACCTTCCGAAGCTCTAGAGACCATTCTACTAAAGACTTCCATAATGATGGTGAAAAGGAGTGGGGATAAAGGATCACCTTGACGGAGGCCTCTTGAACTTCTAAAAAAGCCCGCAGCTAAGAACTGAACTTGTGGATGTTGAGATACAAGATGTGATCCAATTCCTCCACTTCTCGCCAAACCCCATACACTTTAGCATATAAGATAGGAAATCCCAATTCACATGGTCATAGGCCTTCTGGAGACAATTAGAAGGAAAAAAAAAACAATTATCATTCAAAAACAATTAGAAGGAAAAGAAATTATAGTTAAGATTGGGTATCGCAAAAGTGAGAACAAAGAAACCAACCATCCCTTGATGTCTTAAATCTATAGGAACTTCAGGTTGAAAAACTTTAGGTTCATAGGGTGCCCCCTGATAAACATCTCACGTCTCTCAGTAAAACATTCTCATGACAATGACTATGGACAAGGGAAGTGATTTCTTCTCAATCACCTTCCCAAAAGAACTAGCTCTTCTAATGGATAATTTACTGTAGTCACACTTGCCTTTTGGACTTTCATTTTTTGGATTAAAAAAAATTGAGTTCCACTGAGTACTCTAATTTGGCTATGAGCTGCTGACAGACCAAAGATGCAATGGGGTTATATAGTTCTCAACCAAGTTACAACCTAAGTTTGAGATATTTCAGAGGAACTTGATTGAATCTTACTGTCGCTTCCCAACTACCATTATTTGTATTGAATTTGCACTCCATATAGTAAGTCTTAGTTCAAGTGTCCAAATTATTTTGAAATATTCTGGCTTTAAGAGTGACCCTCCACGGCTCCAATTCTTTAACTAATCTTTCCAAGTTTGGTTGACAAAACCTAAATCATCTACAAATAAAATTGCCAACAAAGTTGATCATTTGTGTAAACCTATAGTTATCGAGAACTCATTTGTCTCGAAACCTTGGCTTTCCAGTGTGTGTACTTGTGTGTAAAACATCAGCTCAATCTCTAAACTAGAAAATCAAATATCAATTCTAACAAACAGACAACTTCAAAGGAAAACAGATACAAGTTTTCTAGTTCAATCGGTTTCTTCAGTTAGTATCAACAAACCCTACATGTTGTACCAAGTTCAACAAAATATAAGAGGTGGAGGCCTAACAGTTCTTTTCCTTCTCTGATTTCAATATAAATCTAAACGAGCAATCGCTTGCAAAAAAGAATCATACAGAGGGGAAGTGGATTCATACCTTTAATTCGTGATTTCAATATCCCTCATTGCAGCCATGGTGTTGCGTCTCAAGAAGGGCAGAATCCAGACATAATGCAATGCAGACAACTAGGGCTGTAAGTAGGGTCCGATTGTGATGCAAAGCTCTCGAATCACACTACAGATACAAAAAAGAAAAATAAACCCTTAATGAAATAGAGGGTGGAGAAGAGAGGCAAGAGAGGAGAGCATTGTAGATGCACGAGAGAGATAGGGGGAAGTGGAAAATCGATAGAGAGAAGAAGGAGAGAGGCGTGAGAAGGAGAGTGGGGGAAGGGGGGAGGGTTGGGGCGTACCTGCTAGTCGCCAGCCTCATCTTCTCCTTATCGCCATCTCCCCTTTGTCGCAGGAAGCAAGATTTGTCAACGGCAATGTAGAATCCCTAGCAATGGAGAAGATGACAAAACCTTGTGTAAGCACCTCATTTTTGCGCTCCCATAAAAACCAGAAATGCAAACTCTGGACAGAAAGTCAAACCCTAAGGGGTGAAAAGTTGACTTTTTGATCAAGTGAAAATTGGCCACCTCGCTTTATACCATTGGATAGAAAATCTCGACACGGTTCCAACGCAATTGAGTTTGCAGGAATCGGGGTCCGGATGAAGGTTCTGCGGGTGGTCAAACTTGAGCAGAGCCAAAAGTTGACTTTCTGCTAAAATCCGATCCAGAGGCCTACCCCTAGGTCATTGGATAGAAAATCTCGACATGGTTCCAACACAACTGAGTTTGAAGAAATTGGGGTCTGGATGAAGGTTCTGCGGGCGGTCAAACTTAAGCAGAGCCAAAAGTTGACTTTCTGCTAAAATCCGATCCAGAGGCCTACCCCTAGGTCATTGGATAGAGAATCTTGACACGGTTCCAACGCAACTGAGTTTGCAGGAATCGGGGTCCGGATGAAGGTTCTGCGGGCGGTCAAACTTGAGCAGAGCCAAAAGTTGACTTTCTGCTAAAATCCGATCCGGAGGCCTACCCCTAGGTCATCAGATAGAGGGTTCTGATACGATTCCAACACAACTGAGTTTGCCCAGATCGGAGTCCGGATGGGGAAAATATGAGTTGACGAAATTCCCGAGCAGCAAAACCGGCAATCTGCGCACGTGGCAAAAAGCTGCACACGTGGCGACTTGCGCAGGAAAATATCTCGGGGATCAAATCCGTAAATATCCAAATATACGAAATATCCCAGGGACTAAATCTGTAAAAATCCGAGAATATCGGATTAAATTGAAATTGGCCAGGGACTAAATCTGAATTTTTCAGATTTTCCGACCGGCGAGCGGCGGCATTAAATGATTTTTCATCATTATGCCACTCGCGCGAACATGGCAGGCGGGTATCCGCTTAGCGCAGGACTGAGCGGATACTCATTTTAAGTGAACAGATACCCCTCCTCCCTTGCCTATATAAGGCCGCGTGAGATTTCGCGCAAAGGGGTTGGATGATTTAGGGTTCGAGGATTTTTGGTTGGAAGATTTTCTTTGGGTGAAAAGGGTTTTGGCTGGCGAGACTTCGGTTTTCCCTCCCCTCCTTCATCCGAGCTCCCTGTCTTCTCATCCCTCCTCGCCTCCGAAAACCCCCAGGCACCACATCCCTATTGTCAGACACTGTCTTCCCCTCCTTCGTTCTCATCCATTTCCGGTTAGGGGGGGAAAGCTTGTTACTGTTGGTGGAGCAAAGGGACCTTCCAACTGCTGTCGGAGCTCCAGGGGAAGGCCACGCACCACGAGAGAACCTCAAAACTACCAGGTATCACTCCTCGACACTCTCTCTTTCACATATATAAAAGCAGAGACATGGTGCCATGTTTAGAAAAATTTCTCAGTAGATTGCATGCTTCTTTCACATATCGGGTAAGGTGAGGGTCTCTAAAGGTAAGAGAGACCCCACGCCTAGTTCCCTCTTGCTGTCATTGTTACCCAAGTTTGCTGCCTGAGGATTCTCGGTCATCAAGTAAAGGGAGTATGTTCCCTCACGAGAAGCCTATCCAATGTATCCCGGATAAACCCCCCTCCTCTTTCCCTTCTCTGAATCTTCCTGAGTTGAAGTAGGGATTTTAGGTTCTAAGGTTATGTTGATTCGTAGGTGATGCATGCTAGGTAAGGATCCCACTATCATGTTCATATAGGGTTTGCTGTTCCCACTGCTGCATGCATGTGTTCTAGCTTGGGTTATCCTGCATGGTTCTTCTTGATTTCCTTGATGGCTAGAAGCATACGCACACACCCTGTGGTCTGAAATAATGTTACATGAGTTGTGCTATTTTCATTTGAATGCAAGTTTAAGTGTCTTCTGAGGAGTGGTCGAAGCCCTGGGAGGGCTTACAGAGCTTAAAAATGGAGTACAGAGCTTAAAAACCATTAAAAATGGAGTTCGGGCAAAAAAAAAAAAGAAAATCAGGGTATATGCGCTCACTTCATTTTTGGGTGCGCTCAACTCGCGCCCACTTCATTTCTGGATGCGCTCAGCTCGCGCTCACTTAATTTTGGATGCACTCAGCTCACGCTCACTTAGTTTTGGATGCGCTCAGCTCGCGCTCACTTAGCTTTTGGGTGTGCTCAGCTCGCGCCCATTTCAATTTTTGGGTGCGCTCAGCTTGCGCCCACTTCATTTTTTGGGTGCGCCCACTTCGCCCGCAGCTCATTTTTTTGGATTTTTTGGTCCGCCCACCTCGCTGACCTTGCGCCTAGTGCCTGAGGTCGGCGCATATCCCGAAAATGCCCTTTACCTTGATAAATCCTGAAAATGCCCTTTACCTTGAAAAACCCCGAGAATGACCTTTACCTTAAAAAATCCCGAAAATGCCCTTTACCTTGAAAAATCCTGAAAAGGCCCTTTACCTTGAAAAATCCCAAAAATGCCCTTTGCCTTGAAAAATCCCGAAAATGCCCTTTACCTTGATAAATCCCGAAAACGCCCTTTACCTCGAAAAATCCCTCCCCTTGGACCCAGTATAATGAGCCAGTCTCTCCTTGATAAATATCAATTTTGATATGTTTCTGTGATGTATATTCTGTAACTTTTGCTAGACATGGGTGGCATTCCTAAATCAAGCCAAATGAGCCAAAAGGGTTTCCGGGTCACCCGGAAACCCAATATGGGACTTGGACCCCCGGTCCAACTTGATTTCCAGTGGGCCTTCCAATGGGGCCCACCCGGCCCAATAAACACAATGAAAGGTATGCATGCAACTTAATCAAGATAAGTAAAATTAACTGATTAAACTGGGCGGGCCAAACCTAAGGCGGTCCACCCGAACCATATTAGTGAATTGATGCATGAAATGCGTGGTTTGGCCGAGACCAAGGGCAAGGGCCTACCGGGCCTGCCAAAGCCCACCAACCGAACCAAGGAAGGGTGCAAACCCTAACTTCTGGTAACTTGGGCTTACAAGCCCAGATTTGGACTATGGGCCTCAAGCCCAGTGTCCAACTCACTTTGGCAGATTAAAAAGATAAATCCAATAAAATTACTCGGCCACCATGTGGGCCCACCTAAGGGGCCCACAAACCAATCCGGCCCACCTTTGCATGGAAAACACTTAAACTTCAAATCTGAACCTAAAGTAAAATCAATTGAACTAACCAAAGCCCAAAGGGCCTCTCAGGCTAGACTGAGGCCCACAAGAGTACATGGGTTTGGCTAAGCCCACCAAAGACACCATGGGCCTTCCAACGGGGCCCACCCAACCAGACTTAGATCACTTAATTAATCAAGATAAAAGCAATTAAAGGGACTCACACCACTCAGGTGGTCCCACCAGACTCAACCAAGTTGCATATCGATTTAGGAAACGGGTGAGACCAAAGTAAGCTGACTCAACCAGGATAAACCTAAGGGACCCGTCATCCGACGGGGTGGACTGGGGTGTCTACGGACTTCCCCGGACCACAACCGAGACCCCCTACTTAGAATCTCAAAGCCGCAGACCAAAAGCCCTAGTAGACAAGGTTAGGCACCTAGGTGTCCGCCTGCACCCCATCAGGCGGTGGCGACTCCGAATTCCCCCGTGCCGTGTTTTCCGACGCGCGCATACCTTGGTTGGCAGCAATGGAGAAGACAACACTGTGGTTAGCAAAGAATCTTAGAGCACGAAACAAAATCCCGCGCTGGAAAACAAAAGGAAAAAAATAACGAAGAGAATCTGTATTAGCGGGTTTGTGGGAGTTTTGCAGGTAGCTTTTGAAAAGTGTCGAAGAAACTTACATTTACTGGCGGTTTAACAACTGCCGGTAAAAAGTCGCCCTCCTTGACCCCTTTTTTGTAGTGAGATCGTAATACCCACAGCCACAAGCAAGCAAGGTTTGTGGAGCGGGGACAATGGGATTGGGTTGGGATTGTCTTTTATGCTTGAGATCACTTTGTAGACTTGATGTAGGAATGGTGTGGACTTGATTTCTTGTGCTGTTGAGACATTTACATCAATGACTTGTTTTGTAGCTTTATTTGTTTGGGCTTTCATGAAATGATGACCATAAAGGAAGCACTTAAGATGCGGACATGACAAAGCAAGTTGCAAAGGCCAAGAAAGGGATATTAAATATCAAATCTAAATGAGTATGATGGCTTGGCTTGTTTGCAGGAATTTTTTGTTATCATAGACAAGTTGTGGAGCCAATTTAGGCCTTGTTTGGCTTTCATTTTGGGAACTCATTCCAGGCCTTGGAATGAGTTCCAAAACCTAGAATTAATTTTGAGAGATAGAAAGGTGTTTGGTAAGTGTGCCAAAACTCATTCTCTCAAAATGAGAATGAGAAAAACCATTGTTTTCTAAAATCGCCCCTGACCCATTTCCAGATTTGAGGAATGAGTTTTGTGCGTTTTTGCGGTGGCAAACTTGTAAAATGAGTGAGATTTTTAAAGAGTGGCATGAAATGTAAATACATTAATCCACCCTTTTTCTTCAACGAAGAACAGTCGACCCTTCCTCCTCAATCCTTCCTCTTCAACGCAGAGGAAGCCTCAATGACCATTCTCATCGTGGCTAGAGGTAATCGAGAAATGTTTCCTTCTAAATCTGGAAGAATCTGTTCTTGTGCTACCATAGCTGTTGCATAACGGTGAGCTGAGAAGCGCAAAAGGTTTTTCTTCAATCAATGCTGCTTTCTCTCTTACGCAAGGAAACATGACGACGACAGTAACGAGATCGTAAAGCTGAGAAGTTGGCAAGCAATGGTTGTAGTCAACATTCGAGAATTCTATGTGAAAGACTGCAAGGAGTTGCTCAGCAAGAAAGGTTATTTTTTTAGATATTCTTACTAGTAGTTCTTCATCTTCTTTGTTGTTATTCTTTTATTTTTCTAGTGGAATGTAGCTCAGACCAGTTTTCCACACACTCCCATCACTCTCTTTACCCTATTTTCTGTAGTCGTGTTTTGGATTTGTTTTGTTGGGGTCAGCATTGCCAACTTTGCTTTGCTCTTCATTTACTTTTTGTGGCAATATTGGCAAGGTTTTGAATTCAGCAAGCTTATGATGGAATGTTAAAAACTGATGAATGGAATTGGTGCTGTTGAGTGCTTAATTAATAGTTACAAATAGAATGAAATAAAAGCTAAAAGGCCTTATTCCAACTATTTGTGGCTGACGGTATGAATTCTGATATACAAAGTCTCTTTGGTGAAAAACATGTCATTGATCAGGTTATTTGTACTTATTTATTTATAATGTAGCTCCATTTAGGCTCTATTTTGTCTTCCTTTTGACTTTTGAGATCCTGCAATATGCATTGCTTCACTACAAAAAAACACGGTTTTAGCGACGCTTTTTTTGCTGTGGTAGACAATTACCGCCGCTAAAAGCACTTATATACACTTAAGCGGCGGAAGATAGTGTACCGCCGTCGAAATAAGTTTTTAGCGGCGGTAACGCTCTACCGCCGCTAAAATGAATGGCGCGCGCTTCATTTTCGCGCGGGAAGGTTTGGCGCGTTTGTTCACCGGCGGTAGTGCCGCCGGTAATAACAAAAACTACCGCCGGCTAAAACAATATTTCTTATGTTTTGTTTTTCTTAATTAAAATATTTTTTCAGCGGCGGGAATAGCTTACCGCCGCTAAAAAGGGATTAATTCGCTCGCCACATATGGACTTTAGCGGCCGGAATCTGTTACTGCCGCTAAAAGGGAAGAAGTTCAACCACGTAGATTGGGTTTTTAGCGATGGTAAATAGTTACCGCTGCTAAAAAGGATCGGTCAAACCGCGTGGAATGGGTTTTAGCGGCGGTAACTTGTTGCCGCCGCTAAAAAGAACGGTCAAACCGCGTGGAATTGGTTTTTAGCGGCGGGAATTAGTTACCGTCGCTAAAAGGTTGTCGTCCCTGCCCGCGAAAAGCTTTTTAGCGGCGGTAACTAATTACCGCCGCTAAAAGGGTATAAAACCCCAAATCGCGCGATTTGGGGTTTTCTTCTCTGCGCGAATCTCTGCAAAATTTTTTTCCGGCCGTTTTCTCTCACGAATCTGGGTGTATTGCTGCCGGAATCTGGTCGTCGACGTTCTCATTCACAAAGCCGCCGTTCGCCGTCGCAAGCTTCCGCCGTCACCGTTCTCTGCCGTCGCCAAGCGCCGTTCGCAGGTAAGTGCTCGCCAAATCCCACCATTTGTGTTGTAATGTTTTGATTTGCAAATAAGTTTCAGAAGTGTTTTTGATGGTTTTGCTTTTGTAATCACGAAATGTACCCATTGCCTGCAATGTTATTTTATTTTGGCATCTCTGAGTTCCTTATGCCATTTCAAATTTTAAGCTGCATTCTATGAAAGATTCGTGAATATAGGTCGTTGATATTGAAATCATCACATCGACTTCCAAGTCAGTTTTTATCTAAGTCTGATATTTGGCTTCTCTACCGTTCAATAGCTAAATTATATTTGAAGTTCTGCAACAAATATGATATAATGGTTTGTATAATGAGGTCGGCCGGATTGGTTTTGTAGTGACTCGCTTGTCGTCACATAAGCAAGGGCTTTTCCTACAAAAACCAGACATTATTAGACACTAGAAATACTCTTCTAGTGATTATATATGTCCCAACTTTTGAACAAACGTACAAACCGACCAAAACATAAGGCAACTTGATACATAAAACAGAAGCCAAGATTTCATTTGTAGAAAAATCATCAAGTCAAGCAAAGACATGAACAAACATGTAAACCATGAAACTTAATTATTGCTAAAGCCAACAGACGGCCTTATACAAGTTGATAAGGAGATAATATATAAGTTGATAAGAGCCCTTCCAAAGTCTCTGTCAAGATAAAATATAAAACGATTGAGATCATCATGATAGTTTATTCCATTAAAGAGGCAAATCAAATGGAAGAAGTAGCTATCTAGAATTAAATTTAACATTAGCGATTGAGACCCATGATTGTTTTTTTTTTTGGGGGTAAATCTAATGGACATACTGTAGAAACCACAATAAAATCAAAATCATCTTTGACTTTAAAAAAAAGATGTAAGACAGTCTACAGGTCTTGCTATGGCTCGTTCAAGAGTTTCAACCAATTAGAACAGTCAAGCCATGTTAAAACCATGCGCGTACGCGGGTTTTGAGCACTATGTTGTAATTGACAAAGTCAAGTCCATGACGAAAATTCATAGGTCTATTGTTGATAAGTTTTGTGGAAACGACTTCATAAGAAGACAAAGGCCGCCGATGACGACTCGCCTTTCTTGTCTTCATAACCCCAGTTCCATTAAACTAAAGCCTCCTAAAATTAAAGGTTTAGATAACTCTGCAGTCTCTGATATCTAGAGGTCTGTAAAGAATAAACATAAAAACTAAAAGAAAAAAGGAATAGGTACTTACCAACCAAGTAAGTCTTCCTTTTAGGTTTTCATTTCAAATTTTCATTGCTAGCTCCTTGAAAGCTTTGACTTCATTTCCTACCCTAATTAATTTGGGCACTTCTCTCTATACATAAATGTGAATGCTATTTTTGGATATGGATGTGGATATGGATGTGAAAGCTTCGACTCTTCTTTTGTTTACAGGTTAAACCATTATTATTTTAGACCAATTTGGTCTGGACAACCCTTTATTTTTAGGGGAGATGCTGCCGAAATTTTTAGGGGAGATAAATAATTGTTAAACCATTATTTATCTCTTTAAGTTCCTTGTTGTGATATTTCTGTTCTATTGTTGTTCAATACCATTGATATTATGATTAGCAATTTTTAATTCTATTTTTTGGTTAACCTGGTAATTGTTTTTATATTTATTTATCTCATAAAAAAAGTGGGAACAATTCAAATACCCGTCTGAGAGGTTACATGAGTAACTATGCCCATCCTATTTTGTGTACTTTGAAGATATTGCATCTTCGCAGTAAGTTTGCAATAATTCTTAGTATTTAAATATGAAGGCATAGATTTGCACATGTAACATCTTGGATTGTCATATTGACAATTTGGGGATATCAAGTATGTTACTTGTTGACATGTGATTTATATATATCTCTACTTATAATTTTGGTTTTATCTCTTTGTTCTTCAAATACGTAGTTTTATTGACTTTACGTCAGAAAACTTTACGTATTTGAAGAACTGCGCAGAGATGCTGCCGAAATTCGTGGAGAAGTATATGAATCTTATGACAAACAAGTAATGTATTTGGTATTCCTAAATGGGTAAAACCAAGCATAAATTTTAAAACTAACATAAGTACTGTTTGCTATTAGCTAGATTCATTTATAGAGTATGTTTTGCAGAAAGTAATCTTATTCAAAAGCGACGGGTAAATTCTTTCACAACATACTAATAGATGGATCGAATGTGGATGAAAAGATCTAGGTATTTATTATGTTAATTTCTTAATGTTTTGATGAAGGGTGTGTATCTATATTTATTAACTAAATAGGTTACGTTTACTATGGATGGAATAGGGCTAGTCAAGATTATCAAGATGGAGTCTTGGGTTTCATCAAGTTCGCATGTTCTCGCGGGGCAACTATTAATGGGTTGTTGAAGTGTCCTTGTCCGAAATGTAATAATGTGTTGTATCAAAGTCAAGAAGTCGCATACGAACACATGATTTGCAATGGATTTGATCAAAACTACACAAAATGGTACTATCATGGGGAGGATATTCTCGATTCACAACCCCCCCCCCCCCCCCGGTGTTAATCCCATAGTAGATGATGCACAATTTGTGGGTGATGAAGTTTGGGCTCATGGTTAAAGAAGCTTATCGGGTGCAGGATGAAATGGACGTATCTGCGAGTTCTTCACATAGGCCATCAGATGATACCCCAACTTGTAATAATCCACAGTTTGAGAAACTGTTCCATGATGCTGGAGAAGAGTTATACCCAGGGTGTAAAAGCCACACGAAATTGTCGTTCATTGTTAAACAATTTCATATAAAGTGCCTAAGTGGATGGAGCAATAAGTCATTGACTTTGACACTTGAGTTGTTGAGAGAGACATTTCCATTTGTGTCAAAATTGCCAGAAACAAGTTCACAGGTCAAGACGATGATATCGGACCTGGGTCTTAACTATAACAAAATAGATGCGTGCCCAAATGACTGTATGCTATATTGGAATGAAACTAGTGAAAAACAAAAGTGTGATATTTGCGGTACTTCTAGATGGAAATCTGAAGACAGTCATTCCAATAGAAAGGGAAAGAAAAAGGCAGCAAAGATATTGAGGCATTTTCCTTTGAAGCCGCGTCTTCAAAGATTGTATATGTCTTCCAAGATTGCCGATGATATGAGATAGCATGTGGATGGTCGTACTGATGATGATAAGTTAAGGCATCCTGCGGATTCTATGACTTGGAAATATTTTGATGTTATGAATAGCGAGTTCAGTTCTGATCCTTGTAATGTTAGACTGGGCTTAGCAGTTGACGGCTTCAATACATTTAGATCAATGAGTATCACCCACAGCACGTGGCCAGTCATTTTGATTCCATATAACTTGCCACCGTGGTTGTGCATGAAACAACCAAACATGATCCTTTCTTTACTCATACCAGGGCCGAAGGGGCCGGGAAATGATATTGATGTGTACTTGCGCCCTCTTATAGAAGAGTTAAAAGACCTATGGGTTTCTGGGGTTGAGACATATGATGCGTCAAGAAAGGAGGTTTTCACTCTGCATGCAGGGTTAATTTGGACGATTAGTGATTTCCCTGGGTATGCTATGCTTTCGGGTTGGAGCACTAAAGGGAAACTTGCATGCCCTTCTTGTCATAAAGACACGTGTTCTAAGTATTTGCGTCATAGCCGGAAGCACTGTTATATGGGTCATCGTCGATTCCTACCTCTTGATCATAAGTTTCGAAAGCAGAAACAATCCTTCGATGGTACCACAGAGACAAGGGAAGCTCCAATAGGATTAATCGGGTGGGATATTATTGATCACTTAAGGGGTAGTTTACATGTATTCGGGAAGCATACCAGTAAGAAGTACTCTAAAAACACTGGTAAAGGAGCGATGCCCTTTAATTGGAAGAAAAAGAGCATATTTTTTGAATTGCCATATTGGAGGGATATTATGTTAAAACATAATTTGGACGTGATGTATATTGAGAAGAATGTTTGTGATAGTATACTTGGTACATTGTTAAATATTGATGGAAAAACGAAGGACAACTTTAAGGCGCGCTTGGATTTGGTTGACATGGGTATTAGACACGCACTTCATCCACAGATGTTAACAGATAGAAAGAAAACATGTTTGCCGGCTGCATGCTTCTCACTAGACAAACGGGAACAAGATATATTTTGCAAAGTGCTGAAAAGTATAAAGGTTCCAGATGGTTATTCGTCCAACATTGCTAAACGGGTGAGTAGTAAAGAACGGAAGACATTTGGTCTTAAAAGTCATGATTTCCATGTGTTGCTGCATCAACTATTGCCTCTTGCTATTCGGAAAGTGTTGCCGAAGAATGTAGCATCCATATTAATAGAGTTGAGCAACTTTTTTCATCAATTGTGTTCCAAAGTTTGTGAAGTTGATGACTTGAAGCGCCTTCAAGATAGTATTGCACAAGTATTATGCCAGATGGAGAGGATTTTCCCCCCATCGTTCTTTGATATTATGGTGCATTTGCCAATTCACTTAGCAAATGAAGCTATGGAAGGGGGGCCTGTCCAATATCGTTGGATGTATCCAATTGAAAGGTATGTATTACAACAGTCTTATTAAATGTGTTTCCTTGTATTAAGATTTTTTGATTATCAAGATTTTTTGTTTTTCATAATAGGTACTTGTACACCCTAAAGTCATATGTGCGCAATCAAGCACAACCGGAGGGGTCAATTGCAGAAGGATATATTATGTTAGAATGTATGATATTCTGTTCCCGATACTTACCTAACGTAGAATCAAAAACTAATCGGCCGCAAAGAAACTATGATGAAACTGCAATTGGAAGTGCCCAACCATATAAATTATCCAATATTGAGTGGGCACAAGCGCATCGTTATGTGCTTTTCAATGACGATAGGGTTGCAAGTTTTCAAATGTAAGAAGTTACTTGCTTACCTCATCCATTTGTTTCTATATTACAATATTTTCATATTCTTTGAATTGATCATTGTATTTTGACTTACAGGTGCCATCTAAGCCTTCTTAAGATGTTAACTCCAAGGGCAAGGGAACATGACATACAAAAGAAACATAATAATGAATTCATGCAATGGTTTAAAGAACATGTAAGAAACCTTATTTCATTTATAGTTATAACTCCACATGTGTTGTTTAATATTGCATTTCTTAACCTACTTGGCCCCTTATTTATAGGCCAAGACACTAAAAGCATCAAATAGTGCCGTCTCCGAGGACATTATGTTGTTGTCACAGGGCCCACAATTAATGGCAAAAAAATTCAAGGGATACATAAGTAATGGATATCGTTTTTGCATGATGGAGAAAGAGAAATCCTCAAAGAGTCAGAATAGCGGTGTTGTGGTAAAAGCAAGCACTACTAGCTACGCTAGTACGAAAGATAAAAATATAATAACAAGTTATATGTCTTTTTACGGGCGTCTGACTGATGTGGTCGAATTGGCATATTCAGAGCAGCTTAGACATGTACTGTTTAAGTGTGATTGGGTTGATATCATGACACAAAGAAGAGGCATTAAGATAGATGAGTTAGGATTTACACTTGTGAACTTCAAGCGGTTATTATATACTGGTCAACATGTCATGGATGATCCGTTTGTGTTCGCATCTCAAGCTGAACAAGTGTTCTTTGTGGTGGATCCAATCGATGAAGAGTGGAATGTTGTTGTGAAGACTAAGCCAAGGGACTTTTTTGAATTGATCACGAATGATGATCAACCCATTGATTGCGAGCCATATGCTACCCAACTTGTAACAAATAATGAAGAAGATGTTGATGGGTTGAGTTGGGCAAGGGAAGACGTACCTGGCACAACAGTTGATGCTCATCCTCATACGAGTACAGAACAGCTCGCATCTTCTAGTGATCCTGTTCATGACGAACAGGGATCGGATTCTGATGATGACTATGAATGAATTGTATTTGAATTGTAGTGATCCTGTTCATTCTCATTTTTTGTCTTGAATATAACACTATTTTCTTCTATTAAACTAACTAACAAACAATAGCCCTTTATGATGAATCAGATTGTTATTGACTTGTATGATTTTATTTTCTACAGCATATAGTGTATTTTATTAGATGGCAGAGGGTGGGCCAGCTAGGAGGGGTAGAGGCCCTACTAGATGCCTTGATTTACTAAAACTTCGACCTGGAGAAAAGATCAGCGTCGATATAGATGAATTGGGGCAGCCAATTGGACCAAATGCCTCCAAATTGGCTAGTTTTTGTGGGACACTGGCACATGATGGACGTGTTATACCCCTGAATCGCTTTGGCTGGCGAGAAGTCACAGATAGGGAGAAAGACCGAGCGTGGTCGCTTGTAAAGGTATATAATCTAAATTTTAATGTAGTTCATTGCTCAAAATGTCCATATATTTAGCTAATTGGTATTAACTTTTAAATTTCAATTTGTTATGCACCGTAGGAAAAGTTTGAGGTTGAAGAGAGGTTACGTGATGTTATCATGCAATCAATTAATAAAAATGGAGGGACTATAAGTCCGATTTGAAGCAGAACCATTACAATCCATACGAAACAAATGCTGAACGTATAAATCATCGCCCACCAGATGTGGTAGAGGAGCAATGGGCAATTATAGTAGAGTACTGGAACTCACAAAGCGCCTAGGTAATTTGTTAATTAGTTAATATGTCTTCTAAAGCTACTGCATCCTTGTTTATTGACTTTGTATGATTATATGTTGCAGAACGCATTAGCAAGGAATAAAACTAATCGGGCCAACTAGACCCTTAATCATATGCCTGGGACAAAGAGCTTTGCCAGGGTCAGAAACGAACAGGTATAACAAATGGCTTGTATATGAATATTTATGTGATAAGATTAAATATTTATGTGAATGAGGATTGTATATGAATGCTACGTTTTGCATTCTTTTTTGTTTTTCAGGTTGAATGGCTTTATTTTAGACCAATTTGGTCTGGACAACCCTTTATTTTTAGGGGAGATGCTGCCGAAATTTTTATTATTTTTTCTTAATTTATCTCTACATGTGTTCTTTGTTTTTATATTTCTTCATCTTTTTAATTGGGTCAATTGTATTAATTTATGCTTGTGGATGTTTAAATGATTTATGATGAATTAACACTATATTTTATCATTAGGGATTGGCGGGCTGTGCTGAGACTTTCATAAGAACGCATACTCGAAAAGATGGCACGCCAATCAATGATGAAGCAGCTGACAAGATAGTAAGTTATTTCCTCTTATTGTAGGTATAATTGTAGCATACGATTAACTTCATTAGCATCTATTTTGATAACTCAATGATTGCATAAATATTTTTTTCAGGAGCAAATGCGAACTATAATGGAACAAGGCACGCCAGATTCGACAGCTCGAGATGATGTATATACTCAAGTCATGGGGCATGACACACATGGCAAGGTGCAGTGTTGTGGGTTTAGCCACACACCCACTAGGCTGTGGGGTAGTGAATCCTAGAGTACGTCATCTCGGTATGTCGATATGGATGAGTTTAATAGAATGCGAGAATAATTGCAACGTACAGAAGAGCGGCTAGAAGAAGAGATGCGACAACGACAATCAATTGAAGCAACTATTGCACAGCATGCCAGAGAATTTGCAAAATTTAGAAACTTAATGATGAGTAACCGTCAAACACAGGTATTATATATATAAATGCCTTACAAAAATACATATAGCACAAATTCATATCATCTTTATATTTAAATATCACACTTAATGATCTTTGTTACAATTTATAGTCTCCTGACGAAACTTCTGCAAATGATAGTCCTCCTCGGGATTTTAGCTAGACATGCATTCTTATTATTTGAGGTGAGTAACACAAGATAACTTCGGTTCTATATATATATTTTTGGCTAAATTGATTGGTTTACTTATAATTTTACTGATGCATGATTCATTGCTATTTTCATGCAGGGCTATTAAATTGATACGAGTTTCAATATCACTTGTTAATGGAAACCATCATTTTACTGTTATTTAGTTTAATTTATATGACATGAATGTTTGGAGTACTTTAATTTTATTAGAATCTCTTTTAATTCACTTTCTTTTTTGTAATTCTTTTGTTCTATTTGTTACAAAATTTGCTACGAAATGAGGTATTTTACAGGATTTTCATTGCACTAATTATAATTTTTGTATATGCAGGTAAAGGCTTTTAGCGGCGGTAATTCCCGCCGCTAAAAGCCAAAATCTTTCAGTGGCGGTAGCCGTCTTTTACTTATACAAGGTATTAGCGGCGGTAAGTACCGCCGCTAAAGGCATATGGAAGCACGTGAGGATTTTTGGCAGCGGTAGTTACCGCCGCTAATTGGTGGTAGTAGCGGAGGTAAATGTTACCGTCGTTAAAAATTCCTTATTAAGCGGGGGCAATACCCGCCGGAAAAAAGGGAATTTATTAGAAATAGCGGCGGTAATTTTGCTACCACCGTTGGAGGCGTCGCCGATTCGTTTAGCGGCTCGGTTTTAAGCGGCGGTAGAGTTTACCGCCATTAAATATTTAACGGCGATAATTTGACTTTTACCGGCGGGAATCTACCGCCGGTAAAAATCGACTTTTTTGTAGTGCTTCTTACTATCTACTAGTAAGTTAGCAACCTCCTTAGGTACTATTTTTACATGCTTAAATAGTCTTGACATAATTTTGGTCATCTTATCTCCTATTTATGTAACAGCTTGACTTTAGAAGGTAAACTTACTAGTATTTTCGATCCACACACTAATCCCACATTTTTATCTCAGTAAACCTTAACCTGAGAATATTTTACCCTTCTTTTGGCCATCATTTTGGATTTGAGTTTGGAAACATTTTCTTTAGGTGTTTTATATTTGAATTATTTATATTCAAATTTTTTTATAAGAAGGATTTAAGTTTTCATTTTAATTTTTTTTAGGTATTTTAAGTTTTACCCTATATGACGAATTTGAAGTGAGTAGCTTAGGAATAGATTGTCATGTTGTAATCATTATGGTTCACATCATTTAGGCCTAGTAGCCACCATAAACAACTTGAACGAGATCCATCACCATCTTAGTTTATAATTTCAGTGTTTCCATGCCCTGTTTTCTTAAAGGATACTCTAGCTAAATATACTAAAGGTTGTTTCCATGCCTTGTTTTTCATTTTTTACTTTCATGCCCATGCCCACAAGGTGCCATGTATGTGTTAATCTCTGTAATTTGGCAATTAGAATAGCAACGTGATATGCAATAGCCTCACCATGTTGCAGCTGTGGTCCATCCATGTCAAGTTCAGTTGCCTTAAATGGCTAAAGCCCTTTTCACATCCAAGAAAAGAAAAATGAGTGTGAAAGAGTAAGGCAGCTGTTTTAGAAATTAAAGACTACTACAAAAATTCGTTTGTGAATGCAAACTTGTATCTCTTCCTTTTCCTTCTGTTGCACCCAGCTTCAGTCTCCTTGCCTTCTCTTTGTTAGCTCCATGAGGTTGTTTCAGTAAGAAAATTGCAAAAGTGGGGGTTCCTTCCAGCCCAAAACAGTCCATGATCTTTGCCTTACTGCCTCAATGCTATGGAAGGGAGCTCCCTGTTCTTCTCTTTTCCTTCTCTTCTTATGTTCTCAGCTTCTGGAACTAAATACTTTAGGGTGTAGAGTCCTTATTCTTTTGGTTTTATTGCATCTTCTGTTGTGCTTCCGAAAGAACTAAATACTTGATCACATGGGTCATGTGTGCTGTTTTGGTGTCGGATGGCAAAACCCAAAGCCCACTTGATCCATCACTCGTGAGGTCAGATGACACTTGTAGTTATTCTTTTTACATTTGATCCCAAGGATCATGATTTAAATCTCTTTCTCTTTCTCTCTTTTTGTTGGGTTTGTTTATTGGTTTCGACCACAAGAATGATCTAGTAATATTTATAACTAGAAGTGTTATTGATTATTTAAAGAAAAATTGAATAAAGCAATGCAAAGATCAAAATTCATGTCTCACTTTTATGTTTCAGTGAAGAAGAGCACATTGATGATGAAACAAATCTAGATGGAGTAGTACAAGATCAAGGAATAAGGAGGATGGATGCATTTATTCAATCAATTGCTGAAGCTATATCGCATGCTTGCAATAGTGACTGCCCTTGAGAGTATTATTCGTATTAATGTAATGAACTTTGCTATAAATCATGGACGTGATAGGACTTTGTGACTTTACTGATAGTTGCTATCATTATGTGTTTTAAATTAATAGACATAATCAGCAAACCCGTCTTTTATTTTTTTTTCTTTTTCATTTCTTAGGTGTTTCAAGTTTTATCTTTCAAGGATCAACCAATTTCGTATAATTATTCAAGGAAAAAGAAAAAAAATAAGGAAAAAAAATTTCATGGAACTCATTTTATACTTGTTAACCAAACAATTTTCTAGGTGAAAATTCATTTTGCTATGTGTTAACCAAACGCAATTAGAAAGACTTCAAAATTAATTCACAAAATGAGTTTTAAGAACTCATTCTTTGAATGAGTTCCTAATAGACTTCAAAATTGATTCACAAAATGAGTTTTTAGAACTCATTCTTGGAATGAGTTCCTAATCCGGAATGAAAGCCAAACGAGGCCTTAGTGGATGGATAAACGACACTGGAAACTTACTTCTGCCTATTTCTCGATGGCATTGGCATACCGACAGGGGGAGTAGAATGAGATAAATGACTCCATCTGGTTAACTTGTTGGCATTTAAAATGTATTCCTATGATTAAACTCTTTCTATGGAAGTGCCTTGCAGGTGGTTTGGCTACGGCGAAGCTCTTAGCATACCGTGTTGGTAACATTGAAAACAAATGTGTTTTTTGTGATGCTGAAAATGAATCTGTGGAACACATCTGGCTACAATGCCCTTTCTCAAGGGCGGTTTGGTTCCATACTTTTGGGGGTTCAATGCAAGCTGCTGAGCCACAAGATAACTTTCTTTCTTGGTTAAAATTTGTTGCCAATCTTGATATTCCAAATAATGCTATTGATCACATTAAGTTCCTGTCACAGGTTGTGATGTTTGGTTGGGCCATCTAGCGTGCAAGAAATGATTGCATTTTTCAGGGGAAACGACCCTCAATTGCGAGGGTAGCTAAATTTTTTGCTAACTCAGTTAGTGAATCATGGTGTCTTCTCCCTACTCTGCAGGATGAGAAATGATAGCGCCTACCAGTGGAGGTCGGATGGTTGAAGCCTGACAACTCACGGAGTAAACTTAATTTTAACGAATCATTTCACTGGGAGCAAGATCGAGTTGGAACTGGAGGTGTAATTCGTGATGAATATGGTAGATTTCAAGGTGGATTTGCAACAGAATGTGAGGAGTCATTTGCAATCTCAGTTGAAGTATAACCTATTGTAGGCACCCCAAATTGCAATAAAATGAGAAAATAATAAAAAACTGTTCAAGGTTTAATATGTGAAGTTTGACATGTATTAAAACTTCAAAATCTTTGAATTAAGTGTTGACCGTATATATCATACGGTTGGAGATGGTTTTGTTTCGACCATATTATTAATACGGACAGGACCATATTGGTTATATGGTCTGGATCATGCTTTGTTCGTGAAGCGCAAGTGGCTACCATGTGTCAATTGGAAGCTTCGGCCGTTATGCCACGTTGGCAGCTCACATGGGAAGCTAATTGAATTTCGACTATAGCCTTCATGTGGTTTTTTATTAAGATTTATCTTGTCCGTATATATTATACGGTTTGAACAAAACCGTATGGTATATACGGTCGAGGCCTGTTCAATCATTTCAAAAAAAGCTCGAGATTTAAGCCTTATTTACCCTTTGTACCTCTCTCTAGGAGACTTGATATACCATATTTATCCTCCGAAAACTTTGGATTTACTTTAATTCATGCATTTGGCTTGAATTAGAAGGATCTAGACACTTTTTTGTGTTTACCCTTGAGACATCCTTGTCCCTCCTCTTGCCTATAAATAGAGGGTCTCTCCTCTAGCAAAGGGCTGGAATTTTGAAGATTGAGAGCTCTTGAAGAAGAAAGGAACCTATGCCCAATTCTCCACTCAAACCTCTCAAGCATTCAAGGTGAGCCCTTATCTTCTCTCTTCTACTTTTCTTTTTATTTCAAGCACTCTCATCTTCTACCTTTCTATAGTATAAGGTCATTGCTTGTGTTTGAAGCTCCAAACCATGCTTAAAGTATCTTAAGCCTCCTCTCTAGCCGTAAAACGTGAAGAGAGAGCTAAGGAAATAAGTATTGGAAAGGATCCTTAAGTCTAGAACCCATATTATGTGATATATGCATGATTTGTGTATACTTGCTATTGATTGTTGATAGTGCATGATTTTGTTTCAATTTTGGAGGAATTACATAGATCCATGCTTTTTGATAGTATTGGATCTCAATTCTTTCATAAAATATGATTTCCTACACACTTATATGCACATAATCACTTGTTTTCGTCAAAATAGGCATAAATCTTAGATCTAATATGCTCAATATAGTAGACCTAAGATTAGAAGCCTTAGAGCAACTTCTCAGGACTTTTTGATTTGATTTTAATTGGTTTTAATCTTTTAGAAAAGACTTCATGGTCTAATCTCTATTGATTTGAGTAAATCTCATCCAATATGGGAAGATTTGGCTCTTCCTCTCTGTGAGACATGGGAAAAAATCAATTCAATGACTTCCTGATCATCACACGGGATTGGTTAAAAACACAGAGTCGCCACCACTCTATTTAGGTGTGAATGGACACCAAAATATCAAATAAGCACAAAAAGGCAAATTTAGGGTAAAAATAACCCTCTTAAAAAAACAACCAGAGATGGGTAAGGGGATTAGGTTATGAACAGGGGAAGGTGTTAAGCACCCCTATTCATCCACACAAGGTGGTTGCCAGGTATTGTTCATGTTAAAATAAAGGAAAAAGGGCTTACTACAAAAATCATGAAAAATCACAAAAAAGACAAAAGTGTATGGTTTTTTCATATGAATAGCCTGATTGATCCAGAACTTTCAAATATGATCATACCATTCCTAGGGTTTCATGATTAAAATAAAATTGAGATAAAATCAAATAAAATCAATTTAAAGTGAAATCTTCAAAAATCTGGTTTGAAGTTAAATTCTAGAAATATAGAAAAATATGATTTTTATAAAATATTGCAGAATTGAACTCGAACATTCCAGGACATAGATATAGCCCAAATTTCACATTAAATCAAGAAATCAAAACCAAAATACCCACGTTGATGAAGAACATCAAAAGGGGAGAACTTAGACCATAGGGTCTTCTCTCAAACATGAAAAACGATTCAAAAACCACATCATGAAACCCCAGAAGTTATTTTCAGGCTTCTGGATCTAGATCTACCATATTGATCATGATAGATCCAAGATCTTAGCCTATTATCACAAAAATCACGAAAACAGCGCTGTAGGTGCAAAGATGTGAAAAATCCAAATTTTTAGAAAAAAGGAGGATTTCATGCTATAAACATCATAGATTTATAGGATTCATTCAGACTCAACATAAAACCATTAAAACATGATCAGGATATCCAAAGCAGCCATATCTCACAGATTAGAGCACATGGGGTCTACCCTACGGATCCACCTATTCTCTTTTCCCCTAGCTCTCTCTTCACGTTTTACGGCTAGAGATGATTCTTGAGGTACTTGGAGGCAGGTTTGGTGATACAAACACAATCAAAGGCCTTATTCTAGAAAAAAGGAGAAAAACAGATATGGGGTTCTATTCTAGGGATCCACCTATTCCCCTTTCCCCTACCTCTCTCTTCACGTTTTACGGCTAGAGATGATTCTTGAGGTACTTGGAGATAGGTTTGGTGATACAAACACAATCAAAGGCCTTATTCTAGAAAAAAGGAGAAAAACAGATACGGGGTTCTATTCTAGGGATCCACCTATTCCCCTTTCCCCTACCTCTCTCTTCACGTTTTACGGCTAGAGAGACTCTTGAGGTACTTAGAGGCAGGTTTAGGAATACAAGATAAAAGGAGGCCTTATTCTACAACAATGGAGAAGATCCTATTACTTCTAGAATTGAAGACAGAAAATAAAAAAGAAAAGGGACTTACCTGGATTGAGCAAGCAGAGCAGCAGGGATTCCTCTCTTCTCTTGGAGCTCCTTTGACTTCAAATTTTCGTGGCCTTTGCTTGAGGAGAGGCCCTCTATTTATAAGCAAACTCAGGGGCATGGTTGGTCCAAGGTTTGGCAAGATAGAGTTTCAGATTGAGTTAAACACAGGGATAATTCCCATCCATGGCCAACAAGGATATTTCGAACGAATAAAAGAGATAATTCACTTATTTAAAGATATATTGGACTAAAGATAAAGCTCAGAAATCGAGAAAGTATAAAATTTGCACAAATCTAATGCGCTCGTAAATGTATTACAGGCAAGTGGTGTCCGTATTTGATTTACGGGCGCTGCGTGCCCGTACACAAATTTCGGGCGCGGTTAGCCCGTAGATACAATACGGGCAAGGCTTGAATTATTGAATTTTATGCATTTTTGGCCTGTTTTAAATCCCAATTATATGTTTTCATTATTTTCTCATTTTGTAGTGCAATTTGGGGTGTCTACAACTGCCCCCTCTTTGCTGGTAATTGGAACCAAATACAAGCAAAGAGCAAAAAAGACCCACCAATTGCACTTTTTGAGATCTTTGTCTAACTAATTGCATTTTGCAAAGATTAAATTGATGATTTTGGAAAAAGTATTTGTGTGGAAGATTTGCTGAAAAGTCCCTAACCTTAAGGGGCAAATCCTCCTCTCGCCTCTCACTGAGCACTCGTGGCTATGAAGTGAGATTTGAGACAATTTTTAAACAAGAGTGTGTAAGATGGCAATCCTTGCAACTTACAACTAATATAAACATTAATCTCCTGACAAGTGTGGAGAATATAAAAAATACAATTTTCTGCTTCGCCCGTATTTTCATTGCGGGCAGATGATGCCCGTAAACTTTATACGGGCGAATTTGACTGTTTTACCTTTATGGGCGCCTATTGCCCGAATCGCTTTTACGGATTTTGGCTTCCTTCTTAACCGCGGCCGCGAACTTCTTTCTCTTCTGCTCGCATTTCTGACCTAACTTCTCTGCGACTATAATCTTCTCTCAAGTCCTCCCTTTTCTTCTTCCGTCCGCACTCATCTTCTATCTCCGATGACCCCTGTTCTTTGGCGACGACTTCGTCTTCTCCGGTGACCACTCGAAACAGTAATCGACCGTGGACGGCTTCTGTGAGTGAGCAAACTTCTCTCTTTGGCAGTTTGAGTAAAACAAATCTTTGATTTTTCTCCTTTGCACAAAAACATTTCAGATAAACAAGTAAGCCTCAAAGTTTAACTTCTTATCATTGCTTTCCTACGAACACCTACCAAGATATCTAATTGCATTTTGTAATTTTTATTAGATTGTTGACATCTCAAATGCTGAATTTGCTCTGATTTTCTTGCCATCCGAAATTTATCATGCCATGATTTGGATGCCCAATAGATGCCAAATCTATTATTGTTTTGATGATTGGTTTATGAACAAATAAGCTCCATCATGCTATGATTTCTGTTGTAAATCCTGGCTCATTTTGGTTTGTCCGAAATTTGCTCCTGTGCTGGCAATCTTTGAGTTTAGGTCCTTGATGGAATGAGAACTTACTTCCCATGATTCTGTCCTGTCTGATAGTGGGAAATTCCCATATGTGATTCGCTAATTTCTCCTGCAAGTGACACATGCTTGTAACTTTTCTTATTCAGACTTGATTTCTGCTTTGAATTTCTGCTTTGATCTTGTATGCTTCCAATTGAAGTTCTGATTCCCTTTTTCCATTGGCCCTTGGGAGTAATTAGCCATTGGTCTTTGAGTGCATTTAAATTCTCTGCTGTCTAACCTTGAATTGTTGACATGCCGATTAGCTTGCTAGTAACCCATGCATGCACTATACTTGTTTTGAGATAAGCTTGCCTTTTCTAGGAATTTTTCTGCACGTTTCTTTCTGAAACCACATTCCTGATTGACACATGGTTTACTTTCTTGTTTATGTCATCACTGTTCAAAATCTTGACAAATCTGAATACTTTCCTCACTTGAATACTCCAACTTTCTGCTGACTCCTTGAAATTACACAAAATCAGTAATTAGGGAATTAAATCATTATACACACAAATTAGAGTTCCTCTAACCCAAAAATTTTTAAGAATAAAAGTTTTCCTTCTTCTTTCTTTTTCTTTCTTTCTTTCTTTTTGTCATGTAAAGAGAATATGTATTTCCTTGATTAGATCCAAGGCAGATAATAAAAGATGAACTCCTTCAGTTGGCTCTGGATTTGATTGGGAGTTTCTTTCATTTGCCTGCAAATCAATTAAATTTGGTTAAAATGAAAATCAAGCAATTAAAAATTTTAACAAGAATAATTAACCATCTCCCTGATTTGAACCGTAGATGGCCCACATTCGATCAGCTTCCAGGGATAGGAACTTTCTGGTCCTGGCAGGCTTGAAATCTGTTGTTTTCTATCTTCCTTTGAGGGTTCTTCGACAGTTTGGAGCGACTCAGGGAATTATGATCCCAACTGGCTATGAGAGCCTTGTAGGGCCACTTACATCAGCCACCATGGGGCTAAATGCATTTTTTCCCCTACTTATGAGGACATTCTGGAGTCTGAAAGGGCAACCCACAAGCGGCTTCAACAAATTTGGGTACGAGAAGCACAAGAGCTTAGGATAAATGGTATTGATCTGGAGAGGCAACTTGAAGAGTAGAGGTCTTGTCGCATTGCCATGGAGAAGAAACTTGAAGAACAATGACAGGTTCGTCGCTTTGAAGTCCGAGCGATGCGGAAGAAATATCAGGATTCCTTGGCTGACCTTAGGGCGTTGAAGATCAAGCAATCACTTTCAGACGAGATCATCTCCTTTTTGAGCGATCCCGATGCAGAGGGAGCTTCTGGAATCATTGCAACTCAGGCTGCTCGGATTAGGGAGCTTGAAGAGCAGTTAGGGAATAGGGCTTAGATTCTTTTTTTTTCCTTTGTTTCTTTTTTTTCATACTTTTATACAAAAGCAAACTCCATTAGTGGAAAGACAATAGATTTAATTCAAAAATAGGTTTTATATTATTGGCCTCAGATTTCTCAGATGTTTGTAAAAACAGAAGTTTTATGAAAAAGTATTTGATTTCTCATCACTGGCCAAAGTATAGTTTTTTTTTTTTGAAAGCTGATCCAAAACACTTAATCACATATAATTAAAGGAATTAAAATCAGGTTGAATAATAAAAGGGTAGTCCAACCAATAGGGAGAGACCAAATCTGTCTATCCTGTAACCTTTAGAATCATCCCCATATGGCTTTTCCTCCCTGACTGACCCTGCTAATCTGCTGCTCATGCGGACTTCAGACTTTGACCACATGATCAACTCAACCCTTTATTCTTCTTTTTTTTCTTCTTTTTTTTTCTTCTTTTTTTTTCTTTTTGCCAATATTGCCCCTAGCACCAATTACGGTTTTCACTAAGGCCGGCTTCTGCATTCTGTCATCACCAATCTTATTCTGAAAGTTGAATGAACATACTAAAATCACCGAGGGCTTAAGACTAGGACGAAACAAAAGCTAAGCTCGGTTTATGAAAGAAAAGGTATTAAAGGCTCAAAATTTTCTAAGTGTGAAAATAGGTCAACCGGACTTACAGTCATGATGAGTTTGATCCCATTCCCCAAAGTGTATTCTTTTGTTTTCTTTTTATACTTGGCTGTCATTTGCCCCTGTTTTTTTTTTTTTTTTAATTCTCTTTTTTCTTTCTACCCCTATTGGCTTTGCCCCAGTATAAGACTGTAAGTCCAGTTTAGGTTTATCAAAGAAGATGAACAGGCTCACATTGGCTTGACTAGGGATGAAGATTTTGGGAAATATAGAAATATGGTCTCAGATCATTTCCTAGTAATATTCATTCAAGGAAAATATCTCTTTATTGCATCAGAGTTATTTGGCTCAGGAAAATCCTTCCCATCCATTTCTGTTAAGATGAGAGCCCCCCCTGATAGGACCTTTTTGACAACATAAGGCCCCTCCCAATTTGGTTTGAATTTTCCACGAGGGTCTTCTAAAAAGGGTAAAATTTTCTTCAATACTAAATTTCCTTCTTGGAAAGTTCTAGGCTTCACCTTCTTATTGTAAGCCCTGGCCATTCTCTTCTGGTACAAGTGGCCATGACAAAGCACTTTTAGTTGCTTTTCCTCTATCAAATTGAGTTGATCATGTCTTGACTATATCCATTCAGCTTCTTCTAATTCAGCTTCCATTAGCACTCTTAGTGAAGGTATTTCCACTTCCACTGGTAAAACCGCTTCCATCCCATATACCAAGGAGTACGGTGTTGTCCCAGTAGAAGTCCGGATTGAGGTTCTGTAGGCGTGTAGCGCAAGTGGTAGCATTTCATGCCAATCTTTGAAACTAACTACCATCTTCTGAATGATCTTCTTTATGTTCTTATTCGCTGCTTCTATTGCCCCATTCGTCTTAGGTCTGTCCGGAGCTGACTTGTGGTGGGTGATCTGAAACTGTTCACACATTTTCTTCATATCTTTGTTCTTAATATTTGAAGCATTGTCTGATACTATGGCACTTGGCAAACCATAGCGACAAATGATGTTGTGCTTCAAAAACTTAAGAACGTGGCTACTTGTGATGTTTGCATACGAAGCTGCTTCTACCCACTGTGAGACATGGATTCGTCATCTCTGATGACTTCCGATATCATCACGCGGGGATCGATAAAATGTAAAGAGTTGCCACCATCCATTTTAAGGTGTGAATGGACACCAAAGGGTTCATAGATGTCAAATAGAGCCAAAGTAGCTCTAATACAAAGAAAATCCAAAGATTGGGTACGGGGAATTATTTATGAGCGGGGGAAGGTGTTAGGCACCCCCACTCATCCGTCCAAGACGGTTACCATATGCTTGCTCATACTAAGAATTATTTTTCTAACAAAATGGGCAAAAGGATGCTTACAACAAGCACCATGTATGTGATCATTCCACATGAGAAGTCTAATGAACTTAGGCTCTCTTTGTGGATTCATCACTTCTAAAACCTCATGAGTGAAGGAAAATCAAAGTAAAATTGGAGAAAATCAAGCCAAGGCAAATCTGGAGAAATTAGGTCAAAAGAGCTTGAGAGCTTTGATAAACCATAACTCATTCAATTCAAATCCAAATCAAATGAAACCAAAGCCATTTGAAAACTGGTATATAGTAGAATATACAGTAAAAAATTCAGCTCGATCCGATTCAAAACTAGAGAGAAATCCACATCTGAAATCTGCTGTTATAACTCAGAAAAAGTGTTAAGTAGGCATTTTCAAAGCTCTATTCGTGGAGTTTGGCTCAATAAAAATCAATAAAATTGGTATGGAGGAAGTATGTAGTGCCATCTTTCCAAAGAAAAAAACCTCACACCAATCTCTATCCGGATGTGACTTGTGTGCTCTCTTGAACAGGCCTAAAAGACCACAGATGAGCTCTGGACTATGCCTGCGAGCACTTCTGAGTCAACTGAGCACCCAAGACACAAAACAGATTGAAATCTGCTGAAACTAGTTGGAAATGAAAATAGACTTCTCAAAGAAAACTCAGAAACTGGAATCATAGGAAACGGATTAAAACTGAGCAAATAGTGCACCCTCAAAGCGGCGAGTTCAGCAATCTGGGCTGAACTGTCTTACAAACTTTGAAGAGATGGTGTCAAAAATTGGCTACATGGAAGTGGACGAAAATTTTCAGATATTAAGTAGGCACATCCATCTATCACATGTCTTTGGAATCACTCAAAAATTCATCCGGAGGATGAAGTTATAAGTCTTCCAAGACAGGCCACAGATCTGTCCTGTTTTGAAGATTTTGAAGAGGAAACATGGAAACCAGTGCATGTGTGCATGTGGATTCGACCAAAACCTCAAAAATCAACAAAAAACCTTCTCATGAAGTTCTAAAATTCATTTTGAAGCCAATGGATTCAGATTTCCCGTATTGAACATGGAAATCCAAGACCTAGCTTCTTTGATAAAAAATGGTGGAAAGTGTGTGAGCAAGTGAAAATTCACTCCCTAGGAGAAGGATGGAATCCTTTGCTACTGAGAGCAAGGATCCACATATTTCTCCATGAGCAAGTGCAAAACATCAGAAAATAAACATCCATAGGTTCAAAATAACCACATAGCATGCTCTTCATCACTTGTAGGTTCTAAACCTAGAGGATCCATTTCACCTTCCTTTTCCCCAGGCTCTCTCTTCACGTTTTACGGCTAGAGAGGATTCCCAGGTACTTTAGAAGGGGTTTGGGGCTGCAAACAACACAAGATGGTCTTATACTACAGAAAGGTAGAAGATGAGAGATTTGGAATGTAAAGAAGAAGCTGGAAATGTAAAGGGCTTTACCTTGGTAGCTTTGAACCTTCAGTAGACAATCCAGCAGAGCTTCTCCTTCTTCTTGCAGAGCTTCTAAGCTTCAAATTGTCAGCCATTTGCAAGAGTCCCAAGGGTAGAAGAGTCCCAAGGATAGGCCAAAAAGGCCTTCTAGATTATTCCAATTCTCCTCCAAGACTTGAATTGGAGTAATTCAGCAAGTTTTGGAGGGTGAAATGGGGAGTTCAAGTCCCCAAGAGAGAGGTAATATGCGTAAATAAGGCTCAGAGATCGAGCCATTTCGCAAATCCCCGAAACAGCCAAAACCGTATATTCAGTGCGGTTTCTAAACAACCGTTAATTAAAGTGCGGTTCATATACAAATTTAACCAAACCGCACATACAGGGCGGTTCAATTCAGTTATGCTTTAATTGATTGCTGTCCACGCGGCTCAACAGCCGAAGCTTCGCGAAGCCACGTGGCCGCCAACGCAACAAGTATGGACCTGAACCGTGCTGTGTGTACGGTTGCAACCGTGCATACAGAGCGGTCGAGATCAAAATTATAAAAACCGTATACACAGTACGGTTGGCACATTTTTGGTTGGTTTTGAGCCTTAGCTGTACAGGCCAGGCTTATTTACATGTAATATCGTTTAAGTAAATGTCCTCGTATTTTTTAATCTCCATTTACTTAAGATATTACATGTAAATAAGCAAACACCCCCCCATTTGAATCCATTAAAAATATTTCCAGACCCAAATTCCAAGTGAATAAAAAGTCAACTTTCCAGTTCCAGGCTAAATTTCGGTTTTTCAGGTCCGGTAAAAAGATTCAACATGTTGATACGAAGGTATTTGTCAAGATTAAAAATCTCAAAAAATTCATTTATGCAATAACATTGCTAAAAACCTAATTACCGGGAAAAATTATCTTCAAACCTTGCTTTAAAAAATATTTCATTTTTTGGGGTCAAAAGTCAACAAAATTCAACCCGAAAAAGTTTGACTTTGCATAAAAGATTGAATTCGGGCCTTTTCCTTTGCGGCTTTGGATTCAAACGGTTTAAGGATCTCAAAACCAATGCTAAGAATTGAAAATTCAATAAAATATTTCTCTACTTCAAGATTTATTAAAAATCGTGCAATTTTTGGGTGTCTACACCCACTTCGTGAAGTAATCAATTGCTACAAGTATAAACCTGTGTCCATTTGATGCCTTTGGAGAGATCACTCCAATGACGTCTATTCCCCACATGGAGATGTCATGTTGTGCAACTCACTTGGGGGCGCATTCTTATTATCAGCATATACTTGGCATAAATGACACCTCTTGACATGTATATAGCAATCGTGCTCCATTGTCGACCAGTAATATCCCAATCATAGAATCTTCTTGGCAAGCATGTGCCCGTTCATATGGGGTCCACAAACTCCTCCATGTATAGTTTTGACTAGCCTTTCTGACTCGGTCTTGGCAACACATCTAAGTAGGATATCGTTGTGTGATCTTTTGTACAATTGCCCACTACTTAGTAAGAACTATCCTGCCAGTCTCTGTATTGTTCTTTTCTCTGTAGAAGTGACATTTTCTGGCAAACTCCGATCATTTAAGAAGTTCTTAATATCTTGAAACCATGGTACTTCTTCTTCTGGAGTTTCTTCTAGAACAAGGCAATAAGCAGGTTCATCTCTGACTTCAATTTCCAGTGGTCTAATATCAACACCTTCTGGCATACTGACCATTGAAGCCAATGTTGCTAGAGCATCCGCAAACTGATTTTTGGCCATTGGCATATAGTTGAAGGAAATTCGAGTAAATTTAGTGCTTATTTCTTCCAAATACTGGTGATAGGGGATCAGTTTGTGATCCTTGGTTTTCCATTCACCAGTTGTTTGAAAGATGATAAGATTCGAATCTTCATATACGTCAAGTTCCTCTACTTCATGGTCTAAGGCTGCTTGTAACCCAATTATGCATGCTTCGTACTCTGCAATATTGTTCGTGCATTGGAACCTTAACTTCACTGCGATTGGGATGTGTGCCCCATCTGGCTTGATCAAAACTGCCCCTATTTCATTTGCGTTCATATTGGCGGCCCCATCAAAGAACATTTGCCAAGAGCTTTCACCTTCTTCTTCTTCAGTAAACAGGATTGCCTCATCAGGAAAGTTGGTCTTTAAGGGCTGGTATTCTGGTAGAGGGTGTGCAGCTAAGTGATCAGCAATGGCTTGACCCTTAATGGCCTTCTGAGTGATGTATGTGAGATCAAATTCAGAGAGTAACAGCTGCCACTTTGCCGTTCTGCTAGTTAAAGCTGGTTTCTCAAATAGATACTTCAAAGGGTCCATTCGGGATATCAATAATGTGGAGTGACTAAGGAAATAATGCATCAGTCTCTGAGTTGCCCATACTAAAGTACAATAGGTCTTTTCCAAAGGAGAGTACTTGGCTTCATATTCTGTAAACTTCTTGCTTAGATAGTAAATTGCCCTTTCCTTTCTGCCTGTATCGTCATGCTGCCCCAAGACACACCCCATTGACGTCTCCAAAACTGACAAGTATAAGATCAATGGTCTTCCTGGAGTTGGTGGCACTAGCACAGGTGGGTTCAATAAATACTCATTTATTGTGTCAAAGGCTTCTTGGCAATCGTCATTCCAGACCGTCGGGTTATTCTTTCTTAGAAGCTTGAAAATTGGTTCACAGATAACGGTGAGCTGTGCTATGAACCGGCTTATGTACTAAATCCTTCCAAGAAAACCACGAACTTCCTTCTTCATTCTAGGTGATGGCATTTCAATGATTGCTTTAGCTTTAGCTGGGTCAATCTCAATTCCCCTTCTGCTTACTATAAAACAACAATTTTCCTGATGTAGCCCCAAAGATGCATTTCGCAGGGTTAAGCCTTAGACTGTATTTCCTGAGCCGGTCAAACACCTTCTTCAAGTTGATCAGGTGGTCTTCTTCTTCACATGATTTCGCTATCATATCATCCACATAGACCTCCATCTCCTTATGGATCATATCATGGAATAAGGCTGTCATGGCCCGCTGGTAGGTTGTCCCTGCGTTTTTAAGCCCAAATGGCATGACAGTGTAGTGGAAGGTACCCTAAGGTGTAATGAAGGCTGTTTTTTCTTGATCCTCCTTAGCCATCTTAATTTGATTGTACCCAGAGAAACCATCCATGAATGAGAACAGGCTATGCACAACAGTGTTGTCCACCAAGAGATGTCAATGTGTGGAAGTGGAAAATCATCCTTTGGGCTTGCCTTATTCAAGTCTCTGTAGTCTACACACATTTTGACCTTTCCGTCCTTCTTTGGTACTGACACTATATTTGCAAGCCATTTAGGGTACATAGAGACCACCAAGAATCCAGCTTGGAATTGTTTAACCACTTCATCTTTGACTTTCAATGTCCATTCAGGTTTCAACATTCTCAGTTTCTATTTAACTGGCTTAACATCTGGTAGAATTGGTAGCCTGTGCACCACCATGTCAGTGTCTAACCCTGGCATATCCCGATACGACCATGCAAATACATCTTCATAATCAGCTAAGAACCGTATCATTTCATCACGTTGTACCTCAGATAGACATACCCCAATCTTCACTATTTTCGGGTCATCTTCGGTCCCTAGGTTTATTGATATGGTCTCTTCAATATTGGGTTGGACCCCCTTTCATGACGCTCCAATTGATATGTGATTTCTTTTGGGGGCTCGTCTTCTTCGTCCTCGGTCTCTTCTTCAACTCCCATTAGGTCAAAGTCGAGCTCGAGGTCGAAGTCATACTCAACCTGATCCAATTCCGTTTGCTTATATGGTTCATAAGTGGTTTGGACTTTTTTGAAAAATTTAATTTTTCTAGAAAAAATTGAAAAATCTTTTTGTGTTTTTTGAGAGCCTTCTAAAAAATCTTTTCTTGAAGACGAAGGCTCATTATAACCTTCAGGAAAAGGGCATTCCACTAATGGAGTTTTTTTTTTGGAATCCATGTCTGTTTGCCAAACAAACGCGGCTTTAAAAGTAAGGGGAGTTTCCTCCCAATTGTTCAACATAAAAGAATCTGGGGTAGGGGTACAAGCCTGCTCCTCAAGCTCAGGGTCCGCATCCAAAATCACCAGTACTGGGTGAGTTGCATTGCCTGCTTCTTCTGTAGGGCTTGTCCCAGATGGAACTTCTACTGCAGCCCAGTCAATGAAGGGTAGCTCCTCTGCTCCTTCTTCTTGGTTGCCTTCAGTCATCGCAAAAAAGGCTCCAACGTCCTCAGAAAAATCTTGCTCCTGCTCTGCCCGTAGCTCAGGCCCACCCAATGCTTGTGGAGGTGAAGGTGGAACAAATGGCTGCACGGTTGAGGACTTGGGTTTCTGGAATGGGTTGATGTTATAGTATGGGGGTTTGGACCGATCCTGGGGAGGACACAGCTGAATCATGTGAGAGAGCTTTGGAAAAGTTTCCCTGATGTGATGGAATTTCATGTCTTCCATTTCCTTTTGACTTCTCCAGTTCCTTGGCTTGGACCCCAATCCTGCTCTATGGACTATCTTCTTAACCTTTATCTGTTCTATCCTTCCTTGTAGGTTAATCCCTAGACCTTTTCCCGGGTGGAAATTGTACTTTCCCAGTACTTTCTTGACCATCTTCTCAGCACAAGTCAACTTTCCTTCTTTTTCCTGATACCCCCCAAGTATAAAATTAACAGTTTCAAACTGGAAAGAGTGAAATGTCATCTTGTTAGCAGTCATTTCCATGTTTATGTAGGGTACATCAGGGGACCACATGGGAGGAACCAAGTTTTCAGCTAGGACAGTAATCACCTTTTGCCCTCTAATATATTTGACTCTTTGGTGGAGGGTAGATGGTATAGCCCTAGCTGTATGAATCCACGGCCTTCCTAGGAGTAGGTTGAAGGCCGCCGGTATATCCATCACCTTAAATGTGATGTTAAAAATATACGGTCATATAGTGACCGGCAGTTTAACCTCCCCTAGGGAGTGTGTCTTAGAGCTATCAAATGCTCTTATGATTCTTCCATTTTATTTTATTTTATTTTGCTCCAGACCGAGCTTAACAAATGTTATTAATGGGCAGACATTCATAGCCGACCCATTATCAATTAAAACCCGGGCTATCATGCAACCCTTACTGAGCACAGCTATGTGCAAAGGATCAACATGATGGTACCCTGATGGGCTAATTTCAGTCTCAGAAAACGTTATAACATTATGGGATAAGATCTGCCCAACCATCTTGCCTAGTTGGTCTGATTCAATATTTTTAGGCACATGTGCCCCCTGAAGTATCCTTAACAAGGAGTCCCTATGTTTTTCAGAATTTAACAATAAGCCCAGTATTGAGATCTGGGCAGGGACTTTGTTCAACTGCTAGACAACATTGAACTCACTCTTTTTTATGATTTTAATGAGGTCAGCAGCCTCACTGTCCATTACCTAAGGGGCATCTTCCCCTACCTTAGCTTTTCCCTTATTTTTCTCTTCTTCCTTTTCTTTCCCATTTTCTTTCTATTTTTCTCCTTCACCTGTGCATTTTCCCGACCTCATCATGAGGTTTACTTCTTTCTTGCTTTCTCCCTCAACTGTAGGAAATGTGGTGGTGAAGGCTTCACTGTAGTTCCATGGTACAGCCGATTCAGAGTAAGAAGGCTTAGGGACATTTATCATCAATGGAGGAAGTTTGGTCTTGGACGATGAGTTTTGAGTAGGAGGAACATTTACAACCAATGGTGGACATTGTTTTGGTTGAGGGGTTACAGAAGTGGCTGATGCATTGAGATGGTCACAGTTTATGACCAATGACAGTTTTGATAAAGTGGGTGAAAAATGGGTGGATGGATTGCAATTGATAACCAAAGGCGGCTTTGCAATGTTTAGTTGGGCCATGAGAGAGGAGGCCTGGTCCAAAGCAGAGCTAATATTTTCAGCAGCACGATCATTTCCTTTTGAAATCACATTTATTTTTTTTATCCTCATTTCTTCTGTCAAAATACACTTTGACTGTTGTCCCTATAGGAGCAATTAACTGGGATAGGTCAAAGGTTATTTTATCAGAGGAGATGACCCCTATGACATTAGATGGGCCTGCCCCATGATGTTGAGGCAGAGGGTTTCGTTCAATATCTGTTCTAGGAGGATTGGGAGCCCCTGTATTAAAAGACAGGGTATTCTGGTCAAGCAAATCCTGAATGACATGTTTCAAAGGCCAACACTTGTCAGTAGGGTGCCCAGGTGCACCCATGTGGAAATCACAAGTGGCAGAGGGGTCATAATTTCTCTCCTTTGATGCATTCGGATTGGGTTCTCTTAAGGTGATATACCCTGCTTGTAATAAAGTGGGCAGCAACTGAGATGGAGACATTGGGATAGGGGTGAAAACGCTATTTCTCCTTGCTACGAAATAGGCATCCCTTTCCTCTTTAGTAAAACCCCTCTTTTGGTCTAAGGGTGCTGCTGGAACATTAACCCTCATGGGGGCCTGGGTGGATAGAGCAGATGGAGTAGGAAAATGAGTGGGTATATTGATTTGTATGGGCTTGTTAGGGCCTGATGGTAGCTGCACCATGTTCACCTCCCCTTCTTTCTTGTTCCCATTCTTTTTCAACCCACTTCCTTTCTTCAGATTGGGGTCTTGTTGACTGACCCTGGCAGAGTGGTTAATTATTTTACCTGACCTGATCCCGTCTTCGATTCGGTCTGCCACTTGGACTAAAGTTGCAAAATTAGTGGTGGTCTGACCCACCAAATGGCCGTAGAATGGTTGACCCAGTGTACTGATGAAAGTAGAAATCATCTCCTGCTCTATCATGGGTGGCCTAACCTGGGAGGCCGTCTCCCTCCATCTCTTGGAATACTGTCTTACAGATTCGTCCCTTCCCTTACTCATTCTCATTACGTCGTACCTATCTGGCACGATCTCTGAATTGAACCGGTACTGAGCTAAGAAGGCATCTGCTAGGTCCTTCCATCTTCTGATCTTTCCGTGGTCTAAAGTGGCGAACCATCTCAACGCAATTCCATTTAAGCTCCTTTGGAAGAGCTGAATCAAGAAGCCCTCATCCCGCCCAAACTGGCATAGGGCACCGTAGTACAACTTCAGATGGCTCATGGGGCAGCCAATGCCATCATATTTGTCTAGGTCTGGGCACTTGAACTTAGCTGGCAGGTTAACATTAGGGTACAGGCATAAGTCCTCAAAGTTGGTGCCCCCGAAGTTGTTCACCCCTTTTACGTCCCTCAGTTCATCTTGGATCATTTCCAGTCTGTGCATAAACTTCCTTTCAACTTCTTCCCTCATCCTTTCCTTTTCCTTAGCTTTGTCTGACTCAACTGTCTCATCCCGGATTAATATAGGTTCATGGGTGGGTTCATAAATGAGTTCAGGAATAGGTTGAACCGGAGGTGGAATATTGATTTGAAGTGGAGGTGCTGGGTTGGAAGTGGATGCTTGGTTCTGGGCTTGTACTTGTTGGGCCTGCACCGACAGTATGTTTTCTAGCATTCGGGCTAGTCCTGCCACTTGCTCCTGTAGCAGGACAATATCTGGGTAAGGAGCATCAGCTTCAGTCTCAATGGGATTCATGGCGCGAGCTCTTGATCTGGTTACATGAGCTATGATTGCAAGTGTATTGGTATCTGGTAAAAAATAAAGGAAAAATATCAGTGCCAATTAAATCTCATTCACATGCCTATGAATGCCTATGTGCAAGCTGGGTGAACACGAGTTTGGATTTGTTTCTTTATTTGCTTCTTTTTTTTTTTTTTTTGAATTGAATTGTTGGAATATTCTAGGGCTTCCAACAGGTCCCAAAAAAAAGAAAGAAAAGGATCTGAAGTTCAAAGGCTTTCAGGGGCCCAGGGGTATTTTGGAAAAGGTCTGAAATTCAAAGGTTTTTAGAGGCCCGGGGATATTTTTGAAAACGTCTGAAATTCACAGGCTTTCAGAGGCCCAGAGATTTTTTGAGAAAAAGTCTGAAATTCAAAGGCTTTCAGAGGCCCCAAGATTTTTGAGAAAAAGTCTGAAATTCAAAGGCTTTCAGAGGCCCAAAGGAAAAAGTCTGAAATTCAAAGGCTTTCAGAGGCCCAAAGGAAAAAGATCTGAAATTCAAAGGATTTCAAAGGCCCAAAGGATAAAGTCTGAAATTCAAAGACTTAGAGAGGCCCAAGGAAAAAGATCTGAAATTCAAAGGCTTTCAGAGGCCCCAAAGGAAAAAATCTGAAATTCAAAGGCTTTCAGAGGCCCAAAGGAAAAAGATCTGAAATTCAAAGGCTTTCAGAGGCCCTAAGGAAATAGATCTGAAATTCAAAGGCTTTCAGAGGCCCGAAGGATAAAGTCTGAAATTCAAAGGCTTTCAGAGGCCCAAAGATTTTTTTGAGAAAAAGTCTGAAATTCAAAGGCTTTCAGAGGCCCAAAGATCTGAAATTCAAAGGCTTTCAGGGGCCCAAAGAAAAAGCTCTGAAATTCAAAGGCTTTCAGAGGCCCAGGGATTTTTTGAGAAAAAGTCTGAAATTCAAAGGCTTTCAGATGCCCGAGGAGTTTTGAGAAAAAGTCTGAAATTCAAAGGCTTTCAGAGGCCCAAAGAGTTTTGAGAAAAAGCCTGAAATTCAAAGGCTTTCAGAGGCCCAAGGGTTTTAGAGAAAAAGTCTGAAATTCAAAGGCTTTCAGAGGCCCAAAGGATTTTCTTTCACATTATTTATTTATTTATTTTTTTGAAGCATTTTATTCAAATTCATTTCCTTTTATCATCATTTAAAGGTTAAAGGAACAGGATTTAGTGGGAAAAACTAATTAAAATTGAATTTTCCGCGAAAACCGCATATACAGTACGGTCCAGCCTTGCCTACATTTAAATTACGAGCAAGCCGTGACCGTATAGTTAACACGAGTGAGCCCAGCCCGTATAACTAATACGGGCGAGCCCAGCCCATGTAACCAATGCGGTTTACGGAGCTCTTTCTGTTTTTTTCAGTTTTTTACATGCTTTGATCACTTTAATTGCTCATCCAAACATACGGTTCACCCTTGCTAGGCCTCTAAACTGTCCCAAAGTGGACTTTGGCCTATTTGCAAAAACACTTGTTTAGGAGGGCACATGTTCCCTCCCAATTGACTCCATATTCAGGGGTATGGTACCCTTTAGTTGCCTCTTGTATGAACATTGGGTAAGATTGGTTCTGAATAGAGTTAAAACTCTCTCTATGGACTACACCAATTTTAGGAAACATGCCTATTTGGTACCAATTTTATCCCAAACCAATGGACACCATGACACCCCTATGACATGAAAATAATGCAAAAATTAAGGTTACCTTGTTACCTTGTTTACCTTCAATATGGCATCCGCATTATGCCTTGGCTTGCGAACCATGCAAACGGCCTTCCCACAATTACAAACTCATATCCCCACGTAATTGTGTACTTTAGCCAAAAAACGTGTATCTCCACCTTCAAGCGTAGGGGCTTTGGGTTTTGGCTTAATGGCAACTTAGCACTCAAGCCTAGTGATGACCAGAATCAAATCACAGATCCACTTTATCATCACATCATTGGCCCAAAGTTTTAAGGTGAATGTTTTCACTTTCGCTTTCCGAAGTATCGACCTCGTTGCGCCAAGCTACACACATTCGGGTTCAACTTCCTATAGGTTATGGGTAAGCTGTGTAAAAAATAAAATGTGCACAGTGCATTGTAAAAATTGGGTGCATTCACAACGTCCCAAACCCTTGCCACTCTTTTTGTAGCCATGCATATACAAACCAAGGCATAATAGGAAAGCATATATAAAGTAAATAAATACACAAAGCAGTCCTTATAGCACCTAAAACATGCTCATAAAAATCATCCAATCATGCAAACATATGATCATGTTATACAACCGAAACACATCATGGAGATCATGCTGAAAATTAAAACATGCTATTATAAAAATATAGCAAGAAATAAACATGGTTCAGCAAAACGAACCTCCCCTACACATGTTTCTAGAAACAATCCTATAAATTAGAATTAAGCATGTTTCTACCCCCATGAACTCTTAAGCAATAAATTAGATTTAAAACATAACAAGCATGCTTAAGAACACAAAATAGCAAGCAAATCCAAAAATATCAAAAACATTAACAAACACCAAAAGACTGAAATCCTCAAGTCCCCAGCGGAGTCGCTAGTTGTGAGACATGGGAAAAAATCAATTCAATGACTTCCTGATCATCACACGGGATTGGTTAAAAACACAGAGTCGCTACCATTCTGTTTAGGTGTGAATGGACACCAAAATATCAAATAAGCAAAAAAAGGCAAATTTAGGGTAAAAATAACCCTTGGGGCATGTGATTTCAGGAGATGGGATAGCAGTGGACCCAGCTAAGGTTCAGGCTGTGGCAGATTGGCCTAGACCTTCGTCGGTGACTGAAGTACGGAGTTTCTTGGGAATGGCGGGTTATTATAGAAGGTTCATCAAGAACTTTTCCCGAGTGGCGGCACCTTTATCAAATCTCACTAAGAAGGATGTGAAATATGAGTGGGACGACAAGTGTGAGTCTAGTTTCCAAGAATTGAAGGGTAAACTGTCTTCAGCTCCAGTCTTGATTGTGCCATCAGTGAGTGAGGGATTTTCGATCTATTGTGATGCTTCTCGAGTAGGGTTGGGCTGTGTCTTGATGCAGCAAAGGCGTGTGGTAGCCTATGCTTCAAGGTTGCTACGCACTCACGAGAAGAACTATCCTACGCACGATCTGGAGTTGGCAGCGATCGTGTTTGCACTTAAGTTGTGGAGGCACTATTTGATGGGAGCCAAATTCGAGATATTCTCAGATCACAAGAGCTTAAGATATATATTTTCCCAGAGAGAGCTGAATATGAGGCAAAGGAGATGGATGGATCTTCTAAAGGATTATGATTTCACATTACATTATCACCCGGGCAAGGCTAATGTGGTCGCAGATGCACTGAGTCGTAGGGTTGTTTCCCAAGATGAGGTGGCCACACTAGCTACTTTCATGGCTAGTCAGTGCACTCTTGTTGATACAGTTGTAGGTTGGCCTGGGGAGTTCAGCACTCATGGGCATGGATTGATCATGGCATGAGTCCAAGCAGAGCCAGATTTGATTCAGCGTATACGGGAGGGTCAGTTGGCAGATTCTGATTTGTTACGCATCAAAGGGTTAGTAGAGAAGGATGATGAGGCCACGAAAGATTTTGATGTTCAGGATGGATTGGTGAGATTTCGCGGGCGGACTTGTGTTCCAAATAATGCCGAAGTCAAGGGATTGATCCTAGACGAGAGTCACAGGTCCAAATATGCAATTCACCTTGGGAGTACCAAGATGTACAAGAATCTAAGGACAGTGTATTGGTGGTCAGGAATGAAGAAGGACATTGCGGAGTATGTAGCAAGGTGCCTTACTTGTCAACAAGTGAAGGCAGAGCATAGGAGACCTCCAGGTTTGATGCGACCTTTGCCGGTTCCTGAGTGGAAATGGGAACATATATCGATGGATTTTGTGAATGGGCTACCGCCTACAGCTAAGAATCATAACGGCGTATGGGTGATTGTGGATAGACTAACCAAATCAGCTCACTTTTTGCCTTACCAGACCACTCAGACTTTGGCATCATTGGTTGAGCTGTATACTCGAGAGATAGTCCGGTTGCATGGGGTTCCAGTGTCCATTGTATCGGATAGGGATTTTCGGTTTACCTCGCATTTTTGGCAGTGTTTCCAGGAGGCCATGGGAACTAAGTTGAGTTTTAGTACTAGTTTCCACCCACAGACCGACGGCCAGTCAGAGAGAACTATCCAGACTCTGGAGGACATGTTGAGATGTTGTGTCCTAGATTGGGGTGGAAATTGGAGTAAGTATTTACACTTAGCTGAATTTGCTTACAATAATAGCTATCAGGCTAGTATACAGATGGCACCCTACGAGGCACTTTATGGCAGGATTTGTAGATCTCCTGTGTGTTGGGTGGAGGTAGGAGAGAAACAGTACTTTGGGCCTGAGATTATACAAGATAGTATGGAAAAGGTGAAATTGATTAGACAGCGGTTGTTGACTGCGCAGAGTCGTCAGAAAAGTTATTCAGATACCCGACGACGTGAGCTGAAATTTGAAGTGGGAGACCAAGTGTTCTTGAAGATATCGCCTTCCAAAGGAATCCTGAGATTCGGGAAGAAAGGGAAGTTGTCTCCACGCTTTATTGGGCCGTTTGAGATTGTGAAGGTGATTAACCCGGTAGCTTATAAACTAGCTTTGCCAAACCATTTGGCAGGAGTCCATGATGTATTCCATATATCCATGTTGCGGCAGTACATAGCGGATCCTAGTCATGTGATAAATCCTGAACCTTTAGTGATCCGAGAAGATCTGACATACGAAGAGAGGCCAGTTCAGATTCTAGACCGTCGTGAGCAGATTCTTCGCACCAAGGTTGTTCCCTTAGTGAAAGTGCTATGGCAGAATCATACTGTGGAAGAATGCACTTGGGAAGGTGAGGAAGAGATGAAGAAGAAGTATCCGGAATTGTTTGTTCCTCCTTGAGGTAAATTTCGAGGACGAAATTTCTTGTAGGAGGGGAGGATGTAAGACCCTGATTTTTTTGTGAGTTATTATTTATTTATTTAGTTATTTATTTTGATGTATAAACTGTGTTTATCAGGTTATTTTGTGGTTTGAGGGCTTAGCCCATACTCGTATGTATAGGCGTTATATAGCCATTTTTCTGAAAAATTATATTATGATTAGTATTAAAATATATATATATATATATATATATAGATATAGCTTGGGCACTTGTTAACTTAAGTGGTCGGAACATGTAGGATGTTTTTCATAGGCCGGCGTGCATGGGATCAAGGAAATGGGAGAAGGATCGAGTGGCGTATGTATCAAGGTAAATATACTAAAAATGGTAAGTAGGGTTTTGGGGTTTATGAGAATACGCCTATCTTACTTACGGAAACATTGTTCGTTAGTCTGATACTTGGAGCTCAGGAGAATCGGCTGGAGTGGCGACTAGGGTTCTGCGCTTGTGAAGAACAAGTATCGTGAGGGGTAAGAGAAGGGCTTCAGAGTTGAAGTTTAGTGGGTTCTTTCTCCCTGTTCGAGACGAATTGGTTGGGTAGTTTCTGGGTTCGCGTGCGTGGCCGAAGTGGTGATCGGCCGAGGTTTTGGTATTCTGGAATAAGCGATTTCAGGTGAGTAGCACTGATTTACAACTGGGTTTTGTATTTGATGTTTTCGCGAGCTTATTCTGATGCATGGTTTGTATATTAAATGATGTATGAGTTTTCTGGTTTTTCTGGTTTTCGGGAAATGACATGAACAGAGTCTCCAGACTGAATTTTATCTTTAAGAATAAAAGTGTTTAGATTAAATCCAAATATGGTTGGGAAGTCTTCTGGGAGTATTAGGAGTGTATTGGAGCAGTTACAGACCTAAACAAACCGGCCAGACTTGTAGATCTTGGAATAACAGAGAAACAAAAATCACAGGGGGTATCCGCCCACCTCGGGCTCACCGGCGCTCACCTAAGAGGTAGGCGCCCCGTTAAACACGACCCACCGCCCACCTCACGCCCGGCTGCCGCCCAGCTCGCGCTCAGCCGAAAACCTTGTGCTCATCTCGCGCGAATCTCGCGCCCACCTCACGCCCATCTCGCGCTCAGCTCACGCTCACCTAGCGTCGAGTGAGCGGTAGGTCGATTTTACCCCGTTTCTTCACCGCCGACCGGCGCTCACCTCGCGCCCACCTCAGGAGGTGAGCGGCAGACCCTATTTTACTTACTGAATTGGAGATTTGATTTAACTAAGGGTATTTGGGTTACTTGAGGATTAAACCACTTCACTATTCACTTGTTTGGGAACCCTGGGAATCTATTTTGCCTAGGAAACTATTAGAGGAAAATTTAGTGAACTTCTTAAAAGCTTTCAAGTTGAGTTTAGGTTATTCATGAATGTTATGCCGGATACCAAACCACTAAGAGTTACTAGTTACCTTTCCTCTGTTTTATACACTGTTTTGATTAAGGAGTTATTCTATTCTGGTTTCACTGGTTTGGAAACTTTAAATATATTGTAAAGATTTCCTTGGTATGAATGAATTGAGTTTTACTTTCATATGACTTGTGTTACGGAAATGAGAAAATACTGAATGTACTTGAGGTACTGCTTGGTCCAGAGGGACAGATGATGAATTGTGTGAGTTTTACCTGATATGAAATGAATGGTTTTTCTTTGATATTGGTATTGAGATTATACGATGTTTTACTGTTTTGGTCTAGCTTGTCCTGGATCCAGATGTTTAAGCTTAGTAATGTGATGTTATTGTTGGTTGTTGGAATTGCATGGCCTTGTGTGTTGCCACGACCGGTGTAGAGCAGCCAGAAACCCTGAGTAGGCCTGGTTGTCAACGCAGAAACCTGGGGAGTAGGCCTGCATTGGATGACGAAACCCTGAGTAGGCCGTCATTTCAGAGTTCCGAAACCCTGAGTAGGCCGGAACTGTGTACATGGAGGTGTGGAGTGTCTACTTGGCATGTTTAATTTATCAACTAAACGATAGTCTTGACATTGACCAATCGATGTGTTACCGTACTTAACTGAGATGTGATTTGTTTGATTTGAACTAGCCTTGAATTTCGATTTGAGAATTGATGTTGATTGTTTAACCGTATTCAGCGTTTTGTCGATGCATAGTTTAAATTGCGATCAACTATTTCTGCATGCATGTGCTACTCGCTGAGATATTCGTATTTCACTCCGTTGTTTGTCTTGTTTGTTTTTCAGATACTCGTGGTGAGGCGATTTCTGGGGTAGATCCTGCTGAGGCTTATAGGGAGGAGGATTACTATTACCTTCCTTAGACTTGTAGGTTATCTGTTCTGAACTTGAGAACTTTGAATAAATTGAGATGTATTAAAGTTTAATTGGGGTTGAACCATACGATTCTAGTTTAGTTTAAATGTCACAATATTGCATAAATGGAAATGTGCACTCTGTCAGGTTATAGCTATATGATTATCCAGCGATCATAAATTGATTAACGATCCTTGCCTAACCTCCGTGAGACGTGTTATATCTTTATTGAACAACAAGGATCCGGGGCGTTACAGAAGGTGTTAGGCACCCCTATTCATCCACACAAGGTGATTGCCAGGTATTGTTCATGTTAAAATAAAGGAAAATGGGCTTGCTAAAAAAATCATGAAAAATCACAAAAAAGACAAAAGTGTATGGTTTTTTCATACGAATAGCCTGATTGATCCGGAACTTTCAAATATGATCATACCATTCTTAGGGTTTCATGATTAAAATAAAATTGAGATAAAATCAAATAAAATCAATTTAAAGTGAAATCTTCAAAAATCTGTTCAAGTTAAATTCTAGAAATCTAGAAAAATATAATTTTTATAAAATATTGCAGAATTGAACTTGAACATTCCAAGATATAGATATAGCCCAAATTTCACATTAAATCAAGAAATCAAAACCAAAAATACCCACGTTGATGAAGAACATCAAAAGGGGAGAACTTAGACCATAGGGATTTTTCTCAAACATGAAAAGGATTCAAAAACCACATCATGAAACCCTAGAAGTTATTTTCAGGCTTCTGGATCCAGATCTACCATATTGATCATGATAGATCCAAGATCTTAGCCTAATATCACAAAAATCACGAAAACAGCGCTGTCGGTGCAAAGATGTGAAAAATCCAAATTTTTAGAAAAAAAGGAGGATTTCATGCTATAAACATCATGAATTCATTCAGATTCAACATAAAAACCATTAAAACATGATCAAGATGTCCAAAGCAGCCACATCTCACAGATTAGAGCACATGGGGGTCTACCCTACGGATCCACCTGTTCTCTTTTCCCCTAGCTCTCTCTTCACGTTTTACGGCTAGAGAGGATTCTTGAGGTATTTGGAGATAGGTTTGGTGATACAAACACAATCAAAGGCTTTATTCTAAAAAAAAGGAGAAAAACATATATGGGGTTCTATTCTAGGGATCCACCTGTTCCCCTTTCCCCTAGCTCTCTCTTCACCTTTTATGGCTAGAGAGACTCTTGAGGCACTTAGAGGCAGGTTTAGGAATACAGAATAAAAGATGGCCTTATTCTACAGCAATAGAGAAGATCCTATTACTTCTAGAATTGAAGACAGAAAATAAAAGGGAAAAGGGACTTACCTGGATTGAGCAAGCAGAGCAGCAGGGATTCCTCTCTTCTCTTGGAGTTCCTTGGACTTCAAATTTTCGTGGCCTTTGCTTGAGGAGAGGCCCTCTATTTATAAGCAAACTCAGGGGCATGGTTGGTCCAAGGTTTGGCAAGATAGAGTTTCAGATTGAGTTAAACACAAGGATAATGCCCATCCATGGCTAACAAGGATATTTCGAACGAATAAAAGAGATAATTCGCTCATTTAAAGATATATTGGACTAAAGATAAAGCTCAGAAATCGAGAAAGGATAAAATTCGCAAAAATCTAATGCGCCCGTAAATGTATTACGGGCAAGTGGTGTCCGTATTTGATTTACGGGAGCTGCGTGCCGGTACAAAATTTCGGGCACGGTTAGCCCGTAGATACAATACGGGCAAGGCTAGAATTATTGAATTTTATGCATTTTTGGCCTATTTTAAATCCCAATTATATGTTTTTATTATTTTCTCATTTTGTAGTGCAATTTGGGGTGTCTACAACTGCCCCCTCTTTGCTGGTAATTGGAACCAATTACAAGCAAAGAGCAAAAAAGACCCACAAATTGCACTTTTTGAGATCTTTGTCTAACTAATTGCATTTTGCAAGGATTAAATGGATGATTTTGAAAAAGTATTTGTGTGGAAGATTTGCTGAAAAGTTCCTAACCTTAAGGGGCAAATCCTCCTCTCGCCTCTCACTGAGCACTCGTGGCTATGAAGTGAGATTTGAGACAAAATTTTTAAACAAGAGTGGGTAAGATGGCAATCCTTGCAACTTACAACTAATATAAACATTAATCTCCTGACAAGTTTGGAGAAAATAATAAAAAATGCAATTTTCTACTTCACCTGTATTTTCATTGCGGGCAGATGATGCCCGTAAATTTTATACGGGCGAATTTGACCGTATCGCTTTTTCGGATTTTTGCTTCCTTCTTAACCGCGGCCGCGAACTTCTTTCTCTTCTGCTCACATTTTTGACCTAACTTCTCTGCGACCGTAATCTTCTCTGCGGTCCTCCCTCTTCTTCTTCCGTCCGCACTCATCTTCTATGTCCGACGACCCCTGTTCTCCAGCGACGACTTCGTCTTCTCCGGTGACCACTCGAAACAGTAATCAACCGTGGACGGCTTCTGTGAGTGAGCAAACTTCTCTCTTTGGCAGTTTGAGTAAAACAAATCTTTGATTTTTCTCCTTTGCACAACAACATTTCAGATAAACAGGTAAGCCTCAAAGTTTAACTTCTTATCATTGCTTTCCTACGAACACCTGCCAAGATATCTAATTGCATTTTGTAATTTTTATTAGATTGTTGACATCTCAAATGCTGAATTTGCTCTGATTTTCTTGCCATCCGAAATTTATCATGCCATGATTTGGATGCCCAATAGATGCCAAATCTGTTATTGTTTTGATGATTGGTTTATGAACAAATAAGCTCCATCATGCTATGATTTCTGTTGTAAATCCTGGCACATTTTGGTTTGTCTGAAATTTGCTCCTGTGCTGGCAATCTTTGAGTTTAGGTCCCTGATGGAATGAGAACTTACTTCCCATGATTCTGTCCTGTCTGATAGTGGGAAATTCCCATATGTGATTCGCTGATTTCTCCTGCAAGTGACACATGCTTGTAACTTTTCTTATTCAGACTTGATTTCTGCTTTGATCTTGTATGCTTCCAATTGAAGTTCTGATTCCCTTTTTCCATTGGCCCTTGGGAGTAATTAGCCATTGGTCTTTGAGTGCATTTAAATTCTCTGCTGTCTAACCTTGAATTGTTGACATGCCGATTAGCTTGCTAGTAACCCATGCATGCACTATACTTGTTTTGAGATAAGCTTGCCTTTTCTAGGAATTTTTCTGCACATTTCTTTCTGAAACCACATTCCTGATTGACACATGGTTTACTTTCTTGTTTATGTCATCACTGTTCAAAATCTTGACAAATCTGAATACTTTCCTCACTTGAATACTCCAACTTTTTGCTAACTCCCTGAAATTACACAAAATCAGTAATTAGGGAATTAAATCATTATACACACAAATTAGAGTTCCTCTAACCCAAAAATTTTTAAGAATAAAAGTTTTCCTTCTTCTTTCTTTTTCTTTCTTTCTTTCTTTTTGTCATATAAAGAGAATATATATTTCCTTGATTAGACCCAAGACAGATAATAAAAGATGAACTAGTTGGCTCTGGATTTGATTGGGAGTTTCTTTCTTTTTCCTGCAAATCAATTAAATTTGGTTAAAATGAAAATCAAGCAATTAAAAATTTTAACAAGAATAATTAACCATCTCCCTGAGTTGAACCGTAGATGGCCCACATTTGATCAACTTCCAGGGATAGGAACTTTCTGGTCCTGGCAGGCTTAAAATCTGCTGTTCTCTATCTTCCTTTGAGGGTTCTTCGACAGTTTGGAGCGACTTAGGGAATTATGATCCCAACTGGCTATAAGAGCCTTGTAGGGCCATTTACATCAGCTACCATGGGGCTAAATGCTCAATTAAAGAATGAGTGGTCCTATGTTCGCTTTCTGCGGGGTCCAGTCTTTTCTGAGTCCCATGTGAAGGACTATCATTTTTGGATCAAAGAGCAGCTGCAGAGTCATGCCCCAGTACCAGAGGATCCTCCTGCAGTTCTTCCCCCTACTTATGAGGACATTCTGGAGTCTGAACGGGGCAACCCACAAGCGACTTCAACAAATTTGGGTACGAGAAGCACAAGAGCTTAGGATAAATGGTATTGATCTGGAGAGGCAACTTGAAGAGCAGAGGTCTTGTCGCATTGCCATGGAGAAGAAACTTGAAGAACAAAGACAGGCTCGTCGCTTTGAAGTCCGAGCGATGCGGAAGAAATATCAGGATTCCTTGGCTGACCTTAGGGCGTTGAAGATCAAGCAATCACTTTCAGATGAGATCATCTCCTTTCTGAGCAATCCCGATACAGAGGGAGCTTCTGGAATCATTGCAACTCAGGCTGCTCGGATTAGGGAGCTTGAAGAGCAGTTAGGGAATAGGGCTTAGATTCTTTTTTTTTCTTTGTTTTCTTTATTTTCATACTTTTATACAAAAGCAAACTCTATTAGTGGAAAGACAATATATTTAATTCAAAAATAGGTTTTATATTATTGGCCTCAAATTTCTCAGATGCTTGTAAAAACAGAGGTTTTATGAAAAAGTATTTGATTTCTCATCACTGGCCAAAGTATAGGTTTTTTTTTTTTGAAAGCTGATCCAAAACACTTAATCACATATAATTAAAGGAATTAAAATCAGGTTTAATAATGAAAAGGGTAATCCAACCAATAGGGAGAGACCAAATCTGTCTATCCTGTGACTTTAGAATCATCCCCATATGGCTTTTCCTCCCTGACTGACCCTGCTAATCTGCTGCTCATGCGGACTTCAGACTTGGACCACATGATCAACTCAACCCTTTATTGTTCTTTCTTTTCTTCTTCTTTTTTTCTTCTTTTTTTTTCTTTTTGCCAATATTGCCCCTAGCGCCAATTACGGCTTTCACTAAGGCCAGCTTCTGCATTCCGTCATCACCAATCTTACTCTGAAAGTTGAATGAACATACTAAAATCACCGAGGGCTTAAGAATAGGATGAAACAAAGGCTAAGCTCGGTTTATGAAAGAAAAGGTATTAAAGGCTCAAAATTTTCTAAGTGTGAAAATAGGTCAACCGGACTTACAGTCATGATGAGTTTGATCCCATTCCCCAAAGTGTATTCTTTTCTTTTCTTTTTATACTTGGCTTTCATTTGCCCCTGTTTTTTTTTTATTCTCTTTTTTCTTTCTGCCCCTATTGGCTTTGCCCTAGTATAAGACTGTAAGTCCAGTTTAGGTTTATCAAAGAAGACGAACAGGCTCACATTGGTTTGACTAGGGATGAAGATTTTGGGAAATATAGAAATATGGTCTCAGATCATTTCCTAGTAATATTCATTCAAGGAAAATATCTCTTTACTGCATCAAAGTAATTGGCTCAGGAAAATCCTTCCCATCCATTTCTGTTAAGATGAGAGCCCCCCCCCCCCCCCCCTGACAGGACCTTTTTGACAACATAAGGCCCCTCCCAATTTGGTTTGAATTTTCCACGAGGGTCTTCTAAAAAGGGTAAAATTTTCTTCAATACTAAATTTCCTTCTTGGAAAGTTCTGGGCTTCACCTTCTTATTGTAAGCCCTAGCCATTCTCTTCTGGTACAACTGGCCATGACAAAGCGCTTTTAGCTGCTTTTCCTCTATCAAATTGAGTTGATCATGTCTTGACTGTATCCATTCAGCTTCTTCTAATTCAGCTTCCATTAGCACTCTTAGTGAAGGTATTTCCACTTCCACTGGTAAAACCGCTTCCATCCCATATACCAAGGAGTACGGTGTTGCCCCAGTAGAAGTTCGGATTGAGGTTCTGTAGGCGTGTAGCACAAGTGGTAGCATTTCATGCCAATCTTTGAAACTCACTACCATCTTCTGAATGATCTTATTTATGTTCTTATTCGCTGCTTCTATTGCCCCATTCGTCTTAGGTCTATACGGAGCTGACTTGTTGTGGGTGATCTGAAACTGTTCACACATTGTCTTCATATCTTTGTTCTTAATATTTGAAGCATTGTTTGATACTATGGCATTTGGCAAACCATAGCGACAAATGATGTTGTGCTTCAAAAACTTAAGAACGTGGCTACTTGTGATGTTTGCAAACGAAGCTGCTTCTACCCACTTGGTGAAGTAATCAATTGCTACAAGTATAAACCTGTGTCCATTTGATGCCTTTGGAGAGATCATTCCAATGACATCTATTCCCCACATGGAGAAGGGCCATGGAGATGTCATGTTGTGCAACTCACTTGGGGGCGCATTCTTATTATCAGCATATACTTGGCATAAATGACACCTCATACTTCATTCACACCAATTTTCAAGGATTTATATGAAGCCAATATCCACAAATAGGCTTTCAAAGTTGGCCACTCATCAAGTTTCCTATTTCATAACAGTAAACTTTGAGTAAGCATATCTTCTTTGTTTTTAATCGGATTTGAATGAGATTTTTATTGAATCTTCTACTCCATATTATTTTTCAAATGGCTTTGGTTTCACTCAATTTGAGTTTGAATTGATTGACTTATAATTGATTGAAATTCCTAGCTTAAATGGCTCAATCTTCTGTTTTTTTCCAGATTTGGTTTGATTTGCCTTCTTTAAATTTTTGTCTTGATTTTTACTTTGATCATGAAGTCCTTGAGGTGATATATCCATAGGGAGAATTCAGAATCCATTGGATTACTCATATGGAGAAATCACACATGTTTATAAAATATTATATACTTTTAAGTTATTTTTGTATGTAAGCATATATGTAGCATGAATAGGCATATGGAAACCATCTTATATGGATGACTGGGGGTACCTAACACCTTCCCTTACTCACAACCTAACCCCCTTACCCAATCTCTGGATTAAACTATGAATTAGAGCTACTTCGACTCTAGTTTCACTCTTTTATGCTCACTTTAGTGTTCATCCACACTTAGACTTTTGAATGGTGGCGACTCCTTTTTTTATGAATTCTGTGTGGCAATTAAGAGGTCATCTAGGTGATTTCCATGGTCCCACAACTGCGCTTGAGGGCATTAAATTAGTTAGAGCTCTTCTAATCCCAAAGATTATCATTTAAGGGGATGCGAAATCTGTGATCCAGATTTTGCAAAGTTCAATAAAGACTGTCAGCACCCCATTTTTGCACCATAAAATTGTCCAAGAAGCATATCTTAAACCGGCATATATGTGGGCACGTAAATCGAGGTCTTTATAATAGACCCGCATATTTTAAATAACAAGCCCATAATAAAGAGAATTCTGAGCCGATTCCAATGCACCAAACCATGCTCAAATCGGATCTCAAACAGCTAAGTTATGAATAAAAGAAATAAAGGGTAGTTTGGGGATTTTTACAAAACCGAAATTGGATGCCACATGGCAGCCACCATGGACATGGCAGCCACGTGTACGCCATGGTGGCTGTCATGTAACCAATGATAAATCAAAAAATTGTGGGGTTGTTTTAGTAAATAAGTAAGTTTCCTAATGGGGTTTCTTATGCAAATAAATAACAAAGTTAATAAAAGTTTAAGATTAAAAAAATAATAATAATAAAAATAAACAAAGAGAAATGAGTTGGACGAATTGGTCCAAATCATATTCTCTTGAGATATTGAGACAAAGCTTAAAAAAATTATATAAGCCTATTAAAAATGTGGGACAAAATAGACTTTAACCAAACCTAATTGAATGAGGGTGTTTAAGAGAGGAAGAGTTAAGGGTTTAAAGAGAGGAAGAGGAATGGGTTAGTTTTTAAGAGAGGAAGAGGAAGGATTAGTTGTTTAAGAGAGGAAGATGAGAATTTAAGGAAATTAGAGGTTTAGGAGAAGAAGAGGAAAGGTTAGGGGTTAAGAAGTTGAAGGGGTGGGAACTCTCTATAAAAGGGCTTGAAGTTGGGAGTAAAAGGGATGAGAAAAAGTAAGAGAGTTCTTTGAAAAAAAAAAAAAAAGCAAGTAAGAGAGTTCTTTGAAAGAAAAAGCAGCAAGTAGGAAGAAGTGGAGAAAAGAAGAGGTATGTCTACTAGCAAGGAGGGAGAAAGGAAAATTTCTGTTCACGACACACCAAGGTACCAAGACCTGATTTGAAGTGTCAATCCATAATAGGTGAGTCATTTGTTTAATACATTGTATGAGACCTCTCTTTCATTACAATTTTTGAGATAAGGTTACATGATTGGTGAGAGACATGTATATATGTTTGATGGCTTTGGGTGATTTTATTATGTAAAAAAAAAAAGACAAAGATGTAAAGTTCTGAGTTTTTTGTTTCTGCATTAGGTTTGCACCTATTTTCCAGATAAACCAATTTTTTTCACCTAGTTCTAGTTTGATTCAAGTCTGGAGTCCTTCATGAGATTTGTGGTATTTTTATTTTAGTTTAATCTAAAAATATGCTCGAGACCCTACACTATGAGTAGGTATTTTATTTTTAATTTTCTTTGGTTCAGATTTTCAATTGGAAATGTCTAACAGTAAATTTTGGAGCTTAATATCTCTTAAATGAAAATGAATTTTTGAAAACTGCTATAGATTATGTTAGTGTTTAAAGTCATGATTCTAAGGAATCAAATTTCGCACAATTTGGTTAAGAATTGAGGGAGATATGAATCTTTGAATGTGGATAGCGCAGTAATTCAGATTGTTTCATTTTTTTTTTTTTTTGTTTCCTTTGTAAATTAGTAATTAGGCCATGGTTAAAAGTAGTTCAGGTGGTCTCATTTTATTGCCTTGTAAATTAGTAATTAGTTAATCTTGCATAATAAAAACAATAGAAAACGAAACAAAACAAAAATAATAAATAATAAGAAAGGGAAAAAGCAAATGAAACAAGCATTGAAATGATGATTTTTTCTTGTGGGTGAAAATGTTTCTTCTTTTGTCTCTTGTGATTTTATTTTTTTTGGTTCTTGTTTTGTTTTCTTACTACATGATATGTACATAGTGGCCCTCCATTCTCCCAATGTAGATATGTTATTATGAGAGACTAAAGCATTTTATTTGAAGTGGCCTATTTGTACATGTTTAGTTTTGTTAGTTTTATTTAGTTTACTAGCTCATTTTAGTTTGGTTTCATCATTGATGTTAGAATTTGTTTTTAGAATGTCATTATTAGTTTTGTTAGTTTTATTTTTTTAATCTTATATCTCCTAATGTAGATACGTTATTATTAGAATTTGTTAAAAATAATAAATAATAAATAAGAGAGCCCATTAAATATCCAACTAATTTAAGGGAACCCATTTCGGTGTGGCAACCGAGGATGTTCAAGGACTTTCCTGGGTTGTAATCAGGTCACTTATCCAGAATCACTGGTTCAAACCAAAAGTCAACAAGGTGTCTACTTGCACCATTTCAAGTAGTGATGACTCCATAAAACATGTAACACGTTTTTTCAGCGCGCCCGAGGTGCGCACAGAGACTATTCCTTGGCGGCTGGCTAGCTATGTTGCACAGTTCAAGGAAATTGCTTCTTCTTTTTCTGAGAGTCAATTTTCTCATGTCTTTCGGGAAGGAAACAAGGTGGCAGACTATCTTGCAAATTTTTTTATTAACAGATTTTCTTAATGTTGGTTAGTTTCTTCCCTTGCATGTCTATCCATTTTGTTATCGGATGATATGTGGGGTCTATGTATGTTAAGATCATAATAAAATTTCGTTTTTCATACCAAAAAAATAATAATAGTAATAAAGTGGACGGATTGATGTTACATTAAAAATTAATTAAAAAAAGTTGACATTACCTTTTCTTTTTCCTCTTTTGGTAAGGTTCTTTTTTCCCATTATACTTTTTTCCCTAGTAATAAAGACATAATCATTTGTTACAAATTTCTAAAATTGGAGTTCAAATAGTTCCAAAAATCATTAAAGGAAGAAAGTAACAAATAAAAGCTAGTCATGAGGGCTAATACTTTTTTTTTAGCTTGGTAAAATAATAGTCTAAAGGTTAAGTTTCCTTTTTTTTCTTTGGTACGACAATTGGCACATAGCCGGTATACACATTAATCATACTTGGTCCCGTGGGCTTATATAGAATGATTTGTAATGTTTCCATTAAAAGCGAGTTACCAAGCACTCTCTCTTTGATTTGATAAGAGTATGTTTTAAACCTATACCTTAGATATGAACACCACAAAGCTTTGCCATTGTTCCAAGTGATAGCTTCATGCAAGGGTCAACATGAAACAATGAAAAAAAAATGAAACAAAGAATGAAAAAAGAAATTTTAATTAAAATTGATGATTGAAGGGCGATAAAGTCCTTGAACCAATTTCAGTCCCTTTTCAACTGTGTTCTCAGTTAAATTTTGGGATTCTAAGTATTCCCTGCTATACTCCCATACTAGACTTGCGACAAACCCACTGGTATATGAGCATTGTTTTAAATGATAAACTAAAGTAAGTGGATATAATATCTATACATACACAAAGATTAATTTTTGCGACCTTATAGAAAGTAAGGATTTTTCTACAAGACACTTTTTGAACTCAAAAGTATGTCCAAAAGATAAAATCATATACAAACACACCAAGGCCCAAACCCACCGAGTCCCAAAGTCATCTCTAGAATTACCAAGCCCATAGCCGAATCTATATATAATGTATGGCAATAGGTTTTTTCAGAGAGAGCTCCAAACCTCCAATGCTCAATCTTGGTAGCTCCACATCATAACCGTACGTGGTAGATTAATTGTCACGATATTAAAGAAATTATTTAACCCACGTCTCTTCATCTACAGCAATAAAAACCTCTGCTGCTACTTTCTATTCCTTAGTTAACAAACTTACATCCTTGATCCTTGTAGTTCCATACTTTATTCAGTTTACACATCTCTTCGTGATTAGAGCTGCCAACGGGTTAGGTTGGGTCAGGTTTGGGTTGGGTCGTAATCAGGTTGGGGTTAAACGGGTTGGGTTCGAGTTGACCCGATTAATGGCGGGTTGGGAAAACCCCAAACCAAACCCAACCCGCCAATAAACGGGTTCAACCAGCCAACTCGATTATATATTTTTTTATTTTTTATTTTTAAAAAAGCATTATTAAATTAGGATAGGGGGTAATTGTGTCGTGTCGGGTCATAATCGGGTTGGTTCATGCCAATTTTTTACACTTTTTTTTTAATCGGGTTGGCGGGTAATAATCAGGTTTGACCCGATTAAAGGCAGGTTGGGAAAACCCCAATCCGCACCCAACCCAATTAATAAACGGGTCAACCCAACCCGTTTATAATCGGGTTAGTCTGGTTGACCCGTCGGGTCGGTTTGATTTTTGCCGGCTCTATTCATGATAAATCCCTAAGCTGCTATAGAATAATTCTGGTTTAACCGAAACTTTGGGAGCTAATACGTAGATTCATCATATAAGCTCATCTATTGCATCATAAAAGAGAGAAGCTAATAATGAATTAATTTCCTTCTCTTCTTTAAAATTTAAAAATCCATTAACTCCAAACGCCTCTACATTAGCCATGCGTTTTAATCCCTTCATCTGCCAAAACTGACATCCGAGAATTATACTAAAAGCTAATGCATGAATGAGAATGGCTTCTACCAACATCTCTTATCACCTTGCACATTGACTCCCATATCTTCGAGTGCTACTTTGGCTCCCGTGTCCTGCCGGAAATGTTTATATTTGCATCCACAATTGTTCCATGAAGCATTGCTTTTAGTTCTGAATCTTCTATTGCTGCATCATGATAACGCAAAAGAAGGTACAACCACTACTCCATGAACCTAACAATCTGATGAATAGAAGGATGAGCGAGACTACTTTCTCCATTACTCAGGCTACAAAAGTGATTACACAAAGCGATAAAAAAATTTTGCCTATTACCATGTTCAAATAAGCCCTTTGTAACATCCCAAAATGTTCAAATTTGGTGCCTTGGATTAAGTGTAAGATTCTCTGTTAATTCTAGTGGTTTCTATTAATTATCATGTATTTATTTGAAGATTTATTGGAGTTAATTTGAATTCAAGGCTTTTCTTTCTTAATTTATGCAATTATGCACGTAGTTGCTAAATTATGGACTAATTTGGTATTTTATTGGATGAAAAGTATTCAATTATTTTATGCTATATGCTAATTATTGCTATAAAAATTATAATTATTGGTATTTTATTGGTATAGTATGCTTGTATGGTATTACTGATTTGGACCTTAGCGGTTCATCTACATTTCAAAACGTTTTAAGCTCTCTCTCTCCTCATTCTCTCTTTTACAGGTTTTGATTAGGTAGAGTGTAGTGGAGTGCCAGCACATGGAATCAGCTTTAAAGTTTAGCTTAAACTCTCCGGAACAGTCCACAATACACGATTGTTTTCTCGCTATTTCTCCGTGTCTTCGGTCTGTTTTCCCCTTCTGTTTCCTTTGGAGTTGATAGAATCTAAAGAGGGCTATTGTATTTTTCTATTGTGGAATTATTGTTAGCCACGAAGGCTTGCTTTTTGCCTGTGTTTTAGTATTTTTATGCATGTGAGTTGAGTGGGTTTTACGTGGTTGAATTGTATCAGAAAAGAGCTTGTTGAGTCTTGGTTAAGGTTGATATCTGCAATTCAAGTAAGCTCATCACTATTTTGAATTCTAAAGATGAGATTTATGTTCTATTATGATGCAACTATTAGTCTTTGAATTGATGAAATTAGCTTCTTGATTACTGCCGTTTCTAGTTTCTTGTGTTTCTTATTTTACCATGATCTTTAGAAGACATTAGTTAAGCTTTGTTGCACTGTTAGAACTTAAATTTGGTTCCGTGCGCTTCTTCAGATTGCTATTTATGTTCAGCTTTTTGTTTGAGAGAATTTGAAACAATAATGAATTTAAACTCAAGTTGTCGATACTGCCATGTACGTAGTCACCCTGTTTGAGGCTTTGTCAAAGATCATGTAAATAAAACAACCCCAAATGACATCAAGTTGATGTCATCTTCATGATCATAAATGTAGAATCAGGCGTAAATGGCGTAGATGAGAAGCCTTAAAGTTAGTTTGGCTTAGATGGCTTATACTAAATGGCTTGGCTTAATTGCTTAGCTATAGTGGCTTGGTTCAATAGTTGAGGTTAGGTGGCTTATATGACTTAGAAACTGACTTAAGATTTGCTTAATGAAAATGAGATGAATTATTTTATAAATAGCCTATTAGTGATTTAGTAAAGAACTATATTGGTTTAAAAATAGCTTAGAAAATAACTGATAAATGGCTTAGTGATTATTGGTGGCTTTTGAAATTGGTTTAAATATAATTCCAAAATATATATTGAAAACCTCATAAATTGGGTTTTATCGACTATATAAGTAAATAAGTTTCAAACAATGATGTTTACCATTGGTAATAAATATTTCTCGTGAATTAAACTTGCATTATTTAAAATTGCATAATTATTATTATATTATTACTTTGGGACAAATATGCATATTGAAGTAGGTTAACACCCACTTCGGAATTTATAGTTTTGATTTGTGTATTTTGCACCCCAGTTAAATATGTTTTACCCTACGATAAGTTTGACTTATCAATATGGGCTAGCGGTTTACTGGTTAGCAAGGGGAAAATGAATTTCACTATTTGATCTCAAGAGAGATCCTTATTATGTTTTGGATATCCAGTAGTTTGTGTGGATGTTTAAAAAGATAATTAGAACTTGAATGTGTGAGGGCTCTTCAGTATGGGAGTAGAGGGAGTCGTACTAAGTTTAGTGATGAATCTGGTTGGGTTGAGGATTCCTTTCAGCATGTTTTCATTTATTTTGTGATGAGCCAGTCAAGATGTGTTATTCCTCCTAGCAGTGTGAGCGATGTGATTGGTATTTCCCAGTAAAAGGGGATTTACTTGAAAAGTGTTGTGGGTGGTGTAACGCCGCGGATTTGGGTTACGTGAAATAAACCGTAACTCGTCTTCTAAGGGTTAACTTTCCACACAGGATCGCTATATCAGAGTGAAAGAAAACATGAAATAAACAATAAATATATAATCAGAGTCAACTATATCCCCAACTCACCTGAACCAAGCATATACTTGCCAGTAACGTCCTTTCCGAGATCTGAAAACAAAACAAAACAAACGGTGTGAGATATGAATATCTCAGCAAGTAGCATATGCATGCTCAAATACATTTTATTCAGTTCTAAAACATGGATGATTTGCAAACATATAAGTTTACCGAGAAACACGAATAATCCGACTAATTCGGCAAAACAATATCAAACCACGTAGTATGGTGAGACTTGGGAAATAAGACCACTTTGTAAGGTTTAATTCTAGCTCCAAACAGTCCAGTCTGAGAACCTCTGCCAAAACTGATTCCTCTGCATAATCTGATGCTTTTGCAAAATATGATGCCTCTGCAAAATCTAATTCTAAGATCATCATCTCTCGATGGAAAACACAAGACCTCACCCTCTCCAGGGTGGAAACGGAGCTGCTTTAGCACTTCCCTCATGGAAGGCCTCTCTATCCTGGAGGAAACGCACTAGGCTAATTTGATTTGCAGTACATCCCTCGTGGAAGGTCTCTCTAGATAAAGGAAACGCACGAAGGAGACTAGACTTAAACCAAACAAGATAGATATTTCACTTACTAGCTAAATTATGGATCCATAACGAGCTAAGCCCTAAATAGCTTAAATAAACCAACAAGTGAAACAAAAGCTTCGATTTAATTTAAAAAGTATTCCGACATGTAGAACACATATAATCGGGTGCGATCAAAACATAACATGGCTACTCAGGACTAACTTACTCCCCCATGGAGTTTCCCAGATACTTTCTTAAATGAAGAAGATAAAATCAAGTAAAGGGGACCCACACCACTCAGGTGGTCCCCATACAGACTTAACATAGAGAGTGCACATCGGAGAAGGAGTTGGGTGAGATAGAACAAAATTTGATTCTAAACCAGGAAGACCAGTGGGACCCGTCACCAGACGGGGCAGACCAAGGTGTTTACGGACGTCCTTGGGCCATAACCGAGAGCTTAGCTAAAATCTCAAACCGCAGACCACTAATAGACAAACACTATGCACCCAGGTGTCTGCCTCCACCCCATCAGATAGTAGCGACTCCAAATCCCAAATCCCAATTTCCCGAAGGCACCAACTCACGTGCACCTCGCATGTGCAACCCGCAGATCGACGCGCACAAACACACGCACATAGGTGATTCAACAGTGAGGATTAGTTTGAAACCAAATGCACAGATTGTGACGTAAGGAAGAATCTCAACATGAGTTCTTCTACGGGTACAGTCGAAAATACCCAACCCTGTTTTTTTCTCTTGAAGAACTAACAAGGGATTCAATCCTCTTGAAGATGCATTGACCAAGTGACAACAAGTTGATGGAATCGAAGGCCAGCTTTCGCGCCAAAAACTGTTGCCATTTCCTGCAAAAATGTTCCAATACACTGCTTCTTCTGCATGTAGTGTGGCAGGTACTGCTTCGCTCCTATTCTAGCTGCCGGACCCGTCGCCGTGATCTAGTTGTTCTGCTAGAGAAACCCCTCCAGGCGGTCTTGGGAGCACATTGTTGGGTTTGCCGACCAGAGCATCCCACCACGGAAGAGAGAGGGCTTTTAATCATTGTGAGACATGGGAAAAAATCAATTTAATGATTTCCTCAATCATCACACGGGATTAAATTAAACAAAGAGTCGCCACCATTCAATTTAGGTGTGAATGGACACCAAAATATTAAATAAGCACAAAAGGCAAATTTTAGGGCAAAATATCCCTCCTAAAAAAAACAACCAGAGATGGGTAAGGGGATTAAGTTATGAACAGGGGAAGGTGTTAGGCACCCCTATTCATCCACACAAGGTGGTTGCCAAGTATTGTTCATGTTAAATTAAAGGAAAAAAGCTTGCTATAAAATCCATGAAAAATCACAAAAAAGACAAAATTGTATGGTTTTTTCATATGAATAATCTGATTGATCCAGAACTTTCAAATATGATCATACCATTCCTAGGGTTTCATGATCAAAATAAAATTGAGATGAAATCCAATAAAATCAATTCAAAGTGAAAAATCCAAAAATCTGGCTTCAAGTCAAAATTCTAGAAATCTAGAAAAATATAATTTTTATAAAATATTTCAAAATTGAACTTGAATAGTCCAGGACATAGATATAGCCCAAATTTCACATTAAATCAAAAAATAAAAACCAAAAATACCCACGTTGATGAAAAACACCAAAAGGGGAGAACTGAGACCGTAGGGTCTTCTCTCAATAATTAAAAACGATTTAAAACCACATCATGAAACCCTAGAATTTATTTTTAGGCTTCTGGATCCAGATCTACCATATTGATCATGATAAATCCAAGATCCTAGCCTAAAATCACAAAAATCACGAAAACAGTGCTGTAGGTGCAAATATGTGGAAAATCCAAATTTTGGCAAAAAGTGGGGATCTCATGCTATAAACATCATGGATTCATGTTATTCATTCAGATATATCATAAAAAGCATTAAAACATGATCAGGATATTTAAAATAGCCACATCTCACAGATTAGAGCACATGGGGGTCTACCCTACGGATCCACCTGTTCCCCTTTCCCCTAGTTCTCTCTTCAAGTTTTACGGCTAGAGAGACTCTTGAGGTACTTGGAGATAGGTTTGGTTACACAAACACAATCACAGGCCTTATTCTATGAAAAAGACAAAAAAACAGATATGGGGTTCTATTCTAGGGATCCACTTGTTCCCCTTTCCCCTAGTTCTCTCTTCACGTTTTACGGCTAGAGAGACTCTTGAGGTACTTAGAGACAAGTTTAGGAATATGAAAACAGATATGGCCTTATTCTACAGCAATAGAGATGATCCTATTACTTCTAGAATTGAAGACAGAAATTAAAAAGGGATAGGGGACTTACCTGGATTGAGCAGGCAAGCAGCAGTAGTTCTTTTCTTCTCTTCTCTTGGAGCTTCTTATAATTCCTTGGACTCAAAATTTCGTGGCCCTCAGCTAGAGGAGAGAGCCTCTATTTATAGACACACCCAGGGGCAAGGCTGGTCCAGAAGGATATGGCCTGGTCTTTAAGATAGAGTGAAATACAGAGATAATGACCATCCATAGCCAACCAAGGTGGGTTCAGCCAATAAAATACTTAATTCGCTCATTTAAAGATATATTGGACTAAAGATAAAGCTCGGAAATCGAGAGAAGGACAGAACTCGCACATGTCCTTAGTGACCGTAAATGCACTACGGTCCAACGGGGACCGTATAGTTTTCACGGTTGTGCCTGACCGTAGAGAGATCTCGGGCGCGACAGGCCCGTGAATAGAATACAGGCAAAGCCTGTTTATTCAATTTTTATGCATTTTTGACCTGTTTTAAGCTCTAATTACATGTTTTTATTATTTTCTCATTTTGTAGTGCAATTTGGGGTGTCTACAATCATGTTGATACAAGGGGTTTCTTTTGTAAATTTGAAATATTTTTAGTCATGTTTGATATTTTAAATTACACTTTCACCCTTATTTATAATTTCTTTTGATATTTTAGAACATTAGCGGCTAATATTTTATATTAAGTTCTTATAATTCCCTTCATAAAATCATAGGTCATATATATTATGGTCATGGTTATGGTTATGGTCATATATTCTCTTCATACAAATTTTGCATAAAATCTCCACATTTTGACAAGTTGACAGGTTTAGTTGATACTCATGCCTCACATGTTTCATTGATACGATGGTGCAGGGTATGAAGATAAGGGGAGGAGAGGGTCGGAAGTGGTGTCTCACCACGTTCAAATATTTGTACATTGCCATCTCACCTATTACTTGGAACTGGAAGTGTCACACTTCTAAAACAATTCAATGAAACCAAATTCAGCTCTCTATTGGAATCTATACTATTAGTGAAGAGAGAAGAGGGAGAATATTCTACAGATTCTGGTCCTTTTTTTTTCTTCCAAACATTATCCTCCCCAAACAAAATAATTTCCCACTATACCACTACTGCTCTTCTCACGTTTATATTTAAACATGTTGTAACTACCTATTTAGAATGATATGATATCTATTTAAGTGAGCCCAGAAATTTGCTACGCAACCCTTATTAGAAAAACAAGGAAATTAATTAAATCAACTTTAACAAATGTTGAGTCGAAAACAATGTAGGCAATAATAGAGAGAGAAAATACGCCAAAACATAAAACTAAAATAAATACTTTTATTTTCTAGATCTCTACATATAAGATCTCAACATCATGCATAAAAAACATAAGAGTTCGCCTTATATAGACTCTCCATATACCTCCAACGTATACTCCTACTAGGACTGCTACTTCCTACTTTATCTCTAGCACAACTCCACAATCCTAATAAATAGCAACTAATAGGATTCCCATATAACTTAAACACTATCAAAATAGCAACATCCCATAAAATAAAAAACACTAAAACCTTCCCACATTAGTACTCTAAAACCCACGACACATCTAAACAATATCCAAACAGTAAAAGTTTGAATTTATCTCCAACAAACAATCATGCGCGTTGTCTCTTCAAATTTTGTAGTAGTTTCTGAAGGACTTTCCATGGAACTCTTCTGCTATATACCTTTCCATAGACTCCGGAATTGTGAATGACCGGTAAACCGCTGGTTTCTCCGGCGATACAAGCTCTAGCAATGGCCCATACACGTTCTCCATGTTGCTGTAGTTGAAGAAGGAGGCAATGGAGATTCGGGGTTCACGGAAAGGGTTGGCCAACACCCGATGCTCCGCGCTCACGTACTCGTCGTTGGACAGTATCTGAAACACAGCATTTCTTTTGGTTAAGATATTGCATTTATCATTTAAAAGTGCAGGCAAACACATACTTGTCGTCATTAAGAGCTAGGTTACCTGGAGAAAGTCTCCGGCATTGATGACAAGAGCTCCGGCAATCGGCTTAACGTCCACCCAGTCCTCTTCATGCTTCACTTGCAACCCTCCGATCTGTCTTGCAGTAGCATCGTCAGCACTCCTGGATCAGTATGAGACTGAACCCCCACCGTCAGATCAGGCTCTGGACAGTACGGATAGATCAGTCCCACCGTTGATCTCCCCTCCAAGCATGTCATCTTCTTCGATTTTGCTATCTCCACCAAACCTAGGCCTTCCCAGATCAACTCCATCAGCAACTCTGCCAAACGATTGGTGTGTTGGTCCCACTGAACCAGCTCTTTCCGGCAGATCTCCGGTATCTTATCAGAGTCCAGCGCTTCCGGACCGAAATTAATCAGGAGCGTGTCCCTCCAGGACGCTGGCTTAGAGTTGAATGTGAGATCCAAGTTGGAGTAGAAAGAGACGCCGCTTTCCATCTCCCGAGCGTAGAGTGGAGACTTCATCTCTGTCGGTTGCTCGTGGAAGGCTTTGACGGCGGAGATCGTGCTGTCGAGGACTTCGTTGCAGGGGATCCCATGGTTGATGATTTGGAGGAGCCCTAACGTACGCAAAGCCTGTCGGATTTGGTCAACGATGACGGATCGACGGCCGGAATTGGCACTGGAGAGATCAACAACGGGGATGATGGCGTTTGGATCCTTATGAATTGCGGAGGGGTGGTGCCGGGATTCAGGAGGATAAACGAATAAGCGAGGGATAGAAGTGATGCCGGAATCGACAAGGCCTTTTACTCCCATCTTTGACTCTTCGAATTGCTTCACTTCTTCCGCTCGATCGTAGTCTACTTGGGTCGGCATTGCCTTCTCCTTTAATGTTCGAACTCTTAGACTTACTTGAACAATCTGTTAACTCCGGTATTTAATAATGGAGAAGCGGAAGGAGGGAGAAAATCGTCCCATGTCTTGAGTACTCTCCCTCAATCATCTCCAACGATATTGAACAAATCATTGAAGAATTGTTTATAATTCCTGTCAATCTCTTTGAAGACTAACTTTACTAAGGACTGTAGTTCTTCTCAGAACTACACTCTCCTCAAATTATTAGCTTTGCTGTCTTAATTGCCACGTGGGAGCATCTAAGTGGTTGCATTATTCAAATAAAATTAGTTAACGATTCTTATTCTAAATTGACGAGTCAGCTGTTTTGGCATGAAATGGACTTTTAGCAATTGTATACTAATCTGTCTTCCATTTGGCATACAAATACTAATATACTAATATAAAAGAGATCTTGGGAGATTGAGCCTGACACTCTATGCCGGAAATAGCCCAAATTCTGTCCCTATTTACATCCCAATTCTAATTGCTTGCTTAATTATGACGAGTAATTGCTTTTAACTTGAATTTCTTATCTTAATTATGCCTCGTTTGGCATTCATTTTGGGAACTCATTCCCAGGCTGGGAATGAGTTCTAAAGCTTAAAATGAATTTTGATATGAAGTGTAAGCTATACTTAGAATGAAAATGAGAAAAACCATGTATAACTAGCAATTCTACATTTTTACAGTGGCATACTTGTAAATAACATGAACTTTTAACAATGGCATAAGTTGTAAATACATCAACCAAGCCTTCTTCTTCAACGCACAGGTCATGCCTCCATTGTTTCTGGTTATGGATCGATGAAAGCTTAGAATTTAAAGAACCATTCTGAACGATATTGCATCATGACTAGAGGTGATTGAGGGATATTTTGTTTGTTATATTTTTATGTTCTTTTTATTTCATCACTCTTCATTTTCTAGGGTTTATTATTGTTTGAATTGCTTCCTTTTCGTTGTTCATTATTCAACGTAAATTCTAAACTAAAGGATTCTGGACTATTATTTCTAGTTTCTATACCCAACAACTCTCTTAATTTCTACGATGGAGTAGCATTTATTTTTGGTTTTCACATTCTACCTTCTACCCAACAGCTCCTGATAATCTTCGATTAAGAAGAAATTCAGATCCTGATAATCTGCATGCGATGGAGTAGAGAGGATTCTATCTTTTCTCCTTTGATCATTCCAATCATGACAATCACATCTAGTGGAGAGATTACCGTGGGTGGTTTGCCTATTCTATCGATCTTAAACTTCTAAAGAGCATCTTAAACTTCTTAGGTTCCAAATATAAGCTTCAAATCAATTCAATTAAGTCATTCTATGCATCTCAATGGGTTTTATCTTCTGAATAAGAATGTTGTTAAGGTTCACCAAGTAGGTTTTCAAGCTGCTTGAGAGATGCTTTAGTGAATATAATTATCATGCTAAAACATCGATGAACTAGGACTAGCATGTATTAATATAGATGATAGATCTGGGTATCATGACGATGACACTGTTCAAAAGGAGAGGAAGCTTTTCCTTGCAAAGTTGCAAACTATGATTAGATAGAGTAATCACTTGTTAGGATCAGCACAATGAGCCTGAACAGAATTTTCTTTTACTTTAGTTAGAGGTCTAAAATACGAGGATCTATATCAATAGATGATGATCTATAAAAGATCAATCCTCCTGTGCATAGATTTTTTTTTTTTTTGGGCATTAGTTTTGATCATTATAATAAGTTTTGATTAGACATTTCGTTAAATTTAGAAAATGATTTCTTCTAAAACCATGTACCTAAACCTTAACCTAACACCTGCGCTCATAATCGACAACCATACATATTCTTGGTTCACTTGTCAATTCTAGACCCAACGCGACCTGATACCTAATCCAAACTAATTCTGCAATTTTTGTTATGTTTTGGTGGGGCGAAGGAGAAAATCGCATTTGACATTGAAGGCTACTTTATGGTTGGCTTGGGTTCTGCCGATGACAGTCACATTCACACACATTTTGACACAGGTCAAGACCCCAAGAATTTAGTTTGAAAACCAAGGTATAAGAACGCCACTATGTAATTTTAAAACAGTGATATTTTTTAAAATAATTGAGAATGAGTGTTTTGACTGCGTACAAAGGATATATCTTCCGAAAATTCTCTTAATCAGGTTAATAAGTGAGGGTATTTTTATCAAGAATTAGGTAACTGAACATGAGTTATTTTAAAAAAGCATCACTAAAAACCAATTTCCCCCGAAAATAAAATTTTAAAATAGATGATTTTTTATTAATTGGAAGATGATATCAAATAAAGATATAGGAATATGTTTAGGATAATATCATCAATTTTTTTAAAATAGATAATATTTTATAAATAAAGCTTTCAAATTACAAAGAATTTGGTGACTTAATCTGGATTATATTTTAAGAAAATCACTAAAACCAATTACCCCATAAATTTTGTAACATCCCAGGTTCTGATATTGTAACATCCCAATTTTCCAAATTTGATGTTTACGATTAAGCATGATGTAGATATCAATTTTGGTGATTTTTTTTTTTTTTGGGATTTATTGAAATTATATTAATTGGTTAGCATTCTATATTATTATCTTATTCTAGGGGTGCATTACCTTTGCATTATATTGCCATTAAGTATGTTAGTGTATCTTAGTATTGGTGCCATCAAATAATTGGTTATGAGTTGGTGTTGTTGATGAGGTTCCATGCTTATGAACAATACTATTTTAGAGCTTAAAAAGGGTTTTAGTTGTCTTATTTCCATTGGTTTCTTGTAGAATAGGTATACTATTTTGTAGATTAGCAGTATGGAATACGTGCTCATCAATTGAGATTTTTTTTTTATAATCAGACACAGCAACTGCCGCCACCTCATGTCAAGTTGGCAGTTTGTTTAGCTGCTGTGTCATTGTTTGAGGCAAAAATGGTTTTCGGATTAGCTCATGGTTTGGGTCAAGGGAAGTTTTGAGGTTAGCTTCTGTAATTCTAGCTAAAAATTGTTTTGAATCTCTCTGTGTTGTAATCTCAGATTTATGCAGTAGAGGGTTATGATCCTCTTTCTTCTTCTTCTAGTTTTACATGTCTCTGCAACCTTGGTGGAGGTCCTCTATTGTTATTTCTGCTGAATTGTATAGAGAGTCTTGAAAGCCTAATGGAGCATTGAGGAGCTAGCCTGAACCTCTGCTGTAGAGTTTTTAGTTGAGGCAATTCCTGTAAGTTGTCATGTTAATTATTGGGTTTCAGTTATTATAATTGTTAGATAAATCAGTATTTTTGGGTTGTTAACTTCTGCATCTGGATCAAGTAAGTCATCAATTAGTTTGTTTTGAAGTAAGTAATTTGGTTGTTGAATGTCTAATTATTATACTCATTTGGTTTTTAGCTGATTTATTAGAAGCTTTGTTGAAGTTTTGGAATCATACGGATGCTCTGTTCTGGGTTTTCCATAACAGTTGCAGATAGTTTTATTTTTTGGGGAGGTATTTAGATGTCTTCAAATTTATGCTTTTGTATTATAAATCTCATATTAGTAGCTCCAAAATTAATTTGCCAGATCTAGAATACGTAGGAACTGATTTCAGGTTAATTGGGTTCCTGGTTTGATGTATAAAAATCCTCAAAGTCGGCCATTTAATCATAGAAAATGTATAACAGTCAATTGCAGATGGTTTTGGGAGATATTTAGATGTCTCTAAATTTATGCATAAGTGTTGTAAATCTCAGCTTAATAGCTTCAAAATTTGTTTGCCAGGTATAGAACACATAGGAACTAATTTTAGGTTCAAGGGCTTTCTGGATTGACCTACAAAAATCCTCAAAGTAACACATTTAATCACAGAAGAAAGAAAAGAAATGAAGCAACAGTGTCTCTTGTCCAATTTAAAAGTGTTTAAGTTTCAATACAATATGGATATAGTAATCTGAAAACAGTTATAGATGAAAAAGTTATTGGTAAATTAGTACACAAAACCTCAATAATTAAGTTTTAGTTCAGATATTAGTTAAATTCAATAAATAAGTTCAAAACCCAATAAATAATTACCTTTTAGTCATATTTTGAGAGAAAAATCAAAATTTAAGGAAAAAGTGTTTAAAAGTGATTTTTTTTTGGATTTATGAATTTATTTAAAAATAAGATCAGGTCAATTTAATAAAAGTAAAGAGAAATTTCTTAATTTAGGTGAAATTTAACATATTACTTGAAAGAGAATTTTGGTTATTTTAATTAAAGAATAAGGGACTTGTACATGAATGGTTTTGTGAATGCATGTTTTATTTATTTGCATCAGAGAATCTTAAATCAGATTTTATCGATTATATGAGTATAATAAATTTCAAACAATGATGTTTATCCTTGTTATTAAATATTTCATATAAATTCCACTAGCATGATTCCTAAATTGCATTTATATTATAATAATATTATTTTGAGAAAAATATGCATATTTGAATAGGATGATACACACATGAGTATTCATAGTTTAGATTTGTGTATATTGCACCCTAATTAAATTTGTTTTACCCTGCGATAAGTTTAACTTATCAATAGCGGGTTAGCACTTTACCGGTATGTAAGGTAGAAAAATGAATTTCCCTATTTGATCTCAAGAGAGATCCTTATTATGTTTTGGATATTGAATAGTTTGTGTGGATGCTTAAAAAGATAATTAAAACTTGAGTGTGTGAGGGCTCATCAGTATGGGAGTAGAGGGAGTCGTACTGATTGGAGCGACAAAGCTGGTTGAGTTGAGGATTCCTCCCGGCATGTTTTTGTTTATTTTGTGATGTGAGTCAGTCGAGATGTGTTTCCTCCTAACAGAGCCAGTCGAGACGTTTGATTCCTCCTAGCAGTGTGAGCGATGTGATTGGTACTTCCCGGTAGAAGGGGATTTATCCGAAATGTGTTGTGTGTGGTGATCTTGTGATCCAAGGATTGTGCATCCCAGTCTGAATACTATAGTTGTAGTCCTGGCCGATGTCTATAGTTCCGGCTGGACATTACTTTAATTAGTCTTGTGAATAATATGATATGGTTTATCGGATTAATCGAATTGGTCTGGTTCTAAGTTATAAATTGAATTATATATTCCAGTTGATGATTATTGTAATTCTTCTGAACCTTGTTGTGAATTCATATTATTTAGTGGGATACAGGGTTGTCTCACTTGCACTTGATTACTTGTAATGTATTATGATTTGAGGTATATCCGCATGTGTATTTAATTTATCATATGATGACTTACTGGGATCTCCAATCTCATTTAGTTTATTATATATAGACTGTGCAGATTCCAGAGTGTTAGCAGTTGGTTTCGGGTAGATCCAGATTTAGAGGTATAGCAGTTATCCTCCTTTATTGTATTTATTTGTATTTCATTTCAGTGATTTTACATTCGAAGATTATGATTTCAAGTTAGATATTCTATGAAGTCTTCCGCTTTATCATCATTTGATTTACTGCACTCTGATATATTTGATGAGCATGGATTATCTATTGGTATCAGATGATTGGTAGTGTTCATAGATGAGTGAATTCAGACTTATTGTCTTAAATTTTAATTAAGACCCGAATTTACTTGTCGCCCAACATACCAATTCTAGTAATTTTGTGGTTTAATCCATAAGATATTAGAATTGAACTGGTGTATGTCACAGATATTCTTGTGTTTTGTTGTGTTTGAGATTACTTGAAGTTATTTTGGAATTTGCTGTTAATTATTGAGGAATTTATTGAATTAATTGCAATTAAATATATTTATTAGTTGGATTAATTGGACTATTTGTAATTTATCTCGCATGTTTTAGACGTGGGATTAATTATATTTTGTTTATAGTGATTTTCTATTAATTATCATGTATTTATTTGAGGATTTATTAAGGTTAATTTGAATTTAAGGTTTTTCTTTCTTAATTTATGTAATTATATGTATGATTGCTAATTTAGGACTAACTTGATATTTTATTGGATGAAAAGTATTAAATTATTTTGTGCTATTAATGTACTAATTATTGATATAAAAATTATAATTGTTGCTCTTATAATTAAGCATGTGCAATTTAGGGGTCTTCTTATGGATTGGTGGAGTACTTGTAAAGGGTGTTGGGGAGTAGGACCCTAGTGTACTTTTATTAGTGCTAGGCTTTTTGTTTCTTTCATTCTCATGGTGTTCTATTGCTTTGTAGGGGTTTTCCTACAAGGACAATGCATGGAATCATTTGGTCCTTGTAGGTTGAACTACCTGAAATCATGTCCTGTTGTCAATTTCCAGTACTTGAATTTGAGTATGGCTTTGTTTACACCCTATATGACCAACAAATAAGAAAAGGGCACGTGATGCCTATGTGGCTTATTTAGGCCATGGCATCAAAACACGTAGGCCTTGCACAGTCGGGTAGGCCACATCAGCATGCACACAGAACCAAGAATACAGTTCGAGCCACGCAAGCCAATACGACAAAACCACAAATATCAGAATAGGGTGCCATTGGTCGTTCAAGAGTAACCTATTTTAAGATCGTGGCCGAGCGGTTATCTTTCTGGAACAGAAGACTGAAGACGGCCAACCGCCATAAAGATCGTGCAAGAGTAGGACGTTGAGCAACCGTCCAGGATCGGCTATAAAAGGCACAACTTCGAAGAACTCAGGGACACAATCCATCCAACCGCAACCGGTTATTATATTATTTTGATCATCCTTGATCTTTATCCCATCTCCTACACTGTAACCAGAAGGATAAACTAGGACCTCTCTCACTGCTTCCAGTCGCAGTGACATCTTAGACCCCTCTTTACTCCGATTAACACCAAAATCCTGCCACTGGAGAGTAAGTTGAGGCTGCCCCTGACTCGCAGTTCTGTGTTTACAGAATCCTGAGCAGCCAGTACCGAGACTCGCTCTGATCACGCCAGGTGACTTGTGTATTTTCGGGTAAGAAGCAATCCAAGGTGAACCCCCTGAATTGGCTTTGCTAGCAGCCGCCCCCTTCCTCCTGTACTTATACCCGATTACGGCTATAAGACCAGGACAGGCCTGTCCTACAAGCCCTGTCAGTTTTCTTTTTACTTTTTGTTTCCTTTTTGAGGATTATCTGTTGTCGCTTTCGGCCCTTCGGCCGATTTTATAATAAAGGATTTGTGTGCCATTAGTTGTTTTCGCTTTCAAACACTTACAATAACCCAAACGAAGACCAAACCCCTAGTCTTCATAACATCGCCTGACCGATTTTATTACAGGTGACTTGCAGTACTACTGAACCGATCCCAGTTTAGATTTGGAACAGGTGCCTGGGGTCAGGGCTCAATCCAAAATCATTTGTATCAAACGATACTGGCACACCCGCGTAAAGACACATCATCAACACAGACACGTGTCCACACCGGCCCAATTTCGGAGCAACAGGCTTGTGTTTGGTGAATGTACCTTAGAGTCACCTAAGTTTAAATAGCAAATGTGATTGGGCAAACAAATAGTGATGCTGGTTGCAGTACATGGTTGGTATACCATATTAATCATGTAGAAAACTAAGTTAGCTTCATACTTACTTTTGGAACAGTTGACAGAAACCAAGTATTCTCTTAGTTTTCTCTTCTGTGTTCTTCTTTCCCTTTAGTTTGGCTGAGGGTTTGGAGGAGAGATTCTATAGCAGTATGGGAGCTAAGTTGAGATGGCCTAAGAGTGTCTTGAGTGCATGAGAACTGGGTGGTGTGAGTTGCTTAGTTAAAGAGGAGGTTGAAGCTTTGAGGGGTTGTAATCTGCACACAGAAATTAGTAAGTCCATCAATTATGTTGGTTTTGAATGATAGACTTAATTTCTATTATATGTATTATAGATTAACAAAACATTTGTTTAAATAGCTTAGATTTGGTTATAGAGTTACTGCTGGTGTTTACTGTTCTTGGCTATGACGTGGGTTATTGAAGTTTGACATGCACCTTTAGATTTTAAGTATAATATATATATTGCTTGGAATTCAAAGGATTTGATGTGGCTTGGCCTTATTAAGCTTTGATTTGGTTTCGGATTGATCATGCAAAGCAATACGGATGTTCTATTTTTTTTTAGTTTTCCTTGTTTCAAATGGTTTTGGGAAGTTTTGGAATGTTTGAAAAACTATGCAAACATTAGTGTAAGTTTTAGTTTAATAGCTTAAAAATTATTTTACCAGGTGTAGATTACATAAAAACTGCTTTTAGGTTAAGAGGATTCCTGAATTGATCTAGAAAAATCCACAAATTAGGCCATTTAATCAAAAAAAATGCAGGAAAACATTTGAAAAATAATTAATTTTGAGTACAAAATTTGTATGTTAATCTGAGAACAGTTATATTTAAATAAATATTTAGATTTAGTATATAATGAGATATTTATTGATAAATTAGTGTACTGTACTTAAAGAATTAAGTTTTAGTTTAGATTTAAATAAAATTCAACAAATGAGTCCAAATCCTAATACATAATTATAGTTTAATCAAAATTTGAAAGGAAAATCAAAATTCAATAAAAAAAAGTGTTTAAAAGTGATTTTTAGGATTTATAAATTAATTTAAAAATATGATAAGGTCAATTTAATAGAAGTAAAGAGAAAAATTGTAATTTAGGTGCAATTTAGCATATTGCATGAAAGAGAATTTTGGTCAATTTAATTAAAAATGGGGAATTTGTACGTGAATGGTTGTATGACTGCATGACTCATTTATTTACATTCAGAGAGTCCTAAATCGGATTTCATCGATTATATATGTATAGTAAATTGTAAACAATGATGTTATCTTGTTATTAAATATTTCATGTGAATTCCACTAGCATGATTTCTTAATTGTATTTATTTCTATAGTATCTTGTATTCGGAAAAAAAAATACGCATATTTGAGTAGGTTAACACACACTTGAGTATTTCTAAGTTTGGATTGTGTATGTTGCACCCCAATTAAATGTATTTTTGCCCTGCAATAATATGATCTATATGGGTTAGCACTTTACCGTTATGTAAGGTAGAAAAATGAATTTCACTATTTAATCTCAATGAGATCCTTATTATGTTTTGAATATGGAATTATTGTGTAGATGCATAAAAAGATAATTAAAACTTGAGTGTGTGAGGGCTCATCAGTATGGGAGTAGAGGGAGTCATACTGATTGGAGCGACGAAGCTGGTTGAGTTGAGGATTCCTCCCAACATGTTTTTATTTATATTGTGATGAGAGCTAGTCGAGATGTGTGATTCCTCCTGGCATTGTGAGCAATGTGATTGGTAGCTCCCGATAGAAGGGGACTTACCCGAAATTGTGTGTGTGTGTGTGTGAGACATGGGAAAAAATCAATTTAATGACTTCCTAAATCATCACACGGGATTGGTTAAAAAACACAGAGTCGCTACCATTCTGTTTAGGTGTGAATGGACACCAAAATATCAGATAAGCACAAAAAGGCAAATTTAGGGTAAAAATAACCCTATTAAAAAAACAACCAGAGATGGGTATGGGGATTAGGTTATGAACAGGGGAAGGTGTTAGGCACCCCTATTCATCCACACGAGGTGGTTACCAGGTATTGTTCATGTTAAAATAATAGGAAAAAAGCTTGCTATAAAAATCATGAAAAATCATAAAAAATGTATGGTTTTTTCATACGAATAGCCTGATTGATCCAGAACTTTCAAATATGATCATACCATTCCTAGGATTTCGTGATTAAAATAAAATTGAGATAAAATCAAATAAAACCAATCTAAAGTGAAAACTTCAAAAATCTGACTTCAAGTTAAATTTTGGAAATCTAGAAAATATGATTTTTATAAAATATTACATAATTGAACTTGAATGATCCAGGACATAGATATAGCCCAAATTTCACATTAAATCAAAGAATCAAAACCAAAAATACCCACGTTGATGAAGAACATCAAAAGGGGAGAACTTAGACCGTAGGGTCTTCTCTTAATAATGAAAAAGGACTCACAAACCATATCATGAAACCCTAGAATTTATTTTCAGCCTTCTGAATCCAGATCTATCATATAGATCATAATAGATCTAAGATCTTAGCCTAATATCACAAAAATCACGAAAACAGTGCTGTAGGTGCAAAAGTGTGAAAATCCAATTTTTGGAGAAAGTGGGGATCTCATGCTATAAACATCATGGATTCATATGATTCATTCAAATTCAACATAAAAACCATTAAGACATTAGCAGGATGTCCAAAGCAACCACATCTCACAGATTAGAGCACATGGGGGTCTACCCTACGGATCCACCTGTTCTCTTTTCCCCTAGCTCTCTCTTCACGTTTTACGGCTAGAGAGGATTCTTGAGGTACTTGGAGATAGGTTTGGTGATACAAACACAATCAAAGGCTTTATTCTAAAAAAAAGGAGAAAAACATATATGGGGTTCTATTCTAGGGATCCACCTGTTCCCCTTTCCCCTAGCTCTCTCTTCACCTTTTACGGCTAGAGAGACTCTTGAGGCACTTAGAGGCAGGTTTAGGAATACAGAATAAAAGATGGCCTTATTCTACAGCAATAGAGAAGATCCTATTACTTCTAGAATTGAAGACAGAAAATAAAAGGGAAAAGGGACTTACCTGGATTGAGCAAGCAGAGCAGCAGGGATTCCTCTCTTCTCTTGGAGTTCCTTGGACTTCAAATTTTCGTGTCCTTTTGCTTGAGGAGAGGCCCTCTATTTATAGGCAAACACAGGGGCATGGTTGGTCCAAGGTTTGGCAAGATAGAGTTTCAGATTGAATTAAACACAAGGATAATGCCCATCCATGGCCAACAAGGATATTTCGAACGAATAAAAGATATAATTCTCTCACTTAAAGATATATTGGACTAAAGATAAAGCTCAGAAATCGAGAAAGCATAAAATTCGCACAAATCTAATGTGCCCGTAAATGATTTACGATCCAGTGGTGTCCGTATACAAAATTCGGGCGCACTCAGCCCGTAGATACAATACGGGCAATGCTCAAATTATTGAATTTCATGCATTTTTGGCCTGTTTTAAATCCCAATTACATGTTTTCATTATTTTCTCATTTTGTAGTGCAATATCGGGTGTCTATAGTGTGGTGATCTTATGATCCAGGGGCTGTGCATCCCAGCCTAACTATCATATTTGTGGTCCTAGCCGATGGTTATAGTTCTGGCTGGACATTACTTTGATTAGTCTTGTGATATAATATTATATGGTTTATCAGATTGATTCGGTTTTAAGTTACAAAATGATTTGCTATATTCCAGTTGATGATTATTGTAATTCTTCTGAACCTTATTGTGAATTCTTGTTATTTAGTAAGGGGTCTATTTCTCTCACTTGCACATATTGATTTCTAATGTATCGCGGTTTGGATTATATGGTACATTGTTTATTTAAGTTATATAAATGATGGCTTACTGGGATCTCCGATCTCATTTAGTTTATTATATACAGACTATGCAGATTCCAGAGTGTTGGCAGTTGGTTTCAGGTAAATCCATATTCAAAGGTATAGCAGTTATCATTTTTTATTCATTATACTTAATTGTATTTCATTTAAGTGATTTTACATTCTGAGATTATGATTTCGAGATAGATATTTTATTAAGTCTTCCGCTTTATTATCATTTGATTTATTGCACTCTGATATATTTGATGAGCATGGATTATCTATTGATATCAGATAACTGGTAGTGTTCATAGACGAGTGAATTCGGACTTATTATCTAAATTTTTAACTAAGATACAGATTTACTTGTCACCCAACATACCAATTCTAGTAACTTTATGGTTTAGGCCATAAAATGGTAGAATTGAACTGGTGTATGTCACAAATTTATCACGTAAGAACAACTTAACCATATAAAGTCTCCAATGAAAGATATTGACGTGGAGAAAGAAAGGTCATCAGATAAAGTCTTCATGTCATTTCTTCAATGAACAACTTCATAAAGTCATATAAAGTGATGCTTTGTTAATAGGAATAAATGATTTTAATGTGGGGCCCAAAAGGGCCATTGAAGAAAAAAGGGGATGTCCATGTGGAGGAGAGAGAATGTGGTTTTAATTAAAGATAGTTATGAGTTTCTAAGACTCTGAAAAGATAAGGATTAATCATATATTTTTAATTTAGTTAAAGATAACATTGGAGAAAGGGTCATGTCCACGTGGAGGTAATATATATATTTGAAGAAATTTTTTATTTTAAATAAATTATTTTGACGTGGGGCCCAAAAGAACCATTGGAGAACGAAGAGGATGTCCACATGGACGAGAGAGAATATGGGGTTTGAAGACTCTACTTATATATATATATATATTATTAATCATATAATTTTAATTTAGTTAAAGATAACGTTGGAGAAAGGGTCATATCCAGGTGGAGGTAATATATATATTTGAAGAAATTTTTTATTTTAAATAAATTATTTTGACGTGGGGCCCAAAAAGACCATTGGAGAAGGATATAAAAGTTCGCCCCTACTATCAGCTTGAGCTTTTAGTAGGAATGGTGTTCTACATGGTATCAGAGCCTTAGGCAAACGCCAGGTCCTGGGTTCAAACCTCCACTCCACCCGTTGAGAAAAAATATTCCACATGTATGGCCTCCCTAAAATGGGTTTGAGTCCGGCCCACACGTGAGGGGGAGTGTTAAGGAATATATTAAACATATAAAAGTTCGCCCCTACTATCAGCTTGAGCTTTTAGTAGGAATCCATTCCTACTAAAAGCTTAAGCTGATAGTAGAGGTGAACTTTATGTATTTAATATATTCCTTAACACTCCCCCTCACGTGTGGACCGGACTCAAACCCATTTTTAGGGAGGCCCTACACGTGGAATATTTTTTTCTCAACGGGTAGAGTGGAGGTTTGAACCCAGGACCTGGCATTTGCCTAAGGCTTTGATACCATGTTGAACACCATTCCTACTAAAAGCTTAAGCTGATAGTAGAGGTGAACTTTATGTATTTAATATATTCCTTAACAAAGGAAGAGGATGTCCACATGGAGGAGAGAGAATATGGGGTTTCAAGACTCTACTTTTATATATATATATATATATATATATATATATATATATATATATATGAATATATGATTAATTATATAATTTTAATTTAGTTAAAGATAACATTGGAGAAAGGATCATGTCCAAGTGGAGGTAATATATATATTTGAAGAAATTTTTTATTTTAAATAAATTATTTTGACATGGGGCTCAAAAGGACCATTAATTGGAGAAAGAAGAGGATGTCCAAAGAGAATATGAGGTTTGAAGACTATATATATATATATATATGATGTTGAAATATTAACTTTTTAAATAAAATATAAGAAAATAATTTATTTACTCTGATATAATATAAAATGTTTAAAATAAAATATATATAAACGAGTAATTTATTTATTTATAAAATGTCGAAGTATTTTTTATATACAAGATATATATACATATATTAATGGACTGAGGTCAGTCTAGTGTAGGTTAGGGTTTGGGTTGGGCCGAGCTTAACCCAAAAGCGTATCATTGCCATCCTTACTCGGACGTGTAGGTTCGGGTTTGGATCCAATATAAATCCTTAAGTTGGACGGGGATAGGATTCAAAGGAGGGGTGACAAATGACAATGGACAGGATTCGGGATGGCTCAAGCCTCGTTTCTGGGTTGTTCTTAAAAACTCAATTATAGTTTTCCAAGATACTTTGTAAAAGAAGAGTAGGTTGTTTGGTAGCTGTTTCTTTAAACAAAAAATAATTTGATAAACCAAAAACTTGTTCAAATTGCTTTTGAGTTTTTTTTTGGAAACAAGTGAAGAAAAAACTGGTTTGGTGAAATTTAGTTACAATCAATTATAATTTCAAAAATCAATAAAGAATCCTTTTGATAAGTCTAGTATTGGTAGTGGTGGATGGTGGTTATGATGTTAGTAGTGATGTAGTGCTGGTGGTGGTGGCAATAATAGCAATGGTGATGATCAAGATAGTGATTGTAAGACCTGGTCCAAACCATGATTTCCTCCAAGGTGAAAACTATGACCAGTCAAACTTCCACAATATGAAGGGTTCATGGTGGAAGTATAGGAGATTCTTAGTTGCACACTCATTGGAGGGTAGATAAGAATTTTCATAAATAATAAGTCTAATTAGAAATGAATTAGAATTTTGTGTGTGTGTATATATATATATATCAATACTACTATTAAAAGCATGAACTACCTTGGGTATTTTTTATTTTCAAATACCTAAAATGTCCTTCCCCATTGTCTTTAATCCCACGTATTCCTCTATTTAAGAAGGTTTTTAAATAACAACATAAAAGTAAATTACTAATAGAGTCATTAACTAACTAAACAATCTTTATCCTTTAGAGTGAAAGAAAAATAATAGGATATTACTTATACTTATCATATATTTTTCTATTAATAATAAAATTTCATTTCGTTTCTAAAATTCTATCTAAATATTTTATTTTCACATACGTAAAATGTCCTTCCCTATAATCTTTAATTCAACATATTCATCTATGTAAGAAGATCCTTAAAATAATAACATAAAAGTAAATTACTAATAGAAACGTTAACTAACTAAACAAGAGAGATGTTAATTAATCCCACTAGATAAGTATATATCGTTCATTAATACATTCCTATTAAATTTATATTAATCAGTAAAATAGATTAATTATAAATCCTATAAATATATTATTTTATAAGTATAATTCTTCTGTTCTTGATCGTTAATCCTTAACTAATTAAAAATAAAACTACATAAAAATCGTTAAAATAAGATAAATTACTACTCAAATAGGATTACATATATATCATTAATAATTAATACCAACAAGCTCAAATTAACGTTAATAATAGCAGTATAAAAGTAAATTATATCGTTAATAAAATAATTAACTAACTAAAGTCATTAACAATTTTAACGATTTTAACCCAAAACCATTACTAAAAAAAGATTAACGTTAAAAGTAGATATTTTGACCCAAAATCATTAATATGATTATAATGTTATCCAAAATCGTTAATAAAATAGGATTAACATTAAAACAAAGATTTCAACATTAGGTTTAAAGCAAGAGACGTTTGGGTCTTTTGATTCTGAATCAACGGACAAGAGACGTTAGCATTCTAGAATCAAGCAAAAAGAGACATTAGGCTTTTGAAATAAACCAAATCGATATTAGATAGAGATAAGGAATGTGAGAAGCATTAGCATTCACTTTGAACAATCTAAGATGGGGTTTTTTTGTCATCCCTGTCGCTGCCACTGTAGTATACATTGTCATCCACGTCATCATTGTTGCCACTGTCATGAGTCTAAGGTGTTGCGGCACCGTAGCTTTGGTTTTTTAGTCGCCGTTATCTTTCAGAAATTGCTGGTCGTCGTCACTTTGACATTTGACATTTATTTCTAAGTGGTTGCATTATTCAAATAAAATTAGTTAACGATTCTTATTCTATGCCCGAAATAGCCCAACTTCTATCCCTATTTACATCCCAATCCTAATTGCTTGCTTAATTATGACGAGTAATTGCTTTTAACTTGAATTTCTTATCTTAATTAGGCCTTGTTTGGCGTTCATTTTGGGAACTCATTCCCAAGCTTGGAATGAGTTCTAAGGCTTAAAATGAATTTTGACACGAAGTATAATAAACTATACTAGAATGAAAATGAGAAAAACCATGTATAAGTAGGAACGCCGCTCACCCCGTTTTTAGAATTTAGGAATAAGTTCTACTTTTCTTACAGTGGCAAACTTGTAAATAACATGATCTCTTAACAATGGCATAAATACCAAACCTTAATTCGCATGTTGTAAAGTAGTTTAGCTAATACCAAACCCTAATCCGCTCCTATCGGTTTGGTACAAGGCGGGGCGGGGTTGATCTATTGCATTACAACATGCCAAAACCAGTTTTTTAATATAATATATCAATCAATAATACAAATATATATATATTATAAATAATGTATATTAAAATGCTATTTAAAAATATAAAAATATACTTTAATACAATAAGGTCGGGTCAAAAATGGTAATACCAAATCCTAACCATCAAGCATGAATATGTCTCAAGCAGAATTTATCCTTCTAAAAATTACTTTCATCATGCTTAATTAATGCCTATTTATGATGTGATTTTGGGAGAATTTTTTTTCCCTTTTTCTTATAAGAAAAAGGAAGATTACTACCACCATTGCCCTACAACCAACAACACCATCACCTCATCAGTCACCAACAGCAACACCACCTAAATCATTAAAACGACCACTAACACATGCACCACTGTCACCACTAGCATCACCATGACCACAACTCATAGTAACGATTTTCTAAAGTATCGTTTACCAAAAAATAAATAACGAAATGAATAAATAATTTGCATATCCACCGACCATGTTTTAATAATATTACAAGTGGCCCTTTTGAAAGTAGCAAAAGAAAAAAGACAAAGAATATAATAAAATTGGCGTTCGAAGTTGGCCTGAAATTGTGACGAAAGGGACCGCATAAAAGAAAATGAACAAACGAAGACAAGGAAAAGGTTGAGGGCACTTCAGCTTGACTCTAGCTAGACTTAAGAGTACCATAGCAGTGCTTTCTTCGATCCTCCTGCTTTCAACCGAGAAACCTCATACCAACAATATGCAATTTCTAGTCTACCACTTGTTGCAGCTCCCAATCGCTTGTGCTTTGATCCTCTTCTTTCTTTTGCGAAAAAAGAATGGCTTTCGGAGAGCTACTACTCAGTGCATTTCTTCAGGTGGCTTTGGATAGGTTGGTCCCTCGTGAGTTCAAAGAATTCTCACGCTGTGTGAAGGTCGATTCTGATCTAGAGGAGTTGGAGGAGATGATGCTGATGATTCAAGGCATACCCCATGATACGGAACAGAAGCAGATAAAGAACCCAGCAGTGAGACTCTGGCTTGACAAACTCACACATTTTGCCTTGGACATCCATCATCTGTTGGACGAGGTTGCCACCCATGCCCATCGACTGAAACAGGAGGAGGAAACCCAACCCAACACAGATCAGGTGAGAGAACTTGTCTCTTCTTTTTCAACGAACAGCCCTCTCTTCTTTCTTCAACGAACAGGTCATGCATGCCTTCATTGCTCTGGTTATGGATCGATGAAAGCTTAGAATTTAAAGAACCATTCTAAACGATATAGCATCCTGACCAGAGGTGATTGAGAGATATTTTGTTTGTTATATTTTTATGTTCTCTTTATTTCATCTCTCTTCATTTTCTAGGGTTTATTATTGTTTGAATTGCTTTCGTTTCGTTGTTCATTATTCAACGCACATTCTGAACGAAAGGATTCTGGAATATTATTCTAGCTTCTATACCAAACAGCTCTCTTTCTACGATGGAGTAGCAAGCCCTCTATCTTTATTTTGGGTTTTCACATTCTACCTTCTACCCAACAGTTCCTGATAATCTTCGATTAAGAAGAAATTCAGATCCTGATAATCTGCATGCGATGGAGTAGAGAGGACTCTATCTTGACTCCTGATCATTCCAATCATGACAATCACATCTAGTGGAGAGATTACCGTGGGTGGTTTGCCTATTCTATCGATCTTAAACTTCTAAAGAGATTGGCTTTGGTCCTTTAATTAGCAGCATAATTTTTAGAGTAATCTCTTATATATTTCTTCCTAATTTCTCAAACATGGCGAGGAAGTGAAAAAACAGAGTGCACCAACAAGCATTCTACTGATCATCTTAATTGCGTGATTCAATACTTTCAAATTTATTCACGAACCCAGTGTACCTTTGTCAATGATGTGTTACATTGCTTTAGACTCGTTGTATATATCTGAGGATTACGCATGTACTAGATTCAATTTGCCTTGTTATTTGATAAAAATTTGGCTGATATTAATAAGAACTTGATGAATCTTTTGTCAGATTCCCAAATGCAAAATGATATTCTTTCTCAACCTTGTCTTAGGTTCCAAATATAAGCTTCAAATCAACTCAATTTAGTCATTCTATGCATCTCAATGGGTTTTATCTTCTGAATAAGAATGTTGTTTAGGTTCACCAAGTAGGGTTTCAACCTGCTTGAAATAGAGACAGATTCTAAAGTTATATTCTCTCTGATCAAAGGACTGGATAAAGCACCATGGTCAATAGCTGGGATTATTGTTGAAATCCTGTATCTCAGTAAGCGTTTTGAGTTTTTCTCCATATATCATGTTTTCAGGGAGGCCAACGCAGTGGCTGACACCTTGGTCAATCATGCTCTCAATTTCTTCTCTTGCCTTTGGATTAGGAAGCCCCCCTGATTTTCTATCTAGTATACTCTTTGCTGACTTTTTGGGAGCAACCTTCGTAAGAACTATTAAGATATAATATAATTCTGTGCATTCTTCATCAAAAAAAAAAACTGCTTGAGAGATGCTTTATTGAATATAATTATCATGCTTAAACATCGATGAACTAGGCCTAGCATGTATTAATATAGATGATAGATCTGGGTATCATGATAGATCAGGTAAGGGGAATTACTTATGAGCGGGGGAAGGTGTTAGGCACCCCCACTCATCCGTCTAAGACGGTTGCCACATGCTTACTTATACTAAGGATTGTTTGCTGATCAAAAAAGACAAAGGATGCTTAAAAGTAAGCAAAATGTAAGTGATTATTCCACATGAGTAATCCAATGAGTTTAGACTCTCCTCATGGATATATCACTTTAGAACTTCATGAGTGAAGGAAAATCCAAGTAAAAATTTGAAGCAAAACCAATTCAAGGCAAATCTGAAAAAATCAGATTATGAAAACTTGAAAGCTGCGATTAACCATAACTCACTCAATTTAAATCCAAATCCAATGAAACCAAAGCCATTTGAAAACTGGTATATAGTAGAGTATACAGTAAAAAATTCGGCTCAATCCGATTTAAAACGAGAGAGAAATCCACATTTGAAATCTGCTGTTATAACTCGGAATAAGTGGTGAGTAGGCATTTTCAAAACCTTATTCGTGGAATTTGGCTATATGAAAATCCATGAAAATTGGCATGGAAGAAGCAGGTGGTGCCATCTTTCCAAAGAAAAAAGCTTCACACCAAAATCTATCTAGATGTGGCTTGTGTGCTCTCTTGAACAGGCTTAGAAGACCACAGATTAGCTCTGGACTATGCCAGCGAGCAGCTCTGAGTCAATCAAACACACAATGCACAAATCAAATCAAAATCTACTGAAACCAGCTGGAAATGAAAATAGACTTCTCAAAGAAAACTCAGAAACTGAAATCACTCGAAACGGATTAAAACTGACCAAATGGTGCACCATCAAAGCAGCAAGTTCAGCAATCTGGGCTGAACTGACTTACAGACTTTGAACAGATAGTGTCAAAAATTGGCTCCATAAAAGTAAACCAAATTTTTCAGATATAAACTAGACATGCTCATCTATCACATGTCTCTGGAATCACTCAAAAATTCATCCGGAGGATGAAGTTATAAGCATTCTAAGACAGGCCACAGATGCTGCCCTGTTTTGAAGTTTTTTGAAGAGAAAACCAAAACTAGTGTATGTGTGCAAGTGAATTCGACCAAAACACTTGGAAATCAATAGAAACTATCTCATGAAGTTCTAAAATTCATTCTAAAGCCAATAACCTCAGATTTCCCGTATTAAACATGGAAATCCAAGATCTAGCTTATTTGATGAAAATAGTGAAAAGTGTGTGAATAGGTGGAAATCCATTCTCTAGGAGAAGGCTGGAATCCATTGCTATTGAGAGCAAGGATTCACACAACTTCTCCAGAAGCAAATGCGCAAACATCAGAAAAATCATCCATAGGCTTAAAATAACCAAATAGCATGTTCTTCATCACTTGTAGGTTCTAGGCCTAGAGGATCCATTCCTTCTTCTTTTTCCCAAGGCTCTCTCTTCACGTTTTACGGCTAGAGAGGATTCCCAGGTACTTTGGAAGAGGTTTGGGGCTTCAACAATACACAAAGTGGCCTTACACTACAGAAAGGTAGAAGATGAGAGTGTAAATGTAAAGAGGAAGCTGGAAATGTAAAAAGAGCTTTACCTTGGTAGCTTGAGCCTTTGAGTAGACAATCCAGCAGAGTTCCTCTTCTTCTTGCAGAGCTTCTATGCTTCAAATTGCCAGCCATTTGCAAGAGGAGGACCCCTCTATTTATAGGCCAAGCCAAGGGTAGAAAGGTCCCAAGGGTAGGCCTAAAAACTCTTCTAGATTATTCCAATTCTCCTTAAAGGCTTGAATTGGAGCAACTTAGCAAGTTTCGAAGGGTGAAATAGGGAGTTCAAGTCCCTGAAAGAGAGGTAATATGCGTAAATAAGGATCAGAGATCGAGCAATATCGCAAATCCCCAAAACAGCCAAAACCGCATACACAGTGCGGTTTCCACAAAACCGTCACTATATGTGCGGTTTCTATGCAAATCCGCCTCAACCGCACATATAGGGCAGTTCCAATTCAGTTACGCTCGTCATGATTGCAGTCGACGTGACTCAACGGTCGAAGCTTCCAAAAGCCACGTGGCAGCTCACGCGAGAAGCATGAACATCAACCGTGCTGTGTGTGCGGTCGCAACCGCACATACAGAGCGGTTGAGACCAAATTCTCAGAAACTGTATATTCAGTATGGTTAGCACCACTTTTGAGTGTTTTTGAGTGTTTGACGTATGTCAAAGCTCAAATAAGGCATTTAAGGTTCTTTTTGAAGGTTCTCTTATATTGAGGTGCAATTTGGGGTGTCTACAGGGTTACAAGTTTATTCTTCAATGTTTTTTTTTCTCTCAAATGATTTCAACTTGTATCATGTGGATTTTCAAGACTTCAATGATTTAACCTAAGGTTGGTTTTTCAAGTTTAGCTTTAGGTTGAGTTTATTTTGATTTTTTTTATTCAATCATGAAACCCTAGAAATGGTGTATTCATATGGAGGGTCCAAAATTGATTAGGTCATTCATATGGAAGTACCATACATCCTTTTTGTTCTTTTTTTTATACTTTTGATTGAGTTTTACTTGCAAGCTTTTCTTAAGCATGAGTAGTACTTGACAACCACCTTGTGTAGATGAATAGTGGTGCCTAACACCTTCCCTTATTCATAACCTAATCTCCTTACCCATCTCTGGATTTAACCTTGAAGTCGAGTTACTTTTGACTCTTTTTTTACTTTTATGATCATTTTAGTGTCCATTTACACCTAAAATGGAATGGTGGCGACTCCTTCATTTTGTAAACCCCGTGTAATGAATAGAAAGTCATCTAGGTGATTTTCCATGTCTCACAACTGGCGACTCCGCTGGGAATCTGTGGATTTAAGCCATGATTTGAGTATTTGATCATGCTTTTCTGTCATTTTGAGTGCTTGCTGTTTTGTTTATTGGGCATGATTGGTGTGTGTTAAATCTGATTTATTGGTTCGAGACTTAGGAAGATAGAAACATGTTTAAATCTGATTTACTTGGTTATGTCTAGAAACATGTTTAGGAGGCTTATTTTGCTAAATCATGTTTACTTGGTGTATTTTCATAATAGCATGCTTTAATTTAACCATGTTTTGATCAAGAGTATGATGAGCATGTGGTCTAAAGGTTGAATAAATGTTTTGAATTTTTCAAGCATGATTGATTGTTTCTTTGTATAATATGATAACATGTCCATATGCTTGTTTGATGTTTTGTATGAATGCATGGTTAACATGAGCATGACTAGGTTATTTTATTACCTTGTTTACTTGTGAATATTTCCAATATGATTTCATATATGCCTTGGTTTGTGAATGTGCTTGGCTGCGAAAAAGAGTGGCAAAGGGGTAGGGACGTTGTGAATGTGACCTATTTTTTTTGCAAATGCACATGTGACCATTTTTTTTTTTTACACAGCATACCCATCACCTATAGGAAATTGAACCCGAATGTGTGTAGCTTGGCACAACGAGGTCGTTACTTCGGAAAGCAAAAGTGAAAACATTCACCTTAGAACTTTGAGCTAATGATGTGATGACATTGTGGATCTTTGATTCTGGTCATCACTAGGCTTGAGATCTAAGTTGCCATTAAGCCAAAACCCAATACCCCTACGATTGAAGGTAGAGAAACACGTTTTCAGCTAAAGTAAACAATTACGATGGGGGAAATAGGTTTATAATTGAGGGAAGACCGTTTGCATGGTTCACAAGGCCAAGGTATGATATGGATACCATATTGAAGGTAAACACAAGGTAACAAGGTAATCGTAGGTTTTAGAATTACCTTCATATCATGTAAAGTAAGTGTCATGGTGTCCATATGTTTGGGATAGAATTTTTCCAATGAAGTACTGTATCCTAAGATTGATGTATCCTATAGGAAGAGTTTTAACTCTTCTTAGAATTCATCCTGCCCAAATCAATATAGGAGGCAACCTAATGTCCAAAGTCCATGCATATGGTGTCAAATTGTGGAGGGAGCATGTGCCCTCCTTTGTTTGCATAGTACTGACTCTCTTTTTGCAGGAAATTCAAAGGGAAAAACATGAAAAAGGTGCTGGTACAGAAAGGCAATACTTGTAATTAGCTTAGGAATTTTCTTTTCTTTTGAAAGCCCAAGAAGGCAGAATTTGTAATTTTATTTCAGCCCAAGAAAGCAAATTTGTAATTTTATTTCAGCCCTTGAAGGCAAAGCTGTAATTTATTTGTTCCTTTCATATGTATGTTCTTGTTGAAGACACTGAAAATCATGTGTACATGTTTGTTATACATTTTTTATTAATTCTATGAGGATCATGGGTATTCATGCATTTTTTGCAACAATAAGTGTCAAAGTCCAATTTGGGACAGTTTAGAAGCCTTTCAATGGTGAACAGTATGTTTGGATGAGCAATCAAATTAATCAAATCGATTGGAAAACAAAAAAAAATGGAAATATGTCCGTAATCTGCACTCAATATGCGGATTTAGCCTGACCATAGTTGTTATGCGGACAAAGCTTGGCCACAGTGTATATACGGTCAAAACTAAACCGCACTGAGTATGCGGATTATGGCTTTAAATGAATTCCAGCAACTTTAACAAACAGATTTGATTCTCCTAATCTTTAAGTGATACAAACAAATAATAAAGACTCCAATAAGGGTAAAAGGCATCCAAATTCTTCTAAACTCACTTAAATCAAAAGGTTAAGCTCATTTTAGGAAATTTTTACCTAATTTGAACATGTAACTTAAAGAATGGAAGTGATAAAGGAGAAATGTGTTTGAATCAAAATACACTTCAATTGAACTTGAAACCACATCAATGTTTCAAAAATATGTTCTTGAAGTGTAATCTAATGGGAGAATGAGGAAAAAGGATTTCAAATCATATAATCTCCAAGGTTTGATAAGAACAATCCAAGTTAAAAATATGTTCTTTAATAAGAGTATTTAAAATTTTCAAAGGATTTTTCTTGAAAAGCAAGGTGATTGTCAAACCATAGGGTTTGACAGTGAGGCTGCTGACCTCATCAAAATCATTAAAAATAGTGAATTCAATGTTTTTGATCAATTAAACAAAGTCCTGGCCCAGATTTCAATACTGGGATTATTGCTGAATTCTGAAAAGCATAGGGATTCTTTATTGAGGGTACTTCAGGGTGCACACGTGCCTAAAAGCATTGAACCAGACCAACTTGGTAGGATAGTTGGGCAAATCCTTTCTCACAATGTCATATCCTTTTCTGAAACTGAGATTAGCACAGCTAGATACCACCATGTGGATCCTTTGCACATAACTATGCTTTGCAAGGGTAGCATGGTAGCGCGTGTTTTAATAGACAATGGGTCGGCTTTGAACGTTTGCCTATTAATTACTTTTGTGAAGCTTGGTTTGGAACAAAATAAGATCAAGCAAAATGGGAGGATCATAAGGGCTTTTGATAGCTTCAAAACACACTCCCTAGGGGCGGTTGAACTGCCGATCACTATTGGACCATATATCTTCAGCATGACATTCGAAGTGATAGACATACCGGCGGCCTTCAACCTACTCCTAGGAAGGCCGTGGATACACACGGCTAGGCCCATACCATCTACCCTCCACTAGAGAGTGAAATACATCAGAGGGCAAAAGGTGATAACGGTCCTAGCTGAGAACTTGATTCCTCCCATGGTGTCTCCTAATGTACCATACATCAATATTGAAATGAATGCTGACAAAATTGCATTCCACTCTTTTCAGTTTGAAACTGTCAATTTCATACCCGGGGTGTATCAGGATAAGAAAGAAAGGAAGACCAGTGCTGAAAAGATGGTGGAAAAGATACTGAGAAAATACAATTTCCATCCAGGGAAAAGTCTGAAAGTTAACTTGCAAGGGAGGTTGGAACTAGTAAAGGTGAAGAAATTAATCCCTAAAGCAGGATTGGGGATGAATCTAGGAAAATGGAGAAGACTCAAACAGAAAGAAGAAAGAGAGAGTGGAAGAAGGAAGAGTCAAGAAAATTCCCTCATCTAAGGGAAACTTTTCCAAAGCCTTCCTGTACGATTCAGTTGTCTCCTCCCACAGATCAGTTAAAGCCTCCATACCTTAACATTAATCCCTTTAAGAGACCATACGTTCCAACCTTGCAACCATATATCCCACCTTCCTCAACTCCAGCACTTGGCAAGCCCGAGTCACAATAGAAAAAGCAGCGGGATTTCAATGAACATGTAGGGGCTTTCTTCGCCATGGCTGAAGGTGAAAGAGCTGTAGACACCCCAAAATTGCGCTGGGAAAATGATGAATAATTGGCAAAAATCATTCTTTCCTTTGAAACCAGCACAAAAATTCAGATTTAAGCATTTTTTTCTTGTATCTGACAACTCAGGTCGGATACAAGCATATCTTTTTATATCCGACACAAGTCGTCGGATGCAAGTAGGTATTATTGTATCCGACGACATATGTCGGATACATATAGGTGTCCTTGTAGCCGACCTGAGTTGTCGGATACAAGGGTTTTGCTCAAAATTAGGGTTTTCCGAGAGTTTTCACTTTTTACCATCATATCCCTCATTTAAGGGGTGGAAATCTCAGAAATAGACTTATGGTTAAGTGTGGGGGACTCTAGACATCATTTTGTGTCTAGCATCATGCAAACCCTAACCCTAGCCTTTGCCTATAAATAGGAGGCTCCTCCTCAAGCAAATGGCCAATAAGTTGGAGGTTGAAGAGCTCCGAGTGAAGAAGGGAACCGCTGCCGCACTGCTTCCAAAAACCCAGGTAAACCTAAATCCCTCTTTATTTTTCTGTCTTTACATTCTAGGGTTAGTTCTTTTCTTCTACTTTTCTGTAGAATAATGGCCTAATCTTTGTGTATGCGGCCCCTTCCTCTATTCAAAGTACCTCAAGACTCCCTCTAGCCGTAAAACGTGAAGACGGGATCTAGGGGAAACGAGACTGAGGATTGATCCTTAGTGTTAGAACCTTTTTGAAAAGCCTTTTGATTCTATGAAAACCGTTTCATACTCAAAGTACCCCAAGATTATCTCGAAGAACTGTAAAACGGGGAGAGAGAACTAAAGGAAACTAGAATGGAACGGAACCCTAGGTTGTTTAGAACCCCATTTGATTGATATGAATGCTATATGTTGTTACACTTGAAGAAATGACTTTTACACATATACACATATTGCACTTGTTTTTTGTCGGAATCGGCTTGTATTTCGAATCTATTGCATTCATTGTGATAGATTTGAAATAAATAGCCCCAAGCAATTCTAGGATATATCTCAATGATTTTCAAAATGATTTCAAGCAAGTTCTTTTTGAGTATTGAAGACCTCTAGGTCTAACCTCTCGGTTTTGGGCATTTTTGCTCCATTTTAGGGTTTTGGCATATTCTTTCCAATCGGAGATTCTTTCCAATCGGAGAGAATGGTGAGCCAAACTTGTGCCCTATTTCTTCCTGGAGATTCTTCAACACTTTTTCAAGTGATTTTGATTTATATTGCACGGATCACACACACTTGATCACCGTTTTGAATTGATTTTACTTGAAAAGGTCTAAACTGGACAGCAACTGCACCCTAACTTCGGACACTCATAACTTCGTACACTCATGGGAAAGGTGAGGCTGTCTAGTTTATGTCTGTAAAATTTCATCAATTTTTATGAAGGGGATTTTTGATACCATTCAGTCGAAGTTGACAGGACAGTTCAAGTCCGATTGCTGAACCTGTCACTTCGAATCAGCACCATGTGTTCGTTTTAAGTCCGATTTGAGTGATTTTTGTTTCTGCGTTTTCCTTCGGAAGTCTAATTTCAAATACAATTGGTTTCATAATTTTTTGATTCCATTTGTGTCGTGGGTAACAGATTTACTCAGAACTGCTCAACAGCACATTTCTGGGTTAATCTATGATCCTCGGGGCCTGTTCGGGAGATCACCCAAGGCACATCCGGATGAATTTTTGTATGAGGCTAGTTTCATTTGAAAGATGGCCCAACATACTTAATTCCTGCCAAATTTCATGGATTGATAGGGAGCCAATTTTTCTAAATGAATTTCCAAAGTTGCCCACTTGTTACTTTTAACAATTTCCAACAGCAGATTTCAAAGGAGCATAACTCCTAGGATTTTAACCGGATTTGATTGAAAATTTGCATGAGTCTTCTATTTATCATAATATTTCAAATGGATTTTGTTTGATTCAATTTAAATTAGATTTGAATGATTTCAAGACAAATGGCTCTAGCTTTTATCGAATTTTTCGGATTTGTCTCAACTTGGTTTTGTTCGAGTTTTGCTTTGATTTCCATTTAATGGTGATGTCCCAGAAGTGATACTTACATAAAAGAGGATATGGAATTCATTGGATTTCTCATGTGAAAGTATCATATATTTGTTTAATCCTTTTTCAAGGTTTTTGATGATTTTAGCAAGCTTTCTTATTTTTTTGAACATGAACAACCTTTGGCAACCACCTTGTGTGGGTGAGCGGGGGTGCCTAACACCTTCCCCCGTTCATAATCTAATCCCTTTACCCATCTCTGGATTTTAGTTTCAAGTAGAGTTATTTTTACTCTAGTATTTGCCTTTTTGTTCTTTTGGATGATTTTTGGTGCCCATTCACACCTAAAAATTGAATGGTGGCGACTCTCCCATTTTCGTTGAGCCTGTGTGATGACGGAGGGAATCATCTCGGTGATTTTTCCATGTCTCACAAGAGCAGAAGAAGATAATGTGTTGCCTTTCATCGATTGGGCAGCAGGACAAATCCCAGATGAGGTCATGTTTGGATTAAGATCCACAGCAGAAAAGAGCAGTACAATTCATCCAGTCATGGTGGTCTCGGATTCAGTACCAAAGGAGCAGGCTTGTACTATTTCCCCTGCTCCAGAAGAATTTGTCTTGAATAATTGGGAGGAAACTCCCCTTACCTTTGAAGCCGCATTTAGTTGGCAAACAAACGCGGCCTCCAAAAAAAACTCCATTAGTGGAATGCCCTTTTTCCTGAAGGTTTTAATGAGCCTTCATCTTCAGGAAAAGCTTTCTCTGAAGGCTCTCAAAAAACCCAAAAAGATTTTTTCGTTTTTTCTAGAAAAATTAAATCTTTCTGTGGACACCCCAAATTGCACAAACAATCATCAAAAATCATTATCTCCTGGAAAGCCAGCACAGAATTTGAAGAAAATAAGCTTTTACCTGTATCCGGATACTCATTCCGGATACAAATACCCCTTCCCGTATCCGGATACTCATACCGGATACTTGTGGGCCTTAGCGTATCCGGTACCATGTACCGGATACCTTAAAGCCCTTTGTTATCCGGCCTGATATACCGGATACCTTAAGTTTGCTCAAAATTAGGGTTTTCCGAGAGCTTTTCACTTTTACCATCATGTCCCTCATTAAATGAGGGGAAATCTCGGAAATGACCTTAGGGTTTAGGTTGGAGGGGTTCTAGACATTAAGTTGTGTCTACCAATGACCTTAGCCCTTGCCTATAAATAGGAGCCTCCTCCTTGAGCAAATGGCACACAACTCTTGTTTTGAATTCTCGCAAAGAAGAACTCCAAGAGAAGAAGAAAACCGCTGTGGAATCGCCTCCAGCACTCAGGTAAGCCTCAACTTTTCTTTTTATTTTCTGTCTTTACATTCCTAGATCTAGATCTCTTCTTCTACCTTTCTGTAGTGTAAAGCCTTGTTTGTATGTGTGGAAATCCTTCCCCGGCTCAAAGTATCTCAAGACTCCCCTAGCCGTAAAACGTGAAGGCGGATCTAGGAGAAACGAGACTGGGGATTGACCCTAGTGCTAGAACCCATGTAGCGTAAGGCTTTTTGATTGATTGTAAACCGTTCCATATTAAAAGTACCCTTGATTATCTTAAAGAGAACAGAGGGAAACGATAATGGAACGGAACCCTAGGCTATGCTAGAACCTATTTTGTTGAATCTATATGCATGTGTATGGATCTTGCTTGGTTTTTTCCACTTTTGCACACATATCACTATTTTGGCGGGATAGGTTCATATTTGGGATTTATTGCATTTATTGTGATAAAACTCAAATAAATGGCCTAAATCAATTCTAGAGTGTTTTTAAATGTTTTTCAAAGGTTTTGGATTCATATCACACGAATCTCACACACTTTGTCAATTTTCGGATTTGATTTTCTTCAAAAGTGGCTTAACTTGACAGCACCTGTACCCCTAGTTCGGACGTCCGTAACTTCATCATCCGGATGAATTTTGAGGCGATTCCAGAACCATGGGAAAGGTGAGGCTGTCTAGTTTATGTCCACCAAATTTCATGATTTTCTATCTAGCCGATTTTTGACACCTCTCTGTCGAAGTTGAGTGGACAGTTCAGGTCCAAGTACAGAACTTGTCACTTCGACGGACCGCCATGTGTTCGTTTTAAGTCCGATTAGAGTGATTTTTGTTTCTGAGTACTCCTTTATGAGTCTATTTTCAAATCCGGTTGGTTTCATAATTTTTGGATTCCATTTGAATTATTGGTAGCCGATTTACTCAGAACTGCTCATTTGCATTTTTCTGGGTAAATCTGTGATCTTCGGGGCCTGTTCGGGAGACCACCCAAGGCACACCCGAAGGGATTTTTGTATGAGGCTAGTTTCTGTTGAAAGATGGCCATACAGACTTCAATCACACCAAATTTCACGGATTTCTATGTAGTGGATTTTTCTAGACAATTTTCCAAAGTTGCCCACTTACCACTTTTAAAAATCCCCAACAGCAACTTCAAAGGAGCATAACTCCTAGATTTTTCATCGAAATGAAGTGAAATTTTGTATGAGACTCTTATTTACCCTAATCTTTCAAATGGATTTGGTTTGGGTCAATTTAGAATTGGATTTGAATGATTTTAAGGCAAATGGCATACTTTTTACCAAATTTTCCGGATTTGATTTAACTTGGTTTTATGCAACCTCTACTTTGATTTCCATCCTTTGAGATATTCCAGAAGTGATATTGACATAAGAGAGGATCTAAAATCCATTTAGATCTTCATGTGAAAATATCATACATTAATCCTTTTTCAAGGTTTTCTATGATTTTTAGCAAGCTTTCTTACTTTATTTTTTGCATGAACATACACTTGGCAACCACTTCGTGTGGATGAATGGGGGTGCCTAACACCTTCCCCCGTTCATAATCTAATCCCCTTACCCATCTCTGGACTTGATTTTCAAGTAGGGTTATTTTTATCCTAGAATTTGTCTTTTGGGCTATTTTTGCCTACTTTTGAACTCTTTGGTGTCCATTCTCACCCCAAAATCATGAATGGTGGCGACTCTCCCAATTTTTGCGTTGAGCCCGTGTGTTGACGGAGGGACGATCACTCCGGTGATTTTTTCCCATGTCTCACAACTGGCGACTCTGCTGGGGACTTGTGGATTTAAGCCATTTTGTGTTTATTCATGCTTTTTCATCACTTTTGAATGCTTGCTATTTTGTTTGTTTTATTTGTGCATAATGTTGTATTCTAAATCAGATTGGGATGCTTTTGAATTTTATATGAATCAAGTCATGTATGTTTTGCTTGATGTTGCCTAAAGGTTGATTTAGGAAAAGCCTATCTTGAAGCATGATTTGGTTGTATTTGGTGATAACATGCTCTAATTTGAATTTTGAATACCATGGTTTGAATATGAGAATTAGTAGCATGAAATCTAGGAGTTCAGAATTTTTGGGTATTCAAACATGATTCCTATGAAGCATACTTTTTGTGCTTAAAAATTTTTTTGTTATGCCATGCCTTTGATTTGGGGTATAGGGGAATTCAATTTGAGCATGAAAACCCAAGAGCATGAAATCTGGAATTTTAGTGCACATTGTGGTTTTTTTTAGTATGTTCACCAATATACCATGTCAAGTAGTTCTAAACTTTTAGGCATTAATTTGGGGTATAAAGGATGCACTTTTGGGCATGAGAAATCTGAAAATTTTAGTGCATATTTCTGGAGATTTTAAAGCATATTTTACTTCATTGAAACACTTTTGAACCATGCCAAGTAAGTGCTAAAATTTTAGGCTTCAATTTGGGGTAAATGGTACACTTTGAGCATGAAAAAGAGCATGAAAATCTGGGATTTTAGGGAATGTTTTTGAGTTTCAAGCATGCTTACATGAGTTGATGGTTGTTTGCACAAATAACATGTTTTGTATAACACTTTTTGGGCATGTAATATTTTTTGTGCATATTTGGTGCTTGCTTGCTTGTATTTAGCTTCATTATTTTGTCATATATGCCTTGGCTTGAAATTGAATGCATGGCTACGAAAAAGAGTGGCAAGGGGCTGGGACGTTGTGAATGTTACCACAATTTAAAATTGCACTTGAGCACTTGAAACAATTTGCACAGCCTACCCTTTACCTATTAGGAAGTTGAACCATGAATGTGTGTAGCTTGGCGCACCGAGGTCGTGACTTCGGAAAGCGAAAGTGAAAACATTTACCTTAGAATTTGGGTCAATGATGTGATGACAATGGGATCTGTGATTCGATTCCGGGCATCACTAGACTTGAGTTCTAAGTTGCCAATTAAGCCAAAACCCAAAAAAAACCATACGCTTGAAGGTGGAGAAACACGTTTTCAGCTAAAAGCACACAATTGCGTTTGGGGAATTGGGTGTAAATGTGGGAATGCCGTTTGCATGTTTTACAGGCCAAGGTATAATGTGAATACCATATTGAATGAAGGTAATACAAGGTGGCAAGGTAAAGCCATGTCCTTTTCTTAAATTTGGGGAATTTTGCAAGTATGATGTCCAAGCCCAATTTGGGGGGCAAGTTTTGAAGGTCAAATTAAGGTGAACATCAATTGGGAATGAAAAAAAATCAAATCTGGTGAAAAAATGAGTCAAAAAGGGCCATTTCGGCAATAACCGGCAACTCAGGCCGGTTAATAACAACCCTGTTCATATCCGGTATATATTTCCGGATAAAAAGGCATATGCGTCAATCCGGTTATGGTAACCGGATACAATAAGGCATATTATTATCCGGAATGTTATACCGGATACATTCAAAAATGCACAAATTGACTTTTCAGCCCAAGTTTTCAGAATAAAATGCCTAAAACACTGTGGATAATCCTTAGGCACCCCGAAAAGAACATAAGAAATTTTCCCAAAAATACAAAATCAAAGAAAAAAAAAACAAAAAAGAATAAAATAAAATATTCTTTCAGGATTTAACCTAAGTTTGAAAATCAAAGAGGAAACCAAGGTGTCATATTTTTTGACACCAACTCAACTCAAACATGTGTCAGTCAAACTCTGGAACTTGAAAACTGAGAAAATTCAGCAAATTTGAAGAAGAAAAAAAAACCTTTGGTTGGTTATTTTTATCAATCAAATCAAAAGAAAAAAGTGGGACACTTGGAAGCCCTAGAATATCCCATGAAAACCTGGGTTGGTTATTTTTATCAATCAAAAATGAAAACCTTTGGTTGGTTATTTTTATCAATCAAATCAAAAAAAAGTGGGACACTTGGAAGCCCTAGAATATTCCATGAAAGCCTTGGTTGGTTATTTTTATCAATCAAATCCAAAAAGTGGGACACTTGGAAGCCCTAGAATATTCCATGAAAACCTTTGGTTGGTTATTTTTATCAATCAAATCAAAAAAAATGATGAAAACCTTGGTTGGTTATTTGTATCAATCAAATCCAAAAAGTGGGACACTTGGAAGCCCTAGAATATTCCATGAAAACCTTTGGTTGGTTATTTTTATCAATCAAATCAAAAAAATGATGAAAACCTTGGTTGGTTATTTTTATCAATCAAATCAAAAAAAAGTGGGACACTTGGAAGCCCTAGAATATTCCATGAAAGCCTTGGTTGGTTATTTTTATCAATCAAATCCAAAAAGTGGGACACTTGGAAGCCCTAAAATATTCCATGAAAACCTTTGGTTGGTTATTTTTATCAATCAAATCAAAAAAAATGATGAAAACCTTGGTTGGTTATTTTTATCAATCAAATCAAAAAAAAATGAAAACCTTTGATTGGTTATTTTTATCAATCAAATCAAAACATTTGTGGGATACTTGGATAGAGTAGTCCAAGACACCTTTGGTTGGTTATTTTTATCAATCAAATCAAAACATTTGTGGGATACTTGGAAGCCCTAGAATATTCCAAGACACCTTTGATTGGTTATTTTTATCAATCAAATCCAAACATTTGTGGGATACTTGGATAGAGTAGTCCAAGACACCTTTGGTTGGTTATTTTTATCAATCAAATCAAAACATTTGTGGGATACTTGGAAGCCCTAGAATATTCCAAGACACCTTTGATTGGTTATTTTTATCAATCAAATCAAAACATTTGTGGGATACTTGGATAGAGTAGTCCAAGACACCTTTGGTTGGTTATTTTTATCAATCAAATCAAAACATTTGTGGGATACTTGGATAGAGTAGTCCAAGACACCTTTGGTTGATTATTTTTATCAATCAAATCAAAACATTTGTGGGATACTTGGATAGAGTAGTCCAAGACACCTTTGGTTGGTTATTTTTATCAATCAAATCAAAACATTTGTGGGATACTTGGATAGAATATTCCAAGATACCTTTGGTTGGTTATTTTCATCAATCAAATCAAAAAAAAATGAAAACCTTGGTTGGTTATTTTTATCAATCAAATAAAAAATTTGGGACCCTTGGAAGCCCTAGAATATTCCAACTCAAAACAAAACAAAAAAAAAATATCTGGATTGGTGTTCACCTAACCTACTGGTTTACATGTATAGGGGTGTGACTCAAGATAAATGGAAGCTAACATGTTTTATTCATTTTTTTCCTCAGGTACATTCAACCCAGGTACACTTGCAATCATTGCTCCAGTAACTAGATCCAAAGCCAGAACAATGAATACTGAAGAGAACCAAGCCCAAGCTACCGTCCCTGCTCAGGACTTTACTCAACTGCAGGAACAGGTGGCCGGTCTGGCCAAAATGCTGGGGGACTTACTGGCGGCTCAAGCCCAACAGGCCCAAGCCCAGAACCAGGCATCTATTTCTCATCCGGCACCGCCACTCAGGCTTACATTCCGCCTCCGGTTCAGCCCATGCCTGAGCCCATTTCTGAACCAGTCCCTGAACCCATTCTGATCAGGGAAAATATGGCGGAGTCTGAGAAAGAGCAGGAAAAAGAAAAGGCCAGAGATGAAATGGAAAAGAAAATGCTGCTGAGGATAGAAAGAATCCAGGCAGAGCTGAAAGAGGTGAAGGGGGGAGGCAGCCATGCAGGCACCACCTTCGAGGACCTGTGCATGTACCCGGACGTCTGTATACCGGCTAAGTTCAGGTGCCCGGATTTTGACAAGTTTGATGGCACGGGCTGCCCATTAAGCCATCTGAAACTATACTGCGGGGCCCTGTGCCAGTTTGGCCGGGACGATGGAATACTGATCCAGCTCTTCCAGAGGAGTCTGACCGGGTCAGCCCTTAGGTGGTTCGCTACAGTGGACCATGGAAGAATCAGGAGGTGGAAGGACCTAGCAGACGCTTTCTTGGACCAATACAAGTTCAACTCTGAGATCGTGCCGAACCGGTACGACATGATGAGGATGACCAAGGGCAAAGAGGAGCCGGTACGGCAGTACGCCAAGAGATGGAGAGAGGCCGCCTCCCAGGTCAGGCCACCTATGCAAGAGCCGGAGATGATCTCCACATTCATGGGCACACTGGGGCAGCCCTTTTACAACCATCTGGTGGGCCAGATCACCACCAACTTTGCAGCCCTGGTACAGGTAGCGGACCGGATCGAGGAAGGGGTCAGGTCAGGACGACAGATAGACTACTCTACTCTTACTGGGCAGTCTGATTCCTCTGCCTCCATGGCCCAGAAGAAAGGGGCCGGGTTTAAAAAGACGGGGGCCCGAAAAGAAGGGGAGGTGAACCTGGTCCAGGCTCCTCCAGCCAAGAAGCCACTGCACGTCAACATCTCGGCACCCCAACAGGCCCAGCAGGCCCAGCAGTCGTACCAGACCCCGCTGAATGTCAACTTCTCTCCCTCTGTGCCAGCTAACACAAGGAAGACTTTTTCTAAGGAGGAGCGGGATGCCTGGTTCGCAGCAAGAAAGAACCGGGTTTTCACCCCTCTACCCATATCTCTGTCCCAACTACTGCCAACCCTGCTGAAAGGGGAATACTTGACTCTGAAGAAGCCTAACCCGAATGCCACCAGGGGAAGAAATTTTGACACATCGGTCACCTGTGACTTCCACATGGGTGCACCGGGGCATTCTACAGATACTTGCTGGGTATTGAAGCATGCGGTCCAGGACCTGTTGGACCAGAAGGCTTTGGTCTTCAACACTGCTGCACCGGCCCCGTCCGGGAATGATATTGGGCAGAATCCTCTGCCTTACCACAATGGGGCAGGCCCATCCAACTCCATCACTGCCATATCCACCACCAGAAGGGCCTTTGACCCATCACAGCTCATAGCCCCTGTGGGGACCACAGTCCAGGTCCGATTTTTCCCAGAGGAGGAAGAGGAGGAGATCAACATGGTCTCCCAAAAAAATAATAATCTTGCTGCTGAGGACATAAGTTCCTCTCTAAACCGGGTCTCTTCACTCATGGCCCAGATGAATACTGCAAGACCCCCATTGGTCTTCAATTGCAGTCCACCCACTTATTCCCCATCCAAGCCGTCTAAGGCTCCACTGGTCATCAATCTTGACCCCACCACTGCTTCCATCACTTCTTCTGTCCCCACCAAATCCAAACTTCAACCCCTGGTTGTAAATGTGCAGCCAGCCCATACTATCCCTAAACCGGCCCATACATCCCGGTCCAAACTCCAGCCACTAGTGGTTGACATCCCTAAATTAGCCTATTCAGAGGCCGCTGTACCATGGAACTACAGCGAGGGAATCACGGCTACGGTTCCAATGGTCAGGAACCAGAACCAGGAGGAAGTGAACCTCATGACGAGGTCAGGGAGATGTGCAGGGGGTGAAGAGAAAGAAAAAGAGACAGAAGTGGAAAAAGAAAAAAAAGAAAATGAAGAAAAAAGAAAACAGAAGGGAAAAAATAAAATAGGAGAAGACACCCCCCAGGGTGCAGAAAATGAGGCATCGGACCTCATAAAAATAATCAAGAAAAGTGAATTCAATCTTGTGGATCAGCTAAACAAGGTCCCGGCCCAGATTTCAATACTGGGCCTTTTGCTGAATTCCGAAAAGCACAGGGATGCATTGTTGAGGGTGCTGCAGAGTGCACACGTATCTCAGACAATTGATCCAGACCAGCTTGGTAAAATGGTTGGTCAAATCTTGTCACATAATGTGATAAGTTTCTCAGAGGGTGAGATCAGCCCAGGTGGGTGTTATCATGTGGACCCTTTGCACATCACTGTGCTTTGTAAGGGCTGCATGGTTGCACGGGTTTTAATTGACAACGGGTCAGCGTTAAACGTTTGCCCGTTAATCACTTTTACCAAGCTGGGGCTGGACCAGTCAAGGATAAAACGAAATGGGCGGATAGTAAGGGCTTTTGATAGCTCCAAGACCCACTCCCTAGGAGAGATTGAACTGCCGGTCACAATTGGGCCGAATATCTTTAACATCACATTTGAAGTGATGGATATACCCGCAGCCTTCAATCTGCTCCTAGGAAGGCCGTGGATACATTCGGCTAGGGCAATACCATCCACGCTCCACCAAAGGGTGAAATATATAAGAGAGCAAAGGGTGATAACAGTCCTAGCTGAAAACTTGGTGCCGCCCATTGTGTCACCTGATATACCCTTGATTAATGTTGACCTAACTGTCGACAAGATTGCATTCCACTCATTCCAATTTGAGGCGGTAAATTACATACCTGGGGGGTGTGAGAAAAGGAAGGAAAAGGGGACCACTGCAGAAAAGATGGTCAAGAAAGTGATGGAGAAATACCACTTTCACCCAGGGAAAGGCCTGGGGATCAATCTGCAGGGGATGGTGGAGCCAATCACGGCTAAGAAACTGATCCCCAAGATAGGGTTGGGCTTCAAGCCCAGAGGCTGGAGAAGAATGAAGCATGAAGAAGGGGAGAGCAGAAGCAAAGGAGAACTCCCTCATTTAAGGGAAAGTTTCCCTAAACCCGCTTATATAATCCAAATTTCTCCTCCCATAGACCAGTCCAAACCCCCATACCGAAATGTCAACCCATTTCAGAAGCCTGTTGTTTCGGCCCTACAACCCTATAACCCCTCTCCAATACTGGGAGCAGCTGATGGGCCTGGGCCACAGCCCGAACAGCAGGTGGACTTTTCTGAGGATGTTAGTGCATTCTTCGCCATGACTGAAGGCGAAAAGACAGGGGCAGACATGGACCTGCCGTTCATTGACTGGGCCGCAGTCAAGATTCCAGAGGAGGTCATTTCTGGATTGGGCCCCGTAGCAGAAAAGGGCAGTACCCACCCGGTGATGATGGCATCGGATTCTGGGTTTGAAGAGCAGGCTTTCCCTATTTCCCCTGCTCCCCAAAATTTTGTACTGAACAATTGGGAGGAAACTCCCCTTACCTTTGAAGCAGCGTTAGTTCGGCAAACTGACGCGGCTTCCAAAAAAAAACTCCAATAGTGGAATGCCATTTCCCTGAAGGTTCTAATGGGCCTTCGTCTTCAGGGGAATTATGTTTAGAAGGCCCACAAAAAACCCAAAAAGATTTTTCTATTTTTTCTAGAAAATTTAATTTTTTCAAAAAGGTCCAGACCACTTATGAACCATATAATCAGACCGAATTGGACCAGGTTGAATATGACTTCGACCTTGAGCTCGACTTTGATCTCATGGGGGTCGAAGAAGAGACCGAGGTCGAAGAAGAAGACGTTCCAAAAGAAATTGAATACCAATTGGAACGTCATGAAAAGGGGGTCCAACCTAACATTGAGGAGACCATATCAATAAATCTTGGGACCAAAGATGACCCAAAAATTGTAAAAATCGGGTCATGCTTGTCTGATATGCAGAAAAATGAAATGTCACAATTCTTGGCAGATTACAAGGATGTGTTTGCTTGGTCATATCGGGACATGCCGGGGTTGGACACGGACATGGTGGTGCACAAGTTGCCAATTTTGCCAGGGGTTAAGCCGATTAAGCAGAAGCTGAGAAGATTGAAACCGGAATGGACCTTAAAGGTCAAGGACGAAGTGGTCAAACAATTTCAGGCCGGATTCTTGGCAGTCTCTACGTACCCAGAGTGGCTCGCAAACATAGTGCCAGTACCAAAGAAGGACGGGAAGGTCCGAATGTGCGTGGATTATAGAGACTTAAACAGGGCAAGCCCAAAGGACGATTTTCCGCTTCCACACATCGACATTCTGGTCGATAATACTGCGGTACATAGCCTGTTTTCCTTCATGGATGGTTTCTCAGGATATAATCAGATCAAGATGGCTAAGGAGGATCAAGAGAAAACAGCATTTATCACCCCTTGGGGCACATTCCACTATACAGTCATGCCATTCGGACTCAAGAATGCCGGGGCAACATATCAGCGGGCAATGACTGCACTATTCCATGACATGATCCACAAGGAGATGGAGGTCTATGTGGACGATATGATTGCCAAATCCTGCAGAGAGGAGGACCACTTGATCAATCTGAAGAAAGTGTTTGATCGGCTTAGGAAGTACAGTCTACGGTTTAACCCGGCTAAATGCGTCTTTGGGGCTACATCAGGGAAGTTGCTTGGGTTTATAGTGAGCCGAAGAGGAATTGAAATTGACCCGGCAAAAGCCAAGGCCATAATTGAAATGCCAGCACCCAGAACTGAGAAAGAGGTCAGGGGTTTTCTCGGGAGGATTCAATACATAAGCCGGTTCATAGCACAGCTCACTGCTATCTGTGAACCAATTTTCAAACTTTTGAGGAAAGATAACCCTACGGTCTAGAATGAGGACTGCCAGCAGGCATTTGACACAATAAAGAGGTATTTACTGAACCCGCCGGTACTAGTGCCACCAACTCCAGGAAGACCTCTGATCCTATACTTGTCAGTGTTGGAAACGTCAATGGGATGTGTCTTGGGGCAGCATGATGAGACTGGTAGAAAGGAAAGGGCAATTTACTATCTGAGTAAAAAATTCACAGAATATGAAGCCAAATACTCACCATTGGAGAAGACTTGCTGTGCTCTAGTGTGGGCCACTCAGAGGCTAAGGCATTATTTCCTTAGTCACTCCACACTATTGATATCCCGGATGGACCCGCTGAAGTATTTATTTGAGAAACCGGCACTGACTGGTAGAACGGCTAAGTGGCAACTACTATTGTCCGAGTTTGACCTCACATACATCACCCAGAAGGCGATCAAGGGTCAAGCCATAGCTGATCACCTGGCTGCACATCCTTTGCCAGAATATCAACCCTTGAAGACCAACTTCCCAGATGAGGCAATTCTGTACACTGAAGAGGAAGACAGTGAGAGTTCTTGGCAGATGTTCTTTGATGGGGCCGCCAATATGAATGGGAACGGAATAGGGGCAGTCTTGGTTAAACCAGATGGTTCACACATCCCAATTGCAGTAAAGCTGAGATTCCAGTGCACCAATAACATAGCAGAATATGAGGCATGCATAATTGGATTGCAAGCAGCCATGGATCATGGAGTAGAGGAACTTGACGTATACGGGGATTCGAGTCTTATCATCTTCCAAACAACTGGTGAGTGGAAAACCAAGGATCACAAATTGATCCCCTATCACCAGTATTTGGAAGAAATAAGCACAAATTTCACTCGAATTTCCTTCAACTATATGCCAAGGGCCAAGAATCAGTTTGCGGATGCTCTAGCAACCTTGGCTTCAATGGTCAGCATACCAGAAGGAGTAGACATCAGACCACTGGAAATTGAGGTCCGAGATGAACCGGCTTACTGTCTCGTTCTAGAGGGAGCACCAGAAGAAGAAGCACCATGGTTTCAAGATATCAAAAATTTCTTGAACAATCGGAGTTTGCCAGAAAATGCCACTGCTACTGAGAGGAGGACAATACAGAGATTGGCTGGTCAATTTCTGCTAAGTGGTGGACATGTGTACAAGAGGTCACATAACAACATTCTGCTAAGATGTGTTGCCAAGGCTGAATCGGAAAGGCTGATTGAGACTGTACATGGAGGAGTCTGTGGGCCCCATATGAGTGGGCACATGCTGGCTAAGAAGATCCTGAGGCTGGGATACTACTGGACAACCATGGAGCATGATTGCTGTATACATGTCAGGAGGTGCCATCAATGCCAAATCTATGCAGATAATAAGCATGCACCCCCGGGTGAGCTGCACAACATGACATCCCCATGGCCCTTCTCTATGTGGGGCATAGATGTTATTGGCATGATTTCACCTAAGGCATCGAACGGACATAGATTCATCCTGGTGGCGATTGACTATTTCACTAAGTGGGTGGAAGCAGCTTCATATGCAAACATCACAAGCAACCATGTGATCAAATTTTTGAAGCACAACATTATTTGTCGCTATGGGCTGCCAGGTGCCATAGTATCAGACAATGCTTCAAATATTAAGAACAAGGACATGAAGAAAATGTGTGAGCAGTTTCAGATCACCCACCATAAGTCAGCTCCGTACAGGCCAAAGATGAATGGGGCAGTGGAAGCAGCAAACAAAAACATAAAGAAAATCATTCAGAAGATGGTAGTGAGCTACAAGGATTGGCATGAAATGCTGCCACTTGCTCTACATGCCTACAGAACCTCGATCCGAACTTCAACTGGGGCAACCCCGTACTCCCTAGTCTATGGGATGGAAGCAGTCTTGCCCGTGGAAGTAGAGATCCCCTCACTCCGAGTGCTCATGGAAGCAGAACTAGAAGAAGCCGAATGGGTCCAGTCGAGACATGATCAACTCAACCTGATAGAAGAAAAGCGGTTGAAAGCGCTTTGCCATGGACAGTTGTACCAGAAGAGAATGGCCCGGGCTTACAATAAGAAAGTGAGGCCCAGAACTTTCCAAGAAGGAAACTTAGTGCTAAAGAAAATTCTACCATTTTTGGAGGACCCTCGTGGTAAGTTCAAGCCCAATTGGGAAGGGCCTTATGTCGTCAAGAAGGTCCTGTCAGGGGGTGCACTCATCTTAGCAGAAATGGACGGGTCAGATTTTCCTGAGCCCATTAACTCTGATGCGGTAAAAAGGTATTTCCCTTGAGTGAATATTTTTAGGAAATGATCCGAGGCCATTTTTCTTTATTTCCTTCAAAAATTTTAATCCCTAGTCTAGCCAAGTTGAGCCGGTTCGTTTCTTTGATCAACCCAAACCGGATTTACAGTCAAATTGGGGCAAAATCAATTGGGGCAAAAGTGAGGAAAGAAAAAGAAAAAGAGAGGAAAAGCAACGGAAATGGCAAATGAAAGCCAAGTGTGAGAAAAAATGCAAGAAATGCAATTTGGGGGCAAAGGGTTAAATTCATCATGACTGTAAGTCCGGTTGACCTATTTCCACACTTGAAAATTTTTTGGGCCTTTAATACCCTTTCTTTCATAAACTGAGCCTAGCCTTTATTTCGTCCTATTTTTAAGCCCTCGGTGATCTTAGCTTGTTCATTTAAATATCAGAGTAAGATGGGTGATGACGGAATTCAGAAGCCGGCCCTAGTGAAAACCGTAACTGGCGCTAGGGGCAATATTGGCAAAAAAAAAAATAAGAAAAAAAATAAGAAAAATGAAAGAAAATCAGAGGTTGAGTTGATCATGGGGATCTGAGCCTTAAGCAAAATCGACATGAGCAGAATGGGGCAGTTTTGGCAGTTGGGGATGACTCTAAAGGTCCTAAGATGGACGGTTCTGATCCCTCAGTATTTTGTGGACTACCCTTTTCATTATTTAACCTGGTTTTAATTCCCTTAATTATAGGTGATTAAGTGCATGGACCAAATTTCAAAAAATACAAAAAAATATAAAAAGGAAAAATTATACTTTTGCCAGTGATGAGAAATCAAATACTTTTCATAAAACCTTTGTTTTTACAAGCATCTGAGCATTCTGAGGCCAATAATATAAAAACTTTATTTTGAATTAAATCCTTTGTATTTCCACTATTGGAGTTCAATTTTGTACAAAGGTATGAAAGATGTGCAGGAAATAAAGCTAATCCCTATCTCCTAGCCGCTCCTCAAGCTCCCGAATCCGAGCTGCCTGAGCTGCAATAACTCCTGAAGCCCCCTCTGCAGCGGGATCACTCAAGAAGGAAATGAACTCATCTGAAAGGGCCTGCCTGATCCGCATACTCCTAAGGCTGGCCAAAGTATCCTAGTACTTCTGCCGGATCATACGGACCTCGAAGCGACGGGCCTGCCTCTGCTCCTCCAGCTTCTCTTCCACGGCAATACGACGTGAGATCTGCTCCTCAAGCTGCCTCTCCAGATAAGCACCCTGTATCCTGAGCCCCTGGGCCTCCCGTACCCATATCTGCTGAAGCCACTTATGAGAAGCCCGCTCAGACTCTAGAATGTCCTCATAGGTGGGAGCCAAGACTACAGTAGGATCTTCGGGTACTGGGGCCTGAGTCTGTATCTGTTCCTTGATCCAGAAGAGATAATCCTTCACATGGGCTTCTGAGAAGACTGGACCATGCATAAAGCGGACATAGGACCACTCCTTCATCAACCAGGCATTCAGCTTCATAGAAAGGGGCCCAAGACGATCCTCATATCCACATGGGATAATAATCCCCTGGGTCGCTCGGAACTGACGAAGGACCCGCAGAGGAAGATACAGCATTGCATGCTTCAGGCCAGCCAGAATCAGAAAGTTGCGGTCTCGGAAGCTAATCACGGTCTCCGCATTGGGCTGATAAGTGCCAGGCCATCTCACCTGGTCATCCTGAAGCGAGCCCAAGAAAGTGAACCAGCCCTTTTTGCCCCCTGGAATATCAGGGCACCCCCTGTTGCTCATCAAGAAGGGGACTTTCAGACTCGGGAAGAAGTGTCGATTGATCTCTTCAATCTGGCTCAAATGATCAAGAAGCCAAAGCTGCAAAGGAAGAGAGATATGTCAGCACATTGTAAAAAAAAAAAAAAAAGAGGGAAAAAAGAAAAAAAAAGAGAAAAAGAAAAAAAAGAGAAAAGAAAAAGGAAAAAAAGAAAAAAAAGGAAAAAAAAAAGAAAAAAGAAAAAAAAAGAGAGCAAACTTGTGCTATAATTCTTACTATTTTCTCAAAATCCTATTTTTGTCTTGAAATCCACCTCACAGCCACGAGAGCTCTGTGGAATTTGGGACAACTTTGGGAAATGTGCTAGTCAAAAGGATGATATCCACTCAATTTTCAACTTGGTTTGATAAAAAATCAGTTTTTCAAAAAATCCTATTTTTGGGCTTAAAATCCACCTCACAGCCACAAAGGGCTCAGTGGAATTTAAGAACTCTTGGAGAGATGCCCCCCTTAAAGTGAGGGCTTTTTGGCAAATCTCCACTCAAAAATGGTTTTCTACAGAAATTGAATTAAACCGAGCAAATCATGCTCAAGGGAATGCAATTTGGGCTTGTCTACTCTTTGCAGCTCACTGCTTCGCAGCTCCCACAAAGAGGGGCAGTTGTAGACACCCCAAATTGCACAAACAATCATCAAAAATCATTATCTCCTGGAAAGCCAGCACAGAATTTGAAGAAAATAAGCTTTTACCTGTATCCGGATACTCATTCCGGATACAAATACCCCTTCCCGTATCCGGATACTCATACCGGATACTTGTGGGCCTTAGCGTATCCGGTACCATGTACCGGATACCTTAAAGCCCTTTGTTATCCGGCCTGATATACCGGATACCTTAAGTTTGCTCAAAATTAGGGTTTTCCGAGAGCTTTTCACTTTTACCATCATGTCCCTCATTAAATGAGGGGAAATCTCGGAAATGACCTTAGGGTTTAGGTTGGAGGGGTTCTAGACATTAAGTTGTGTCTACCAATGACCTTAGCCCTTGCCTATAAATAGGAGCCTCCTCCTTGAGCAAATGGCACACAACTCTTGTTTTGAATTCTCGCAAAGAAGAACTCCAAGAGAAGAAGAAAACCGCTGTGGAATCGCCTCCAGCACTCAGGTAAGCCTCAACTTTTCTTTTTATTTTCTGTCTTTACATTCCTAGATCTAGATCTCTTCTTCTACCTTTCTGTAGTGTAAAGCCTTGTTTGTATGTGTGGAAATCCTTCCCCGGCTCAAAGTATCTCAAGACTCCCCTAGCCGTAAAACGTGAAGGCGGATCTAGGAGAAACGAGACTGGGGATTGACCCTAGTGCTAGAACCCATGTAGCGTAAGGCTTTTTGATTGATTGTAAACCGTTCCATATTAAAAGTACCCTTGATTATCTTAAAGAGAACAGAGGGAAACGATAATGGAACGGAACCCTAGGCTATGCTAGAACCTATTTTGTTGAATCTATATGCATGTGTATGGATCTTGCTTGGTTTTTTCCACTTTTGCACACATATCACTATTTTGGCGGGATAGGTTCATATTTGGGATTTATTGCATTTATTGTGATAAAACTCAAATAAATGGCCTAAATCAATTCTAGAGTGTTTTTAAATGTTTTTCAAAGGTTTTGGATTCATATCACACGAATCTCACACACTTTGTCAATTTTCGGATTTGATTTTCTTCAAAAGTGGCTTAACTTGACAGCACCTGTACCCCTACTTCGGACGTCCGTAACTTCATCATCCGGATGAATTTTGGGGCGATTCCAGAACCATGGGAAAGGTGAGGCTGTCTAGTTTATGTCCACCAAATTTCATGATTTTCTATCTAGCCGATTTTTGACACCTCTCTGTCGAAGTTGAGTGGACAGTTCAGGTCCAAGTACAGAACTTGTCACTTCGACGGACCGCCATGTGTTCGTTTTAAGTCCGATTAGAGTGATTTTTATTTCTGAGTACTCCTTTATGAGTCTATTTTCAAATCCAGTTGGTTTCATAATTTTTGGATTCCATTTGAATTATTGGTAGCCGATTTACTCAGAACTGCTCATTTGCATTTTTCTGGGTAAATCTGTGATCTTCGGGGCCTGTTCGGGAGACCACCCAAGGCACACCCGAAGGGATTTTTGTATGAGGCTAGTTTTTGTTGAAAGATGGCCATACAGACTTCAATCACACCAAATTCACGGATTTCTATGTAGTGGATTTTTCTAGACAATTTTCCAAAGTTGCCCACTTACCACTTTTAAAAATCCCCAACAGCAACTTCAAAGGAACATAACTCCTAGATTTTTCATCGAAATGAAGTGAAATTTTGTATGAGACTCTTATTTACCCTAATCTTTCAAATGGATTTGGTTTGGGTCAATTTAGAATTGGATTTGAATGATTTTAAGGCAAATGGCATACTTTTTACCAAATTTTCCGGATTTGATTTAACTTGGTTTTATGCAACCTCTACTTTGATTTCCATCCTTTGAGATATTCCAGAAGTGATATTGACATAAGAGAGGATCTAAAATCCATTTAGATCTTCATGTGAAAATATCATACATTAATCCTTTTTCAAGGTTTTCTATGATTTTTAGCAAGCTTTCTTACTTTATTTTTTGCATGAACATACACTTGGCAACCACTTCGTGTGGATGAACACCGTAACTCATCCCCGGAGGTTAATATAAAACACAGGATCGCAATATCAGAGTGAAGGAAAAGCATGAATACGACAATAACTATATAGCAGAGTGCACCAAAATAATCCCAAACAGGAATAAAACTCACATGACCAAGAACTACCCACTAGTACCGTCCTCTCCATGAGCAGCTGAAAACAAAACAAAAACAAACGGAATGAGATACGAATATCCCAGTAAGTAGCACATGCATGCACAAAACCATTTAGTTCAGTTCTAAAAACATGCCACGGTGCAACACATATACGATTACGATAACACTTCTAATCCGAGTAATCCAATAGAATCCCAATAATCCATGTGATATAAAATGCGGAAATCCATCATGTAAATCAAGCAATAACGTCGGTATCAAATCGTGTATATAGCCATAAAGTCACGTATAACCAAGTAACAAATATCGAAGAAATCATAGTTCAACACTCAAAAGATATAATTCGGGTCCCAACAAGTATCAACAATAAAGTCACATTATAGTCATGCCCACACCTCCAAATGTATATCTGGCCTACTCAGGGTTTTGGATTTTGAAATGACAGCGTCATCCAATGCCGGCCTACTCCAGGTATCGGCATTGACAACACCGACCCCTCAAGGTCACGATGCTGCTCTACACTGGTGGAAGGAATCCCAATACCAAATAACCGATAACCACATTCGGTGAACCACCAATACCAGTAAACTAGAGAATAAAACATATAGTGTCAAATAAAGTCAAAAACCAACATTGGTCAATGTCATGTGGTTGCTTAAATTGGTTAATCAACATGCCAGAGCGACATCCACACCTCCATGTACACAGTTCCGGCCTACTCAGGGTTTCGGACACTCAGAAATGACGGCCTACTCAGGGTTTCATCATCCAATGCCGGCCTACTCCGGGTATCAGAATTGACAACCAGGCCTACTCAGGGTTTCTGGTTGCTTTACACCGGTCGTGGCAACACTCCATGGCCATGCCATTACACCAATAAAGCATATACATCACATTACTAAGCTTAGACTTTAGATCCAGGACAAGCTAAACCAGCAGTGAATATAAAACTAGCAAATCAACCCAATGTGTTTTCCATCATGTAAAACTGACATATAGATCAACATGTTCAAGTGAATCATTCCTGAAGTGTACCATGCATTCGAAGATGAACTAGCATAATAGTGTAGATGAATTTCAGCAAAACAAATATGGTTTCAAAACTGAATTTTCAGAAGTAAACAAATTATACAGAAGCAATTACAAAATCCAAACTTCGATTAAACATAAATCAGCAAATAGCTCCTAGATTCTCAATTTCGCTTTCATAATCCAAATCAATCAAAACGAATGTCATAAAATCCTCAAAACACATTTTGGATGAGTAGAATAGTCTTAGGATCCCCTATAAGGTCACCATACCAAAAAGCAATCAATTCCAAGACAAAAAGTTTTGGGACCTCAAAATATTCTAAGTCTGGTGAAAAACGTTGACTTTTGGTATATAATTTTTCTAGACAAATCTACAAGGATTTTCGGGCTCAAATTTTGGTTGTAGTCTATTGAAGGGTAAACACATCTCCTAGAATTTTATGGGCTTCTGAATCACTCATCTGGGTATAAAACCCAAAATGGCCTTTTTACTAAAAATCGGGAAAACTGGAAATTTAGGCATGAACTGGAAAGTTGACTTTTTATTGGCTAGGAATTGGACCTTGGAAGTATTTTTATTGGTTCCAAATGGGGGGTAAAACCTTATTTACATGTAAAGACTAAAAGTAAATTGAGCAATAAATACACAGGACATTTACTTAAATGTCTTTCATGTAATTAAGGGTGCTGTTTTCAACAATTAAAACTCATTTGATCCACTTAATGTGAAAATTGGGTTGGTGCGCTGAGTTGGGAAGGTTGGTGCCAAGTCAGTGCATCCAAAACTGTCTATGCGCTGAGCTCGGGCCCCTTGGTGCTAGGTCGGTGCCAGCTCGGCAGACCCAAATTGATGTATGCGCCAAGCTGCCGCCAAGGGAAAAATAGTGGGCGGCAGCCCAGTGGATCTCCCCTGTTTTTATCGGTGTTGATTTATCTTACTGTTAACACAATTTAGCCTTGATTGACCTAGTTTCAACCCTCCACAACAATCTTTCTATGCTTCCACCACCTTCAATAGACATTTAAACTCGATTCGAAATTAATCCATAAACAATACAGGTTACGCCTCTAAAATCTCTTCGAAAACCAACGTCCGATACTAACAATTTCCACAACATGCAGTTTGGCTAATCTTAGGAAAACAAATCCAATACACAGATTAAAACGATGCTACTCACCTGCTGTAGAATCCCTCTTGCTCAGCAACACAAATCTTCGACTGAGCACAACCAGCGGAAATTCCCACCTCCAAATCCTCTTGCCACTCACTTCTGATTTCTGACTCCTCCGATCTCTTCTGATCGCACAGACAAATCGATCGAACCTCTAAAATCTCCAGCCACGACAACCTCCTCCAATCGACTTGAGCGAAAAACCCTAGAACCCCAAGCACAGCGCCTATTTATAACCCTCCGATGGCGCTCCAATGCTAAACTCATCTCACAATCCCCTGCGTGCTCGCCTACCAAAACTTCATACATGGCCAACCTCTTAAGCTCGAGATTCGGTGCTTGCCCGGTACCGGACTACCTATATTAGTCTCTCATTTGCTCACAACAATTTTTGTACCCATTATTATTATTAAATTCAAAATTACCCTCGCTCGCTCCACCACCGAACCACCAATCCTACCAATGAAACTCAATTAACAAAATTTGTTCATTTTAATAGTTTCTCCTATATTATTTTCTTTTAAGTACTTTTTTTTCTAAATAATTTCCTTTTCTCTATTTCTAAGATTTTTCATTAATTAAACTAATTAACAACAAAACCTAATATTTTTAATGTGATTAAAAAAATCAGGATTTTACAATTACATCTTGGGGTACCTTCCACTACACGGTCATGCCATTTGGGCTCAAGAATGCCAGGGCAACCGATCAGCGGGCCATGACAACACTTTTCCATGATATGATCCAAAGGAGATGGAAGTCTATGTGGATGATATGATTGCCAAATCTCATAAAGAAGAGGACCACTTGATCAACTTAAAAAAGGTGTTTTACCGATTCAAAAAGTACAGTTTAAGGCTTAACCCGGCAAAATGTGTCTTTGGGGCTATGTCAAGAAAATTATTGGGATTCATAGTGAGCCGAAGGGGAATTGTGATTGATCCTGCTAAAGCAAAGGCGATTATCGAAATGCCACCACCTAGAACGAAGAAGGAGGTTCGTGGCTTTCTTGGAAGGATTCAATACATAAGTCGGTTCATTGCACAGCTCACTGCTATCTTTGAACCAATTTTCAAGCTTCTAAGGAAGAACAACCCTACAGTCTGGAATGATGATTGCCAACAGGCCTTTGATAAAATAAGAGAATATTTGCTGAATCCACCTGTTTTAGTGCAACCAACTCCGGGAAGACCACTAATTCTCTACTTGTCAGTGTTGGAGACGTCAATGGGGTGTGTCTTGGGGCAGCATGACGAGACAGGCAGAAAGGAAAGAGCAATTTACTATCTAAGTAAGAAGTTCACGGAATATGAAGCAAAGTATTCTCCTTTAGAAAAGACCTGTTGTGTTTTAATATGGGCAACTCAAAGACTGAGACATTACTTCCTCAGTCATTCCACGTTATTAATATCCAGAATGGACCCTTTGAAGTACTTGTTTGAGAAGCCGACATTAACTAGTAGGAAGGCGAAGTGGCAGCTTTTGCTTTCAGAATTTGACCTTACGTACATCACTCAGAAGGCAATTAAAGGTCAAGTAATTGCCGATCATCTAGCGGCACATCCTTTACCAGAGTACCGGCCTCTTAAGGCAAACTTTCCTGACGAGGCAATTTTGTTCGCTGAAGAAGAAGAAAGTAAAGACTCCTGGCAGATGTTCCTTGATGGAGCTACAAATATGAATGAAAATGGAATCGAGGCAGTTTTGGTAAATTCGGATGGTTCACACATCCCGATCGCAGTAAAGTTGAGATTTCAGTGCATAAACAATATTGCAGAGCATGAAGCATATATAATTAGGCTACAGGCCACTCTAGACCATGAGGTAGACGAACTTGACGTATATGGGGATTCGAGTTTTATCATCTTCCAAACAACTGGTGAATGGAAAACCAAAGATCACAAGTTGATCCCATATCACCAGTATTTGGAAGGAATAAACACCAAATTTACTCGAATTTCCTTCAATTATATGCCAAGGGCCAAGAATCAGTTTGCAGACGCTTTGGCAACATTGGCTTCAATGGTTAGTATTCCAGAAGGAGTAGATATCAAACCACTTGAAATTGAAGTTAGAGATGAACCAGCTTATTGTCTTGTTCTAGAAGGAGTACAAGAAGAAGAAACATCGTGGTTTCAGGATATCAGAAATTTCTTGAATGATCGGAGTTTGCCAGAAGGGGCTACTTCTATGGAGAAAAGAACAATACAGAGATTAGCAGGACAGTTCCTACTAAGTGGTGGGCAGTTATACAAGAGAAAATATAATGATATTCTACTCAAATGTGTCTCCAAGGTTGAAGCAAAGAGATTAATTGAGACTGTACATGGAAGAGTTTGTGGACTCCATATGAATAGGCACATGCTTGCAAAGAAGATTCTATGATTAGGATATTATTGGTCAACGATGGAGCACGATTGTTACGTATATGTCAAGAAGTGTCATTTGTGTCAAATATATGCTGATAACAAACATGCACCACCAAGTGAGCTGCACAACATGACATCACCATGGTCCTTCTCTATGTGGGGCATTGATGTCATTGGGATGATTTCTCCGAAGGCATCAAATGGGCACAGAGTTATCCTCGTAGCAATCGACTACTTCACCAAGTGGGTAGAAGCTGCTTCATATGCAAATATCACAATGAACCATGTTCTTAAATTTTTTAAGTACAACATCATTTGTCGCTATGGTTTGCCAAATGCCATAGTATTAGACAATGCTTCAAATATTAAGAACAAGAACATGAAGCAGATGTGTGAACAGTTTCAGATCACCCATCACAAGTCAGCTCCGTACAGACCAAAGATGAATGGGGCAGTAGAAGCAGCAAATAAGAATATAAATAAAATAATTCAGAAGATGGTAGTAAGTTACAGAGATTGGCACGAGATGCTACCATTTGCTCTACATGCCTACAGAACTTCAATCCGGACTTCTACTAGGGCAACCCCGTATTCCCTCGTTTATGGAATGAAAGCAGTTTTACCAGTTGAAGTTGAGATCCCATCACTGTGAGTGCTAACGGGAGCAGAATTGGAAGAAGCTGAATGGATACAGTCAAGACATGATCAACTCAACTTGATAGAGGAAAAGCGTTTAAAGGCGCTTTGTCATGACCAGTTGTATCAAAAGAGAATGGCTAGGGCTTACAATAAGAAGGTGAAGCCCAGAACTTTCCAAGAAGGAAATTTGGTCTCAAAGAAAATATTACCATTCCTGGAAGACTTTCGTGGAAAGTTCAAACCAAATTGGGAAGGACCTTAAGTTGTCAAGAAGGTCCTATCAGGAGGTGCTCTCATCTTGTCAAAAATGGATGGAAAAGATTTTCCTGAGCCAATTAACTCTGATGCAGTCAAAAGGTATTTTCCTTGACCAAATATCATTAGGAAATTATCAAAGGCCGTTTTTCTCTATTTCCCAAAATTTTAAAATCCCTAGTCTAGCCAAGTCGAGCCTGTTCATTTCTTTGATAAACCTAAACTGGGACTTACAGTTTCATACTGGAGCAAAGCAAAGTGGGCCAAAAACAATACAAAAAAGAAAAAAAACAGAAAAGAAAAGTATATTGGCAAATGAAAACCAAGTGCAAAAAGAAAGGAAAAGGGTAAAGTTAGAGAGTTGGGGTTATATTCATCATGACTGTAAGCCCAGTTAACATATTTTCAACGTTTAAAAACTTTGAGTCTATAATACCTTTTCTTTCATAAACTTAACCTGGCATTCATTTCGTCCTAATTTTAAAGTCCTCGGTGATCTTAGTATATTCTATCAATTCTCAGAGAAAGGTTGGCGATGTTGGAACAAATAAGCCAGTCCTAGTGAAAACCGTAACTGGCGCTAGGGGCAATATTTGCAGGAAGAAGAAGAAAGAATACAAAAAAGAAGGAAAAATGTTGAGTTGATAGTGTGATTCAAGCTTCCCATGAAATTAGTACAGAGAGAAAGAACTAAGCATATTGGTGACATTGAGGTTAATTCCGGAAGGATAAGCGTCTGGGGATGACTTTGAAGGTCCTAAGATTGACGGATCTGATCCTGCCCTATTAATTGAAATATCCTCTTCATTATTCAACTTGATCTTGATTCCCTTAATTATATGAGATTAAGTGTTATGGAGCAATTTTCAAAAAAAAATATAACAATAAAAAAGAAAAATTATATTTTGGCCAATGATGAAGAATCAATGACTTTTCATAAAACCTCATTTTTCAAGCATCTAAGAATTCTGAGGCCAATAGTATAAAACCTATTTTTGGAATTAAATTCTTTGTCTTCCCACTATTGGAGTTTACCTTTGTACAAAGGTATAGAAAAAGAAAAAAAAGAAGGAAAAAGAAAAAAAGAAAGGAAAAAAATGCAATAAAAGGAGCTAGTCCCTATCTCCTAGCCGCTCCTCAAGCTCCCGAATCCAAGTTGCCTGAGCAGCAATAATGCCAAAAGCTCCCTCTGCATTCGGATCGCTCAGAAAAGATATGGCCTCATCTGAAAGTGTCTGTCGAACCTTCATATCTCTAAGGCTAGCTAAAGCATCATGATACTTCTGTAGTATCACTCTGACCTCAAAGCGACGGGCCTGCCTTTGCTCCTCAAGTTGTCTTTCCAGATCAGTATGGCGTAACATCTACTCCTCAAGTTGCCGCTCCAAATCAATGCAGTGTAGCCTAAGTTCCTTGGCCTCTCGTACCCATATGTGTTGAAGCCGCTTATGGGATGCTCTCTCAGACACCAGTATATCCTCATAGGTTGGCGCAAGAACTGCAGAAAGATCCTCTAGTACTGGGGCATGACTCTGGATCTGCTCTCTAATCCAGAAAAGATAGTCCTTCACGTGTGACTCAGAGAAGACTGGACCCCTCAAGAAACATACATAGGAACACTCCTTCATCAACCGAGCACACAGCCCCATGGTGGCTGGTGTAAGCGGCCCCAAAAAGTCCTCATATCCATTCGGAATCATAATCCCCTATGTCCCTCTGAACTACCGAAGGACCCTCAATGGCAAATAGAGAACAACAGCTCTCAAGCCCACTAATACCATAAAGTTCCTCTCCCTGAAGCTGATCACTGTCTCAAAGCTCGGCTAATAAGTGCCAGGTCATCTCATCTGGCCATCCTGAAGGGTACCCAACAAAGTGAACCAGCACCTCTTGCCACCTTGGATGTAAGGATACCCCCGGTTGTTCATCAAAGAAAGAACATCCATTCTTGAGAAAAAGCGTCAATCTATCATCTCAATCTGATCCAGGGGGTCAAGTAACCAAAGCTGCAAACAAGGGAAGTATTTCAATTTATTTTCCAATAATTTCAATTTCACAAGGAAAATTGTTATTCAAAGGATGGAATCAAATCTTACCTATAGGATTGGGGCACAAGCCAGAAAACTCTTTTTCCGCTGGTGGTAACAATCAGTCAGGGCCTGGTATATTTCCGCCAGGATCATAGAGGCAAGCCTCTTGCACTCCCTAACCTGGCATATGACAGAAATGAGGGACAAATCCACCTCATTATCATCTCGTGAAAAAAGTAGTTGGTTGACTACTATCAAAGTCAAAGCATTGAACGGAGCTTGTCGGTTCTCACTTCTAAACAATTTCTTAGTCAAAAAGACTTTGATAGTGTCAACAGTGCCTCAGAGTCCCCCAATTCCTTCTTCCCAATGCCTAAAAAGGTGGAAGCTTCTTTCTTGAAGCTAGGCTTGAGTGGTAGATTCGCCACTTTGTAGGAAAATCTCAAATTAAGGATTGTCTCGATTTCCTCAACTGTGGGAGTCATCTCCTTATCATCAAAACAAAAGAGATTTAATTGGGGTTCCCAATGCCCAATTAAAGCCTCTATGATTTCCCATTTAAGTGGGACTTTAGAGATTGAAAGGATGTGCCCCAGATTGATGAAATCCCATTCTATACTCTCCTCAAGGGTTATTGACTTAACCCACTTGTCATAAAATGAATCTACAACAGCATATCTAGTCAGGTTGGGTGGTTTTGATCTAAAGAGTTGGTTTGCAAGAGGAGCATCATTGACAAAGGAGAATGGTGTAGGAGATGGATTAGAGGCCATGTGGAGTCACTGGAAGCAAGGGATGGAACGAATAGGGTGTTCTTGAACTAAAGAAAACGTCATAATGACGTTTCTCGTGGCTTTAAATAAAAATAAAATAAAAGACATCAAAAACCGCATATAAGGTATGTGGACAAGACTGAACCGCATAGCATATGCAGATCTGGCTTATCCGCACTATATATGCGGTTTCGACAGAAAAACAGTAAAAAATGTTAAAAGCAACTAAGATATACTATTCTGAGCTTAACCTGTCCCTGTTTAAACAAGCATAGTCCAATGAAATGCAAAAAGCAAAGAAAGAAGAAAAAAAATGAACAAAATTTCTGTTTTCATATATGAATGAGAGAATACATCAGTTTTCCAAAGTACAAACATATACAAGATATCCTAATCTACTGTCCCTCTGCTGATCCGCTCCCACGGCCTCTGCCTCGAGATCGCCAACGTCCGAAGACGTGCGTCACAACACGGCTAGCAATGCTGCGCTCCATCCTGCCCAAAATGGACTGAACGTCGTACGTAATGCACAGGGGCACAATGACAGTGGATGGATGCTCAGGACTAGCATAGCCCGAATCATCTGAAACAGTCGGGGCAAGATCCAAGACGTGTCAATCGTCCACTACCAATGGAGGAATAACCATATTTCCAACAGGCTTAGCAACAGGCTCACTAGTAACAGGCTCGGCACTCTCTACGGGCTCAGTAGCAGCAAGTACATCATCTCTAGGCTCAGCTGCAAGTGCTGGGATCTCTGCAGCTTAGAAGGCACCGGATCCTCCACAGAGTCCACCACGGGTACCTCCTCTGTCGCATCAGCGATAGCGACCTCCTCGGCAGGCTCCATCTCAATATCTACCCCAACAGTCTCTGGTGCTAGGGCAGACTCTGGAACATCCTCTACAATAGGGGCAGCAGCAGACGTAGCATCAACCTCTGTTTCCGAATCTACTGCAAGCACCTCTACCGATCGAGGAGGAGTCACGAACTCCACTCGTGCCACTGAAAATACCTCACCACTAAAGCACGTGGGACGAGGCGGAGTGCGTGAACTGGAGGAAGAGCTAGCCATATCATCCTGAAAATAAGAAAAGAATTCTAATCAGAACAAGACGAACAGATACTAAAAGCAGAAATCGGAAGAGGTAAAGAATTAACCTATGCATGAGACGAACCCGCCTGGTCCTGTGCATGAGATGGACCTGCTTGCTCCTGTGCCCTAGCTAGCTGTGCCCTGAGATCAGCAATGATAGCGTCCCTCTCAGCGAAGAGGATGTCCTTCTTAGCAATGACAGCATCTCGCTGGCGCTCCAAGTCTGCATACCAAGCTCAGATCTCTGCTAACTGAGACTCCTGAAATAAAAAGAGAAGATGTTAGAAATTTCAAGTCAAAGTGAAGATAAGAAATAAAGATTAAAAGGGGAAAAGCGTACCGTGGTGTCATAGGCCCAAATCACCACCCCTCCTATCTCCGTGACTCCGCCTCGGACAGGCATAGGTAGCATAAGGCACCCAACCAACGCCTACCTAAACCAGGCGTCATAGTCACCCCCCACTGTCAGAGCCTCTCCATCCATCCACTCTAAGAACTGAGCAGGATCGACATGCTCAGGAGGAAAGGTAGGAGTAGTGTCCAGAGGAATGGCAGGTATCCGCAACTCTCCGGTATGCTGATAGTAGAAGCGCTCGCCAAGATACCAGATACTGACCATCTGACCAATGAAAAACTGATAGCGATGGTGTCTCTAGTCAAGTGTAAACGCCTCCTCAACAATAGGCAGAAGGGCAATCGTCTTAGGGATGTCCTCGAATCGGAAAATGGACAACTGAGAAATAGAAAAGGATATTAGACATATGATTCAGGAGATAAAGAAGGAGAAGCTGGGGGATATTCACATCTGTCCTATAATGCCGATCCAAATGAGCCCGAGCAGTCCTAGGTTGACTCTTCTCAGAGTCGGGCTCAACGTGACTCCATTTATGAGCCATCTGGAATGTCTCCTCTGGCATCGTAGAGGTAGGACGAAAATGGGGAATGTATACTCTGGCAAAGAACTGAAAAGAAAGAAAAGAAGTTTAGTTCAAGAAGAAGACAAAGAAAAGAAAAATCTGTATCCCACCTACAAGAAGGGCCAGAAGAATCTGCTCCCAACTCCGACACCTCGGGAGGTGGAAAGGTTGCTAACAACTCGGCGCAAGCCAGCCAAAATAGTGCCAAAGTTGAGCGGGCCCCAACCATACCTCCTCACCTGCTGCAGGTCTCTCAATAGACTTAAAAAATAAGGACTGACAGAAGTCGTGTCCTCAGGGCAAAAGCAAGAGCCCATCATTAGTAGGAAGACGAAGTGGAAGGCGATGGGAAAATCTGCATGGCCCACTTGTATCTGACTGAATCCTCTCTCCTAGAAGGCTGCTCTCAACCAAGTCAAGGATAATCTAGAGAGCCTCCCTCCATCCCAGGTCTCTACGAGCATCACCTCGTAACCAAGCAGGGCAGCAATATCAAGATCATCTGGCCTCACTAGCTCTGGGAAGATATCACCAGACATCCTAATCCCAGTGATAAGTGTGAAGTCAGACGGCCGAATCCCAATCTCTATATCTAGAAAATGAAAGCTCAGGGTCTCTGGAAAAAATCTCTTGAGCATCACGGCAATAAGGGCCCAATCCAAGCGCACGCCAATACTGGTAATGAGGTGCCCAAATCCAAACTGGCCTCTCGGCGAAACGCTGGAGCACAACCCGCGATCAATCTGGTGAAGCTGGCCCAACTCCCTCGATAATGGGATAGAGGATAAACTAAGGGAATATCCGCCCTAATACAAGTTGAGGGATGAGTCCTTAGGCCATGAAGAAGGGTTATATCCCTAATCTGCTTCGCAATAGCCTCAAGGATAGCAACCCGAGTCTGAGGCTCCTCTCTATCACGGCCTCCACCTCAGCCTCCACCTCAGCGCCCACCTCGGCCCCTGCCTCGGCCAGAACCCTCAGTTACCGGCTACGGCAACAAGTTGAAAGTTGAAAGGATCAGGGTGAATGATGTAAAGAAAAGCTTAATTTCAAAGGAGTTAGGGTATACCTCTGGGGTCCTCTAGCGGGAACCCTCAAAATGAGGACCAGAACCGACATCACAATCGAGGTCTCTCTCGGCTCTCGAAGATGAGGCCACATCAGCGTGATCCCTCCGAACCCTAGAAGAAGAGGGCTCGTCTGCAGGATCTCGGGGAGCTGAACGAATATGGGCCATCTATAAGCTCAAAATAAGGGAGATGATTCATTAAGTTTTTTTTTTTTTTTTTTTTTTTTTTTTTTTTTTTTTTTTTTTGGTAATCTGTAATTTTTACTGTTTTTGTTCTTTATTTAATTAAGTCTGATTGTTTGTAGGAAAGATAAAAGCAGGGAATGAGGGAAACACTTCAGAAGTGCCCGACCAAATCAATCTATCCTTTTGTTCTCCAAAAATTTGAGGAAGCTTTATTGTTTTTTCTTATCTAGGGGTTTCTGTTTCAGCAAAGAAATTATATATAAGGAGTATATACAAGGAATGCAAATTCCTTATATATTCTTCTTTATATATATATATATATATATAGGGGTGCAACTCGGTCCGGTTAAAACCGAACCCGAACCGACCCGAACCGACTTCGGTTCGGTTTGGTTCGGTTTTATAGTGCTTCGGTTCGATTTCGGTCAAAAAATCCCTAAACCGAACTAGGTCGGTTCGGTTTTGGGTTTCATGTTCGGTTAAACCGAACCGAACCCGAACCGACTATATATATATATATATTATAATATATAATATATGTTTTATATATATATAATATAATATATGATAAACTTTTGAAGTTTATCTTTAAACTTACAGGATATTAAAAAAAACCATTGTTTAAGATAAGAGTATTGGTCTAACCTGAACCGAACCGAATAGTTTTCATGTAGTTCGGTTCGGTTCGGTTTGGGTTTCGGTTTTTTTATATATTTTCGGTTCGGTTTTCGGTTTTGTTGGTTCGGTTTTCAATTCGGTTCGGTTCGGTTCGGTTTAACTAGGTATATTTTCAGTTTGGTTTTGGGTTGACATCAACCCGGACCGAACCGAACCAAGTTGCACCCCTATATATATATATATATATATATATATATATATATATATATATATAATAATAATAAATAAAATAAAGAAAGAAAGAAAGAAAAAAAAAGTGTGGAGTGGAATTTTACATTTTAATCGTCTATTTTGTATTCTTAAAGAAGCCTAATCATTTAATTTGGTTTCAGGATAGAGGTTCAAGACTACTTGCCTATTCAAGTGTAAATTCAGAGATCTATTGTTAGGCCAGGAGTCAGTTCAAGAGTGGTCATCTCAAGTTAAAGTGTTCAAATCACTAGCCTGACAACACTTCAAATGCAGATTCAAACATACCAAGATCAGGCTTTCTGAGTTACAATTTAAGAGCATGCACAAGGCAGTCAAAAGATCTCCAACACTCAAGATTAAGTGGTTCAGATCCCACAATTAGGCCAAAAACAACAGATGATTAAAGCAAGGACATAAAATTGAGATCAAGGCAGGGTCAGCTATCATCTTGAAAATAATGGCAAGAAAATTCCTAAAATGAAGGTTGTCTATTCAGGAAGTGTGAGACATGGGAAAAATCACCGGAGATCATTCCCCCTCCGTCAACACACGGGCTCAACGTAAAAATGGGAGAGTCGCCACCATTCAGATTTTTGGAGGTGTGAATGGACACCAAAAGATTCTAAATAAGCAAAAGGGGCTAAAAGGCCAATTCTAGAGTGAAAATAACTCTACTTGAAAATCAAATCCAGAGATGGGTAAGGGGATTAGATTATGAACGAGGGAAGGTGTTAGGCACCCCCATTCACCCACACAAGATGGTTGCCAAGTGTTTGTTTATGCAAAAAAGATAAGAAAGCTTGCTAAAAATCATTAAAAACCTTGAAAAAGGACAAATGTATGATATCTTCACATGAAGATCCAAATGGATTCCAGATCCTCTTTTATGTCAATATCATTTCTGGAATATCACCAATAAATGGAAATCAAAGCAAAGATTGCACAAAACCGAGTTGAGTCAAATCCGGAAATTCGATAAAAGATAATGTCATTTATCTTGAAATCATTCAAATCCAATTTTAAATTGAATCAAACCAAATCCATTTGAAAGATTATAGTAAATAAGAGATTCATGCAAAATTTCAAGTAGATCCGGTTGAAAACCTAGGAGTTATGCCTCCTTTAAAATTGCTGCTAGAGATAAACAAAAGTGACAAGTGGGCAAGTTTGGAAAACCATCCAGAAAAATCGGCTCCATATAAATTCATGAAATTTGATGTGATTGAAGTCTGTATAGCCATCTTTCAAATGAAACTAGCCTCATACAAAAATTCATTCGGATGTGCCTTGGGTGGTTCCCCGAACAGGCCCCGAAGATCACAGATTTACCCAGAAAAATGCTGATGATCAGTTCTGAGTAAATCGGTTACCAACAGTACAAATGGAGTCAGAAAATTAAGAAACCAACTGGATTTGAAAATAGACTCCCAAAGGAAAACTCAGAAACAAGAATCACTCGAATCGGACTTAAAACGAACACATGGCGCTCAGTCGAAGTGACAAGTTCCGTATTCAGATCAGAACTGACCTATCAACTTCGACAGAGAGGTGTCAAAAATCTGCTTGATAGCAATTAATGAAATTTGGTAGGCATAAACTAGACAGCCTCACCTTTCCCATGGTTCTAGAATCACTCCAAAATTCATCCGGACGATGAAGTTATGAGTGTCCGAAGTCGGGGTACAGTTGCTGTCAAGTTAAGCCATTTTTTATGAAAACCAACTCCAAATAGTGATAAAGTGTGTGTGATCCGTGCAAGATTAATCAAAATCCTTTAAAAATCATTTGAAAACATTCCAGAATTGATTGAGGCTATTTATTTCAGATTTATCACAATAAACGCAATAAATCCAAAATATGAGCTTATCCCGCCAAAATCATGTGCTATGTATGTGTAGGGGTAAAAACCATTCCAACAACGTAGCAAAGATAGTATGCATTCATATCAATCAAATGGGTTCTAAAACAACCTAGGGTTCCGTTCCATTATCGTTTCCCTTAGTTCTCTCTCCCCGTTAAACACGGTTCTTCAAGATAATCTTGGGGTACTTTAAATATGAAAGGGTTTCCATAGAATCACAAGGCTTATAGCATGCATTTAGATCAATAAAAGGATCTAGAACACCCTAGGGTTCCGTTCCATAATCGTTTCCCTTAGTTCTCTCTCCCCGTTAAACACGGTTCTTCAAGATAATCTTGGGGTACTTTGAATATGGAACGGTCTTCAAAGATTCAAAAGGCTTATAGCAAAAGAGGTTCTAGCACTAGGATCAATCCCCAGTCTCGTTTCTCCTAGATCCCGCCTTCACGTTTTACGGCTAGGGGGAGTCTTGAGATACTTTGAGCCGGGGAAGGGTTTTCATACACACATCAAGGCCTTATTCTACAGAAAGGTAGAAGAAGAGATCTAGATCTAGAAATGTAAAAACAAAAATTAAAAAGAGGTTTGAAGCTTACCTGGGTTCTGGAAGCACTTCCGCAGCGGTTTCCCTCTTCTTTCGGAGCTCTTCTTGGCAAAAGTTCTTAGCAAGAATTGTTGGCAAGAGAGTTAATGGCCATTTGCTTAAGGAGGAGCCTCCTATTTATAGGCAAAGGCTAGGGTTAGGGTTGGTGAGGTGTAGACACAACATAAGGTCTATAGCCCACCAACCTTAACCCTAAGGTTATTTCTGAGATTTCCACTCATTTAATGAGGGATATGATGGTATACGTGAAAGCTCTCGGAAAACCCTAATTTTGAGCAAAACTAGTGTATCCGGCATGTCAGGTCGGATACACTAGAGCCTATGTGTATCCGGCATATGTTGCCGGATACATTAAGGGCTACTTGTATCCGGCATGTTCCATCGGATACGAACAGATGCACTTGTATCCGACCTGAGTTGTCGGATACAAGGAAAACTTGCTTTTTTCACATTTTTGTGCTGGTTTCAAAGGAAGCAATGATTTTTGCTGATTATTGATCATTTTTACTGTGCAATTTAGGATGTATACAGGAAGCAAGAATCACAGCCTTTCATTCAAGAAGCAGAAAAATTGCAAAAGAATCATGCATGAGTCAAAACATGGAAATTGGGGATTTATTCATACAGGAGCATCAATTGATTTATACAAGAGCATCAGTGCATTTAGCATATTTTCGAATGTCAGAATGGTACAACAAAGAGCAAACCAAGCGTTTAAGGTTTCCACAATTCTAATGGATTCACTCAAGAACAGAAAGATTGAAGAATGCAATACTATTGGGGTTCGCTGGAAAACAATGCCAAGGGATTAAGTTTCGAACTTACCTGTCTAGGTCGAAATGGGTTGTTTGCAAAGGAAAAAATGAAAGCTTTGTCTCACCAAAACAAGAAATCAGTCAACCCACAATAAGAGGCAACCTGATCCTAAAGGAAATCCCAAATGGCAAGGAAGAGCACTGTTGCAGCAGTGAAGGAAGATCGACCTAAAGATGGTCGAAAAAAATCCCCAAATACAACAGTCGCCAGAGGAGATACTACCAGAGTAAGAGATGATCACCAGAGAAGCTTGCTGTCGCCGGAGAAGAACTAGTTGCCGAACAAGAAAGGGTGAAGACCGGAGGAGAATTGCGGTCGCAGGTGCTTTGAAGATGGAATGTGAACAGGTAAAATGAACAAGGGTTATTCGAGTTCGCAAACAAAAGGGCCCTAGAAAACCGCACGAATACTGCAGTCGAGGTACTTCCGCACTCAAATTATGGACAGAACTAATCCGCAACACAAGCGCGGGCAGAGTTTGAAAATAATTTTTTTTCTAATTTTCTCCACTCTTATCAGGAGATTAATGTCCATATTAATCATAAATTGCAAGGATTACCACTTCACCCATTTTTATTTGCTCAAATCTCACTTCATAGCCACGAGAGCTCAGTGAGGCTAGAGAGGAGGATTTGCCCCTTAAAGTTAGGGACTTTTCATCAAATCCTCCACACAACTACTTTTTCAAAAATTACCCTTCAAATCCTTGCAAATTTAAATTAATTTGACAAATCTCATAAAGTACAATTTGTGGGTCTTTTTTGCTCTTTGTTGTTATTTGGCTCCAATTCCAGCAAAGAGGGGCAGTTGTAAACACCCCAAATTGCACTACAAAATGAGAAAATAAAGGAAAATATATTTAAATCACTTTAATTGAGTTTTGACGCATGTCAACACTTCAAAAACTGGCCAAATATATGATGCCCGTATGAAATATGTAGATTTGCCCTGGCTGCATTTTATCTGTGATTTTTACGTGACTGCATAGAGTATGCAGACAAAGCAGGGCCGCATACTATATGCGGTCACGTGCAATTTGCGCAATTTCGCAAATACTCGGTTTCTGAACCATATTTACCATTCCTACCTCTCTCTAGGAGACTCGACATCCTTTTTTTACCCTCCGTAATTCATAGATTTATTCCAACTCATGTTTAAAAACAAAGTTGGAAGAATCTAGAACCAAACTTTGGCCTACCCTTGTGACCTCCTATTCCCTTGAGTTTTCCTATAAATAGAGGGTCTCTCCTCAAGCAAATGGCTGGGAATTGAAGCTTAAAGAGCTCCAAGAAAAGAAGGGAATCCCTGTCTCTTTGCTTTCTCAAACCAAGGTAAGTCTCTCCTCTCCTCTTTTCTTTTTTTTAATTTTAGGGTAGTCTTATCTTCTCCCTTTCTGTAGAATAGAAACCTGAGTGTGTTTGTAGCCCCAGACCTATTTTTGAGTACTTGAAGCACCCTCTCTAGCCGTAAAACGTGAAGAGAGACCTAGAGAAAATAAGAACAGGAATTGATCCCTAGGTTAGAACCCTATTTTTGTGATGATCTTTTATATGCCTTTTGATATTCTGGGTGTGATTGTATTTTTATGATCTTGTTTCAGATCTGGAGGATTCATGTAGATCTATGCTGCCCAACAGCAGGCACGCGCCCAGCGGGCCAGCCCGCCTAGGCACGCGAGCCCGCGTGCCCTAGCGGGCCGTGACCTCAGGGCCCTAGGCCTAGCACAACCCAGTAAGCAACCCTAGCTTTAGACTCGTTGTATCTGAGGATTATGCATGTACTAGATTCAGTTTGCCTTGTTATTTGATAAAAAAAAATTGGCTGATATTAATAACAGCTTGATGAATCTTTTGTCAGATTCAAAATGCAACATGATATTCTTTTTCAACCTTGTCTTAGGTTCCAAATATAAGCTTCAAATCAATTCAATTTAGTCATTCTATGCATCTCAATGGGTTTTATCTTCTGAATAAGAATGTTGTTAAGGTTCACCAAGTAGGTTTTCAACCTGCTTGAGAGATGCTTTGTTGAATTTAATTATCATGCTTAAACATCGATGAACTAGGACTAGCATGTATTAATTAATATAGATGAGAGATCTGGGTATCATGACGATGACACTGTTCAAAAGGAGAGGAAGCTTTTCATTGCAAAGTTGCAAACTATGATTAGATAGAGTAATCTCTTGTTAGCATCAGCATAGTGAGCCTAAACAGAATTTTCTTTTAGTTTAATTAGAGGTCTAAAAATACGAGGATCTATATCAATAGATGATGATCTATAAAAGATCAATCCTCCTGTGCATAGCTTTTTTTTAATGATCTTTCATGGCCAATGTATGAAATAGGATGTATTTCTTGTTTCTTGATTTCAATCTGCCATAAGAATTCAGTGCAAACTATTGGCAGTGTTGATAAGTACCATAACCTCATAAGCAACCATGGTAAGCCTTCTTGTTGAACTTTGCTTTTCCATGTTTATTTGACATTCACTACTCGACTACCCTGGAGTCAATTATATGCTATGTTAGTGGATGTCACAACTTTGCTGGCCCTTTGAGTAGAGTGATTTTTTAATGGGACTTCTGCATATTTTATACTGACTTTGTTAAACTAATTAGTTTGGTAAGCCTTCAATAATTTGACATCACCATTTTGGTTGGATCTCTGAGGCCTTACTATTCATTACTTGTAGTCCAGTTGACGTGAATGACGAGATTGGCTCAGAGTGCACTTAAAGATCTTGAATCTGTTCACAAGGTGAGAGTTTTTCCATTGGCTCAATCAATGCGCTAACGTTCCTTCTGAGCATAAAGTTAAAATGTTTTAAACCATCAAGTATATGGGACTGTTTGTTCTGTGGTTTTAACTAAATGGTCAGAACCGCATTGGTCTTCCTTTCGAGAAATCCCCTGTTTCATCTCTGTTTTGACCATAATTTGGAGTTGATATTTGATAATGATTGAATCTTGACTCCTATCTATAGATGAATCTATCTTACTTGCAGAAACTAATTTTCTTAATAAAAATTCTGTTTTTATTGATGCATGTCCTCTTTCTTTAGGAAATATTTCAAACCAGGTTATTTGAAAATTTGAATTGCGTGTTTACTGACGTTTGGCTCTGCTTTAAAAATAAATTTTTTTTTTCTTTTAATCAAGCTAAAAATCACTGCGACCTCCTTGCTTTCTGTCAGCTAGTCCTGCATGAACTGACTCTATACAAAGAAAATAAACGACCTTTGTCATTGCACTCACTCTGACAGACCCAGAGGTTCTTAATTCCGTGAAAAGCTCAATCAGCTGTAATTTTTAAAATCATATATTACTCCGGCATGCAATCAAATAAAGCTCAATCAGCTGTAATTTGTAAAATCATATATTCCGTGAAAAGCTCAAGTATATGATTCTTTTTTGGTTAGTACCAGAACAAGGCATTGATTTTGAAATCAGTTTGTTTTGTATCATCCTCCCTATATTACTCCGGCATGCAATCAAATAAGATTTCACACATGTTCACATCCTTTCTTATGTTATTGAAGTTTTAACTTCATTATGTGGTCTTACTCACAAGTTACAACTGATTTTTGTTTTATTTTTCAGGTTGAACAGCTCCTCAAGGACCAAATCATTATGGATGCATATGATCTATTGGACTATTTCTGTGAATTCATCATAATCAACCTTCCCTATATCCTTAGAAACAAGTACAACTCTTTCATATAATTTCTTATTAATTCCAAAATGTTGTAATATGAATGAATGAATAAATTGTTAGTGATGGGAACGCTGTTAAAACATATTGAGCTTATAAAGTCCTTTGGCCACATTCAAAACCCTTGATCCTGGGGAGATTAATGGGACCCTTACTGTGCCACAAAGCCTAGAATTATCTTCTTTCTTCTCTACTTTTTGTCTATTATTTGGGTGCTGATCTTGTTTTAACTTGTCCTAGGACAACTCTGATGGTTTTCCAGGGACTGTCCTAATGATATCAATGAAGCAGTTTCGAGTTTCATATTTGCAGCTCCAAGATGCAGTGATCTGCCTGAGCTGCAAAGGCTCCTCAGAAACCCAATCCGATACCGACGCCCTCGATCGTCCTTGAAACTCCGAGGTCCGATCTCTCTAAATTTGATGTTTCAATCGTCAGATGCACTGCAGGGCTCTCGGAACCCTCTACCAGGCATTTGGCGGCCCAGTCGGAGGAAAAAGTACCTTGTGAGTGCCAGGCCATCGATTGTTTTTTGTCGTTGTGCACGGTGCATGTGGTTTCTTTAGTAATCTTGATAGCTTCGTAATCAGTCTTGACATTTTTTTATCCATATAGAGGTGGTAGATAATCAACTCCAAATATTTGGAATAAATTCTTTTATGGTGGTGACTATGGTGGTGACATAGGAGCTAAGATAGAATCCATGGACTGTTTGTATTGAAAGACGATCAGTTGCAGTTTTAAAAGTATGTTTAAATGTTGAAAGTGTCATTAACATATCTGCTCTTAATCATTAATTATTAATTATTAAAGTTAGTTTTATTCATCAGACAGTCAAGTTATTTTACATCTGATTAAAGCCAGAGAGATATGTCTTTCTCTGGAGATGAATTGGTTATCTCTTGAGAAAGAATTACATTGTTGACTAGAATTCCTATTATTGTCCATTAATTATAGTACAATAAACATATATGTGCATGTGTGTGTTAAATAATTATTGGTGATGTTTAATAGGCCAAGTGAAATAGTCCCTTAACTAACCTTTGTTTTTAATTACATGCTTTTTATTGAAAGGATTCTCGGGCCTAATTTGAGTTATTTTGATATATTAATTGTTGTAATTCTTGATATTAACATGTTGTAATTCTTGATATTAATATAGTTTATGAATGCACCTCAAACTTGAGTTATATCTCCTTGTGCTGTCTTTGTGACGAATATTGACCATATTTGTGAATTATTTCAGCTTTCATCCAAGGGATCTGAAGTTCCATATGTATTACTTGTATATGATGCTGATGAGTTCTGCTCTCTTGTTATCAATGAATCTATTCTTGATCATGTTTGTAAAGTTCAAAGCCATTATCCGTCTTACACAATTTGTTATCCCACAAACAAGTTAATGGCCTATATTACTTTTTTTTTTTTTTTGGTAGTAGGCCTATATTAATAAAAGGTAAGACAATTACGATGTTTATTTATTTATGTTGTCTTTATCTGTTGTCATGATTATTCTTGCTTTACTTAATGGCCTAGTATTACTTAGTGTGATTTGATTTGCTGCATCTATGCCTTAAGATCATGAATTATAACTTTGCATACCTGGAAGTTGGCCTGTTAAATCGTGATTTACTTTGCAACTGCTGCTGTTGAATTACTCCCTGGAAGCCTTGTGAATCGTCAGGTCTTCATTAGGCTCTTGATGAACTTCTTCTTTATGTATGCTTTCTGAAGAGAGGATATAAGGAAATTGCTGCATTGTTTTGTTTCCCTGGTTTCTTACTCCAACTTGTTTGATTCTTAATTTTAGATAACTGAGAAACTCTGCATGAAGTCGATTCCTGATGAGGTGAAGTTAAAATTGATGGATGAAATAGCTATGGATCAATGCTTTCAAATGGAACCAGTGGGAATGCAGGATGAGTTTGGGTTTCACCAGTAGGTGAGTATGTTGCTTGCTGTAATCTGTAAATCATTGGCTGCTGCCTCTAGTGTAACTCAATGATTTATATAAAATACAACTGCAGGTAGATGGAAATAGTGGTCTTCATTTGTGAAAAACAGGATTTTGACTCTAAATACACCTAGAGGGGGATGAATAGGTGAAGCACAGTGGAATAAAATTCTACTAATTAAAAACAAGTTCTTAATTAATAGGCATGCACAAGTCTTGATCAATTAATAAACAATCACACAAAATTGCAAATAAAGTAAAGAAACAACACAAGCAATTTTGGTGACAAAGGGAAAACTCTATCCAAATAATAACTCCAACTAAGATTTTATTTTGGGTTGGGATTTATTTTAAGCCCAAAGTTGAGTTAGGGTTAGACTTGGGTTTATGTTTAACAGCCCAAAAACCCCAAATTAAAGAAGAGATATATAAGTTACATCTAAACATAACTACATCCAAAGAAAAAACCTACGACTTATATCCAAATATAGGTTTTTTTAACATCTTTTTCTCTATTACTTCAAGGGATTGGACTTATTTTTACTCAGAAATTCATGATGAAAATTGCACTTCTATTGCTTCGTTTATATTAGTATGAATCTATAGGGATGGTTTAATACATACCATAGGAACGGCTAAGTTAATTAATCAGGTAGAATATACTCACTTACACACCTAGGAATGACAAAGTTAATTAATTAAATAGAGTATCCTCACTTTTACGTAGAACAAACAAATATTTATATGGACCGATTGATTTTAAAAAAAATGCCTCATCTATTGTAATATTTGGTTTTTCCTTTTTAAAATACTCATATGAATATGTGAATAGTATTTTATCTCTTTAGATTTACATTTATTGAATAATTTTTTATTACATTGCATCCTAGCTAATATTTTAGCTCATAAATTCTAATTTTACTTTGTTATAAAATGATTTAAAATGAAATTATCATTAAGTGTACATAGTGGTGTAACTAGGATTTTCATTTAGGGTGGGCAGAATAAATCTTTGAACTAAAATGATCTTGATCAAAATAGGTGTAGTTTTCCTCTAATTGATCAAAATAAATAGTTGATGAAACTAAAAGAAGAAAAAGAAAAAACTACTGGTGCACCCCGAGTATTTTTCATAGTCGAACTTAAAGCTTTTCCCTATTTTCTAATATCTTTCTATGACTATTGAATAGTTCGAGAAGTGGAGAATGCTTAGGCTAGGATCAAACGTTACACAACACCCCACCAAACTCCTATAATCTTGTCGTTTGATGATAGACCACAATTTAGAAAAGGCTTAGACAGATCAACTGTGAGAAGTGAGATAGTGGATGGGCAATTTAAAAATTTTACAGTGGCAAAAATTTTCATATAAGTAGACTTATGAAGTTTTTCATATGTAGCTTTGCCCCTGAGCGTACATTTTATTTGGGCCGACTCGAACTCAAGAAAAAGTTTTAGGGTTGGGTTTGGGCTCACAAAGTTTGGGTTTAAGGCGGGTTAAGGTGAGTTTGGGCCAAATAATTTTAGATTGGGTTGATCCCAAACTCATAGAAACCCGACCCAACCCGCCCAACTTACAACTCTAAGTGCATGTAACCCTATAACCCTATACTAACAGTATGTGAGACTGTTTCATCTGGTGCTACTCAGTGGCACTAGCGTCAAACGGGTAGATGGATGCCCCTTTTCAATAGGGGCCCACACCGCAAAATTCATCCTAGCCGGTGGTTTCGCTGAACTACCAGATTTTGGCTCTGGAAGAAATGCATTCATAGTATATATCTATTAGGATTTGTTTATTGATGGCATTGTTCTTAAATGAATCTAGCTCTTAAATTTGGTACAAAGAAATAAAGCAAATCTCATGAAAGACTTAATATTTATACTATTAGTAAAGAGAAGAGGGGGAAATATTCCTCCCAGATTCTAATCTCTCTCGTTTTTTTTTTCCCAATATTGCCCTCCCCAACTAAAACAATCCGAAATTATAATCACCCCACTACTCTTTCCACATTTAAATTTAAACTCCTACTTAAATGTTACAGTTAAGGGTGAGGACGGACGTGCAGTATGCACGTGCCACCACTAGTATTACTATATATTAATTATGACTCGTGTAGCCTGCCGAATTTTGGGGATTTGATACCAAAAAAATTTCTTATTTTTTCTCTTAAAGGTGAGAAAGTTTCTATTTTTTTTTTTTTTAAATCTCACGCACTGCTACGAGTTCTCTCTTCGCATTCGAACATTTCAGCCAAAGGGGAGACGATTTCTTCTTCTGAAATTCGGAGGTCTTGGAAGGTGGAGCCCCACGATCTTCATCAAAACTCCAATACGTTATCTGACCACCGCCCCATGATCCATCCCCATTATCGCCTCTCCCTTGCATTTCGATCACGGGTGGTCCGGTCCTGTGTTAATTAGATCGAAAATCGCCTCTTAGACGACCAAACTCCATTTCCTCGTGCAACCTATCCTAGGCCCAGTTGATAACGAAGCATTTCCTCAGTGGTCCGGTCCTCCGGTAATTAGGATTTCTTTATACCTGAAGACTTTGACCCGGCCCGACCCCACCCAAGCCCGCCCAGTGATCAGCCCTAGATGGCAACGATTTGGTTAAAATTTCTAGATGACATGGTCCACCCAGTTGAAATCTTGTTTGATTTAGCCTAATTTGTCAATGGGCTTTCTAGAGGTCTTTTTTTGGACTCGGTGGGTTTGGGCCTTGGTATCTTTGTATCTGATTTTTATCTTTTGGACATACTTTTTATTTGAAGAGTTGTCTTGAAGAAATATCCTTACGCTCTGTAAGGTTGCAAAATTAGTCTTTGTGTATAGACATTATAGCCCACTGATTTTACTCTTATCATTTAAAACGATGCTCGTATTTCTAGAATTGTTCTTTGTGAGACAATATATATATATAATTAGGTTTATCTCAAGTCTAGGATGAGTATAATCTATCAAGGAATATTTGAATCCCATAATTTAGCTGCTAGACCCAAAATAAAACCGAGAAGAAAGTTGAGAAGGGATCCTTTATTCTTTATTTCTTTTTTATATTGTTTCATATCGACCTTTACATAGATGGTGACAAAGCCTTGTAATGTTCATATCTAATGCTTAGATAAAAGCCTTCCCTCACAAAATCAAAGTGAAAGTGTTATCAAGAGGAGAATGTTCAACAATTGGCTTCCACCAAGGATATTTCGAATCGTTTGAGTTGTCATTTTATTTAGTCCAATAGGTCACTTCTGAACCTGCGGTCCCTGAGAATATAAGTACGATGGGTGTTTACGTGTATATTGGTTAATGCTAGGTCGGCAGCGCTCAATATAACAAATGCCAAAAATAAAAAATAAAAATTCTTGACCTTTACACTATTATATTAGCATATGATGAAAGCCTTAAAAGAGGACTGACCCTCATGACCTGATTTAGTTTGTTACTTTCCTTCTTAACTTACCTGATTTTCTTTATTACTTTCTTTTTTGGAACTTCAACTTCAGAAATTTTTAACAAAAGTTCATGTCTTTATCACCATGGAAAAAATAAAAAGAGGAAAGAAGAATAAAAAGAAACAAAAAAAGGTGACTCCACTTTTTCTTTTATTGATTTTTTAATGTCATATCAATCCATCCACTTTCTTGCCTCTTGGCAACTTGTATAAAATTCCAGCAAACAAGCCAAACCACAGCATATTTAATACCCCTTCCTTGCCCTCTAAAATTTGCTTTGTCATGCATGACCCCATCGTTTGTGCTTCCTTTCTAGTCAGTATCTCATGAAAGTCCAAAAAAAAGAAAGCATTGATGTGAATGTGTCAGTAACACAAGAAAGCAAGGCCACATCTTTCTTCATCAACTCTTTAAAGTGATCTAAAGCATAAAAATGTTTTTAAAAGACAATCCTAACCCAATTCCATTGTCCCCACTCCACAAACCTTGCTTGCTTGTGGGTATTAACCCTTAGGATTTCTATGGTTGCAAGTCCCCCTTGTCATCGACCATATCCGGCAATAGGAAACCTCTCAATAATTCAAAACCTCTTCTATTCTTTTAGTTTGTATCTAGGATATGGGTTTTAGAAGGTGTAGAATCAGCTAGAATTATGAGTAATGACACCAATATTGTGGCAGGTTTAAATGGGTAACCATACTCATCTTTATTGGAGGAGATTTGGTAAGCCTAAAATTAGATTGGGTTTCCAATAAATTTTTGAAATTGCCTTTGTAATTTTTTTTCCAATAGATTTTATGTCACATATGTGCTTTACCATACACATCATTTTATTATTTAAGCTATATTCATAACTAAAAATTTATGCCCTTGTATATTTATGTTTTTGATGTTATGTTGAGTTTCAAAGTGTCCCCTTATCATAAATAAATAATAACTATTAACATAAAATTATACCTTTGATGGCAAATGATAAAAATTACTAGTAATATAATCAAATATAAGATTTAATTTATGTCTTGCAATTGATGAAGATGAAGAACTGATAGACCCCAATAATCTATAAGTAATTATTGGTTAAAGCTATAGGTTAGTTTTAAAAAAAATTCTAACGTTCTAATCCTTTCTTGTTGGATAATGTAAAATTGTCATTAAGGAATTTATTATTTTTTCTTTTTATTATTAATTACATTTGAATTTTTGTTTTATAAAAAATTTTAACCAAAACAAATACTAGAAATGTGATCAATTTGTTAATAAGACCATTTTTATTTTATGAAGGGCCACATGATACTTTAAAACTAGCTACTTTAAGGAAGATTCTGAAATTGAACTTCAATATATAGCTTGTATAGGATTCAAAATAGCCATAATATATAGAAATCTTTGAACTTTCAATGAAATTAAAGGTGAGGTATTATATCCAACTAGAAAATATTTTCAAGCTTCATGTGGCATTCATAGTGCAAAATACATGATATTAGATGATGGATTTGTTTACAAGTTCTAATTCATGATTAAGGCTATTTAAAGATCAATGTCCCACACATATACAGCTCAAAAAGTTGGGGAGACCTTTGATATGATAGACTTCTCCATATCATGGAGTGTCTTTTTCATATCACATTACCATCATAGGTGAAATGAGCTAGAAGTCCAAATCAACAATAATATGCCACATGGAACACATATACAGCATGATGTGTACCATTGCTAAGATAAACATGATGGCACCTGTTGCATGATAGAGGCCTTAAAAAAATCCATTTCATGCCAAAACAGTTGACTCGCCATAGCTTAAAGTCTATTAAACAGACAAGTGTGATCATTGGCTTCCACACTGCTAATGAGGGTTACCTGATCTTCATTACATATAAATTACTTGGTATATAACATTACATACATACATATATACTTAGTAAGTCAAGAGCCACAAACCAAGCTTTTTTTTTTTTTTTTTGATAGTGCCACAAACCAAGCTTAACATGAGCTGCTTTTTTCCCTTTCATTCATTTAATTAATGTTTAAGTTACAATATATGATTACGCAAGGAGAGGAAACTTGGCCTTTTCATCGTTACAAGTTGGTTTGCAATTACGCAAACATTCTTCCAAAACTACCTCCATAAATATATTGGTAAAATCGTTGGGTTAGGTATTGGCATTCATAGAAGAGAATAATGCTCCAAAGTTTACTAGTAACTAGGATATTTCGAGTTGTTCGAGTTGTCATTGAATATCCCCTTTTAAGATGTGCTTCCCAAGAACGTACGTGTAATGAGTTTGTGTAGGGATGTATGACAACTATCTACCAAGCAGGTGGTGCCCCTTAAGAAAGGAAAAAAAAAAAAGAGACATTAGCACCTTCCTTGCTCTTTCCTACCACATCTATTGGTTTTGGATTTAATAGGCCGCATATAAAAAGAAAAGTGTAGATTTATCTTATATGGAATTTCCTATATCTAATATTGGACTTTTTTAAGCTAAGTGGAGAACACTAATAATATTAATTAATCAGCTACATATATATCTATAAGAAGAAAAAAATTAATAAGAATCATATGATTTAGTTATCTATATCTATCGAAGTATATTTAATTACGTAATGTCCTAATTTAATCTAATTTTCATGAAATTTCCTTCTTTTTTTAAACTAGATCTTACTTAATTATTAGTCAATTCAATTAAAAAAGCAATTACCAAGCCTAACAACTAGGGATAGTTACATTAAGCATTGGATAATATCTTTAGAAATGAGACATGCATGTCCAACATGGCCAGAGTCACGAATATCTTAATATACTACCTATTCTTTCATGGTTGAGTTGATATCACTTACTAGAGAATGTTCTGTAAAACCCCAGTTTTGAAAAAAATAATAATAATAATAATAATAAAATAATAATAATAGAATAAAATAAATTAACAGTCACAGTAATGAAAATAAACAAATGATAACAGTGGATAAAATAAAAATATATGCACATGTGGATTTATGTACTGGTAAAATCAAATTTATTATTTCTAGAAAATTTTGGTCATTAGTGTTAAAGAAATCGTGGTGGAAATATTAATATGTAAGTCATATTCGGACCGGAAATAAATGGAAATGGGTCAATAGTTAAAATCCGGGAAAGCCCTACACTAATGAGGGGTAGAAAGGGGATTCCGAGGGTGAAGGGTGAATTAGGTTTAATCCTGGCGGTGTCTATAAATAGGTAACTCATACCAAATTTTCGGGGATTCGGGAAAAGGTTGTGCTCTGGAGAAAATTAGGGCGGCGGCCAAGCAGCTTAGGTCTCGAGCTGAAATCCACCAAGGATGGTCAGAAGCTTGAAGAAGGTCTTCAATACTGGTGAGTAGCACTGATTTACAACCGAGGTTTTAGTTTTCTTCGTGACATATTTCGAATGCCATGGTTGTATTGTGAGTTCTGGGTTTTCTGGAATACCGTGAGTCCAAACGTCAGATTGAAAATTAATTTGAAATTAAAGATGTTTAGATTAAATCCAAAATTGGTTGGGAAGTCTTCTGGGAGCATTGGGAGTGTATTGGAGCAATTACAGACCGAAACAAACCAGCCAGACATGTAGATCTCGAAATAACAGAGACTTGAAAATCGCAGTGGGTATCCACTCACTTGGCGCCCACTTGCGCCCACTTCGGGAAATAGGCGCATAGAAATATTGATCTGGCGCCGAGCTCGCGCCCACTTGGCGCTCAGCTCGCGCCCACTTAAAATAGATGCGCCTATCTCGCGCCTATCCCGCGCTCTTCTCGCGCCTTTCTCTCGCTCAACTCGCGCTCACTTAGCGTCAAGTGAGCGCATAGTTGTTTTTAACCTGTTTTCTATCCGCCGACTGGCGCGCATACCCAATTATATTTGCCGAATTTGATTTCCGACTGAGCCAAGGGGGATTTTGATGTCTTGGGGTTTATATCACTTCACCAATCACTTGTTTGGTAAACTTGGAACCTGCATTTCTTATTTAATTCCTAGGAGAATTCTAGTGGCAAATTCTTAAAGGCTTCTAAGGATGAGTTTAGGTTGTTTTATACATGTTGTGCTGGATACCAAAACTCTAGGAAGTTCTTAGTTGTTTTCTCCTCGAATTTATACACTGTTCTAATTGAGAAATTATTGACTTCTGGTTTCATTTGTTTGGAAAATGCTGAATGTATTGTCTTGTTATAAATAACTGTGTTTTGTATTCAAATGGCATGGTTTGTGGAAATGAGAAATACTAAAAGTATTGAGATATTGTTTGGTCCAGAGGGACAGGTGATGAACTGTGATGAGATATACATGATGTGGAATGAATGGTTTTTACTTTGATGTTGGAATTGTGATTATACAATGTTTTACTGTTTTGATTTAGCTTGTCCTGGATCCAGAGTCTAAGCTTAGTAATGGGATGCTTTTATTTTATTGGAGTAATGGCATGGCCATGGAGTGTTGCCACGACTGGTGTAGAGCAGCCAGAAACCCTGAGTAGGCCTGGTTGTCAATGTCGAAACCCTGAGTAGGCCGGCATTGGATGACGAAACCCTGAATAGGCCGTCATTTCAGAGTATCCGAAACCCTGAGTAGGCCGGAACTGTGTACATGGAGGTGTGGAGGTCGCTCTGGCATGTTGATTAATCAATCAAATATCTATATGACATTGACCATGTGGATTTATTGTTCATTTATCTGTTTTAGATACTATGGAATAAATAGTGGAATTTGTCTTTCTTGGAGCATGGTTAGAATGATATAGTTTTTGGAACTGATCGGAGTTTTGTTGACGAAGGAATTACTGATGTTAATTTCGTATATTTTACCGGGTTATTCTTGTTTTCTTGGGTGATTACTCGATCATAAACTTACAACTGGAAGATGTGTATTGCTGCATGCATGTACTACTTGCTGAGATATTCGTATCTCACTCTTTTATTTCTGTTTGTTTTTCAGATACGTATGGAGAGCCGGAAATTGTGGGTAGTGAAATTGGGTCATGTGAGTTTTACTTTGGGATTTTTTTTTTAGCGCACTCTGTTACATAGCATTATTTAATTCATGTTTTCCTTACTCTGGTAGTGCAATCCTGTTATTTATATTAACCTCTGGATACGAGTTACGGGTTTTTCATGTGACTCGGATCCGGGGCGTTACATGTTCCCTCTTAATTTTCTAGTAACTAGTGGAGGCACGTACAACACTGCACGTCAACACATGACCTCTTTGGGGTAGTTTTCTATGGGATGTGGTTACTTACTTTAGGGAGTGATTTTCTTGCTAGGGCCGAGATATTCTCAATGGTTTAGTAACTTGATAAGGATTGTTTCGATGGGTTGTTATCAATTGGACAATGGAGTCTTTTAAGGGGAGTTTGAAAGGGTATTTTGTGGCGAAGAAAAAGGTGGGCCAGAATTTGGGGACAGACTTCACTTTACTAATAATATAGATTTTTGGGTTAAAAAGGATAAAATGGTCAATAATCAATATTTATTACTAGATGTTAGTCTAAATTTTATTTAGAACTTTCAACTCATGATTTCCACATATAGACAGCTAAAAAGTTAAAGAGTACTCTTACATATTAGTGTCTTGTTTACATCACATCACCTAGATAGGGCAATTAAAGGTCCATAACACAAATTTTGTGTCACGTGGTGTAGACACCCCAAATTGCACTAAAAATGAGAAAATAATTGAAAATATTAATTGGGATTTGAAACAGGTCAAAAAAGTGTAAAATCTGGCCAAACTGGTCATGACCGTATTTTGTTTACGGACTGGTCATACCTACAGTTGATATACGGTCACGGCGTGCCCGTATTAATAATACGGGCAGGGCACGACCGTAATAAATATACGGACATCGTGGGACCGTAAATCATTTACCGGCACATCAGACTCGTGCGAGTTTTATTCTTTTCTCGATTTATGAGCCTTATCTTTAGTCCAATATCCCTTTAAATGAGCGAATTATATATTTTATTCGTGCGAAATATCTTTGTGGATAAAGGATGGGCATGATCTTGTGTTTAACTCAAACTGAAACTCTATCTTGCCAAACCTTGGACCAACCATACCCCTGTGTTTGCCTATAAATAGAGGGTCTTTCCTCAAGCAAAAGGCCACGAAAATTTGAAGTCCAAGGAACTCCAAGAGAAGAAGAGGAACCCCTGCTGCTTTGCTTGCTCAATCCAGGTAAGTCCCTTTTCCCTTTTATTTTCTGTCTTCAATTCTAGAAGTAATAGGATCATCTCTATTGCTGTAGAATAAGGCCATCTTTTATATCTAGTATTCCTAAACTTGTCTCCAAGTACCTCAAGAGTCTCTCTAGCCATAAAACGTGAAGAGAGAGCTAGGGGAAAAGAGAACAGATGGATCCCTAGAATAGAACCTCATATCTGTTTTTCTCCTTTTTTCTAGAATAAAGTCTGGGATTGTGTTTGTGTAACCAAACCTATCTCCAAGTACCTCAAGAATCCTCTCTAGCCGTAAAACGTAAAGAGAGAGCTAGGGGAAAAGAGAACAGGTGGATCCGTAGGGTAGACCCCATGTGCTCTAATTTGTGAGATGTGGCTGCTTTAAATATCTTGATCATGTTTAATGGTTTTTATGATGAATCTGAATGAATAACATGAATCTATAATGTTTATAGCATGAGATCCCCACTTTTTGATAAAATTTGGATTTTCACCACTTGTGCACCTACAGCACTGTTTTCGTGATTTTTGTAAGATTAGGCTAAGATCTTGGATTTATCATGATCAATATGGTAGATCTGAATCCAAAAGCCTGAAAATAAATTGTAGAGTTTCATGATGTTGTTTTTGAATCGTTTTTCATTATTTAGAGAAGACCCTACGGTCTAAGTTCTCCCCTTTTGGTGTTTTTCATCAACGTGTGTATTTTTTGTTTTTATTTCTGGATTTAATGTGAAATTTGGGCTCTACCTATGTCCTGGATGATTCAAGTTCAATTTTGAAATATTTTATAAAAATCATATTTTTCTAGATTTCTAGAATTTGACTTGAAGCCAGATTTTTGGATTTTTCACTTTAAATTGATTTTATTTGATTTCATCTCAATTTTGTTTTGATCATGAAACCCTAGGAATGCTATGATCATATTTGAAAGTTCTGGATCAATCAGACTATTCGTATGAAAAAACATTTATTTTGTCTTTTTGTGATTTTTCATGAATTTTATAGCAAGCCTTTTTTCTTTGAAAAACATGAACAATACCTGGAAACCACCTTGTGTGGATGAATAGGGGTGCCTAACACCTTCCCCTGTTCATAACCTAATCCCCTTACCCATCTCTGGTTGTTTTTTTTTCGGAGGGTTAGTTTTACCCTAAAATTGCCTTTTGTGCTTATTTAATATTTTGGTGTCCATTCACACCTAGATTGAATGGTGGCGACTCTTTGTTCTATTTAATCCCATGTGATGATTAGGAAGTCAAAGGGATTTGATTTTTCCCATGTCTCACACGTGGCAAACTTCGTTAGGATGATGTACACCATTGGAAAGATAAGACATCCATGTAATACTATATGACATGATAGAGGCTTCAAAATCCGTTTTATATAAAAAAAACGATCGATCCTTCGTACTCGTTGTTATAGGAACAGTTATAAATTTTGACTATTAGTTTTCATTATTACAATCGTACCCCTAATGCTAAAATCCGTTTAACTTTTATTGTTTATTTTTATTAAATGACGAATGTAACATTCTATAAAATAAAAATATTTTACATTTATCTTCTTATATTATCTTATAAATTCATTTAAAATTCTTATATTATTATATTTATTCCATATATACTTTAAGTCATTGATATTAATTTGCTCAATTAATAATTTTTCATTGAAATTCCACCTGCACCTATTGTCATCTGGCTATTTAATATTTCTTTCCATCTTATAAAAGGTTAATTTAGTCATTTAATAAAAATAAACGATAAAAGTTAATACAATTTGACGTTATGATACATCTGCAACAATTATGCTGAATGGAAGGATATAAATACAAATATTAAAAATAAGAGGATATAGATGCAAATATATCATAATGTAGGGATATGAATGCAAAAAGCCCTTAAAATAATATTAAATGGCAAATCTTATAAATAAGCTTCTGATCCCAGTTATTCATTCTATTGAGAAGATAAATTCAATACTTCTCTAAAATTCTCTCACTCGCAAATTAAATTCTTATACCATCAACTATTCTTTCATGGGTGAGCTTAATTTCATCATTAGGTGTTAGTTTACATTTTGTTAGAAGTTCTAAGTCAGACCATCCAAAGCTTAATTTCCCATCAACCATGTCCCCACACATAGGCACATAAAAAGTTAGGAGAATAACATGGACTTCTCAAAACCCATCCATTTGGAGTCTCTTGTTAACATCATATTACAAAAGAGGCGAAAGGTGCATAACAAATGTATCATGCCACGTGGCAAATGTGGTCACGATAATGTGTATACCATTTGAAAGATAAAGACATCCATGTGATCGCGTGTTGCACGATCGAGGCTCCGAAGTCCATTTTATGCCAAAAACAGCCGACTTCGTGGAAGTTTTACCCATCGATTTTTCGTACTGCGGCTATGGGTTCCTTCTGTAGAATTTGGCCGTTAGTTTTTGTATCTTGTTGGAATGATGACTTGATGCCCTGTTGGACTGGTCACTTTTCTAGAATACTTGTGACTTTTCTAGAATACTAGTGAATTGCACATGCAGTACTGCACGTATGTAGAAAAATAATTGCAGTAACGGTTGTAGAACAGCTAAGTTCGGTTTTAAAAGAACTAGGGGCTGCACGCGCTACGCGCGTAGAAAACGTGGGCCCACTTTGATAAACAGCCAAGGTAGTTACAATAGTGGGAGATTATTTTGTTTGGGGAGAGTAATGCTTGGAAAAAGAAAAGGGGGCCAGAATCTGAAAGGAATATTCCCCCCTCTTTTCTTTATATATAGTATAGATTAGGCAGTTATGACTATTATGCCCCTTTATTAAACAATCTTAAGAATGATTCGTAAGGGTTTTTTACTAAGGGTGAACATTTAGCTTAGCACGATTCCCAAGGGGCGCCTCGCTTTGTATATAGTAGAGGTTTATAGTGGCATAATATATAATTTGGACTTAAAGAGTACTAGCCAGGTTCGCATGCAGTACTGTACATATGAACAAATAGGTAAAGGAGAAAGAGAACGATTTTGCAATTGATTATTAAGTTTTTAAAAAATTGAGACAGCTTTGACTATTGTACCTTTTTATTAATAAATCTTTACAATGATATATAAATGTTGTTTTAGAAAGTCTCACATTTTACTTGGTGCAATTCCCAAGAGAGAGCCTTGGTTAAGGCAGTTTTAAGTGGTAAATGTCAAAGCTCATTGATATTATTCTGATTTAGTCTATGGAAAAGCTTTATGATCCTTGCTAGTGAATCTATTGATACTCTAAATTCACAACTTCTCTAAAATTCTTTGATTCTAAAAAATAAATCTTTCTAAACAAATAAATTTTACAAGGAAGTGAGAAAGGACCTACATTTTAAATTTCAACAATTACAGTTAATCATAATGGCTGGAGTTAAATGTAATTTATTTTATTACTTCAAATCATGATTTTGCTAATTAACCGCCCTTGTACATGACTAGAGTAAGTTGCATTTTCTTAAGAACGGGTTACACACATATAAATGTTATCTTCTACATTCAAAAGCATGCACTGATGCTATCATTGGTTCAGACACCAAAAATTTCATTTCATGAAAGACAAACATCTGAGAAATGTATTTTAAAATGTGTTTGCGCCAATCATATTATCAGCACTGTCACCGATGTCTGATTTGGGTGCAAGCAATAAATTTCCTCCACAGACATGAAGGGAAATTGGGAGATTTTAGCTTAATATTTTGTTTCTCAGTTTAACCTTAAAAGTTTAAAAAACCTTTAAGCAGTATATTAAAAAATGCTTTAATTAAGTGCTTAATTAAGCAATCTCAAACGCACTTGCAGTACTGTATTTGCATCCCTTCGAATAATTACTAAAAACAAGATGATATAAATACAAATTTATTATAATATAGAGATATGAATGCAAAAAGCCCATTAAATTTTTGAAGGCCTGGCGACGACTCAAACTCTTTGCCGAATACACACGACCGACCAATAATGGATCTAGAAGTATTAATTTATTTAACTTCAATAAAAGAGGAGCCATAATTAATAAATTCATTTTCAACAACTTAGGCTTAGAACTCGTTAATTTATTTTAAATAATTGTAACCACTTAGATGCTCGCAGGTGGCAGTTGAGACAGCAGTTATTACTCCAACTAATAATTTAATATTCAACGGCGGTGAGCAACATGGTTGAGATCCTTCTCTTCCGCTTCTCCATTATTCGCTTCGATGCAGACGAAGTCTCCCACTCTGACCTTCTCTCATATCGCCGTTTCCGCCGTGCTGTTACTGCCGTATATCGTTGAAGAAATACAAACGCACACGCCACGCACACGTTACAAGCAGAAATTCCAGAAAAAGCGTTTCCCTATGGGCGGGCGGGGCGGGCGCTGCGTTTTTTCCCACTGCACGTGGGTCCGACCGTTTCAAAGCAATAGACCAACCAGGTCTTCTTTTGATGGCGACGTTTGTCGTGTTTTTGTCACTTTTATTTTAAGTTTCCTCATCCGTGGAGCTTCTTCAGCTCATCTTATCCAAGTTCCGTTAGTTTGTTTGTCCAAATGGAATCTTCGATCCGTTTACTATGCCGTCCATTAATTACTACTCAAAACATATCATGCTTGGATGGGGATTTTTTGATAAGACTTATCACCACATGATATGTTTTGATCGATGGCAGATGGCGGACAAGAGTGACAGGGAAACAAGTTAGAGGGAGATGACATCATTTGCTGCTACCGCAAATCCTATAGCTTGTGTCAAATGAATCTTATGGTTATTTGTGTTTTCACATATTTTAATGCGAAAATACATTTCACATTCAAAAAACAGAAGCCGTCATATGCAAGCTACAAGGTTTGCGACACAAACCTGAAGGCAGACGATTCCAAACCGGTTAGAGGATTTTTAGTGCTATTTGTTTTTAAATATTTTCTTAAAAAATTCAGAAAGGGTGAAAGAGTTTAACGTTGAAGCTAAGCTAAATTTCACGATTGTACGTAACAGTTTTGACTTTCGAAAGTAGGCAAATAGAGCTTTTTAACATACGGGATGAAATAATATGTAAAAGCAAGCAAACACCTAGAGCTTAATAAATGGGATGAAATTGTCTAGTTGTCCCTGTAGTTTCATTGACATTCTACCATGCACGCGAAGTATCTCATGGTCACAGTTTTTTCAACAATCAAAATCTCTTACATTGTCAGAGGCAACTTGCAAGAACAACTGCAATAAAAGGCAACAGATAATTTCAAACCTTTACATACATATGGCACATAGGTTTGTTATTAACATTAACAGTGTGCGCAATCTAGACCATGAATTTAATTTCAAATATACTAGTGGTGACACGTGCATACTGCACGTTAAATTGTGGAAAGAGTAGTGGGGTGATTATAATTTCTTATTGTTTTAGTTGGGGAGGACAGTATTTGGAAAAGAGGAAAAGCGACGGCTAGAATCTAGGGAGAATATTCCCCCCTCTTCCTTTTACTAATAATATAGATTTCATAATTTGGATGCCAACACAAACATGGATTTAAATTTGACGCACAATATTCAGTGAAAGCTCATTAAAGGTTAGACATATTATCAACCCACCTTATATGTGCATGGCCTTTCCTTCATCTATGAGAGCGGAGCTACATATAGGTTAGGGTGGGCAGCTATATAGGTTAGGGTGGGCAGCTACCCACCCTAACATTACAAAAACTTCTTGCAATTGCTTATAAATATATAGTTTGCCCCATCTAGAATTTTTACTTTGCCCACAATCTTTTTAATTTCAACGAGTCATTTTCCTTTCTTTGTTGCACTGCCCACCTTGAATGAAATCCTGGCTCTACCACTGATTTGCAGTATGCTTTTATGATTAACATATAGTATTTCATATATATGAGATCATTTGGAAGTATTGTATGAGTTATGTTAGAGATAACATTAATTTGCTGCGTGTCATGACATTATTGTTGGTGCTTCTTCACCTTAATAAACCATACAAAATCATGACTTTAAAATTAAATTTTTAGAACATCAAGCATATATAGTTAGTAAGCCTAATTATTCAGTTCAAACATAACTACTTCTAGCCTACCCCAAGCTCCACCCATAAGTAGAATATGAGCACATGTAGAGAGAGAGGGAGATGAAAGCGAAGACCTACGTGTCTGACGCACTAAGATTCTCCACGTGATTCACGTGCAGAATCTTATTGTTTATAGCTAACATTATCTGAACCGTCTGATCAGTTTAATCTGCATCTTCGATTAGTCTTCCACCGTGTGGATAATCGAGTTGAAACTAGAGATTCATAGTTCATTAGAACTGATAATCGTTTTCCTCGTTGTTCTTGAAGCGCAAATTTCCCTGCGTCGTCTAGGCAGAAATTTCCTGCCGCATATCCAACGAGGGCGGACTCACAAACAAAGGGAAATTTAATTTTTAGTGGTACTTTATTAAACTATTTAAGATTTAGTCGATAAAGTTTTGAGTTTTAATTTTTAATACATTTTTATCAAAATAATTAATTTTTAGTGCCATTAATAACAATTTTTAAAAAACCTTTTTTATTTTGGACAGTGAAAAAAAATAATTGCTCGTTACCTAATTACCTAATGTTTTTTTTTTTTTTTTCGGTAATCATGCTCGTTACGTTATTTTTTTTTGGTAGAATGCTCGTTACCTTATTGGGCGGGAATGTGGGGCCCGCGAACTAAATGCTCTTCTGTGCAATGTCCTTGCAGGCAGGCTGTTGTGACCAATCAGGTGGCGAGTTCCAAAATCTATTGTACTAGGCCCGTTTTTGCGGCACGAAACGGGCAGAAAACATGTGACGTGAGAAGAAAGGACAGCGGTTCTTGAACAAATTTACGGACAAACCACGTGGCTCAATTAAATTTTTGTATCGTCGACTTTGGGACTGTGCTACCAGACTCCGTTCCCATCAAAAAAAAAGTGCTACCAGACTCCGTGTTGTCCTAGTCGGACTTTTTTTATGCACATGTCATGCAGTTATTGGTTTCGGTAACTAAGTAGGAATCCAATGTGGTCGGTGATTTGACAAACTAGATGCGGACAAGTTACACTAGCGAATTGGAGAAATCCCAGTGAACGGGGGGACGAAATTGTTTGCCATAGGGCCACAGTGGTCCTGCCACAGACCGTGCAGCATCGTGGGATGTTGCCATGTGTGGGATATTGTAACATCCCACGGATGTCGTATTTTTTATGCATTTTTTACATTTAAAAAAAGTAAAATGCCATTTCAAGTGACATTTTATTTTTTTTATTTGATTTTCATACCATCCACGGGATGCTATGGATGGAAAAGATGCTTCATTTTGTTGCAAGACCACTGCGGTAGACGATTTCATCCCGTGAAAAAGATGCTTCATTTTGTTGCGAAGTTCTCACATCGTAGTAGACATTGCAGGCTTCATATCACAGAGGATGTGAATTCGGAAATTTGTTAACTTATTGATTTAAATACTTATATTATGACAAACCAAACAAACATATGCAAAGGTATTAATATTTTGTAAATGCATTTGATAACACAAGGTTTGGCTTATGTTTATAACTCTCAAGGTTTTTAAGCCTTAACTAGTTGAAATTCTCTGTTCTTATAATTTTTTTCTTACTATCATCAGTCTAACTGATCTTTTTTAAATAAAATTTAGGAATCAAGAATAATGTGGGTAAGCTACCAGGAAATTAAAAATTAAAACATTTTAGAAAAGAGCTCTTTAATTAGTTAAATCCACAAATGGTCGATTATGTTGTTCTTCTCACTCTTTTAATTAAGTTGAGAAAATAAATTATGGAAGAGATAATCGATATCAATCAATCTCAACATTAATTAATCAGAAGATTAAATTTACCAAGACCAAGCTGCCCTTGTACTTAAAAATTTACAGTTAATCCATTCATGTGGTTTTTTTTTTATACAAATGTCATGATCCTATGGATACTCCCAAAAAAAAAAACAATGCAGATAGAAGCTCCACAAGATCTTAATCAGATGAATGAGAAATTTGGTCTATAAAGAAATATTTGTTACAGTACAACAATAATTTGTTTTCAAATATTTTCTACGTATTACTAATGTTTAATTATTCCATAAACCGTCACTTAATCTTAATTTATTTATTTGATAAAGTATTACTGCACCTTAGAATTGAGATCATCTACTCTCCACACAATACTCAATATGTCTCTCTTATCTCTCTCTATTAAAAAGTGAAAATAAGTTTTTTTATTTTTTTATTACTGTTACTTGCTTATGTGACAAATAATTACTCGACTGAGCTTCTTTTATAAGCTCAACAATAGATATCACAATCCAATGTCCTTTTCCTCTTCTAAGATGGGTTTTGGTGAAGCTTCGTCAATGAATATCCTTATAGGAAATATTATTTAACAATTAAGATATCTGTCATTAAATCTACATCATCTATCATTGGTCCCAAAAAAGAAAAAGAAAAAAAAATGTTTAAATGACCCTGATTCCACGGCATTTTACATCAAGGTTTGATTCCATTTTTCTAAATAAATTATAAAAAATAATTAAATATCATTTTATCTATCAATATCTTACGTGGGATAATTGATTGCGTGGCAGCAATTGGTTGGTTGCTTCCACGACCATTTTGTTTTTGAAGTTTCCAAAGCCACACTCTCGCCAGTTGACTTTCCACACGCTAGGATGCTCAACAATGGCAATGTCGGGAGAAAATAAAAAATCAAAATAAATTAATAACAAAAAAATTAAATTAAAAAAAAAAAAGAATATTCCAAACCTACCCCTCCGTATACATACAAAAGGTAATAATAATAAAATAAAGACAAAAAATTACTTCAACTCCGTCAATGACGTGGCACAAGCGAAGTCAGTACCATCTACACGTCAGCCAGTCTTCCAAAAAAATCTACACGTCAGCCAACTGTGACCCGCTGCGATGACGCCGCGTGGAAAAACCGAGACGCACGGAATTAAGTAACAGCAGGAAAAGACGGAGAAAGGGGGGCATGATGAAGTGCGACGAAAAGGATCAACGCGTAGGAGGCCGACACGCCGCCGTTTACACGGCGTTAGGTAACTTACTGGTCTGAGATTTGAGATGGTTCCAAAATTCTCAACGCCTTGTAGTCTATTAAAGGGCACAGACAGCCGTTCTTCTCTCTTATCCACACATAACAGATATTGGCCATCTAATCGCCTTAACTTACTGCGGTATCAGAGGCTTTTTCAGTTCTTCTCGTTCTCAAATTTCAACCCCCTTAAGCATAGAAACTAGAAAGAACCACGCAAACTGGGATTTTTGGGTATTCAGAGCAACTCTTTCAATCAATGAATTAAAACCCAGCAAAGGATTTGAACAGAAGCGCAGATCTGTTTGTTTGTTTCTTCCTTTTGTTTGATCATTTTTATTCTGAGGAGGTGTAGCCTTGGAATTGTCTTTTCTGCGAATTGGGTAAGATGGTTGCTTTGGTCTCTCGTACGGGAAGGCATTTGCAGAGATACAACATGGGTCGTCGCCTAGTCGTAGGGTTCGTTCCTCTATATATCTCTTTCTATAATTTCATTTTGTATTCTTTTTTGTTTTGTGGGTTTTTAGGGTTTGAGCTGAAGAAATGATAATTTTATGGTTAAATCTTCTTTTTCTTCTTCTTGAATTTTGTCATTTTATTGGGGGGTTTTCAATTTTCCCAGATGGTTTGTGATTTATGTAAACCTTTTTTCTCCCCCTCTGAATTCAAATCTAACTTTATTTTTCTTATTTTGACACCAACAGATGCATTCCTTACAGATATAAGTATGGAATACAACCTACTTCTGATAAGGGTGTCCCATACAATGAGGTGGAAGTTCTTGTGATCAGTTCACAAAAGGGGAAAGGGATGTTGTTCCCAAAGGTACTAAAATGATTCGAATTCATCAGAAAATTTTCAGTTAATTCAGACTTGTTGACTTTTTCTTGGTATATGAGAGTGTGCTAATAACAATACCATTTGACTATTTCCACACCCCAACTAAATTTCCATTGAAATCGGGCAAAATGTTAACATAACTCTGTATAAGATGTGGAAGCAGCCAAAATGGACTTTTAACTGAAATGGGATTAGTACATTCAATTAGTCCTGCATTAACAATGTCTTGTTTTTCCATAAAATTATCAGGGAGGATGGGAAATAGATGAATCAATGAAAGACGCTGCGTTGCGAGAAACGCTGGAAGAAGCCGGAGTGCTCGGCAATGTTGAGGTTAGCGTCTAATAGAACATCAAATTCTATATATTTTAGCTTGGATTAACTAATAAATGTTGGATTTGTAGAGATTGAACTGATTGTGAAATGGAATATATGCAGTGTAAATTGGGAGAATGGAATTTCAAGAGCAAGAGCCATGACACAGTCTATGAAGGGCATATGTTCTCTTTGCTTGTTAAGGAGGAATTAGACCTATGGCCAGAGAAGAATCTCCGTCAACGCAAATGGGTATGTATTAGTGCAGTGTTTAAGAATTTATCTATGCAAGTTTGCCTATAAAAATGTTCTTAATTAGTCTTGTCCCATATTGTTTGGTTACAGATGACTGTGGCAGAAGCTAGAGAAGCTTGCTTGTATGGATGGATGAAGGAAGCTTTAGATGAATTAGTATGCCATCTCGATTGTTTACCACAAGAGGAGGAAGAGGAAGTATCACCTTGTTCTCTAAGCTAGGAGAGCAAACTGATGAGGACTTGTACATAGAAGAAAATCGATTAATGGCCACGGCAGAATGCAATCAAGAAAGTGTAAAGGAGCAGAAAATGTGGAATATTGTGTAACAAAACGACACTCAAATGGAAAGTGAAAAAAGGGGGGATAAGAATAACAGACGCAGAGTTGGTGTTGTTGGAATTTAAGATTTATATGTTCCTTCTGCCTTTGTGGTGCATGTTGCACCTTTCTTGGAATTCTAATTCCAAGGGGAATTTGGGGCCCAAAATGGTTGAGAAACCATATAATCATTGGGGGATTAAGAACAAAGATGTTAGAAAAGGGAAAGGAAAAAAGTGTACATTTCATTTCATTTAAGAAAACTTCTTTTTCCCTTTTCGAGAAGTATTTGGTTCTTATTGTTGGACTGTGCAATTTCAGTTTGCAATTTTCTTGATCTTACAAATTACTTAAAAAATAATACTCTGTTATATTGTGAGATATTGAGCTGGGGTTCTGTCAACACCCAACTTGATTAGGGCTGTTTACAAGACAGACCAGTTAAGATTCAACTAATATGGGCTGTATTTGACTACAATGGTTAAGCTTTTGAGCCAAACTCAGCTTTCAAATGCCTACTTCTTTTATAAGCACAAGCTGAGGTTTTTTTTTTTTTTTTGGTAGAAAGCACAAGCTGAGGTTGAGTGAAGTTAATAGTGCATACAGATCGGATGGATAAAAGGGTTATCCACATGACCTTTCTAAAAGATCTAAATATTGAATAAATAATTAAGCATTACTAATTCATATAAATGGTAAAACTGTTATGTCTTGTATATTATCCAGAAGCCAAATCAGGCTCCTAAACTTTGAGAAAGGCTTTGGCTCTACTCAAGCTTGTCAAAATTTTTTTAGCTCCTCAGTCTTGTTTTAAACTTAAAGCTTGTTTTAGGCTCAAGTTGATTTGGTAAAGCTTGGCTTGGTTTGAAATTCTAATTGAGCCATATGAAGCTGTGATATATCTAATTCCATAAAATACATGAGAGTAACATATATACATATATAAAATTTAAAAAGGAATAAAAAAATAAAAATTATTAAGCTTAATAATATTATTTTATTTTAAAATTGTATATATATTGTGTAATAAGTTAAGTGAACCAAGCTTTGATCTACTGAGCCTACCAAACTCAAATTATGATCTTGTTAACTAAATGAGCTTATCTAAAGCTTAGGTTTGGCTCATGAGTCGAATTTTGTTTTTTTTTTGTTTTGGTATAACTTGTAAGCTTAATTATTAAGCTCAAGCTCCACCTGTATAAGCCAAGCCCAAGCCAAAGCAAAGATAATTCGATTCTTCGTTGATGGCCCTATTAAATATATGGTATCTTGTGAAATATTCTTTTCCAACTTAGCATTTTCTTTGCGATTGAAGAATTTTCATGTACTTGGCTAAAATTCTCCCCTTCATGTATTTTGTCTCAGCTTTGGGCTGATGTCCAGAATGTACCATTTTTGCAATACCAATGAAGGTAGTCGTTTCCCACAAAAAAAAATGTGAAATATTCTTTTCCAACTTAGCATATTTACTTCTTTCTCTTTCTTTCTCTTCTCATCTTTTCCTTTTATTTTCTTCTTAATTCCTCGCACTCGGATTTACATTCGCATGATACCATGCATATGTAATTTTTAAGCATCTGTCCCTCCAAGTAGAAGAGTCCTTAATTTGGAAGGAAGAAAAATTATATATGCTTTTGTGGGTATTTTTTTTTATAGCTGACACCATTAACACAAGAAAATATCACTAACAAAACCAAATCTTATTGCCTTACCAAGTCCAAAATGTTGTTCTCTTATGGAGAAGTTTCTCTCCCTCTAAAGCTAATAATGGTGGCCTCTCATGGTGGTTGTACTCAATTTCTTCTCTATCCTCCCTCACATTTAAATCATTAATCTTTCATAAACAATGCTCAAGATTGATCTGTTCAACTGGTAGAAACTTTGATACATTGCACCAAGGGTTGTTAAATGAGACTAGTATTTGGAAGTGCAATTTGCTCTTACTTTGACCGTTCCTGGTGCCTTCAACCATTTACTCCTCTCCTTCCACCTTCATGATCAGCTTCAAAGAAGCTTCAAGGCAGTAGGATTTGCAACTTCAAAACAAATGGATCTTAAACATTTTTGTCATTATCCTTGATGGGTTTCTCATTAACCATGATGGGGTTTATGCCATTTTCACAATTTCAAGTCAACACGCAGTTTTTTTTTTTTTTAATTTTTTTTAATTTTTAATCTCTGGATCTTAAACATGTCTGCCATTAACCTTAATGGGTTTCTACCATCTTCATTATTATAAGTCAATCCAAAAACCTTTTTAATCTAATCACAACAGACTTTTATAATCTATCATAAAACTATTATGTAATTGACATGGAAACATGACTTATTCTATGATTTTCTCTAGAGAGTTGCCATTTTAATTACATTGCTTACATAAGCGGTTATATTTCTTTATTAATTAACTTGACTTGATTCATTTATTGATGGGCCCGTCACCCATGTGAAGGGTTATTCATAAAAATGTTATTTAATGCATTAAATCAAAGATTTTGGGGTAGTTGAGATCGATCATGGCTGACAATCTAATAAACAAGTACAAAGCAAGAAAATTTTCCGATTATACCGGCCAGGACCACCGTTTTCAGAGGTTCGGCCTGCTTCTCCTCCACCTTTTTGGCATTGAGAGGAAAATTTTTTGGATTTTTTTAGACAAATTTACTTTTATTTTTGGATTAAAATTTACGTATACATAATACCTTGCCTAGTGGGCTTTGACAGCATGGGTCGGCATATATAAGAGATATGGACGTCATTGTCCAAGCCCACCTCACCCGAAGGTCAACCTTGTAGAGCTATGACCAGAGGGTATAATAGCCCGAGCCCACCCATTTAAAGAAAAGTTTTAATTTTCTTTTTGGACCAAAATTTAATGTTCTAAAATGTGAAAAGAAAGAAGAAAAAAGAATGAAAATGTAATAAACCGGCGAAAAGGTTTGAACTCAACAAATTCATCAATACAAATGAAGAAGAGAAGGGTCAAGTATAAAGAAAGAAAGAAGGCAACTTTGAACCATGACAATGAAACCAATGGCTTAGAAGTAAGGGTGGCAATTTTCAGCCCGGTTTTAACTGGGCTTGGGTGTGAATTTTAGGCCGGTTGGGCTGGCCCGGCTCAGATTTTAAAAGCCCATAATCTTTAGGGCCGGGTTTGGGAGAGTTTAATTTAGCCCGAATCGCCCAGCCTGACCCTATTAATATTATATTTACTAAACCTAGTTGTAGTCTTTCTCTTTAAATGTTTTTTTCTCTTTATATACGTAAAAGACCAGTCTGCCACTATGTGTTTTCAACTCTCAACCATTAACAACATAGATAAAACCTCGAAAGCCACTGCATATATCTAGTCCAAGAAAAAATTTCTTATCCAATATGTGTTGAATGTGCATCAGAATTTTTGGGCTTCAAAGCGTAAAATAGGACAAATTGTTAGTGAACATTAGGTTTCATTGTCTTCTTTTAGGATTTAAGACACTTAAAAGGCCATTTTTTTGTTTCATGATTAAACAAATTAATCATCTATAAAAAAAATTAAATTGGGCCCAATCCGAGCTTGGGCTACTCAACTTTTGTTAGGGCCAATCTTGGGCTTATTTCCAAGCCTGAAAACAGGGTCGGGCTAGGCTTGGGTAAGCCTTAAACTGCTTATATGTCCTATTAAGCCCGGCCTAGCCAGCCAAATTGCCAACCCTACTTAGAAGCATTTTCCTAGCAAGGAACCTCTTTGCCTAAAAAGGAAAGAATCATTTATAAACAACAAGAAGATTAACAAAATGCAAAAGCAGTGGATAATTTGTCTCTGAATCACCATATAGTGGAAAAGGCCCATACCATATCACCTTTGTCATCACTGTTCTTAGGGTTGCTTAAAGGGTCGGCCTGACACAGCATGGGCATGATTAGCCCGCCTCCCAAGCAGGCTGTGCTGTGCTCGGCCCATCACTGAAAACCCAGGCATGGCCCAGCCTGTGACATGGCTAGGGCTGGGCCGTGGCGGGCCAGGTGTATTTTTCTGCAAAAAAAAAAAAAAAAAAATAGAGAAAATGGAAAAAATAGTAAAAAAAAAACATAAACATTTCTGAAATGTAGTTAAATCAGTCCCGCAAACCTCAGCTTGTTTGTCCTGATTTAGGGTTTTTGTTCACTAGTCCAACCTCTTGATTGTCATGGTTTTTCTTGTTGAGCTTGTTTCGAAGAGGTTCTTCAGAGCATGGTAAACAATTTTTTCTTCATTTCTACTTCTTGAATTGTGCCGAGTTGAGGAGTTGTAAAGGTATTACTTGCGTCAAGTACTGCTTGACTATCCAAGCAATAATTGATGTAAGTAATACCTTACAACTTTTATGTAGACATGAAGAGGCAAAAATGAAGAAAGAAAAAAAAAAATTCATTATCAAAATCATTGAACATGACTTTAAAAAGAAAACGAAGAAAGCAAAAAAAAAAAAAATCATACCTTTGTTAGATTCCTATTAAGAGATTTGCCAATGGTTGGCCTAGGGATGCCCTCATGTGAGCACTCTGCCGGCCATTGGCCAAATCTCTAAATAAAACCCTAAGAAAGTAAGAAGAGAAGATGTGTGGTTTGGAGTGGGAAGGGTTAGGCCTATTTATAGAAAACCAAAAATGGCTTTTTACCACCCCTACCCTCAAACATGACTGTTATTTGGCTGTTGGAGGGTAGAAATGGTCATTTACAAGTATAGCCCCCTAATATGGCTGTTGAGGGGGGAGGGGTAAAATTGTAAGAAAATGACAAAAAAACATTTTGGGGGGGGAACGGCTAGCCATTTTTGTGCGCCAGGTGGATTGGCCCAGCAGGTAGGCAGCACCTCTATGAAACTCACCTTGTTGATCTGTTAGTCTTCCCCTACAATCCCAACAAATTAACACTCACCATGTCCTCCACCTCTATGAAGCTTAACCTCTAATCAAGCAGCATAGATTGTTCAATGATACAAGCAAGGATTAATAAGCATATCATTTCATCCAAGCATCCTCCAACAAGTGCTACCATGAAAGTGGTGGTCCAATGGTCCTGCAGGTTACTCCCTTGTGGTTTGGAGGCCAGAGGTCTAAGGATAAAATCCCCTTGCCTGCAAGGTTAGTCCAAGGACTGAGCAATTATCTCTACCTACAAGAACGGTGCTTTCTCTTGGTGTTGTGGTGACGATCCAATTCCCCTTACTAAGGTAGGGCTGATTTGGTAGCTATGGCTCAATCAAAATATTCCGTAATAAGGAAGCCCCTACAAATTGCAGGCTCATGAGATGAGTTGATGCTTAGCTTGAAAACAAATTCTCTTTCAAACTTGGATGGCCTTGGCATGCTTAAAGCTCATCTTAGGTATTGTATTAAAGAGGAGTTAAGAATTTTATTGAATTTCAAACATAATACACGTAATAGACTTTTCCCATTTGAATTTGTTCCAATCCCTGGAACTCATTTCAAACCCTTGAGCGTATTACCAAAACCAACGTGAAATGAGGCGTTAGTGTAAGTAAACCGATTTAATGAGCCTTAGCTTTGTGAGCTTGGGCGTCTAACATCGCCTACGATTATTACACTTATATGTTTAGAACCTAGAAGCGCAAAAATCATGTTTTGTGAGTATGCTTTTCAATTTGAATTTTTTTTATTTATAAAACGGTTCAAAATTGTTGGCTGGGAAAATTAATTTTTAATAATATTTTTCAACATAATTAAGATTTAGTCAACAAAGTTTTGAGTTTTAACTTTTAATAAACTTTCATCGACATAATTAATTTTTAATAACATTTTACTATTACAAATCAACTATTCCAAGAATACCTTTACATTACTCACCCAATAGCTTGTATAAGTCAATTTATACAAGTCTTGGAAGTGAGTAATAAGGGCATTTTTGGAAGAATTTGTTTGCGACAATTATTAAAAATTAATTCTTTTGATAGAAGGTCATTAAAAGTTAAAATTCAAAACTTACAAACTGAATCTTAATTCTTTTGAAAACGTTTCACTAAAAGTTAATCTAGCCCTTTTTAAAAGCCGAAAATTGTGATTTAAGAAACAACAAATCATTTTTTCTTTTTTATTTTTGTTGGTACTTTTCGGTGGCATTACCAAATATCAAAAGCTTCATCACCCTTTTCCGGTTTGATATCTTCCCTCTTTCCTGCCAAGCACAAAAAGGAAAACTAGAAACCGAGAGATTGAAGAAGCAAGGAAATCCACAGTTCAGTTGATTGTAATCGATTCTCTGATTCAATTATTTCTTTTTTGCTCAGATTTTTCAAGGTATAATCTTTGTTTTCTCGTCCTCGATTTGAGTCTTCTGTATTTCTTCTTTGATTCTACATTTTCGTTATAGATTTCCTTGCCAAACCATCTCATGATTCGATACGATATTATTTTTCTAGGTTTAGAATTACAGTGGTATTCCGGCTTGCTTGGATGTAATATTTGATTTAGTTCAGTTCCTTTCATTTTTGGAAAATCTAAATCTTAAGGATCCTTGTTATCCTTTCTTTTCTGCTTTTGATGATACGGTTTGTGTTTTGTTCCTACGAAGTTTAACCTATGTGCGTTCTTGCCTATAATATTTGCTTTTTCTAACTAGTTGAGACTTGGTGTTCACCTGCTGCTGTACCAGGGGAAGTAAGGTTCTTCTTACTTTAGTTATATTGGTATCTCTTGGTGGTGAAGCTATAAAGAAACAGGAGAAAGGGATCATCTAGCTTAGAGGCTGAGGCTTTATATCACCATTTTTTTTTTTTTTGCAATCAGAATTTGGGTATGAGCTTGAGTTCTCGTTGGAACATTGATTTAGGCCAATGGAAGTTATAATGTAGTATGAAGCAGAAACTAGTTTGTTCAGTTATGAGTTGAGGATTTGAATTGGGGTGTGAATTTGATTATAATTTGGGACATCAATATATAAACGAGTTCAGGTTTATGGTTGTTCCCATATTTTGAACTGATTATGCCATAGTCTAGGGATGGTAATCGGTTGGGTATGGTGTATTTTGATAAACAGCATTCTAGGTCCACTTAGATTCCAGAGCAAGGCAGGATGGGGCAGGTTCAGGGCTCATTTTTCAACATATATAACGTATACAGTATAGCCTTTATTCAAAATATACATCTGTTAACATGTGTAAAATACACTTCTTATGTTAAATATGCCATTAACTATATTTAATTGTAATAGGTGGGTTTATGGTGGGTTTTGGCAAACCTGAACCTGATTCTAATCCTGTGATTGGTTTACCAAAACCTTCCCTATAGGTTTCAGCGAGTTACCCATTCAACCCCATGGTCATCCCTAGGGCAGCAGAAACATGATTGGGGACCATCTAGATATGTCATATGTACAATTATTTTACACATGAAGCATTATCAAAATGAAATTCAATTGTTTCGCATACTGCAATAGCTTTTAAGAATTTTTGAATTGACTTTCTAATTTTATTTCTTTGAGGAAACACATTTTACTGGTTAGTATTGCAGCTTTAAACAATGGGAGTCATGTCATGCAATGTAGCTTAGCTTGAGCTCATCGAAATGAAGCTCCTCAGTAATTAGTGGGTTTTGGTTTTGTCACTTAGCTCAAGCTCGCTTAGATCAAATGATAAACTTCATTGCTTTAGGACATTATCACCATAAAGATCCCCAGGAATCTTGATGCCAACAGTCAGTATCCATAGATGTCGTTAACAAAGAGAAATTTTATACTAGATAAAGGTAATTTACAATAAGAAATGGGTGATACTTCATATTAATGAATTTTGATTGATCATTAGCTTCATTGATTTCTGATGGTTCTATTCAGGGACACAATCAAGTCATATATATGGCATGCTATGTTGTTCAGAAAGTATAGCAAGTGTGGACCTTGCAGAGAGAGAGAGAGAGTGAGTGGTTTATTAGGATTACTTATATATCAGGATTAGAATTAGAGTTATTTCTTAATCTAGAACTCTTTTGATTCTAATCAGATGTGGATGCTGTCCTGTGCAAATTTTTAGTATAAAAAATGTTGTTCAACTTCTATAAGAAGGCTAGTCATTGAGAGAGAAAAAAATGATATTCAAACATTTAGAAGAAAATCTGTCTTTGTAAGGCATTTTATCGCTGGAACAGATTCAAATCTTCCATGCTTTTTGTCTGTTTTCTGTTCTGCAGGAAAAAATTAACAAAAGATGCAGATTCAGGTGAAATGTAGCTGTGGTGAAGGGAACTGCCCAGAGTGGGCAATAGTAGAATTGCAAGGCATCGTTGAAGCGCAATCCTCCTTTCAAGATCGCCTCCAAAACCTTGAAATTGGATGCCTTTGTCGCCCTTCTTCCCAGGTTTTTATTTTTCTACTGAGAAAAATCAGTTCCCTTTAACTCAGGAATAAGCTCTTCATATCTATATACTGTGTATCTATGTATGTGCTGGGTAATAAATGATCACTTTCTACTCTCATTGTCTTTAATATATGTTGAAGTGATTTTTGTTGGCTCCTCAATCTTCAGGAGAGCTATACATTCACTGTGGGGTACCATGAATTATCAGGGTCAAAACTTCCGCTGAAGAAGCCACTTTTGGTATTGAGAAAAAGGAAAGTTATTTGTGATTCAGACCAAGTTAATGATCTCAACTCATCAAGTGTAGAATTGGATGTTATTGGAATCATTCGCCAGCGGATTTTGTTCAAGACCAGACCCAAGGCTTTGATATCCAGTATGTATTATTTGAAAGAAATTCAAGCATTCTTGTTACAGTTCACAAATAGATAATGATGCCTTAATTTTAAATTATCCATCTTTGAGGTGAGGACTTCATCCCCATTTAATATAATATTGCCTTTCTCTTCTCTCAGTCCATGAAGCAAGTTCCAAAATCAGTTTATGTTAGATTTTTAAAAGACGAAAATGTAACTACTGTTAAAAATTGATCTGAAAGGTATTCTCATGCTTCCTTTATTCTCTTCAGGACCCCAAGCATCAGTGAAGGAAAAGAATGTGCAGAGCTCCACATTGTCAAACCAATGAGCATAAGGTGACTCATTGATTTTTGAAGATCGCATTGTACATGTCCCAGGCTAGTGAATTTAATAGCTTATTGTCCTTTTTGTAATTACCAGGTTTAAATGTGGGGATTTATTGCCCGTAACTCTGATCGTAGTGCATGCCCCACCGTTTTTCCTCTGTTTTGTGACAGTCATGTATATTGACCTCTATTATAAACATTATAATGTGTTTAATGGATCATTATGACTCTTGCTGCTTCTCCAACATTTTAAAGATTTAAATAGTAATTGATGACAAATATTCTGAAATCTGCTGAAATATTGGTCAGCGTTAGACCACCTGTTACTAGATCTAATCCTCCATGAAAAGTAAGAAATTCAAACCACAAATTCCCCCACCTCGCCCCCATCTCTCTCTCTCTCTCTCTCTCTCTCTCTCTCTGTCACGCTACCTTTCTTGTTATTAATATTTTTTCAGTTCTTCAGAAGGAGAGAGTTTGAGGATGATGCTCTGTCATGGTGAAAATGTATTTTTGGTGAAAACATGAAATGCGGAAGTATAAGACAAGTAGGATTTGCCAAATCATTACCACATGTGACTCCATGTTGCTTCAGACTTCTAATTGTGATTTTGTTTCCAACAAACCAGGTCATAGGATCCATTATACATATTGCTGATTTGATGAGCCTTACAAATCTACTCATACAAAAGTTTCTCTGTTGAAATTCAGGTTTCATATTCTGCTCTCACATAATTCACAAACTTTTTAGTTTCTTCATCCAAAAATTTAAAAGATTCTAATAGAGATTTGAGAAACCAACACTGGAGTTAAGTACTTTTCTTTGGAACATAATTTTTTTTCCTGTACTTTGATTTCGAAACAAAATTGTGTATTATGATATCATTCTTCTTGTTATTGATTTAAATTTTTGCAATCTTATAGGATTTATCCCCTTCATATAATAGTACAATTATAGCAACAGTAAGAGTGCACTTGTGTTTTATTTGAACTTAAGATTTGAAAACAAGAATTACTTTTAATGAATGCTAATTTCAATAATATATAACTTTTTTCTGAGATTGATTGATAGAACATAAAAAAAGGTTTATATGGCTAGACAATTTAAGAGTTAAAACTTTAATAAATTTCCTATTGATGTTTTAAAAGATAGATTGGGCATTTCCTTATGTGCTTGGGTTTAAAAATGAATCCATATAGTGGTTTTATTATTTGCATAATTGAAAGTCCCCAATTTTAAAAATTATCCTTCCTATTTTATTAAGAAATATTTTTTTTTATTTGAATATAACTCCTTTTGTTTTTAATAAATTTTTTGGATTAGTTCTTAAATCAGAAGTCTTTAGATTTGTTAAGGATAATAGGTTTACTTTTTCTATTCCCTTTTATACTTCTGACATTATTCTGCATTTGGGTAACATTGCTCCTTCCCTACCCAGACATGAGAAGGTAAGTTTTAGACCCCTCTATCATTGGCTTTTTGAAAACTCCATTTTAATGGAAGTTGTTTGAGTCCTTATGGTATTTGATGTGTCTTAAGGAAAGGAATGAAGTGGGTATGACTCTGCGTTTGTTTTCAGGACCAATTGATGTGCACAATTCTATTAATGCTGAACTTGAAGCTCTTTTTTTTTTGCGGTGGATACCACGTGGCTCTTTCTCATTTGACGGGCTATGGCGGACGTAAACAAATACAAATATATATTTTTATGTTTTAAAATAATTAGCTACATAATAAGTACGGACTTGGAAATCTCTCGTAGTCTCATTTGCCAATAAAAATGTTGAACTACTTTTACACTTAATATATAACGTAGCTCCTTTAGCGTGTTCATGGAACATGAAAAAAAATGCTCAAAGTGTCTCTAACCAAAGTCTATGGATCACTTCCAAGCTAATCATTCTTATTTTGATCCTTTTTTTTTTTTTTTTTTCAGTTCTTGAACACTGTCCTTTGTGTCGAGGATTATCCTAAAGAAATGATGTTAAAATATTAGTATTATAAATAAAATATATATGTTAATTAATATATTTCATTATAAAATATAAAATTTTAATGTGATTAATGTAGAAAGCATATTTTAATGAATTAAGGTAATAGCGGTATTTTCTTTTAATGAAATATATTCACCACTTAATATATTTATTTATAAAAAAAAAATGTATTTTTTATGTGATATATATATGAAAAACATATATTTTAATGAATTAAGGTCAGGTCAGTGCATGTTAGTGTCAAGTTGAACAAGTCTCTCCACCCAAAAAAAAGTCAAGTGGAACAAATCACCTTGATTCATGAATTGCCAAATTCTAACCATTAAGGTGGGTCAAGGAAAGTTAACCAAACTATGCCACAAGCATCTCAACCCCAACCTAAAATGATTGTTTGTGTAAGGTGAGATTTAGTTTGGGTTTAATCAAGTACAAACTAGGGTTATAATCAGGATGAATTCAAACCAGATTTATGATAATCCAACTTTGAATCTGATTAAATTTAAGGATATCCAAATTTGTTTAACTATTCAACAAATCCGTCATACAAATTATTAAGTAGGTTGACAACAAGAATCTTGTCTCTCTATCTCATTCTATCAAAAATCATAGCAACACTTAATTTATGTTTAGTAAGTCTTTAGGCACTTCACTATGCATCTTATCACACGTACTTATCGATGAGTCTTTAGGTCTTTACATGTCTAAACCACATTAACCAAATAGCATGCTAAGGTTCAGCCTTTGATTGGCTTCATGGGATCATACGATTCCTACAAACCAATGAGAGCTTACTATATACCTTAAACAAAAAATGATGAGTAAATTACCCTTGCCTCCCATATGGTTTCTAAGTTCTAACAACTACAGATAATTCCCTTGAGGTTTCTAAAATAACACTACCTCCATTGTCAAACTTATAAAATATATTTTGACTATTCTATCCATTGTCAATTTTTTTTAAATAATAAAAAATTTAAAATTTAAGTAACAAAATCACCCACAATTTTTAAATTTACTATTGAAACTTTTAACTTTAAAAAGGCATTTTTTGTTATAAAAAATCTTAAAATTTTATACTTTGTTGTACTTAAAGAAGAAAATATCAGTCAAAATATATTAAAATTTTAATAACATTTGTTCAGATAAGAGGGAAAATATATTAAGATTTTAATAACATCTGTTCAGGTGAGAGGATAAGAATAAGTAAACAACAAAAGTACGAAGAGAGTGAGTGTCATTTTAAAAATCTCACAAGAGATTATTTGTAGTTGTGAAAACCAGAAGAGAGGTAAAGTGTAAATTTCACAAACGATACGGCGACAGTCACCTTTAAGCAGTGTTTCATCGTTCAATGCGAAAACTTTTACTTGTCTATATAAAGCTTGCGTGTTCTCCTTATGTAGGGGCTTAGATGTGTAACGGCACACCCAGGAGTTTTCTCGGTAGAAACAGGTTCAGGTTCTATTGTGAACTTTGTTTAATGCAGGAGCTCTTTCTCGAATCTCATGAATCTTCGAGTCGTAATTAATCAAATAAGAATACCCAAATATCTTTACCCCACCTCACAGTTTCACTCTTCCAACAAAACCCTAACCTCTGATTCAAAGTTGGGTTTTATTTCAAGGGAGGATGAAGAGCTTCTTTCACGAAAACCTGTATCAGGGGGAGATGTAGGAGGTAGAAGAATAGAAGATGATGAAGAGGAAGAAGCTGAATCTCCCAATCGAAAAGGAGTCTCTGCGTTGTCATCCGTCAGGTCCCAAGTTCAGGTTTCGCATCCATGGCCTGAATGGGTGGAATTAATGGAACATTTATCGAAGAAAGGTTACTTCGGAAATGGTGGATACCCTTTTGATCGTGATGAAATGGGTACAAAGGATTCAAACAGGATCCGAACAGCGTGCCTCAATTTTGCCCGCGACCACTTCGCTATCATGAGGTAATAATCACTTGGAGCTTGCATTGTCGTTTGTATAATTGGGTTGAGTTGTTTCTTGAGTTTCTCAATGCGCGTTAGCAGAAATTTTGGTTTGAGAATTAGGGTGGGTTTACTTCAGAGTTTCTGAGTTGCACACAACTAGTTTGATGTAATTCTTGTGTGTCTTTCATTCGCTAGAACTTATCCAATAAAATTGGTTCAGTAGAATAAACTAGAAGCAAAGCTGACATTTTGTGCAGTTAACTGAAGCCTGAAATGTATGAATTTGGTTATTGTAAGTGAAGCGTTGTTGAGACTCCAGAATTTAGAAAACTTTTAGTCCTGATTTCATTTTTATATTTCATTTGCCGAAGTGCTTTGGCAAAGTCAATGTCAACCTTAACGATTATGTTCAGGAAATTTTGGTATTGTCGTGATGAAATCTGACCCTGCATGAGTGTAGAACTATTAGCTTCTTCAGAAAGAGCAGTAGAAATTCTAGAAATCTGAAGAAAATTTAAATGGAGAAGTAGGACAAAACAACCTGGTGGAACAAAATATGCTGATTGGTAGGACTGAGTGGAAATGAAAATGGGCAAGATGCAGATTCTTGTAAGCAAAAAAAGTGGAACCTTTATGAATCTCATAAACTTCAAAGAAATGTCAGAATTGGACTCCTGGAAAATAAGCACCAAAGTGAGGTGTCAACAGACATCTTTGCCATGCCTTTTGGTCTGGTACATTGAGTTCTAGCCTTCTAAAGCAAGGCAGTGATGGATCTTGATGCTTAAAACCAATAATTTGTATTGTGTTAATATATTTTTAACTTAGCAATTTACTGTTTACTGCCAGATACTTCTCAAGGAAAGACATCCAAGTGGTTGCTGGATGCGGCTGCCCAAGCTTGGATAGGAAAGTTGTCAACTCTGGAAAACGCCTAAGGGCACACGTTGGAATTGAGGAAGGAAATGTAAGTTGTATCTTAGAAAGGATAAAAATGGGACACAATTAAGCACATATGTACCAAATTTTTCCTTGTAAATGTCTAACTTCTTTTGTCTATTTACTGCTCAAGATAGGCTGACTGATAAGTTTACCATTTCTAATATCACCAATCATCTTAGTAGGTTTGCAGCGCCTGTCTTTTGAGGGGAAGCTGTGAGAGAGCATATGTTAATGCTCGAAAGGATGAAATTGGGCGGACTGTGGATGTCATGCGCATGTTATTAACATATGGGCTTGATCAAGTCACTGGTGCAGTGGAGAATAAGGGATGCCTAAACAAAAGGGTTAAAGAATCCATAAGGAGGCTGCTGAATGAAATGCTAGATTTGAGCATCAAGGAAATTCACTCTGAGCCCCCGAAAGTCAGTCCCATCAGGAGGCTTTCAACGATGCCAGAGAACTCAATTCTGCCACAAAGTGGTCATAGTAGCATTTTAATGAAGCAAGGCGATTGGATTTGCCCCAAGTAATTCCATGACAATATTTGCTTTTTACACCATGATGTTAATGATTATGTGACACTAGGTGATCTTTTCTGTTTCCTTTTACCCCTGTTTTCTTCTTTTGGGTAGATGCAACTTCCTTAACTTTGCGAGAAATATAAAGTGCTTGCGGTGTGATGGGCTATTTGAAGAAAGACTCAGAAAACTTGGGGAGGATCAGGATCATCTTCCATTGAAGAAAGGAGACTGGTTATGTGATAAGTAAGTTTCTTCCAGATCATTGACTGATTTACTTCTGGTTTTCCTTGGCTGACCACTGGAAAAGTTTTACTGTACAGATGCAATTTCTTGAACTTTGCCAAAAATTCCAGATGTTTGCAATGTAAGGAGAAGCCTTCAAAGCGACAAATCAATCCAGGGGAATGGGAATGCGAATCGTGAGTGATCTTCTGGTTCAGACTTCTGAGTTCTTTGAAACTTGAAATGATTCTAAATGGTCGTCAGTTGCCTTCTTATATTTCACTGTACTTGAAAATCATAAACATATTATTGTACAGGTGTAATTACATTAATTTCAGGAGAAACATGGTATGCTTGAAATGTGGGTGGAAACGGCCCAAGGCAGCAAATCATTCCGGCTCTCCCACTCAGCTTCAACATGAAGATTGGGCCTTCTCCCAACCTCAGAGATTGAAGTTTGTAAGAGATGCAGATGAGACTAGTGCTCAGCCCTCTGGCATACATGAGAGAGTATGGGCAGAACAAGGCAATGATTTCTGGAGATATCTAAAGGGGAATCAGAATGAAGATGATGATGGATTGGGAATGGGGAATAAGTTCTTGGACTTCCCGGATTTTCCGATTGTGGGAGGTAAGAGCGGTCAGTCTCAAAGTCCACAAGATAAGGAGAAGTGGAAGGACGAGATGTCTAAAATGAGTAGAAGTACATCCTGGGAGAGAGGAAATGGTGATGAGTTGAGTAGTGGCAGGTTAAGTAGAAGGATAGAGTTTCTTGCATCTGATGATGAGGAGATGGCAGGGTGGTTTGGAGGGCAAAGGATTGGAGCAGAGAATTAGAAATGGTGACTGAAGACGAACATTTGCCCATGTCGAAATGAAAAAATTGATGCTCATTTGTAAACCAGAGTTAAATTAATATAATTTGAAATAGTTCCAAGTCATTTCAATTAGACAAAGAGTGTTCGTCATGAGAAACATGTACTATAGTCGTGATAAGTAATTGATGTTAGGGAAAATTATAGAAAATTGTCACTTTTCGGCTATATTTATAAAAACATGCCATTAAAATGTCGATTTACAGAAAAGGGTCATTTTTTAAAAATAATTAATTTAAAGTGTCACTTCAAATTACGGATCACTTTTAAAAATAATTAACTTGAAGGGTCATTTCGAATTGCAAAAAAGGTCACTTTTAAAACATAATTAATTTAAAAGATCACTTCTAAAAAATAATTAAAAATAGTGTCATTTTATTTTAGACAAACCGCACGCTTGAGTCGTCCACGTATGATGTGTTCATAGTCCATGTAGAATATGCTTGTATCTCATGTAAGATGAGCTCGTGTTCCATGTATAAATTCGTGTCTCATGTAAGATGAGCTCGTGTTCCATGTATAAGTTTGAGTCTTATGTATAACGAGTTTGTGTATTAAGAAAATGATCTTCAAATTTAATTATTTTTGAAAAATAATTCTATAATTTAATTTTGACGGACATTTTTATAAATATGGACAAAAAGTGGCATTTTTCTATAATTTGAAATCTTAATGTCATGTTTTATAAATATCGACCAAAATTGACCTTTTCCATAATTTTCCTTCATGTTATCAACCATTTATTGTAAAAGCGTACCGCGATTTACGTAGACTTAAATTACACATGAAAGTGATAACCAAGGAGTTTTCAGATTTTGTGATAAAGTTGTAATAGTTTATCAAACGAGTTTCCATCCAAATCTTTTGTGAAAAACCTTTCCCAAGAACTCTGAAAATGTAAATGACCGGTAAAGCGCCGGCTTTTCCAGCGATAATAACTCCAGTCTCCAGCAATGGCCCCATAAAAATCCTCCCTCTTGCTGGGGTTGAAGAACACGGCAATCGAGGTTCGTGGCTCATAGAAACTTGTTGGATCAAGGTAGAGATCAGCTTCAATGCATGATCGCCATCATACGCGTTGCCTGTTCAAATTTTGAAATAGTTTCTCAAGGACTTTCCATCCAAATCTTGTGCCAAATACCTTCCCATAAACTCCGAAAACGTGAACGACCGGTAAAGAGCTGGCCTCTCCGGCGATACGAGCTCCGGCAATGGCCCATACAACTCCTCCTTCTTGCCAAAGTTGAAGAACGAGGCAACGGAGGTTCGTGGCTCATGGAAATGGTTGGCCAACACCCGATGCTCCGCGCTCTTGTACTCGTCGTTGGACATTATCTGCAACACATGCACCATTTCTTAATTTTAAAACAAATAATAAACACTTCAAGCATAATCGCTACTATTAATTTCCCGTTGTAAGAAGTTACCTGGAGAACATCTCCGACGTTGATGACGAGAGCTCCGGCGATTGGTTTAACGCTCACCCAATACTCTCCGTGCTTCACTTGCAACCCTCCGATTTGATCCTGCAAGAGCACCGTCAACATCACTGGATCCGTGTGAGACACAGCCCCCACAGTCAGATCAGGCTCTGGACAGAACGGATAGAGCTGGCCAACCATACTTCTTCCTTCCAAAAACGTCATCGCTTTCAGTTTTGCGCTCTCTAACCCTAGCCCTTCCGATATCATCTCCATCAGCAACTCTCCCAAACCTCTCATGTGATGGTCCCACTCAACCAGCTCTTTCCGGCAGGTCTCCGGTATCTTAGCAGAGTCAAGAGGTTTCGGACCGAAAACAATCAGGAGCGTGTCCCTCCAGCACGCGGCATTCGAGTTGAAGAGATCCAAGTTGCAGAAGAAAGAGACGCTGCTTTCCATATCCCGACCGTAGTGTCGGGACTTGCTCTCCGTCGGTTGCTCGTGGAAGGCTTTGACGGCGGAGATCGTCCGATCGAGGACCTCGCAGGGGATGCCGTGATTGATGATTTGGAGGACTCCTGACGTACGGAAAGCGCGCCGGAATTCGTCAACAATGGCGGATCGACGGTCGGAATCGGCACCGGAGAAATCAACTACGGGGATGACGTTTGCATCCTGATGAACTGCGGAGGGACGGGGCCGTGATTCAGGAGGATGAACGAAGAAGCGAGGGATGGAGGTGATGCCGGAATCGACGAGGCCTTTGACTCCAATCTTTGACTCGTCGAATTGCTTCACTTCTTTCACTCGATCGTAGTCTACGTCGCAGCACCTCGTCGACGCCATTGTCTTCACCTTCCTCTCCCGTGCCCGAATTATTAGACTTACCTGGACAAGACAATATATCTCTTAACTTGGCATGGGTATTTAATGTCTGCTTAGAACGAGAAGCGGAAAAGCTGGATCTTGTGCATGTTGCTCACCGCCAATGTCGCCCCATATCTCGTGCATTGTCTTCGCCATTTTCACGCCATTGTCGTCGCCACTGGATAGCTGTTGACCTACTGTTGCACTAAGAAACGTTGCCATATATGAAAGGAATGAAGATCAGGTAACCTTCATAGATTAAGGACTCCTCGATCAAAAGTCATTCGTAACCTTCACGGATTGAGAATCAAGTTAAAGATTATTTTGGATCCATACAAGAATAGACAGATTAAAGAATGGAGATACCTTTTCATACTAATAACTTGGCTTTAGATGTGTAACGGTAAATTGAATAGATTTCCCGCTAGAAACAGGTTCAGGTTTTACTTTGAAGTTTGTTAAATGCAGGAGCTCTTTCTCGAAACTCATGAATCTTTGGATCGTAATTAATCAAATCAGAATTCCAAATACCTATCCCCAGTCTCACAATTCCACGCTTCTAGCAAAACGCTAGTCTCTGATTCAAAGTTGGGTTTTATCTTAGAGGAGGATGAAGAGCTTACGTCAGTAAAGCCTGTAGCACAGGGAAATGCAGGAGGAAGAAGAATAGAAGATGATGAAGAGGAAGAAGCTGAATCTCACAATCGAAAAGGAGTCTCTGTGTTGTCGCCGGTCAAATCCCAAGTTCAGATTTCGCATCCATGGTCTGAATGGGTGGAATTAGTGGAACATTTATTGAAAAAGGGTTACTTCGGAAATGGGGGCCGGATACCCTTTTGATCATGATGAAATGGGTACAAAGAATTCAAACAGGATGCAAAACAGAGTGCCTAAATTTTGTTTAGACTGAAAAGTAATAGGTCAGAGATAGATAAAATTTTTTTAAAGGGCTTGTGAGATTGGTGTCCAGGTTGGAAAGGATTCTATCAAGATTCTCAGATCAAGGCAGCAACGGGTCTTGACACTTAAAACCAATAATAATTTGCATTGTGTTAATATATGTTAACTTATTTATTTACTGTTTACTGCCAGCCAAATACTTCTCAAGGAAAGATATCCAGGTGGTTGCTGGATGCGGATGCCCAAGCTTGGATAGGAAAGTTGTCAACTCTGGAAGACGCCTAAGGGCACACGTCGGAATTTAGGAAGGAAATGTAAGTGGTATCTTAGAAAGGATTAAATGGGGACACAATTAAGTACATATCTACCAAATTTTTTCCCTGTAAATGTCTAACTTCTTTTGTCTATTTACTGCTCAAGATAGGCTGACTGATAAATTTACCATTTCTATTATCACCAATCATCTTAGTAGGTTTGCAGCTCCTGTCTTTTGAGAGGAAACTGCGACAGAAATATGTTCAGGCTTGAAAGGATGAAACCGTGCGAACTGTGGATGTCATGCGCATGTTATTAACATATGGGCTCGATCAAGTCACTGGTGTAGTGGAGAACCAAGGGATGCCTAAACAAAAGGGTTACAGAATCCATAAGGAGGCTACTGAATGAAATGCTAGATTTGAGCATCAAGGAAATTGACTCTGAGCCCCAGAAAGTTACTCCCGTCAGGAGGCTTTCAACAATGCCAGAGAACTCAATTCTGCCACAAAGTGATCATAGTAGTATTCTGACGAAGCAAGGCGATTGGATTTGCCCCAAGTAATTTCATGATTTTTTTTGGTGGAACAAGTAATTTCATGATGTATCTTTGCTTTTTACACCATGATATTAATAATTATGTGACACTTGGTGATCTTTTCTGTTTCCTTTTGCTCTAGTTTTCTTCTTTTGTGTAGATTCAACTTACTTAATTTTTCAAAAAATATTAAGTGCTTGCGGTGTGATGGGCTATTTGAAGAAAGACTCAGAAAACTTGTGGAGGATCAGGATCATCTTCCTTTGAATAAGGAGACTGGTTATGTGATAAGTAAGTTTCATCCAAATCATTGACTGCTTAATTTACTCCTGGTTTCCTTCACTGACCACTGGAAACATTTTACCATACATATGCAATTTCTTGGACTTTGCCAAAAATCCCAGATGCTTGCAATGTAAGGAGAAGCCTTCAAAGCGACAAATCAATCCAGGGGAATGGGAATGCGAATCGTGAGTTATCTTCTGGTTCAGACTTACTGAGTTCTTTGAAACTTAAAATGATTCTCAATGGTCTTCTGTTGCCTTCTTATATCTCACTGTACTTGACAATCCTAAACATATTATCATTGTTCAGGTGCAGTTACATTAATTTCAGGAGAAAAACATGGTATGCTTGAAATGTGGCTGGAAACGGCCTAAGGCAGCAAATCATTCCGGCTCTTCCACTTAGCTTCAACATGAAGATTGGGCCTTCTCCCAGCCCCAGAGAATGAAGTTTGTAAGAGATGCAGATGACACAGGTGCTCAGCTCTCTAGCATACATGAAGATGATGATCGATTGGGAGTAGGGGTGGCAATTGGTCGAACACGGATCGAATATACCCTGATCCGTATTAATTCAAACCAATAAACAATCAGTCGAATTCGAATTCGACGGATCGTCAGCCGATTTAATCCGTTTTTGATTTCAAATCGAATTTGAATTCGAATATTCAATAAGGATTAAAAGAATATTTTTATTCAATTTTCAAATCTATTTTTTATGGTTAAACCAAATGGTCTAACTCGGTCTAACTCGGTCTAACTGCACCCTTAAAAAACAAAGACCATGACGGTCCCTTATATGGCAGAAATCGGCTGAGAACTTTGGTTCCCAGTCAGTCAATGTGGGACTAATGGGATTAATGGGAAAAGACGCCTTTCCCATTAGTCCCACCGATCATCACTATAAAAAGGGAGACCTAATGCCTCTCCTTCACACAGTTCACACTCTTGTGAAACTTATTTGAAGAGACTTTTAAAAAGTCTTTTCAATTTTTAATAAAAATAAAATCTTAGTATATGTATATAAACATATATTCGGATCTTATTGAATATTCGGTCGAATTTAGTGAAATTCATATTCAAATTTGAATAACTTCAAATACTTAAATCAAATATCATATTTGATCTGACCGTCAAAGATTTGTATTCGAATTCGACTAATCGGATCGCATTCGGGTCGAATTTGGATCTAGAATTCGACCCATTGACAGCTTAATTGGGAGTGGGGAATAAGTTCTTAGACTTCCTGGATTTTCCGATTGTGGGAGGTAAGAACAGCCAGTCTCAAATTCCACAAGATAAGGAGAGGTGGAAGGAGGAGATGTCAAAAATGAGTAGAAGTATAAGAGAGAGGAAATGGTGATGAGTTGAGTGGTGGCAGGTTAAGTAGCAGGTTAAGTAGAATGATGGAGTTTCTTGAATCTGATGATGAGGAGATGGGAGGGTGGTTTAAAGGGAAGACGATTAGAGGAGAGAATTAGAAGATTTGCGGATGCAGAAATGTAAAGAATTGATGTTGATGTTTTGCAAACCGGACTTTAAATTAATATAATTTGAAATAGTTCAAGGCATTTCCATTAGACAGAGAGTGTTCGTCATGAGAAATATGTACAATAGTCGTGATAAGTAATGTTGCATCAATGATGATAATAGCCATTTATTGTAGAAGCATGCAAGGAAAGTCCTTAGTTACCAAAAAAAAAAAAAAATGCAAGGAAAGTCCTTGAGAGATCTTATTCAGTGATTTACAGAGACCTAAAATTACGCATGGAAGTGATAACCATGCCTCGCATAATTCGTTCATATGAATTGCCTCATTAAATTTTGTAGTAGTTTATCAAGGACTTTCCATCCAAATCTTTTGTCAAAAGCTTTCTCAGAAACTCTGACAATGTAAATGACCGGTAAATCGCTGGCTTTTCCGGCGATACTAGCTCCGGTAGTGGCCCATATAATTCCTCCCTCTTGTTAGGTTTGAAGAACACAGCAATTGAGGTTCGTGGCTCACTGAAACGGTTAGCCAACACCTGATGCTCCGCGCTCTTGTAGTCGCCATTGGACATTATCTGAAACCCACCATTTATTTTCAAACAAATAACAAAAACCTCAAACTTCAAACCCATATTATTGGGGGTGTTGGGCCAAAGCCTAGTATCCTACTAGTGGTATAAAGAAATAAAGTTGCGTTCTTATCAATGATAAGTATTTAATCCTATAAATTGGTATCGGAGCCTAAGTCTCAGGTTTAGGTCCCAGAAAGCATACTATTGTTTATGAAGTGCCTACGACACAGGTGTTAGGGGGTTTAATCCCTGTATTATATAACATTGTTGAGATAGGTGTTGGCGAGTGCCTACAATTTACAAATGCTAGGTGTTGGCAAGACCTGCAGCTAGCTTCGTTTAGCTTGCAGTCGTAAGTGTTGGGAGATTGTTGGAGGTGCTGAGCCAAAGCCCAACATTAAATTTGCATCCAAGATGCAGTGACAAGCACTTGATACTATTAACTCACCGCTGTTAAGTAGTGTTAAGGAATCTATACTACTATTAAAAGCACGAATTACCTTAAGTGTTTTCAATTTTCACATACCTAAAATGTCCTTTCATATAATCTTTAATTCCGCATATTTAGCATCAATTAAACATCTAAATTTCATTATTATTGTTGTCTAGAGTCTTTATCCCATAAAATCACATCACATTACTACTCTTCTCCAAAAATTTTCATTGTTGCCGTGTAGATTTTTTCTGAATAGAATCCTACTAAAATTAGACTCCTTAATAATTAATAGTTTCAATATATCATGATAATTAAATATCCAACTATCATTAATGATAATGATATTTTAATTCCACCTATTATTGCATTATCTATTAGTAATGAAATTTAATAGAAATCTATCTTATCAACTATTATATAATAATTAATGATTATAAAATTTAAGATACTAATAGATGATAAATAATTTTGAATAGGATAATGACAATTAAATTTCAACTATGTTTCGTTATTTAAAAGATATTGGGATGTTTAGGAAGACGTCTAATATCAATCTTCAAAATATTTATAAAAACAAAGTTGGAATACTGTTTTTTATTTCAAAGTCTACACTTAGAGGAATGAATCCTCCTTTTTTTAAATAAAAAATAAAATCTCCCCTTTAGGGTTTGCTAGGATTAAAAGAAAAAAATATATATTTATTAAATGAAAGATTTTTATCCTTTAGAGCCAATATTATTTAATAATCCAAATGATCAATTCCAAATCCTTATCTAAAAATCAAAATAAGCAAATCCACAAAAAAAAAAAAAAAAAAAAAAGAAGACGAAAGGAGAATCCCAAAAAATTTGAAATCTTTTCCAATTAATAAGAGATTATTTATTAATAATTTGTGAAGATAAAATTTATTTTGCTCTTATCTTAAATTTTATCAATGATAATAGCCTATTATCCTTTTTTAAGACTCTATTTTATCTTTTATTTTACATACTTTTTGTGTGAAATCATTTAGCCTTTTCAGAGTTCTATATTATTGACGCTTAAAGAAAAAAAAAAAAAGAGTTATGCAATCTAGAATTACATATAACATTTTATTTTATATCATTTATATTCAAATAATCTTTATCCTTTAGAGTGAAAGAAAAAATAAATATGATTATTTGTTTTTATCTTATATTTTTTTTGTTAATAATAATATTTTGTTACTTTCTAGGATTCTATCTATTTTATTTTATATTAATTTCATTATAAAAAAAATTGTTATCTTGACTCCCACGTTAATTATGGATCAAAAGAAAAAGAGAATCATACTATAATCCAAAATCCTTATCTATTAAATTATTAATATTGTAATTAAAGTTAAAAAAAAAAGATAGAATATGATTTTTCATTTATCAAATTTTAATTGACTATTAAATTTTTATTTAATTTATTTAATATAATTAATACTTATAGCATAAATCTGAATGTAGTCTTATTTTATAATATTGGCTGCTATATTTGTAAATGACTGTATGTAAAAAAAATGTTTATTTATTGTAATATAAGAATATATATGTAGAAAAAATTTGTATAGATAATTATGTTCAATAACCATATGTAGTAAGAAATTATATATTGTTATAATTATAGTATAATTATTAATTTTTTTACTAATATTAATTTATAAATAATAATTATTAGCATATATGTCTAAAAGTGAATTCTTAGGAAAAGGAATTTTTTTTTTTACATTTATAAATAATTTTCTTATATTAAATAAAAAGGTAAAATAATGACATATTTACCATAATACAAATTAAATAGTATCCTTTTTTAATATGATAAATATTATTTAGATTATTAATTAATAATAGACTATTGCAAAATAAAAATTGTAAATCTACATAATATTTTATAAATATATATTTTACATATGCTAGGGTAAGCAATATTATGCTATGTAATATATTCTATTTTATTCAACTTCATCAAGTTAAAAAATATAACATTTCACTGAACTGAATACTTATTGTGTAGATATTTAACAAATTGAACTTTATTTTGGGATAATAAATCTCATTAGAAGAAACTCAATATTTACAATAAAATTTTCATATGTTCTCTCTATAGTTCTTTTTTATCATCATTACCTTTAAATATGTGTTGCAAGCAAAACAAAATCATAATAAAAAAAGTAACTTTCTAATCAAAGAAAAATATTTATTAAATTCATTTCTTTCATCCTACTATGAAGAAAATAAATATTTATTAAATACTAATATGTCAATGGTTTAGCTACTAGTTTTTTCAAAACATCGCAAGGATTGCGTCAAGGCATTCCTCTTTCATCGTTTATTTTCATAATATTATAGAAGCCTTGAGTCGGTTGATCCAAACAGCAATAAAGAATAATATATGAAATGGTGCTTTAGTTTGTAAAGGAGACTAGAAATTTCACATCTTCTATTTTTTCTTTTTTTTTTTTTTGTAGATGATAGAAGTATACTCAAAAGAGTCAAGCCCATAATCTATGATTATAATAATATAAGATACATTATAATTTTTAAAAATAATTCAAGAAATAAAATTTGTTTTTAACTTAATATTAGAAATCAAATCAAACGTGGAATCTTTGATTTTCTAATAATATAAGATACTTTATAATTTTTAAAAATAATGAAAATATGTTGATTTAATACTAAAAATCCATCGCTAAAAATTTTTAGAAGTATGAAATCATTACGTATTTGCAACATACGTTCGCTATTGCTAGTATAATTAAATATATAAAATTTACATTTATTGGGTTTAGAGAAAAAAAAAATTACGTTTCGCTTTTACTGTTAGTTTGAACTTTTAGTAGAACGGTGTTCTACATGTAATTACCTGGAGAATGTCTCCAACATTGATAACGAGAGCTCCGGCGATCGGCTTAACGTGCACCCATTCCTCTCCGTGCTTCACTTGCAACCCTCCGATTTTATCCTGCAGCAACACCGTCAACGTTCCAGGATCAGTATGAGACGCAATCCCCATCGTCAGATCAGGCTCCGGACAGTACGGATAGAGCTGGCCCACCATTGCTCTCCAATCCAAAGACGTCGTCGCCTTCAATGTTCCACTCTCCAACCCTAAACCTTCCGACATCATCTCCATCAGCAACTCTCCCAACCCTCGCATGTGTTGATCCCATTCAACCAACTCTTTCCGGCAGATGTCCGGTATCTTACCGGAGTCCAGAGGTTTCGAATCGAAATTAACTTGGAGCGTGTCCCTCCAGCTCGCTGCCTTTGAGCGGAAGAGATCGAAGTTGGAGAAGAAAGAGACGCTGCTTCCCATCTCCCGAACGTAGTGGCGGGACTTGACCTTCGTCGGTTGCTCGTGGAAGGCTTTGACGGCGGAGATCGTGCAGTCGAGGACCTCGCAGGGGATTCCGTGATTGATGATTTGAAAGAGGCCTAACGTACTGACGGCGTATCGGATTTGGTCGACGATGAGCGATCGACTGCCTGAGTCGGTGCCTGAGAGATCAACGACCGGGATGAAATTAACATTTGCATTCTGATGAATTACGGAGGGGCGGGGCCGTGATTCAGGAGGATAAACAAAGAAGCGAGGGATGGAGGTGATGCCAGAATCGACGAGGCCTTTGACTCCAATCTTTGACTCGTCGAATTGCTTTACTTCTTTCACTCGATCGTAGTCCACGTCGGAGCACATCGTCGTAGCCATTGTCGTCCCTTCTCGCCTTTGACGTATTTCTTTGCTCTGTAGAGAGACAGGAAAATGATGTCATGTCGTCACCTCTCGCGATTTCAAAATATTTTGGTGCAGGGCTCCTGGAACAAGTCTCTTGCTCCACTAGTTAATTTTAAAATATTTTCACAAAAAAAATACATAAAATAAAGATTTACAGTTTGGCATGGGTTCCTCTTCTTTCTTCATTTTTCTTCCTGCTTATTCTTCGCTCTTCTTATTCTTCTTGAAGATTTTGGGTTTCAGATTTATTTCTGAGAACAGTACTCTAGTTTTGGAAATCTGAAACGAAAAATTTTCAGAAACCAAAGAAATCTACTGGTTTCAAATTTATCTGTGGTTTCAGTTAAGCATATGTCTCTCATCTCCGCAAACCAGGCAAACCAGGCAAATTTGGTTTGGTTTCCTTTTCGAAATCAGAAAAATCTAGTTGATTTCTTTCGAGCTCGGGGCGTACCATGTTTGGTGTCACCCAATCTTGAGTCAAGTTGAGTTCAACTGATTCCAGTGAAAAATTAGTACCAATTGCAAAAAGGGAAAATTGGTGAACATAATTAGGATTCAGTGTTATTTTATTATTTGTAAAATTTTTTTTTCCAAAAATACCCTCAAAAACACTTGCAAACCTCACCAGTACCTAAATGAATGAAAAAATTTTTAAAGTCTTTTTGAAAGCATTTTCGGAAGAGAGAGCGACAGTAAAATGATACTAAATTTAAATTATTTAAAAATGTATTACTAATTCTTAATTTTCAAGAATTAGCTGACTGAATCTGAATTATTTTAAAAAATTATCACTAAACATCTTTGCATTTAACATATCTCTACATTGAACAAATGTGTACTAAACTACTAACCTTACCTTATATTAAAATTTAGTTAAATGGATTCAATTCAATAAAGGAAATGACCTAAATAATCAATAAAGGTTGAAATCCTTCTACAATTTCAAGGTTTGGAAAGAGTTATTTAGGTCATTTCTTTCATTGGCTTAATATAGTTTTGCTCAAATTTTGACATGCAAAATTTTGTAAAATGTGGAGGAGTACTCAAACTGGCGATGGGGTCTAACTACTTTTGTTAGAAATGTGAATTAAATAATTAATTTTGTTAGAATCACGGCTACATGTAAGTGTAAATTTCAAACTAATATATAAAGTGAGGGGGCAAGAATAGGCCTGACGTTTCATGACCAAAACGCCCCTATGCTTTTCCCCATTTTACAAATTTGTTATGTAACATGAGCATAACTAACCGAATGTAATGGCATGCGATTTGGGCTATTGCCTTTAATGTAGAGTGTTTTTCTAAGTGGGCTCTACAAAACATTTACAAATTAGTGTTTTTGTAATTTGCTACGCGCATCCCCTAGTTAAGATAAAGGCAATGCAATTATCCATCTTTTAAAATTATCTTTATTTTACTTGAAATAATAGAAGTTGTACCAGATGATAAGACTTATATCGTATCATTGTTAAAACCATAATCGAACCGTAACCTGGTTTACTAATTTGAAAACCAAAACCGTTTAACTTTCATAGTCTCCAAACCGTAACTGAACTGAACCAAACCGTTTCACCTTTTTATAACTTCAGATAGATTAAATTTTTTTTAGTTTACCTGTCTACACAGGAATGTGCTAATGAAAAATTGTATCAAAGAATTCATTCCATAGAGATAGAAGTACAATGAGAAAGAAAAATTAAAGTGACTCTTTTTTTTCAATAACTCTTCTCCAATATGTCATTCTATATTCCATCTCTAAAATATTTAAATAAATCCCTAATGGGTTAACCGGCTTAGGGTAAGGGATTGTGCAGTTGTGTAACTCAAAGCTTATGCATATTATGTAACGCCTTGGTTCCGGGTCACTTTTCCCAAACCCGGAGTGTTATGGTAAGTAACAACAGCAACTAAAGTATGAGTAATTTAAAAATTTTAACATCTTTATTATCAAAGTAAATGCTGAAACATGAAATAAATTTTATTATTGATTAATGGAATTTCATATACAAAGGATTCTAAATCCATGAACAATTCCACAGCTATATAGACTACCCAGCTACAATTAGCCCAAAATTTGACGTCCTCGCCAAGAGTACCTAAAATGGGGGAGAAACCGGAGTAAGAATAAATCTCAACAAGTAGCAGATGCATGAAGTAAACAATCCATAATGATTAACAAAGATAGTCATGAGGTGAACGATAAAACCAAAACCACGATAATACGATGATATAATAATAAAAATTACAAATCCAAAACAAACATCTATGACATAACAGGACTCATGAACTGAAACCACTTAATAAGATATTCCTGCCCCCATATTTCGCCACATCACGACTTACATGATAGATAGAGCCCACACCTGCAGTCACTGCCATCTCCTCCGTCAACCACCAACGCAGATCACCCACGAATGGGTTGGCGAGTACAATCTCCAGTCCAAATAACAACAAAACTCGCTTCCGGGGAAATGAACCAGGGGAATAACAATCTGATCAAAGATAAATGAACCCATGACAACACGACTAATATTAGTGCATGTGCAAGTCACGAGTGAACTTCCAACACAGCCAAATCATAGCTCCAATGTGCAAATCACAAGTAACCTATCATCATGACCAATATAAAGCTCGTGAAAGTTGATGTCTCATTGAAGCACATGGTGGTACCCCAAATAACCAACAATTCAATAATCCGTTGCCGATCGACAAACTCAGCTAAGACCAGGCCGCACCTGTGGGGATTGCTGTCAATGTCGCACCGCACCTTGCAAGTACGACGGAACACATACTGAGGAGTTTCGAACAAGAATAACTTACCAGCCAATTCCATTTCACTTCCTAACTAAGCTATGGATCCATACTAAGCATTGCCCACTAGACACAACTCACAATCACAACATTGAATAACTCAAAGGTGCAATATTCAGTGATAAACCTCGTACAAATAATCATAAACATGTCCCAATTGATGTATCCAAAACCACGGTGTTGAACCAAAAGATATTTTAAGTAACCATTAAACAGCTCTTAAAGAGAGTTCTAGGTTATTTGATAAGAAAAGTATAAGAGCATACACAAATTCTTAATGATAAAGTTCAGATTTGAGTTGTGTTAGTATGGGCATACTTAGTTTATCTTTTTAAATCAGTATTTATGTTAATAATTATTTTCTACGAATTTTACCCCAAATCTTACACTTTGGCCCATCATAAAATCCTTACTTTAGAATCTTCATTTACCAACTAATACCCTAAATCTCTAAAAACCATTAGGTAATGCTATTGGTTCTTTCTTGAAGTTAGTTTAGGTCTATTATGAGTTGTTAGACAAAATTTCATACCTAGATTCCAAATGAAAGTTATCTGAGTGTATAGGTTCCACCTTAACTAGATTACTTTAATTCTAAATGCATTCATTGTCCCAAATAATTACCCTTTAATCTGAATTTAATTCCGTCACTTCCTACATCTCAAATTACCCTAATTATAGGTGTTACAACCTTAAAATTTCAAGAAAAATCATTTAAATTAAATCTGGACACGAATCCCAAGTTTTGAAAATTCTGACAGTTGGTCACTCGAAGGGGCGCTCAAGCAACTATTCTGGCAACTGGGTTTCCAGGTTCTATTAAGTTTCACAGGCTTAACGCCTGTCGTTGCACTCAAGCGGTGTTTCGAGCGCTCCGACTATTAACACTATTTTTCCTTAATTGCGGAATTTTCGAACTTTGCAACTCTAATATTAATTTGATTTGATTATAAACATCTGATTTCCATCCTAAACTAATTCTGAGACAACTCTGAACTAATTTCATCATCCTTCTACTTATCTTGAGTTTCTTTCTAAGTTTAAAGTCACCATGATCAACACTTTCTTGGTTTTTAAAGAAAGTTAAAACACCAAAACAATTCTTTATAAACCATTAAGCTTTTCCCAATGAAATCTACCTTAAAGAACAATACGGTCAAGCATCAAAATCACAAGAAAACATGCAGTTCTTACAGTTTCAAGGGTTTGCTACTTGCCTTTTGATGAACCCAGATTTTTCATAAACTTCTTCTATACCCATATTCTAAGCTTGACCGTATCCCTCTAGACTTCTCCAATTCAAATCTCCACCGTTCAGATTGAATTCCTCCATGAGTAGATCAAAATACTAAAGTTTTGGCCCATTACAACGGTTGGATCTTCCTATTTTGCCGTTCGAAGTTGGCTAGTTGGTCATCTTTGCAACTCCTTTTGTTTCAAATTTTATCTCTTCTTTCCTTCTATTTTTGCTCCATTAGCTTATGCACGAATTTTCCTCTCCTTCTAACTTGTTTTCAAACCCTAAAACTCTCTTTAAACCTCTCTTTTATAGCCTCACTAATTAATCAAACTCTAATTAGGTTTTACTTGCTTTAATACACTAAGTGTATTCCCTCTTCTATTCTTCTTTTTAATTCCTCTCTTTTAACTCTCTTTTAAGGAATCTCCTAATTAAATTTTTGTGCTTATTCTTATTCCTAATTTTAAATTATAATTAGATTTTTATTATCCACTCAAAATACCTAAATTTATGGACCCTAATCAGCATAATTACCATTATGCCATTTTTCCTCATTTTAAAACTTAATTTCACTATTTTACATCTAACTAAGCTAAAATTTTGTCTAGTTGAATTTGTTGACTTAATAATTAATTATCTTATTTTATTTCATGAATTTAACTAAATTGAAATGACCAAATTGCCCTTTTCTCTTTAAATTCCTATTTTAACCTTTAAATATCTCCTTAATTCTCCTACTATTATATTTCTCCATAATTTATCCTTTAATTATTTATTTTATTTTTAGGATAAATCTAGGGTTTTACAAGAGTTGTTCGGGTTTACTGATAGTGATTATGCAGGAGATCAAGATGATAGAAGGAGCACTTCGGGCTATGTTTTTATGTTGGGCACAGGGCCATTTCGTGGTCTTCTAAGAAGCAACCAATTGTCACCTTGTCAACTACAGAAGCTGAATTTATTGCTGCAACAGCTTGTGCTTATCAAGCTATCTAGTTGAGAAGAATTCTTGAAGAGCTACATTTCAAGCAAGTTGAAGCTACTACAATTTTTTTTGTGATAACAACTAAGAAATCAAACTCTCCAAGAATCCTATGCGCTAGACGGAAGAAGCAAACATATCGATGTGAAATATTATTTTTTAAGAGATCTCAGCCATGATGGAACAATCAAACTGGTTTATTGTCGAAGTGAAGATCAAGTTGCAGATATACAGACCAAGCCTCTCAAGTTGGCTACATTTGTGAAGTTGCGTGGTCTACTTGGAGTTTTTTCACGTGCTGCTGTAAAGGAGGACTTTGCAGAGGGTTGATTTTCTTTTAAACTGATTTCTGCAGACTTTAGTTTAAGGGAGGTTGTGTAGACACCCCAAATTGCATAGTAAAAATGGTCAATAATTAGCAAAAATCATTATCTCCTTTGAAACCAGCACAGAATTTGAGAAAACAAGCTTTTTCCTTGTATCCGACAACTCAGGTCGGATACAAGCGCATCTCTTCATATCCGACAAAAGTTGTCGGATACAAGTGGACCTTAGTGTATCCGGCAACATATGTCGGATACGTATAGGTGCTCGTGTATCTGACCTGACATGTCGGATACATTAGTTTTGCTCAAAATTAGGGTTTTCCGAGAGATTTCACCTTTTACCATCATATCCCTCATTAAATGAATGGAAATCTCGGAAATAGCCTTAGGGTTAAGGTTGGTGGGCTATAGACCTTATGTTGTGTCTACTATCTCACCAATACTACCCTAGCCTTTGCCCATAAATAGGAGGTTCCTCCTTAAGCAAATGGCCATTAATTCTTGTCATTAACTCTTGAGATCAAAGAGCTCCGAGTGAAGAGGGGAACCGCTGCAGTCTTGCTTCCAGAAGCCCAGGTAAGCCTCAAAGCTCTCTTTATTTTTCTGTTTTCTACATTCTAGATCTAGATCTCTTTTTCTACCTTTCTGTAGAATAAGGCCTATGATGTGTGTATGAAAACCCTTCATCTACTCAAAGTATCTCAAGACTCCCCTAGCCGTAAAACGTGAAGGCGGGATCTAGGTGAAACGAGACTGAGGATTGACCTTAGAGTTAGAACCTATTTGAATAAGCCTTTTGATTCTATGAAAACCGTTCCATATTCAAAGTACCCCAAGATTATCTTGAAGAACCGTGTTTAACGGGGAGAGAGAACTAAGGGAAATGATAATGGAACGGAACCCTAGGTTGTTTTTAGAACCCTATTTTGATTGATATAAATGCATGCTATCTTTGCTATGTTGTTGGAATGATTCTTACACCTACACATACATAGCACGTGATTTTGGCGGGATAGGCTCATATTTCGGATTTATTGCATTTATTGTGATAAATCTGAAATAAATAGCCCCAAGCAATTCTGGGATGTTTTGAAATGATTTTCAAAAGATTTTGATTCATCTTGCACGGATCACACACCTCTTATCACTGTTTTGAGTTATTTTTATTCAAAAAAGGCTTAACTTGACAGCAACTGTACCCCAACTTCGGACACGCGTAACTTCATCGTCCGGATGAATTTTGGAGTGATTCCAGAGCCATGGGAAAGGTGGGGCTGTCTAGTTTATGACTGTAAAATTTCATGAATTTCTATCAAGCGGATTTTGACACCTCTCTGTCGAATTTGATATGTCAGTTCAGGTCTGATTACAGAACCTGTCACTTCGACAGAGCGCCATGTGTTCGTTTTAAGTCCAATTCGAGTGATTCTTATTTCTGAGTTTTCCTTTGGAAGTCTAGTTTCAAATCCAGTTGGTTTCAGAATTTTTTGACTTCATTTGTGTCGTGGGTAACAGATTTACTCAGAGCTGTTCAATAGCACTTTTCTGGGTAAATGTGTGATCTTCGGGGCCTATTCGGGAGATCACCCAGGGCACATCCGAATGAATTTTTTTATGATGCTAGTTTCATCTGAAAGATGGCCATACATACTTCATTCTCACCAAATTTCATAGATTTATATGGAGCCGATTTTTCTAAATGATTTTCCAAAGTTACCCACTTATCACTTTTAATTATCTCCAGCAGCAGATTTCAAAGAAGAATAACTCCTAGCATTTTAACTGGAATGGATTGAAAATTTGCATGAGTCTTCTATCTATCATAATCTTTCAAATGATTTGGTTTGATTCAATTTAAATTGGATTTGAATGACTTCAAGACAAATGGTTCTTGCTTTTACCGAATTTTCCGGATTTAACTCAACTTGGTTTTGTGCAACTTTTGCTTTGATTTCCATCTTTTGGTGATATTCCAGAAGTGATATTGACATGAAAGAGGATCCGGAATTCATTTGGATTTTCATGTGAAGATATCATACATTTGCCCTTTTTCAAGGTTTTTAATGATTTTTAGCAAGCTTTCTTATTTTTTAGCATGAACAACACTTGGCAACCACATTGTGTGGGTGAATGGGGGTGCCTAACACCTTCCCTCGTTCATAATCTAATTCCCTTAGCCATCTCTGGATTTGATTTTCAATTAGAGTTATTTTTACTCTAGAATTTGCCTTTTAGCTCTTTTTAATTATTTTTGAATCTTTTGGTGCCCATTCATACCCGAAAATTTGAATGGTGGCGACTCTCCCACTTTACGTTGAGCCCCGTGTGTTGACGGAGGGGAAATCATCCCGGTGATTTTTCCCATGTCTCACAACTGGCGACTCTGTTGGGGACCTGTGGATTTAAGCCATTTTGTGTATTTGTTCATGCTTTTTATTTATTTTTGAATGCTTGCTATGTTGCTTATTTTATTTGTGCATAGTGTTGAATTTTAAATCTGATTGGGATGCTTTGAAAATTTACATGGATAAAGGCATGTATATATTGTTGGATTATGCCTACGATCATGTTTATGGTCTTATCTTGGTGTGCATGCCTACTTGTTATATTTTCGTACCTTGTTTTGGGAGGTTTTAGTGCCATGTTTTGAGCATGAAAATGAAGTGCATAAATTCAGTAAACTCAATGGGCATTTTTGGGGTTTCCAAGCATGTTTTCCCCAATTCAAACCTTTCTTATGCCATATTTTAGTTATTGAATTCCTAGGCTTTGATTTGGGTATGAATAAAGCATGTTGAGCACCGAAGATGAAGAATAAAAAATCTAGAAATTCAGTGGATAATTTTGGGTTTTTCAAGCATGTTTCCTTGAAAAAAACACTTCTTGTATCATATTGTTAGGTGCTGTATTTTTAGGCTTGGATTTGGGCATAAAACAATGTCACTTGAGCACAAAAAATTAAGAATACAAAATCTGGAAATTCAGTAGCTATTTGGAGGGTTTTCAAGCATATTTTCACCAACAAAACCTTTCTTGTACCATGTCAAGTAGTTGCTGTATTTTAGGCTTCAATTTGGGGTATAAAAAATGTAATTTGAGCATGAAAATGAGACCATAAAACCCAGAATACAGTAGAGGTTTTTAGGGGTTTTTCAAGCATGTTTCCCCGATTAAAAGCTTCTTGTACAATGCATATAGTTGCTGAATTTTTAGGCTTTAATTTGGGTAAAAATAATGCACTTTTGAGCATGAAATCTGGAAATTTGGGGGATGTTTTGAATTTTACAAGCATGCTTTCCATGGGCTAATGGTGATTTGTGCAATATAATGCCATGCTTGTATGCTACTTTGTGGGCATGTAATACTTGTGTGCATATTTGGTTGTTTTGGCACTCTTGCTTGCTTATGTTTTGCTTTCAATATAATGTCATATGCCTTGGCTTGAAATTGTATACATGGCTACGAAAAAGAGTGGCAAGGGGCCAGGACGTTATGAATGCACCTTGAATTTTAAATGCACTTGAGTACTTTAAACTATTTGCATAGCCTACCCATTACCTATAGGAAGTTGAACCATGAATGTGGGTAGTTTGGCGCACCGAGGTCGATTACTTTGGAAAGCGAAAGTGAAAGCATTCACCTTAGAATTTGAGTCAATGATGTGATGACAATGGGATTTGTGATTCGATTCCGGGCATCACTAGACTTGAGTTCTAAGTTGCCAATTAAACCAAAACCCAAAAACTATTCGCTTGAAGGTGAAGAAACACGTTTTCAGCTAAAAGTACACAATTGTGTTTGGAGAATTGGGTGTAAATGTGGGAAGGCCGTATGCATGTTTCACAGGCCAAGGTATAATATGAATACCATATTGAAGGTAACACAACGTGGCAAGGTAAAGCCATGTATTCTTTTATCTTCATGTAAATTAAAAACCATGGTGTCCATATGCTTGGGATGAATTTTTCCCAAAAAAGTTTATAGCCTAAAGTTGGTGTAACCCATAGGATGAGTTTCCAACTCAATAAAGGTTCCTACCCAAAGTCCAAACAAGAGGCAACCAAATGTACAAAGTCCAACAATTGGTGTGTAACTTTGGAGGGTACAAGTACCCTCATGAATTTGTGAATTTTGCAAGTAAAGTGTCAAAGCCCAATTTGGGGTTGGATTTGAAGGCCAAGTCAAGGTGAACATCAAGTAGGATTGAAAATAACATAATCTGGTGAAAAAATGAGTCAAAAAGGGCCATTTCGGCATTAACCGGCAACTCAGGTCGGATAAGAAGAGTCTTACTCGTATCTGGCATAATTCATCGGTCACAAAGACCTATGCGTGTATCCGATCATTTATATTGGATACAAGAAGCCATAGCTTTAGCCGATATTTCATGTCGGATACATTCAAAGAATTACACAAATTGGTTTTTCAGCCCAAATTTTTAGAATAAAATGCCTAAAACATTGTGGATAATCCTTAGGCACCCCAAAAAGAACATAAAAATGTTCCAAAAAAAAAAAAATATATTCTTTCAGGATTTAACCTAATTTTGAAATTCATGAAGGCAAACTAAGGTGTCATATTTTTTGATACTAATTCAATTCAAACATGTTTCAATCGAGCTTTTGAACTTGAAAATAAGAAAATTCAGAAGAAAAAAAAAACCTTTGGTTGGTTATTTTTATCAATCAAATCAAAACATTTGTGGGATACTTGGAAGCCCTAGAATATTCCAAGAAGCCTTTGGTTGGTTATTTTTATCAATCAAATCAAAACATTTGTGGGACACTTGAAAGCCCTAGAATATTCCAAGAAACCTTTGGTTGGTTATTTTTATCAATAAAATCAAAACATTTGCGGGACACTTAGAAGCCCTAGAATATTCCAAGAAACCTTTGGTTGGTTATTTTTATCAATCAAAACATTTGTGGAACACTTGAAAGCCCTAGAATATTCCAAGAAACCTTTGGTTGGATATTTTTTTCCAATCAAATCAAAACATTTTTGGGACACTTGGAAGCTCTAAAATATTCCAACAAAAACAAAAACAAAAAAAAATAATAAAAAAAAGAAAAATCTGGACTTGTGTTCACCTAACCTACTTGTCTACATTTATAGGGGTGTGACTCAAATTAAATGGAAGCTGACATGTTTCTTTGATTTTCCTTCTCCAGGTACACATATTTGCAATCATTGCTTCCGTGACCAGATCCAAAGCCCGAGCAATGAATACTGAAGAGAACCAAGCCCAAGCTACTGTCCCTGCTAAGGATTTTGCTCAGCTGCAGGAGCAAGTGGCTGGTCTGGCCAAAATGTTGGGGGACTTACTGGTGGCTCAGGCCCAGGCCCAAAACCAAGCATCGACTTCCCATCAAGCACAGCCACCCCAAGCCTACGTTTCGCCTCCGGCTCAACCCATGCCTGAACCCATCTCTGAGTCAGTCCCTGAACCTATCTTGATCAGGGAAAACACCGTGGAATCTGAAAAGGAGATAAAGAAAGAGAAGGCTAGGGAGGAAATGGAAAGAAAAATGCTGCTCAAGATAGAGAGGATCCAAGAAGAATTGAAGGAGGTAAAGGGGGGAAACAGCTACGGAGGTACCACCTTCGATGACTTATGTATGTACCCGAATGTATGCCTACCGGCCAAGTTCAAGTGCCCGGACTTCGACAAATTTGACGGCACAGGCTGCCCTATGAGCCACTTGAAACTATACTGCGGGGCCCTATGCCAATTTGGCCGGGATGACGGCATACTGATCCAACTCTTCCAGAGGAGTTTGACACCGTCGGCTCTAAGGTGGTTTGGCACGGTGGACCACGGCAGGATTAGAAGATGGAAGGACTTCGCCGATGCATTTCTGGATCAATACAAGTTCAACTCTGAGATCGTGCCAGACCGGTACGACATGATGAGAATGAGCAAGGGGAAAGATGCGCCTGTACGGCAGTATGCCAAGAGGTGGAGAGAGGCCGCCTCCCAGGTTAGGTCGCCTATGCTAGAACCTGAAATGATCTCAATGTTTATGGGCACACTGGGGCAACATTTCTACAACCATTTGGTGGGGCAGATCACCACCAATTTTGCAGCCTTGGTATAGGTGGCAGACCAGATCGAGGAAGGGGTCAGGTCAGGAAAGCTCATTGACTATTCTACTTTGACTAGGCAATCTGATTCTGCCGCTTCCCTGGCACAGAAGAAGGGGGCTGGATTCAAGAAGAACGGAGCCAGGAAAGAAGGAGAAGTAAACTTGGTACAGGCTCCTCCCTCCAAGAAACCGCTCCATGTAAACATCTCTTCACCCCAGCAGGCCCAACACTCTTACCAGACCCCGCACAATGTTAATTTCTCCCCCTCCGTACCTGCAAATCAGAGGAGGGCCTTTACCAAGGAAGAGAAGGATGCCTGGATGGCAGCAAGGAGGAACAGAGTTTTTACTCCCCTTCCTATATCTCTTTCCCAATTGTTACCAACCCTACTGAAAGGGGAGTATGTGACCCTGAAGGAGCCCAACCCAAATGCCTCGAAGGGGAGGAATTTTGAACCAGCCATCACTTGTGACGATCACATGGGTGCACCGGGGCACTCTACTGACACTTGCTGGATGCTGAAGCATGCGGTCTAGGACCTGTTGGATCAGAAGGCCTTGGTTTTTAACACAGCTGCGCCCGCCCCGTCGGGAAATGACATCGGGCAGAACCCTCTGCATTACCATAATGGGGCAGGCCCGTCCAATGCCATCACTGCAATATCCGCTACGAGAAGGGCCTTTGACCCATCTCAACTAATAGCTCCCGTGGGGACCTCGATCAAGGTCTATTTCTTCCGAGAGAAAGAGGAAGAAGAGGTCAATATGGTCTCCCAAAAAAATGATAATACTGCTGAGGACATTAGCTCCTCTCTGAACCGGGTCTCCTCCCTCATGGCCCAAATAAATATTGCCAGGCTTCCCTTGGTCTTCAATTGCGGTCCGCTCGCTTATACTCCAGCCAAACCATCAAAGGCTCCATTGGTCGTCAACCTCGACCCCAATACCACATCCGTCACCTCTTCAGTTCCATCAACCACATATGGGTCCAAACTCCAACCCATGGTTGTAAACATTCCTGCTTCATATAGTGTCCCAAGACCGGCCCATACATCTCGGTCCAAACTCCAACAGTTGGTGGTCAATGTCTTGAAACTAGCCTATTCTGAGGCAGCTGTACCATGAAATTACAGCGAGGGAGTCACGGCTACGGTTCCAGTGGTCAGAAACCAGAACTAGGAGGAGGTGAACCTCATGACGAGGTCGGGGAAATGTATTGAAGGAGTAGAGAAAGAAAAAGAGACAGAAGTAGAGAGAGAGAAAAAAGAAACCGAAGAAAAAAGAAAGATGAAAGGAAAGACAAAAGTGGGAGAAGACACCCCCTAGGGTGCAGAAAATGAGGCATCAGACCTCATAAAAATTATAAAAAAAAGTGAATTCAATCTTGTGGATCAATTGAACAAAGTCCCAGCCCAGATTTCAATACTGGGCCTTTTGCTGAATTTTGAAAAGCACATGGATGTATTGTTAAGGGTGCTACAGAGTGCACATGTATCCCAGACCATCGATTCAGACCAACTAGGCAAAATGGTTGGTCAAATCTTGTCACATAATGTGATAAGTTTCTTCGAAAGTGAGATAAGCCCAGGTGGGTGTTATCATGTTGACCCTTTGCATATCACAGTGCTTTGTAAGGGCAGCATGATTGCACGGGTTTTAATTGACAACGGGTCGGCGTTAAACGTCTGTCCATTAATCACTTTTGTCAAGCTTGGTCTGGATCAGTCGAAGATCAAGCAAAATGAGAGGATAGTGAGAGCTTTTGACAGCTCTAAGACACACTCCCTAGGGGAGATTGAACTGCTAGTCACAATTGGACAGAATATTTTCAACATCACATTTGAAGTGATGGATATTCCAGCAGCCTTCAATCTGCTCCTAGGAAGGCCGTGGATACACTCGGCTAGGGCAATACCATCCACGCTTCACCAAAGGGTGAAATACATAAGAGGGCAAAGGGTGATAACAGTCCTAGCTGAGAATTTGGTGCCTTCCATTGTGTCACCTGATGTATCCTTAATAAATGTGGATTTGACTGTTGACAAAATTGCATTCTAATCGTTTCAGTTTGAGACGGTTAATTTCATACCTGGGGTGTGTGAGAAAATGGAAAAGAAGGAGACAACTGCTGAAGAAATGGTGAAGAAAGTGATGGAAAAATACCACTTTCACCCGGGGAAAGGCCTGGGAATAAACTTGCAGGGAATGGTGGAGCCAATCAGGGCTAAGAAGCTGATCCCTAAAGTAGGGTTGGGGTTTAAACCCAGAGGATGGAGAAGAATGAAGCACGAAGACGGAGAGAAAAGGAGTAAAGGAAAAATCCCTCATTTAAGGGAGAATTTTCCAAAACCCTCTTGCATCATCCAATTGTCTCCCCCATGGACCAGTCCAAACCTCCCTACCGAAATGTCAATCCTTATCAAAGGCCTTCTGTTCCAACCCTGCAACCCTATAACCCATCTCTTATGCTTGAAATAGTGGACGGGCTTGGGCCACAACCAGAGCAGCAGATAGACTTCTCTGAAGATGTTGGGGCTTTCTTCTCCATGACTGAGGGCGAAAAGACAGTTGGTGACAAGGAGCTGCCATTCATTGACTGGACAACAGTGAAAATTCCAGACGAGGTCATATCTGGACTGGGCCTCGTAGCAGAAAAGGGCAGTACCCACTCGGTGATGATGGCATTGGATGCTGGGCTTGAGGAGCAGGCTTTCCCTATTTCCCCTGCTCCCAAAATTTTTCAATTGAACAATTGGGAGGAAACTCCCCTTACCTTTGAAGCAGCGTTTGTTTGGTAAACTGACACGGCTTCCAAAAAAAACTCCAATAGTGGAATGCCATTTCCCTAAAGGTCCTAATGAGCCTTCGTCTTCAGGGGAATTATATTTAGAAGGCTCACAAAAAAACCAAAAAGATTTTTCTAGAAAACTTAATTTTCTCAAAAAGGTCCAAACCACTTATGAACCATATAATCAAACCGAATTGGACCAGGTTGAATATGACTTCGACTTTGAGCTCGACTTTGATCTCATGGGGATCGAAGAAGAGACCGAGGTCGAAGAAGAAGACGTTCCAAAAGAAATTGAATATCAATTGGAACGTCATGAAAAGGGGGTCCAACCTAATATTGAGGAGACCATTTCAATTAATCTTGGGACCGAAGATGACTCAAAAACAGTGAAAATTGGGGCATGTTTATCTAATGTGCAGCGTGATGAAATGACACAGTGCTTGACAGACTATAATGATGTGTTTGCTTGATCATATCGGGACATGCTAGGGTTGGACACTGACATGGTGGTGCACAAGTTGTCAATTTTGCCAGGGGTTAAGCCAATCAAGCAGAAGCGGAGAAGATTGAAACCTGAATGGACCTTGAAGGTCAAGGACGAAGTGGTCAAACAATTCCAAGCAGGATTTTTGGCAGTCTCTACGTACCCCGAGTGGCTCGCAAACATAGTGCCGGTACCAAAGAAGGACGGGAAAGTCAGAATGTGCGTGAACTACAGAGATCTGAATAAGGCAAGCCCAAAGGATGATTTTCCACTTCCACATATCGACATTCTGGTCGATAATACTGAGGTTCATAGCCTATTTTCATTCATGGATGGTTTCTCGGGATACAATCAGATCAAAATGGCTAAGGAAGATCAAGAGAAAACAACGTTCATCACACCTTGGGGCACCTTCCAATATACAGTCATGCCATTTGGGCTTAAGAACGCTGGGGCAACATACCAGCGGGCCATGACAGCACTATTCCATGATATGATCCATAAGGAGATGGAGGTCTACGTGGATGATATGATTGCCAAATCGTGCAAAGAAGATGACCACTTGATCAATCTGAAGAAGGTGTTTGATCGACTCAGAAAGTACAGTCTACGGCTTAACCCGGCTAAATGCGTCTTTGGGGCTACATCAGGGAAGTTGCTGGGATTTATAGTGAGCAGAAGAGGAATTGAAATTGACCCGGCTAAAGCCAAGGCCATAATCGAAATGCCATCACCCAGAACAGAGAAGGAGGTGAGGGGCTTTATTGGGAGAATTCAATATATAAGCTGGTTCATAGCACAACTCACTGCTATCTGTGAACCAATTTTCAAGCTTCTGAGGAAGGATAACCCAACGGTCTGGAATGAGGATTGCCAGTAGGCATTTGACACAATAAAGAAGTATTTGCTGAACCCACCTGTGCTGGTGCCACCAACTCCAGGAAGACCACTGATCCTGTACTTGTCAGTGTTGGAAACATCAATGGGATGTGTCTTGGGGCAGTATGATGAGACTGGTAGAAAGGAAAGGGCAATTTACTATCTGAGTAAAAAATTCACAGAATACGAAGCCAAGTACTCACCACTGGAGAAGACCTGCTGTGCTCTAGTGTGGGCAACTCAGAGGCTAAGGCATTACTTCCTTAGTCACTCCACATTATTGATATCTCGGATGGACCCTCTGAAGTACTTATTTGAGAAACCGGCACTGACTGGCAAAACGGCAAAGTGGCAGTTGTTACTTTCCGAGTTTGACCTCACATACATCGCTCAGAAAGCGATTAAGGGTCAAGCCATTGCTGATCACCTGGCTGCACATCCTTTGCCAGAATACCAACCTTTGAAGACCAACTTTCTCGATGAGGCAATTTTGTTTACTGAAGAAAAGAAAGTGAAAGTTCTTGGCAAATGTTCTTCGATGGGGCCACCAACATGAATGGAAATGGAATAGGGGCAGTCTTGGTCAAACCAGATGGCTCACACATACCGATTGCAGTGAAGCTGAGATTCCAGTGCACCAATAATATTGTAGAATATGAAGCATGTATAATTGGGTTGCAGGCCGCCATAGATCATGAAGTGAATGAACTTGATGTATACGGAGATTCGAGTCTTATCATCTTCCAAACAATTGGTGAATGGAAAACCAAGGATCATAAATTGATCCCCTATCACCAGTATTTGGAAGAAATGAGCACAAATTTTACTCGAATTTCCTTTAACTATATGCCAAGGGCAAAAAATCAGTTCGCGGATGCTCTAGCAACATTGGCTTCAATGGTCAGCATGCCAAAGGGGTAGACATCAAACCACTGGAAATTGAATTCAGAGATGAGCCTGCTTATTGTCTTGTTCTAGAGGGAACACCAGAAGAAGAAGCACCATGGTTTCAAGACATCAAAAATTTCTTGAACAATTGGAGTTTGCCAGAAAATGCCACTTCTACTGAGAAAAGGACAATACAGAGATTAGCCGGTCAATTCCTGCTAAGTGGTGGACACTTGTACAAGAGATCACATAATGACATTCTGCTCAGGTGTGTTGCTAAGGCTGAGTCAGAAAGGTTGATTGAGACCGTACATGGAGGAGTCTGTGGACCCCATATGAATGGACACATGCTTGCAAAGAAGACCCTGCGGTTGGGATACTACTGGTCGACCATGGAACATGATTGCTGTATACATGTCAGGAGGTGTCACCAATGTCAGATATATGTAGATAATAAGCATGCGCCCCCAAGTGAGTTGCACAACATGACATCCCCATGGCCCTTTTCCATGTGGGGCATAGAAGTCATTGGCATGATTTCACCTAAGGCATCGAACGGACACAAATTCATCTTGGTGGCAATTGATTATTTCACTAAGTGGGTAGAAGCAGCCTCATATGCAAATATCACAAGCAACCATGTTATTAAATTTTTGAAGCACAATATCATTTGTTGCTATGGACTGTCAAGTGCCATAGTATTAGACAACGCTTCAAATATTAAGAACAAGGACATGAAGAAGATGTGTGAGCAGTTTCAGATCACCCACCACAAGTCAGCTCCGTACAGGACAAAGATGAATGGGGCAGTGGAAGCAGCAAACAAGAACATAAAGAAAATCATTCAGAAGATGGTAGTAAGCTACAGGGATTGGCATGAAATGCTGCCACTTGCTCTACATGCCTACAGAACCTCAATCCGTACTTCGACTGGGGCAACCCCGTATTCCCTAGTCTATGGAATGGAAGCAAAAGCCGGCCCTAGTGAAAACCGTAACTGGCGCTAGGGGCAATATTGGCAAAAAAAAAAAAAAAAGAAAAAAAAGAAGAAAAATCAAAGGTTAAGTTGATCATGTGATCCAAGCTTGAAGAGAAATCAGCACAAGTACTGAGACTGAGCAGATTGGGTAACACGGTTAATTCTGGAAGAAAAGGGATTAGGGGATGACTTTAAAGGTCCTAAGATGGACGGTTTTGATCCCTTATTATGACTTGGACTACCCTCTTCATTATTTAACCTGGTTTTAATTCCTTTAATTATGGGGGATTAAGTGCATGGACCAAATTTCAAAAAATAAAAAATAAAAAAATAAAAAAAAAGAAAAACTATACTTTGGCCAGTGATGATAAATCAAATACTTTCATAAAACCTTTGTTTTTACAAGCATCTGAGCATTCTGAGGCCAATAATATAAAAACTTATTTTTGAATAAAATCCTTTGTCTTTCCACTATTGGAGTTTGCTTTGATACAAAGGTATGAAAAAAAAAAGAAAGAAAAAATGTGCAGGAAACAAGGCTAGTCTCTGTCTCCTAGCCGCTTCTCAAGTTCCCGAATCCAAGCTGCAATAACTCCAAAAGCCCCCTCTGCATCGGGATCACTCAAGAAGGATATAACCTCATCTGAAAGGGTCTGACTAATCCTCATGTTCCTAAGGCTGGCTAAAACATCCTGGTGCTTCTGCCGCAGTGCTCGGACTTCAAGACAGCGAGCCTGCCTTTGCTCCTCAAGTTGCTTTTCCATAGCAAGACGGCGGGATACCTGCTCTGCAAGTTGCCTCTCCATGTCAAGGCCCCGTATCCTAAGCTCCTGGGCCTCTCGTACCCAAATCTGCTGAAGGCGCTTATGAGCAGCTCTCTCGGACTCCAAAATATCTTCATAAGTAGGAGTCAAAACTGCAGGAGGATCTTCGGGTACTGGAGCCTGACTCTGTATCTGCTCCCTGATCCAGAAGAGATAGTCCTTCACATGGGACTCTAAGAAGACCGGGCTCCGCATAAACGGACATAGGACCACTCCCTCATCAACCAAGCATTCAGCTTCATGGTGGCTGGTGAAAGTGGCCCAAGGTGGTCCTCATATCCACTTGAGATTATAATCCCCTGGGTCGCTCTGAACTGACGAAGAACCCGCAAAGGAAGGTAAAGCACAGCATGCCCCAAGCCAGCCAGGACCAAAAAGTTGTGATCTCGAAAGCTGATCACCGTCTCTGCATTGAGCTGATAAGTACCAAGCCACCTCACCTGATCATCCTGGAGTGTAGCCAAGAAAGAAAACCAGCCTTGTTTACCCCCTGAAATGTCGGGACACCCCCGGTTGCTCATCAAAATGGGAACTTTCATGCTAGGGAAAAAGTGTCGATTGATCTCCTCAATCTGACTCAGGTGGTCAAGTAGCCAAAGCTGCAAAAGAAGAAGGATATTTCAGTATATTGTAAAAGGGAAAGCAAAAAGCAAAAAAAGAAAGAAAAAAGCAAAAAAAAAAAAAAAGCTACCTGCAGGATAGGTGCACATGACAGGAAGCGCTTCTTCTTCCTGTAGTAACAATCAGTCAAAGAATGGTACATCCCTGCAAAAATCATAGGGGCCAATCGCTCCCGTTCCCTAACCTGGCATACAACTGAGATAAGGGCCAAGTCTACCTCATCGTCATCCCAGGGAAAAAGTAGTTGATTAACCACTATCAGGGTCAGAGCATTGAACCTGGCTTCCTTGTTCCCCCCCCCCCCCCCTCAAGAGCTTCTCAGTTAGAAAAGACTTAGACAAAGTCAAAAGGGTGTCAGAATCCCCTAAATCCTTCTTCCCTATGCCTAAGAAAATAGAAGCCTCTTTTTTGTAACTGGGCTTAAGGGGTGGGTTCACTACCTTCTCTGCAAACCTCAAACCCAAGATGGTTTCGACCTCTGCAATAGTGGGGGTCATCTCATGGTTTCCAAAACGAAAGAGGTTTAGGTCCGGTACCCAATGGCCAATCATGACTTCAATAATTTCCCATTTGAATGGGATGGAAGGGATGAGCAAAGTGTGGCCTAAATGAATAGAACCCTATCTAATCTCTTCATCAAGGGTCATGGAGTTGACCCACCTAATGTAAAATGAATCTGCAGGGCTGTACCTAGTGAGATTAGGGGGTTTTGCTCTAAAATGTTGTTTTGCAGGGGAGGCTGCGTGGACAGACAATGGTAAGGCAGAAGATGATCCGGAATCCATTGGAGGCAATGGGAGCAAGCTAAGAATTAATGAGAGGAAGAAAAAGGCGAAAAAGGGATTTTCTAAACTCAAAAACTCGTAAAAAAATACGCAAATCCCAAGGCTGGTCGCATTTATAGCATGTTTTAATGTATCCGATATATCAGATCGGATATAAAGAATTCCATTCATATCCGACAAGAAATGCCGGTTACAAAGGCAACTATGTGTAGCCGATATAACATGTCGGATACAAAAAGATCTTAGCGTATCCGGTCTGATATGTCGAATACAAAGGAAAAATGCAAAAAAAAAAGAGAAAATGGAGGAAAATCCGAATTTTTTACCTATTTCACCTGTGTACAAGCTATAATTGCACAAAATTGAAAAGAAAAAGAGCTAGAACAGAGAGAATAAATAAAAAAGTTTTTTTTTCATATATAAACAAGTCCTTTTATACAATGATAATGAAAAAAATGAAAATCCTAATCTACTACTCCTGTGCAGGATCACCCCCGCGCCCTCTGCCACGCGCTCTACGGCCTCTACCTCGAGGAGACAGGCGCCTAGAATATGCAATGAGGCGCTCGGCCATGTAGTGCGGTCTCCGACCCACAATGGACTGAAGCTGGTACTCCCAGCAATAATCCTCGAGGTCAGGAGGCGGATCAGGAGCAGAATCTGATGAAGAAGCCTCAGGCCCAGTAGGAACAGGCTCGGTAGGCTGGGGAGCCACCTCCGTCGCAGCTGAATCATTTGTCGCAACTCCTGCAGCTCCAGAAGGCCCGGCAGCAGCAGAGGAAGGACCAGGAACAGAAATATCTGGGTCAGCAGAAAGGGTCAGAAGCAGAAATATCAAGATAAACCAAAGAGGGAAAATTAAAGAAAACTTACCGGGAATATCTACAGCAGGAACTGAGGGATCCGGCTCAACCGGATCAGCAGTAGGGATGTCCTCCGGCTCAGGAGCCACCACTGGAGATGAAGGACCCACAGGGTCCGTAGGAGCAGCAGCCTGAACCGGAGATGGATCAGGAACAGCAGCTGGAGCATCCGCAGCAGCCCGAACTGGAGATGGATCAGGAACGGGGAAATCGGGCTCAAAGGCAGCATCCTGATCTGGGACTGGGCCCTGCAAAAGTCAAATAGTCATATCAGAATAGCAGAAGCATGGAAATTATAAAGAAACCAGATACCTGTCTAGCCTGAAGCTCAGCAATCAGAGCCTCCAGCTCTCTGATCCGGGCATCCCTCTGGGCCACGACCGCATCATGCTCGGCGATCATATCAACCACCGCGGCCCGCTGACTCAGGAACCGATCCCGGAGAGCATTCAACTCATGTACCTGCCAATAAGAATCGAATCAGAGTCACAAGTACAGAATTGAGGGAAATGAGATAAAAGATAAGGATCATGAAACTCACAGTGTCATCGTGGACCCGGATATAGATCCCGCCGATCTCGGTCACCCCAGAACGAGTGGGTCGATCCATCAAGCACCAAATGGATACTCTCTAGATCCACTTGTCGTAATCACCCGCCGCAGTAAGCAACTCCGCATCCTCCCACTGATCAAACTGGGCCACGTCAAATCCGGGCAGGAGAATGGTAAGGCCAACGGGTGGTGGAGGAACCGAGATACGGGGGACGCCAGTGTGCTGGAAGTATAGGCCCTCGCCTAAGTACACAATCCTACCAAGTCTCCCAATGAAACACTGGTAGGACTGGCGTCGTGCATCTAGCTCAAAGGCATCCTGCACCATCTCCTGACGAGCAACCTCGTCATCCACATCCTCGAAGCGGGCTAGTATCAGCTGCAATCACAATAAAAGGTGTCAGATGCAAGGCAGTATAAAAGAAAGGAGAATATTGAAGGGAGAAGAAAATTTACATCAGAGCGGCGAGAGCGGTCTAAATGCGCCCGGGCCGACTGGGGCTGGCTCCTATCTGCATCCCTCTCAAGAACAGACCACCGTATGGCTACGGGGAACGCTGCAGTACCGGGCACGGGAGAAGGCCTGAAATAGGTCATGTATGAATACATGAATATCTGGCAGAGAAAGAAAACAAGTTAGAAGGAGATAAAATAAATTCAAGGGATTAAGTCCAAATGTTCCTCACCTGTAAAATCTGCCAGAAAAATCGGCAGCTGATACCATCTCCCCTCGGAGCGGCCAGACCTCGGACGACTCGACTCAGTCCGGCTAATATGGTCCCGAATATCAACCGACCCCAAGCTAACCGCCTGGTCTGCCTAAGATCCCTCAGGGCATCCAAGAAAACAGGACTGACTGACGTCGTGTCCTCCTGGAAAAAGCAGCTGCCCAGCATCAGCAGGAATACCCGTCAAAATAGAGGGACGAAACCGTCATTAGCCTCAGCAATAAGAGCATGCCTCCGGTCGGGGTGATCAGCAATGCTGCTGCGTAACCAGCTAATGGAAATCTGTCCGCTCCTACCATCCCAAGTAGCCTCAGGAAGGTCCTCATACCCTAGCAGGGTGCCAATGTCCGCAACAGAAGGACGCTCCATCTCTACGGTCCTACCCGTCAGGGGAATGCCGGTGAGCATGATGAAATCTGAAGGACGAATCCCTAGCTCCACGTCTGGTAGATGGAAAGACTGCGTGTCGGGAAAATACCGCTCCAGCATGGCAAAGATGAGGGGGCGATCAGCTCGAAATGATGGAATGAGCAGAAAGTGGTCAAAACGGCATCTGCGGAACTCCCGTCTGAGTCCGGGAGATAGGGTCTGATACAGCTCGGAGAACTTCCCTCAACTACCTTTCAAATGGGAAGGGGGATACTGAAGGGGAAGATCTGCCCGGACACACATCAAGGGGTGATGATCCAATCCACTCAGAAGCTCGGTGTCCTGAACAGATGCCCTCAAAGCCGCTGGAAAAGCCAAACGGAATCCCCGAGCATCGCCTCCAAGGATCGGATCCTGAGCCGCACCTCTGGCTCTACCACGGCCTCAGCTTCTACCACGGCCTCCCTCACCCTCAAGGGCCTGATCCTGAACTCTGCCTCGGCCTCTGCCCCAACCTCGAGCAGGAGCAACAACGGGCTAAAATTCAAAAGAAGAATGTAAAGGTCTGTGTGAAAAGGGAATAGAAGGAGAATTTGAAAGCCTACCTCAGCAGAGCCCTCAGCAGAGCTCTCTCTGAAGACATCTAGCGGCTCCGACAGGGTGGCGCTAGAACTCGCCTCTGTCCGAGCCCGCGAAGTGGAGGGCTGATCAGCAGGGTCAGCCTCCTCCCGGACACGGGAACGACTCCTAGCCATCTACAAGTAACAGGGAAGTGTTTCAGTTCAAATTTATCCTACTTTGCTTATCGGGAATCTTACAGGATTTTTTCAAGTTATCATGAATTGTGTTTGCATTTATTTTCATTCTCTGTTTCTGTTCAAGGTTTTTATTTCTATTCTAGTTCTACAGCTTCTTTTCCTAAGGATATATACAAAGCTTAATATCTGCTAATTGATATCAGGACTGCTACACGAAGGCAGGATAGTAACGCCAAAGCACAGGGCTCTAGCTGATCAAAAAACAAAACAAACGGTGGAGTCCAATAACCTATCACGGAATGGTTCCGGCAATTGGAGCACCGCATTGATCAAAATACCAGGCAGATTGAGAAAAAAAGAATAAATCCCAGCATTTCAAGTCAAGAAAAATTGCAGCATGGTATGAGAATCAGAATTCAATTCAAGGGAAATTACAGCCTGGCATGAGAATTAGAAAAATTGCAGCATGGCATCAGCAGCATGTGTGAGACACGGGAAAAATCACCGGGGTGATCTCCCCTCCGTCAACATACGGGCTCAACGCAAAAATGGGAGAGTCGCCACCATTCAAAATTTTGGGGTGTGAACGGACACCAAAAGATTCAAAAGTATGCAAAAAGTGCTAAAAGACAAATTCTAGGGTAAAATAACCCTACTTGAAAATCAAATCCAGAGATGGGTAAGGGGATTAGATTATGAACGGGGGAAGGTGTTAGGCACCCCCATTCACCCACACAAGGTGGTTGCCAAGTGTTTGTTCATGCAAAAAGATAAGAAAGCTTGCTAAAAATCATTAAAAACATTGGAAAAGAATTAAGCCAATGTGTGATATTTTCACATGAGGAATACACAGGGATTCTAGATCCTCTTTTATGTCAATATCACTTCTGGAATATCACAAAAAGAGGGAAATAAAAGCAAAAGTTGTTCAAAACCAAGTTGAGGCAAATCCGGAGAATTTGATAAAAGTAATGCCATTTGCCTAGAAATCATTCAAATCCCATTTTAGATTGATCCAAACCAAATCCATTTGAAAGATCTTAGTAAATAAAGGACTCATGCAAAATTTCAAGTCAATCCGGTTGAAATCCTAGGAATTATGCTCCTTTAAAGTTGCTGCCGGGGATGATTAAAAGCAACAAGTAGGCAACTTTGGAAAATCACCTAGAAAAATCTACTACATGGAAATCCGTGAAATTTGGTGTTAATGAAGTCTGTATGGCCATCTTTCAAAAGAAACTAGCCTCATACAAAACCTCATTCGGATGTGCCTTGGGTGGTCTCCCGAACAGGCCTCGAAGATCACAGATTTACCCAGAAAAGTGCCTTTGAGCAGTTCTGAGTAAATCTGTTACCAATAATTCAAATGGAGTCAAAAAATTATGAAACCAATTGGATTTAAAAATAGACTCATAAAGGAGTACCCAGAAACAAAAATCACTCGAATCGGATTTAAAACGAACACATGGCGCTCCGTCGAAGTGACAAGTTCCGTATTTGAACCTGAACTGTCCAATCAACTCGACAGAGAGGTGTCAAAACTCCGCTTGATAGAAATTAATGAAATTTGGTGAACATAAACTAGACAGCCTCACCTTTCCCATGGTTCTAGAATTACTCCAAAATTCATCCGGACGATGAAGTTATGAGTGTCCGAAGTCAGGGTACAGTTGCTGTCAAGTAAAGCCCATTTTGAGTAAAACCAATGCAAAAATGTGACAAAGTGTGTGCAATTCGTGCAAGATGAACACAAAACCTTTAAAAATCATCCAAAGACATTCCAAAATTGATTGAGGCCATTTATTTGAGATTTATCACAATGAACGTAATAAATCCCCAAATGTGAGCCTATCCCGCCAAAATAGTGCTATGTATGTGCAAGTGTGAAAAATCATACAAGATCAATATAACAATATAGCATGCATACATATTCATCAAAATAAGGTTCTAAAATAGCCTAGGGTTCCGTTCCATTATCGTTTCCCTTTGTTCTCTCTCCCCGTTAAACACGGTTCTTCAACATAATCAAGGGTACTTTGAATATGAAACGGTTTCAATCAATCAAAAGGCTTTATGCTACATAGGTTCTAGCACTAGGGTCAATCCCCAGTCTCGTTTCTCCTTGATCCCGCCTCCACGTTTTACGGCTAGGGGGAGTCTCGAGATACTTTGAGCCGGGGAAGGATTTTCACACACATAGAAGGCCTTATTCTACAGAAAGGTAGAAGAAGAGATCTAGATCTAGAAATATAAAGACAGAAAATAAAAGAAAAGTTTGAGGCTTACCTGGGTTCTGGAAGCACTTCCGCAGCGGTTTCCTTCTTCTCTTGGAGTTCTTCTTGGCGAGAATTCAAAACAAGAGTTAATGGCCTTTTGCTTGAGGAGGAGCCTCCTATTTATAGGCAAAGGCTAGGGTTAAGGTTGGTGAGAATGGTAGACACAACATAATGTCTATAGCCCACCAACCTTAACCCTAAGGCCATTTCCGAGATTTCCACTCATTTAATGAGGGATATGATGGTAAAAGTGAAAAGCTCTCGGAAAACCCTAATTTTTGAGCAAAACTTATGTATCCGGTATATTAGGCCGGATACAAAAGGGTCTTAATGTATCCGGCATATAATGCCGGATATACTAAGGATTGCTTGTATCCGGTATGTTCCACCGGATACAAAGGAAAATACTTGTATCCGGCCTGAGTTGCCGGATACAAGGAAAAAAGCCTTTTTTTTCCGAATTTTAACACAGGCAATACTTATTTACATGTAATATCGTTTAAGTAAATGTCCTCGTATTTTTTATTCTCCATTTACTTAAGATATTACATGTAAATAAGCAAACACCCCCCCCCCCCCAATTTGAATCCATTAAAAATAGTTCCAGACCCAAATTCCAAGTGAATAAAATGTCAACTTTCCAGTTCTAGGCAAAATTCTGATTTTTCACGTCTGGAAAAAAGGTTCAATATGTTAAAACCAAGGTATTTGCCAAGATTTAAAATCTCAAAAAATTCATTTATGCAATAACATTGCTAAAAACCTGATTACCGGGAAAAATTATCTTGAATTCTTGCTTTAAAAAATATTTCATTTTCTGGGGTCAAAAGTCAACAAAATTCAACCGGAAAAAGTTTGACTTTGCACAAAAGATTGAATTTGGGCCTTTTCCTTTACGGTTTTGGATTCAAATGGGTTAAGGATCTCAAACCCAATGCAAAGAATTGAAAATTCCAATAAAATATTTCTCTCCTTCAAGATTTATAAAAAATCGTGCAATTTTGGGGTGTCTACAGCTGCCCCTCTTTGCTGGAGTTGTAGTACAATGAACAGCAAAGAATAGACACAACTCAAAATTGCACGTTTGAAAGACACTTCATTAATTGAACTTGCTTTGGTCAAACAAATGAGTGATAAAAGACATGGATTTGAAGATAGCCAATGAAACCCCTGCTGTGTATAGTCTGACGGGGTGGCGTCTCTTCCTTATCTCAGATTTCTTTGAGCTCTCGTGGCTATGAAAAGAAATCTGAGACAAGCAAATTTTGAAAAGAATGTGGATTTAAAATTGACCTCTGCAAACTCAATTGCTTTTGATGTCCTTCAACAATAAGGAAGGAAATATTTTATTGAATTTTCCTGATTGATTTTCTTATTTGATTTACCTGGGTGCCATTTGATGCCCAAACCTGTGCTTGAATATTCTGCAACTTGCTTTTGCTTCTTCATCTTCTTGCTCTCTCAATAAGGTTGTATGTGCCATTGCTGCCCATAGCCTACCTTCATTCTTTTCAATTGCCCAAGTGAATGCCTCTTCTTGATTGATGGATTTGAAAATCATGATCTGTTAATCTAACCTCATACCCTTACAACCCACGATCTCTCATTCATGCCTTCTTACTGCTCCAGTAAAATCCTTCTTCAGAATTGGAAACCTTTGTTTAAAGGAGGAAACATGCAACTGCTTCAAAGCTTCTTCTTTTTTTCTTTCAAATCCGAAGACTAAGGCCTGACTGCTTCTTCCAGATGCTATAATTTATTTCAATGAAAACCCAGAGGGAAAGGCACTGAGCATGCCCCGGTTTTGATTGCTTGAAGTAGTATTTTCCCCTCAGCAAAGATGATCCTCTTTTTTCCTTTTTTTTTCTTCTTCTCTTTCTTCTTTTTTTCTTTTCCTTTTTCTTCTCTTTTTTTTTTCCTTTTCTTTTCTCTTTTTTTTCTCTTTTTTTTCTTTTTTTTCTTTTTCTCTTTTTCCTTTTTTTTTATTTTTGCTTTTTTTTTTTACAATATAGTGAAATATCCCTTCTCCTTTGCAGCTTTGGTTACTTGACCACCTGAGTCAGATTGAGGAGATCAATTGACATTTCTTCCCAAGCTTGAAGGTTCCCATCTTGATGAGCAACCGGGGGTGTCCTAACACTCCAGGAGGTAAACAGGGCTGGTTTACTTTCTTCCAGGATGATCAAGTGAGGTGACCTGGTACTTATCAGCCCAATGCAGAGACTGTGATCAGCTTCCGAGATCGCAAGTTTCTGGTTCTGGCTGGCCTGAGACATGCGGTGCTTTACCTTCCTTTGCGGGTTCTTCGTCAGTTCAGAGCAACCCAGGGGATTATAATCCCAAGTGGATATGAGGACCGCCTTGGGCCACTTTCACCAGCCACCATGAAGCTGAATGCTTGGTTAATGAGAGAGTGGTCATATGTTCGCTTTATGCATGGCCCGGTCTTCTCAGAGTCCCATGTGAAGGACTATCTCTTCTGGATCAGGAAGCAGATACAGAGTCAGGCTCCAGTACCCGAAGATCCTCCTGCAGTCTTGGCTCCTACTTATGAGGATATTTTAGAGTCTGAGAGAGCTTCCCACAAGCGACTTCAGCAGATATGGGTACGAGAGGCCCAGGAGCTTAGGATACGGGGCCTTGATATGGAAAGGCAACTTGCAGAGCAGTATCTCGCCGTCTGGCTATGGAGAAGCAACTTGAGGAACATAGGCAGGCCCGCTATCTTGAAGTCCGAGCACTGCGGCAGAAGCATCAGGATGCTTTAGCCAGCCTTAGGAGCATGAGGATTAGGCAGACTCTTTCAGATGAGGTCATTTCCTTCTTGAGTGATCCCGCTGCAGAGGGGGCTTCTGGGGTTATCGTAGCTCAGGCAGCTCGGATTCGGGAGCTTGAGGAGCGGCTAGGAGACAGATATTAGCCTTATTTCTTGCACACATTTTTTCTTTTTCTTACTTTTGTACAAAAGCAAACTCCAATAGTGGAAAGACAAAGGATTTAATTCAAAATAAAATTTTTATATTATTGGCCTCAGAATGCTCAGATGCTTGTAAAAACAAAGGTTTTATGAAAAGTATTTGATTTATCATCACTGGCCAAAGTATAATTTTTTCTTTTTATATATATATATATATATATATATTTTTTTTGAAATTTGGTCCATGCACTTAATCACCTATAATTAAAGGAATTAAACCAGGTTAAATAATGAAAAGGGTAGTCCACAAAATAATGAGGGATCAGAACCGTCCATCTTAGGTCCTTTAGAGTCATCCCCAAATGCCAAAACTGACCCCATTCTGCTCATGCCAACTTTGCTTCAAGCTCAGATCTCCATGATCAACTCAACCTCTGATTTTTTTTTCTTTTTTTATTTTTTTATTTTTTTTCCCTTTTTGCCTTTTTGCCAATATTGCCCCTAGCGCCAGTTACGGTTTTCACTAGGGCCGGCTTCTGCATTCCGTCATCACCAATCTTACTCTAACATTTGAATGAATAAACTAAGATCACCGAGGGCTTAAAAATAGGACGAAATAAAGGCTAGGCTCGGTTTATGAAAGAAAGGGTATTAAAGGCCCAAAAATTTTCAAGTGTGGAAATAGGTCAACCGGACTTACAGTCATGATGAATTTAACCCCATTTCCCAAATTGCATTCTTTGCATCTTTTTTCATACTTGGCTTTCATTTGCCATTTTTCTTTGCTTTTTTTTTCTTACTTTGCCCAATTGGCTTTGCCCCAATTTGTTTTGCCCCAATTTAAGACTGTAAATCTGGTTTGGGTTTATCAAAGAAACGAACCGGCTCAACTTGGCTAGACTAGGGATTAAAATTTTTGAAGGAAATAAAGAAAAATGGCCTCGGATCATTTCCTAGAAATATTCACTCAAGGAAAATACCTTTTTACCGCATCAGAGTTAATTGGCTCAGGAAAATCTGACCCATCCATTTCTGCTAAGACAAGTGCACCCCCTGACAGGACCTTCTTGACGACATAAGGCCCTTCCCAATTGGGCTTGAACTTACCACGAGGGTCTTCCAAAAATGGTAAGATTTTCTTTAGTACTAAGTTTCCTTCCTGGAAAGTTTTGGGCCTCACTTTCTTATTGTAGGCTCGGGCCATTCTCTTCTGGTATAATTGGCCATGACATAGTGCTTTCAATCGCTTCTCTTCGATTAGGTTGAGTTGATCATGTCTTGACTGTACCCATTCGGCTTCTTCCAGTTCTGCTTCCATGAGCACTCTGAGTGACGGGATCTCTACTTCCACTGGCAAGACTGCTTCCATTCCATAGACTAGGGAATATGGGGTTGCTCCAGTTGAAGTCCGGATTGAGGTTCTGTAGGCATGTAGAGCAAGTGGCAGCATTTCGTGTCAATCATTGTAGCTTACTACCATCTTTTGAATGATTTTCTTTATATTCTTATTTGCTGCTTCTACTGCCCCATTCATCTTTGGCCTGTACGGAGCTGACTTGTGGTGGGTGATCTGAAACTGCTCACACATCTTCTTCATGTCCTTGTTCTTAATATTTGAAGCATTGTCTGATACTATGGCACTTGGCAGTCCATAGCGACAAATGATATTGTGCTTCAAAAATTTAATAACATGGTTGCTTGTGATGTTCGCATATGAAGCTGCTTCTACCCATTTAGTGAAGTAGTCAATCGCCACCAGGATGAATCTGTGTCCGTTCGATGCCTTAAGGGAGATCATGCCAATGACATCTATGCCCCACATAGAAAAGGGCCATGGTGATGTCATGTTGTGCAGCTCACCTGGGGGTGTATGCTTATTATCTGCATATATCTGACATTGATGGCACCTCCTGACATGTATACAGCAATCATGTTCCATGGTCGTCCAGTAATATCCCAGCCTCAGGATCTTCTTTGCCAGCATGTGCCCGCTCATATGGGGCCCACAAACTCCTCCATGTACAGTTTCAATCAGCCTTTCCGATTCAGCCTTGGCTACACATTTGAGCAGAATATCGTTATGTGACCTCTTGTACACATGTCCACCACTTAGCAGAAACTGACCCGCCAACCTCTGTATTGTCCTCTTCTCAGTAGCAGTGGCATTTTCTGGCAGACTCCGATTGTTCAAGAAATTTTGATATCCTGAAACCATGGTGCTTCTTCTTCGGGTGCTCCCTCTAGAACGAGACAGTAAGCCTGTTCATCTCGGACCTCAATTTCCAGTGGTCTGATGTCTACTCCTTCTGGTATGCTGACCATTGAAGCCAAGGTTGCTAGAGCATCCGCAAACTGATTCTTGGCCCTTGGCATATAGTTGAAGGAAATTCGAGTGAAATTCGTGCTTATTTCTTCCAAATACTGGTGATAGGGGATCAATTTGTGATCCTTGGTTTTCCACTCACCAGTTGTTTGGAAGATGATAAGACTCGAATCTCCGTATACGTCAAGTTCCTCCACTTCATGATCCATGGCGGCTTGCAACCCAATTATGCATGCTTCATATTCTGCGATATTATTGGTGCACTGGAATCTCAGCTTTACTGCAATCGAGATGTGTGAACCATCTGGTTTAACCAAGACTGTCCCTATTCCGTTCCCATTCATGTTGGCGGCCCCATCGAAGAACATCTGCCAAGAACTCTCACTTTCCTCCTCTTCAGTGTACAGAATTGCCTCATCGGGAAAGTTGGTCTTCAAGGGTTGATATTCTGGCAAAGGATGTGCAGCCAGGTGATCAGCAATGGCTTGACCCTTGATTGCCTTCTGGGTGATGTACGTGAGGTCAAACTCGGACAGTAGTAGTTGCCACTTAGCCGTTCTGCCAGTCAGCGCCTGTTTCTCAAATAAATACTTCAGCAGGTCCATCCGGGATATCAATAGTGTGGAGTGACTGAGGAAGTAATGCCTTAGCCTCTGAGTTGCCCACACTAGAGCACAGCAAGTCTTTTCCAATGGTGAGTATTTGGCTTCATATTCCGTGAATTTTTTACTCAGATAGTAAATGGCCCTTTCTTTTCTTCCAGTCTCATCATGTTGCCCCAAGACACATCCCATCGATGTTTCCAACACTGACAAGTACTGGATCAGTGGTCTTCCTGGGGTTGGTGGCACTAGCACAGGCGGGTTCAGTAGATATTCTTTGATCGTGTCGAAGGCTTGCTGGCAATCCTCATTCCAGACCGTCGGGTTATCCTTCCTCAGAAGCTTGAAAATTGGTTCACAGATAGCAGTGAGCTGCGCTATGAACTGGCTTATGTACTGAATCCTCCCAAGAAAACCATGAACCTCCTTCTCGGTTCTGGGTGCTGGCATTTCAATTATGGCATTGGCTTTAGCCGGGTCAATTTCAATTCCTCTTCGGCTCACTATAAACCTCAGTAACTTCCCTGATGTAGCCCCAAAGATGCACTTAGCCGGGTTAAGCCGTAGACTGTACTTCCTGAGCCGATCAAACACTTTCTTCAGATTGATCAAGTGGTCCTCCTCTTTGCATGATTTGGCAATCATATCGCCCACATAGACCTCCATCTCCTTATGGATCATATCATGGAATAGTGCTGTCATGTCCCGCTGGTATGTTGCCCCAGCGTTCTTGAGCCCAAATGGAATGACTGTATAGTGGAATGTGCCCCAAGGTGTAATAAATGCTGTTTTCTCTTGATCCTCCATAGCCATCTTGATCTGATTGTACCCCGAGAAACCATCCATGAAGGAAAACAGGCTATGTACCGCAGTATTATCGACCAGAATGTCGATGTGTGGAAGCGGAAAATCGTCCTTTGGGCTTGCCTTGTTCAAGTCTCTATAATCTACGCACATTCGGACCTTCCCGTCCTTCTTGGGTACCGGCACTATGTTTGCGAGCCACTCTGGGTACGTAGAGACTGCCAAAAATCCAGCTTGGAATTGTTTGACCACTTCGTCCTTGACCTTTAAGGTCCATTCCGGCTTTAATCTTCTCAGCTTCTGCTTAATTGGCTTAACCCCTGGCAAAATTGGCAACTTATGCACCACCATGTCCGTGTCCAACCCCGGCATGTCACGATACGACCAAGCAAACACATCCTTGTAGTCCGCCAAGAACCGTGACATTTCATTTTTCTGCACATCAAACAAGCATGACCCGATTTTCACAATTTTTGGGTCATCTTCGGTCCCAAGGTTTATGGATATGGTCTCCTCAATATTAGGTTGGACCCCCTTTTCATGACGTTCCAATTGGTATTCAATTTCTTTTGGAAGGTCTTCTTCTTCGACCTCGGTCTCTTCTTCGATCCCCATGAGGTCAAAGTCGAGCTCGAAGTCGAAGTCATATTCAACCTGGTCCAATTCGGTCTGATTATATGGTTCATAAGTGGTTTGGACCTTTTTGAAAAAATTAAATTTTCTAGAAAAAATGGAAAAATCTTTTTGAGTTTTTTGTGAGCCTTCTAAACATAATCCCCCTGAAGACGAAGGCCCATTAGAACCTTCAGGGAAATGGCATTCCACTATTGGAGTTTTTTTTGGAAGCCGCGTCAGTTTGCCGAACTAACGCTGCTTCAAAGGTAAGGGGAGTTTCCTCCCAATTATTCAAAAAATGTTTTTCGGGAGCGGGGGAAATTGTGCGAGCCCGCTCCTCAAGCCCGGAATCCGATGCCATCATTACCGGGTGGGTACTGCCCTTTTCTGTTACGGGGCCCAGTCCAGATATGACCTCCTCTGGAATCTTTACTGCGGCCCAGTCAATGAACGGTAGCTCGTTGTCACTACCAGTCTTCTCGCCTTCAGTCATGGCGAAGAAAGCCCCCACTTCTTCAGAGAAGTCTGTCCGCTGCTCTGGTTGTGGCCCAAGCCCATCCACCATTTCAACTGTGGGAGATGGGTTATAGGGTTGCAAGGCCGAAACAAAAGGCTTTTGGAATGGGTTGATGTTGTGGTAGGGAGGCTTGGACTGGTCCACGGGAGGAAATATTTGGATTGTATAGGAGGGTTTAGGGAAACTTTCCCTTAAATGAGGGAGTTTTCCTTTACTTCTTTTCTCTCCCTCTTCATGCTTCATCCTTCTCCAACCTCGAGGTTTAAACCCCAGTCCCACTTTAGGAACCAGTTTCTTAGCCGTGATTGGCTCCACCATTCCCTGCAAATTGACTCCCAGGCCTTTCCCCGGGTGAAAGTGGTATTTTTCTATCACTTTCTTCACCATTTTCTCAGCAGTGGTTCCCTTTTCCTTCTTTTTCTCACACCCCCAGGTATGAAATTTACTGTCTCAAATTGAAATGAGTGAAATGCAATCTTGTTGACAGTCAAGTCCACATTGATTAAGGGTACATCAGGTGACACGATGGGCGGCACCAAGTTTTCGGCTAGGACTGTTATCACCCTTTGCCCTCTTACATATTTCACCCTTTGGTGGAGCATGGATGGTATTGCCCTAGCCGAATGTATCCACGGCCTTCCTAGGAGCAGATTGAAGGCTGCGGGTATATCCATCACCTCAAACGTGATGTTAAAGATATTCGGCCCAATTGTGACCGGCAGTTCAATCTCCCCTAGGGAGTGGGTCTTGGAGCTATCAAAAGCCCTAACTATCCGCCCATTTTGTTTGATCCTTGACTGGTTTAGACCAAGCTTGGTAAAAGTGATTAACGGGCAAACGTTTAGCGCCGACCCGTTGTCAATTAGAACCCGTGCAATCATGCAGCCCTTACAAAGCATTGTGATGTGCAAAGGGTCAACATGATAACACCCACCTCGGCTGATCTCACCCTCTGAGAAACTTATCACATTATGTGACAAGATTTGACCAACCATTTTGCCAAGCTGGTCTGGATCGATTGTCTGGGATACATGTGCACTCTGTAGCACCCTTAACAATGCATCCTTGTGCTTTTCGGAATTCAGCAAAAGGCCCAGTATTGAAATCTGGGCCGGGACCTTGTTCAGCTGATCCACAAGATTAAATTCACTTTTTTTGATTATTTTTATGAGGTCTGCTACCTCATTTTCTGCACCCTGGGGGGTGTCTTCTCCTATTTTTGCCTTTCCTTTTTGTTTTCTTTTTTCTTCATTTTCTTTTTTTTCTTTTTCTACTTCTGTCTCCTTCTCTTTCTCTTCACCCCCTGCATATCTCCCTAACCTCGTCATGAGGTTCACCTCCTCCTGGTTCGGGTTCCTCACCACTGGAACTGTAGCCGTGATTCCTTCGCTGTAATTCCATGGTACAGCGGCCTCAGAATAGGCTAATTTAGGGATGTTGACCATCAATGGCTGGAGTTTGGACCGGGATGTATGAGCCGGTTTAGGGATAGTCTGGGCTGGCTGAACATTTACGACCAAGGGTTGAAGTTTGGAATTTGCGGGGACAGAAGAAGTGATGGAAGCAGTGGTGGGGTCAAGGTTGATGACTAGTGGAGCCTTGGACGGCTTGGATGGTGAATAGATGGGTGGACTGCAATTGAAGACCAATGGGGGCCTTGCAGTATTCATCTGGGCCATAAGAGAGGAGACCCGGTTTAAAGAGGAGCTTATGTCCTCAGCAGCAGGATTATTTTTCTGGGAGACCATGTTGATCTCCTCTTCTTCCTCTGGGAAAAATCGGACCTGGACAGTGGTCCCTACTGGAGCTATGAGCTGTGATGGGTCAAAGGCCCTTCTGGTGGTGGATATGGCAGTGATAGAGTTGGATGGGCCTGTCCCATTGCGGTATGACAGAGGGTTCTGCCCAATATCATTCTCGGACGGGACCGGTGCAGCAGTGTTGAACACCAAGGCTTTCTGGTCCAACAGGTCCTGGACCGCATGCTTCAGCTTCCAGCAAGTGTCAGTAGAGTGCCCTGGTGCACCCATGTGATAGTCGCATGTGATGGCTGGATCAAAATTCCTCCCCTTCGGGGCATTCGGGTTGGGCTCTTTCAGAGTCAAATATTCCCCCTTTAGCAGGGTTGGCAGCAGTTGGGACAGCGATATCGGGAGAGGAGTAAAGACTATATTCCTCCTTGCTGCCATCCAGGCCTCCCGCTCCTCCTTAGTAAAGGCCCTCCTCTGGTTTGCAGGCACGGAAGGGGAGAAATTGACATTATGAGGGGTCTGGTACAACTGCTGGGCCTGTTGGGCCTGCTGGGGTGCAGAGATGTTAACATGGAGTGGTTTCTTGGCAGGAGGCCCCTGGACCAGGTTCACTTCTCCTTCCTTTCGGGCCCCTGTCTTTTTGAACCCAGTTCCCTTTTTCTGTGCCAGGGAAGCAGCGGAATCAGAATGCCCAGTCAAAGTAGAATAATCGATAAGCCTTCCTGATCTAATCCCTTCCTCGATCTGGTCTGCCACCTGGACCAGGACTGTAAAATTGGTGGTGATCTGCCCCACCAGATGGTTGTAGAAAGGCTGCCCCAGTGTGCCCATGAATGTTGAAATCATCTCCGGCTCCTGCATAGGCGGCCTGACCTGGGAGGCGGCTTCTCTCCACCTCTTGGCATACTGCCGTACCGGCTCATCTTTCCCTTTACTCATTCTCATCATGTCGTACCGGTCTGGCACGATCTCAGAGTTGAATTTATATTGGTCTAGGAACGCGTCGGCCAAGTCCTTCCACCTCATGATCCTTCCATGGTCCACTGTAACGAACCACCTAAGAGCTGACCCGGTCAAACTCCTTTGGAAGAGTTGGATCAGTATGCCATCCTCCCGGCTCCCGGCCAAATTGGCATAGGGCCACACAGTACAATTTTAAGTGGCTCATTGGGCAGCCCGTGCCATCAAATTTGTCAAAGTCCAGGCACTTGAATTTGGCCGGTAGGCATACGTCTGGATACATGCACAGATCGTCAAAGGTGGTTCCTCCATAGCTGTTTCCCCCTTTTTACCTCTTTCAATTCTTCTTGGATCCTTTCTATCCTGAGCAGCATTTTCCTTTCCATCTCTTCTCTGGCTTTTTCCTTCTCCAGCTCTTTCTCGGATTCTGCTGTATTTTCCCTGATCAGAATGGGTTTAGGGACCAGTTCAGATATGGGCTCAGGCATGGGTTGAGCAGGAGGCGGAATGTAGGCCTGAGGTGGTGGTGCTTGATGGGAGGTAGATGCTTGGTTTTGGGCCTGAGCCGTCAGTAAGTCCCCCAGCATCTTGGCCAGACCAGCCACTTGCTCCTGCAGCTGAGCAAAGTCTTGAGCGGGTACGGTGGCTTGGGCTTGGTTCTCTTCAGTGTTCATGGCTCTGGCCTTGGATCTGGTCACGGAAGCAATGATTGCAAATAAGTGTACCTGGGGAAGAAAAACAAAGACACAAGTCAGCTTCCATTTAATTTGAAACACACCCCTATAAATGTAGACAAGTAGGTCAGGTGAACACCAGTCCAGATTTTTTTGTTTTTTTTTTTGTGTGTGTGTGTGTTTTTTTTTTTTTTTTTTGCTTGGAATATTTTGGGGCTTCCAAGTGTCCCACAAATTTTTGGCTTTGATTGGTAAAAATAACCAAACAAAGGTTTCTTGGAATATTCTGAGGCTTCCAAAGGTCCTAAAATTTTTGACTTTGAGTGGTTCTCGTGACCAAACAAAGGTTTTTGGAATATTCTGAGGCTTCCAAAGGTCCTAAAAAAATTGACTTTGAGTGGTACTCGTGACCAAACAAAGGTTTTTGGAATATTCTGAGGCTTCCAAATGTCCTAAAAAAATTGACTTTGACTGGTACTCGTGACCAAACAAAGGTTTTTGGAATATTCTGAGGCTTCCAAATGTCCTAAAAAATTTTGACTTTGAGTGGTTCTCGTGACCAAACAAAGGTTTTTGGAATATTCTGAGGCTTCCAAAGGTCCTAAAAAAATTGACTTTGAGTGGTACTCGTGACCAAACAAAGGTTTTTGGAATATTCTGAGGCTTCCAAATGTCTAAAAAAATTGACTTTGAGTGGTACTCGTGACCAAACAAAGGTTTTTGGAATATTTTGAGGCTTCCAAATGTCCTAAAAAATTTTGACTTTGAGTGGTACTCGTGACCAAACAAAGGTTTTTGGAATATTTTGAGGCTTCCAAATGTCCTAAAAAAATTGACTTTGAGTGGTACTCGTGACCAAACAAAGGTTTTTGGAATATTCTGAGGCTTCCAAATGTCCTAAAAAAATTGACTTTGAGTGGTACTTGTGACCAAACAAAGGTTTTTGGAATATTCTGAGGCTTCCAAATGTCCTAAAAAAATTGACTTTGAGTGGTACTTGTGACCAAACAAAGGTTTTTGGAATATTCTGAGGCTTCCAAATGTCCTAAAAAATTTTGACTTTGATTGATAAAAATAACCAACCAAAGGTTTCTTTCTTCTGAATTTTCTCAGTTTTCAAATGCAAAAGCTTGATTGAAATATGTTTGAATTGAATTGGTATAAAAAAAAAATGACACCTTGGTTCCTTCTTTGAGTTTCAAAATTAGGTTGAATCTTGAAAGAATATTTTATTTTATTTTTCTGGTTTTTTTTTTTTTTTTTTTTTTTTGCTTTTTTGATTTTGTATTTTTGGAACATTTTTATGTTCTTTTCGGGGTGCCTAAGGATTATCCACAGTGTTTTAGGCATTTTATTCTGAAAATTCGGGCTGAAAAAAACCCATTTATTCATTTTCTGCATGTATCCGGCATTAAGTGCCGGATAAGGATATGTCTTATTGTATCCGGCAACAATGACCGGATACACGCATAAGCCTTTGTATCTGGCATTATATACCGGATATGAAGACAAGTGTTCTTAACCGGCCTAAGTTGCCGGTTAATGCCGAAATGGCCATTTTGACTCATTTTTTCACCATATTAGGTTTTTTTTTATTCCCACTTGATGTTCACCTTGACATGGCCTTTAAAACTTGCCCCAAATTGGGCTTTGACATCATTCTTGCTACAATTCATACATTCATGAGGGTGCTTGTACCCTCCAAAGTTATGCACCCATTGTTGGACTTGATACACTTGGTTGCCTCTTGATTGGACTTTGGGTAGGATGACCATTAAATTGAGTTGGAAACTCATCCTATGGGTTACACCAACCTTATGTTATAAACATTTTTGGGAAAAATTTCATCCCAAGCATATGGACACCATGGCTTTTAGTTCACATGAAGATGATAAAATGAATACATGGCTTTACCTTGCCACCTTGTGTTACCTTCAATATGGTACTATACCTTGGCCTGTGAACATGCAAACGGCCTTCCCACATTTACACCCAATTCCCCAGACGCAATTGTGTACTTTTAGCTGAAAACGTGTTTCTCCACCTTCAAGCGTATGGTTTTTGGGTTTTGGCTTAATTGGCAACTTAGAACTCAAGTCTAGTGATGCCTGGAATCGAATCACAGATCCCATTGTCATCACATCATTGACTCAAATTCTAAGGTGAATGTTTTCACTTTCGCTTTCCGAAGTCACGACCTCGGTGCGCCAAGCTACCCACATTCATGGTTCAACTTCCTATAGGTAATGGGTAGGCTGTGCAAAGTGTTTAAAGTGCTCAAGTGCATTTAAAATTGAAGGTGCATTCATAACGTCCCAGCCCCTTGCCACTCTTTTTCGTAGCCATGCATACAATTTCAAGCCAAGGCATATACAATCATATTGAAAGCAACATACAAGCCAATCAAGATGGTAAACACCCAAACATGCTCATCGCCAAAAATAACACCCAAAACATGTTATTGTACAAACCAATTTAAACATGGAAGGCATGCTTGAAACCCCAAAAGTATTACCCCAAATTTCCAGATTTTCATGCTTTTTCTCATGCTCAAAGTGTACCATTTCTACCCAAATTGAGGCCTAAAAATTCAGCACTACTTGACATGATCTAAAAAGTGTTTCAATTAGGTAAAACATGCATGAAATTTCCCAAAATATACACTAAATTTCCAAATTTCATGTTCTTTATTTTTATGCTCAAGTGACATTGTTTTATACCCAAATCCAAGCCTAAAAATACAGCACCTAAATGTATTGCCCAAGAGGTGTTTTGTTCAAGGAAGCATGCTTGAAAAAACCCAAAATTATCCACTGAATTTCCAGATTTTGTATTCTTCATCTTTGGTGCTCAACATGCTCTATTCATACCCAAATCAAAGCCTAGGGATTCAATAACTAAAATGTGTCATAAGAAAGGTTTGAATTGAGGAAAACATGCTTGGGAGCCCCAAAAATACCCATTGAGTTTACTGAACTTATGCACTTCATTTTTATGCTCAAACATGGCACTAAAACCTCCCAAAACAAGGTAAGAAAATATAACAAGTAGGCATGCACACCAAGATAAGCCCATAAACATGATCCTAGGCATAATCCAATAATACACACGTCTTTATCCATGTAAATTTCAAAGCATCCTCATCAGATTTCAAAATTCAACAATATGCACAAATAAAAAAATCCAAATAGCAAGCATTCAAAATAAATAAAAAGCATGAACAAATACACAAAATGGCTTAAATCCACAGGTCCCCAGCAGAGTCGCCAGTTGTGAGACACGGGAAAAATCACCGGGGTGATCTCCCCTCCGTCAACACACGGGCTCAACGCAAAAATGGGAGAGTCGCCACCATTCAGAATTTTGGGGTGTGAACGGACACCAAAAGATTCAAAAGTATGCAAAAAGTTCTAAAAGACAAATTCTAAGGTAAAATAACCCTACTTGAAAATCAAATCCAGAGATGGGTAAGGGGATTAGATTATGAACGGGGGAAGGTGTTAAGCACCCCCATTCACCCACACAAGGTGGTTTCCAAGTGTTTGTTCATGCAAAAAGATAAGAAAGCTTGCTAAAAATCATTAAAAACATTGGAAAAGAATTAAGCCAATGTGTAATATTTTCACATGAGGAATCCACAGGGATTCTAGATCCTCTTTTATGTCAATATCACTTCTGGAATATCACAAAAAGATGGAAATCAAAGCAAAAGTTGTTCAAAACCAAGTTGAGGCAAATCCGGAGAATTTGATAAAAGTAATGCCATTTGCCTAGAAATCATTCAAATCCCATTTTAGATTGATCCAAACCAAATCCATTTGAAAGATCTTAGTAAATAAAGGACTCATGCAAAATTTCAAGTTAATCCGGTTGAAATCCTAGGAGTTATGCTCCTTTAAAGTTGCTGCTGGGGATGATTAAAAGCAACAAGTAGGCAACTTTGGAAAATCACCTAGAAATATCTACTACATGGAAATCCGTGAAATTTGGTGTTAATGAAGTCTGTATGGCCATCTTTCAAAAGAAACTAGCCTCATACAAAACCTCATTCGGATGTGCCTTGGGTGGTCTCCCGAACAGGCCCCGAAGATCACAGATTTACCCAGAAAAGTGCCATTGAGCAGTTCTGAGTAAATCTGTTACCAATAATTCAAATGGAGTCAAAAAATTATGAAACCAACTGGATTTGAAAATAGACTCATAAAGGAGTACCCAGAAATAAAAATCACTCGAATCGGATTTAAAACGAACATATGGCGCTCCGTCGAAGTGACAAGTTCCGTATTTGAACCTGAACTGTCCAATCAACTTCGACAGAGAGGTGTCAAAAATCCGCTTGATAGAAATTACTTAAATTTGGTGGACATAAACTAGACAGCCTCACCTTTCCCATGGTTCTAGAATCACTCCAAAATTCATCCGGACGATGAAGTTATGAGTGTCCGAAGTCGGGGTACAGTTGCTGTCAAGTAAAGCCCATTTTGAGTAAAACCAATGCAAAAATGTGACAAAGTGTGTGCAATTCGTGCAAGATGAACACAAAACCTTTAAAAATCATCCAAAGACATTCCAGAATTGATTGAGGTCATTTATTTGAGATTTATCACAATGAACGTAATAAATCCCCAAATGTGAGCCTATCCCGCCAAAATAGTGCTATGTATGTGCAAGTGTGAAAAATCATACAAGATCAATATAACAATATAGCATGCATACATATTCATCAAAATAAGGTTCTAAAACAGCCTAGGGTTCCGTTCCATTATCGTTTCCCTTTGTTCTCTCTCCCCGTTAAACACGGTTCTTCAAGATAATCAAGGGTACTTTGAATATGAAACGGTTTACAATCAATCAAAAGGCCTTATACTACATGGGTTCTAGCACTAGGGTCAATCCCCAGTCTCGTTTCTCCTAGATCCCGCCTCCACGTTTTACGGCTAGGGGGAGTCTCGAGATACTTTGAGCCGGGGAAGGATTTTCACACACATAGAAGGCCTTATTCTACAGAAAGGTAGAAGAAGAGATCTAGATCTAGAAATATAAAGACAGAAAATAAAAGAAAAGTTTGAGGCTTACCTGGGTTCTGGAAGCACTTCCGCAGCGGTTTCCTTCTTCTCTTGGAGTTCTTCTTGGCGAGAATTCAAAACAAGAGTTAATGGCCTTTTGCTTGAGGAGGAGCCTCCTATTTATAGGCAAAGGCTAGGGTTAAGGTTGGTGAGAATGGTAGACACAACATAATGTCTATAGCCCACCAACCTTAACCCTAAGGCCATTTCCGAGATTTCCACTCATTTAATGAGGGATATGATGGTAAAAGTGAAAAGCTCTCGGAAAACCCTAATTTTTGAGCAAAACTTATGTATCCGGTATATCAAGCCGGATACAAAAGGGTCTTAATGTATCCGGCATATAATGCCGGAGATACTAAGGATTGCTTGTATCCGGTATGTTCCACCGGATACAAAGGAAAATACTTGTATCCGGCCTGAGTTGCCGGATACAAGGAAAAAAGCCTTTTTTTCCGAATTTTAACACAGGCAATACTTATTTACATGTAATATCGTTTAAGTAAATGTCCTCGTATTTTTTAATCTCCATTTACTTAAGATATTACATGTAAATAAGCAAACACCCCCCCCCCCCCCATTTGAATCCATTAAAAATAGTTCCAGACCCAAATGCCAAGTGAATAAAAAGTCAACTTTCCAGTTCTAGGCAAAATTCTGATTTTTCAAGTCTGGAAAAAAGGTTCAATATGTTAAAACCAAGGTATTCGCCAAGATTTAAAATCTCAAAAAATTCATTTATGCAATAATATTGCTAAAAACCTGATTACCGGGAAAAATTATCTTGAATTCTTGCTTTAAAAAATATTTCATTTTCTGGGGTCAAAAGTCAACAAAATTCAACCGGAAAAAGTTTGACTTTGCACAAAAGATTGAATTTGGGCCTTTTCCTTTACGGTTTTGGATTCAAAGGGGTTAAGGATCTCAAACCCAATGCAAAGAATTGAAAATTCCAATAAAATATTTCTCTCCTTCAAGATTTATAAAAAATCATGCAATTTTGGGGTGTCTACAGCATGCCATCTGAAAAATCATACATTTTGGTGGGAAAAGACCACTAGTCGGTCAATCTTAAAGAATTCCAGAAAATCGGATCAAGTTTAGGAGGTCCAAGCCAATTATAGAGAAAATCCAGCATCCAATTAGCAGTTCAATAAATCCCACCGGTAGGCAATCCAAAGTTCTAGGTATCATCAAAGAAGCAAGCCATGGTCATCAGGGATCGTAGCAGGAATAGGTAAAACAAAACAAATGGCAGAGAAAATATGGCATGGCATTAAGCCTGAAATTTCCAGCATCAACAGTATTTAAAAAAAAAATTTTATAATCAGAGAATCATGCCATGAGTAATTTGTCCAAGGACTCAATGGCAAGCACGAAATCTGAAAATTTCGAATCATGCTTGCTAAGAACAGTGAGGAGATGGGCGATCAATTGCAAGCATCAAACCCAATCAACCACATTCAAGGCAAATCATAGCATTGTTTGGAGGTGGCAATTCGGTATGTTGGACATGCAAGAAAAATTTTTTTTCGATTGATGATGGCGAATAGCACTTACTGTTTGATTGGCAATGGGAAAATGAACACCTGATTGCAAGCAAGATCGGATTGCCGAAGCCAAGACAAACTCACCGGAGCTCGTGCGGAAACGTTGAGCAATGAACAGTCGGCAGGAAAAATGGCCGAAATAAGGGCTTCGTCCCAACAATGAGCAATCGCCGGAGTCAACGCATCGCCGGAGTCAATGGAGGTTCGCCGGAAGCAGCGAGAGTCGCCGGGAGCCGTCGCCGGAGAAGAGAAGAAGTTCGGCAATCGAAGAAGAGAGGAGATGTAACCGGGGTTTGCAATCGGGGAAGAGAGAAAGGAAGAGGGAAAGTCGCGGTCACGCGCGACTTAAATAACAAGGCGTATCCGACATCGTATGTCGGATACAAGAGAGCCCTCTCTTATCCGACATGCTACGTCGGATACAAAAGAAAAAAATAGAAAAAAAGAAAAAAAAAGGAGAAAAGAGAAAAAGAAAAGAAAAAAGGAAAAAAGAGAAAAAGAAAATGAAAAAAGGAAAAAAAGGAGAAAAGAAAAAAAAAGAAAAAAGGAGCAAAAAGAAATGTGCTGCAAAGTCTGCTATTTTCACAAAAAAAACTCTATTTTGCCTTAAAATCCACCTCACAGCCACAAGAGTTCAGTGGAATTTGGGACAACTTGGGGAAATATGTTGGTCAAAAAAGGAAGATATTCACTCAATTTTCAACTTGGTTTGATAAAAAAAAATCAGTTTTCAAAAATCTTATTTTTGGGCTTGAAATCCACTTCATAGCCACGAGAGCTCAGTGGAATTTAAGACCTCTTGGAGAAATGCCGCCCTTAAAGTTAAGGCTTTTTGGCAAATCTTCACCCAAAAATTATTTTACAAAATTGAATTGAACCAAGCAAATCATGGTTAAGGGAGTGCAATTTTGGCTTGTCTAATCTTTGCAGCTCATTGCTTCGCAACTCTAGCAAAGAGGGGCAGTTGTAGACACCCCAAATTGCACAGTAAAAATGGTCAATAATTAGCAAAAATCATTATCTCCTTTGAAGCCAGCACAGAATTTGAGAAAACAAGCTTTTTCCTTGTATCCGACAACTCAGGTCGAATACAAACACTCCTCTTCGTATCCGACATAAGTTGTCGGATACAAGCAGCCTTTAGTGTATCCGACATCATATGCCGGATACATTAAGGTGCTCATGTATCCGACCTGACATATCGGATACATGCTTTTTGCTCAAAATTAGGGTTTTCTGAGAGATTTCACCTTTTACCATCATATCCCTCATTAAATGAATGGAAATCTCAGAAATAGCCTTAGGGTTAAGGTTGGTGGGCTATAGACCTTATGTTGTGTCTACCATCTCACCAACCCTAACCCTAGCCTTTGCCTATAAATAGGAGGCTCCTCCTTAAGCAAATGGCCATTAATTCTTGTCATTAACTCTTGAGATCAAAGAGCTCCGAGTGAAGAGGGGAACCGCTGCAGTCTTACTTCCAGAAGCCCAGGTAAGCCTCAAAGCACTTTTTATTTTTCTGTTTTCTACATTCTAAATCTAGATCTCTTTTTCTACCTTTCTGTAGAATAAGGCCTATGCTGTGTGTATGAAAACCCTTCCTCTACTAAAAGTATCTCAAGACTCCCCCTAGCAGTAAAACGTGAAGGCGGGATCTAGGTGAAACGAGACTGAGGATTGACCTTAGAGTTAGAACCTATTTGAATAAGCCTTGTGATTCTATGAAAACCGTTCCATATTCAAAGTACCCCAAGATTATCTTGAAGAACCATATTTAACGGGGAGAGAGAACTAAGGGAAACGATAATGGAACGGAACCCTAGGTTGTTTCTAGAACCTTTTTTTATTAATCTAAATGCATGCTATTATGAAATAAGCCTTGTGATTCTATGAAAACCGTTCCATATTCAAAGTACCCCAAGATTATCTTGAAGAACCGTGTTTAACGGGGAGAGAGAACTAAGGGAAACGATAATGGAACGGAACCCTAGGTTGTTTTTAGAACCCTACTTTGATTGATATAAATGCATGCTATCTTTGCTATGTTGTTGGAATGATTCTTACACCTACAATACATAGCACGTGATTTTGGCGGGATAGGCTCATATTTCGGATTTATTGCATTTATTGTGATAAATCTGAAATAAATAGCCCCAAGCAATTCTGGGATGTTTTGAAATGATTTTCAAAAGATTTTGATTCATCTTGCACGGATCACACACCTCTTATCATTGTTTTGAGTTATTTTTATTCAAAAAAGGCTTAACATGACAGCAACTGTACCCCAACTTCGGACACTAGTAACTTCATCGTCCTAATGAATTTTGGAGTGATTCCAGAGCCATGGGAAAGGTGGGGCTGTCTATTGTATGCCTGTAAAAGTTCATGAAGTTCTATCAAGCGGATGTTTGACACCTCTCTGTCGAAGTTGATAGGTCAGTTCAGGTCTGATTACAGAACCTATCACTTCGACTAAGCGCCATGTGTTCGTTTTAAGTCCGATTCGAGTGATTCTCATTTCTGAGTTTTCCTTTGGAAATCTAGTTTCAAATCCAGTTGGTTTCAGAATTTGTTGACTCCATTTGTGTTGTGGGTAACAGATTTACTCAGAGCTGTTCAACAGCACTTTTCTGGGTAAATGTGTGATCTTCGGGGCCTGTTCGGGAGATCACCCAAGGTACATCCGAATGAATTTTTGTATGAGGCTAGTTTCATCTGAAAGATGGCCATACATACTTCATTCCCACAAAATTTTATGGATTTATATGGAGCCGATTTTTCTAAATGATTTTCCAAAGTTGCCCACTTATCACTTTTAATTATCTCCAGCAGCAGATTTCAAAGGAGAATAACTCCTAGGATTTTAACCGGAATGGATTGAAAATTTGCATGAGACTTATATCTTTCATAATCTTTCAAATGATTTGGTTTGATTCAATTTAAATTGCATTTGAATGACTTCAAGACAAATGGTTCCTTCTTTTACCGAATTTTCCGGATTTAACTCAACTTGGTTTTGTGCAACTTTTGCTTTGATTTCCATCTTTTGGTGATATTCCCGAAGTGATATTGACATGAAAGAGGATTCGGAATTCATTTGGATTTTCATGTGAAGATATCATACATTTGTCCTTTTTCAAGGTTTTTAATGATTTTTAGCAAGCTTTCTTATTTTTTCGCATGAACAACACTTGGCAACCACCTTGTGTGGGTGAATGGGGGTGCCTAACACCTTCCCCCGTTCATAATCTAATCCCCTTACCCATCTCTGGATTTGATTTTCAAGTAGAGTTATTTTTACTCTAGAATTTGCCTTTTAGCTCTTTTTAATTATTTTTGAATCTTTTGGTGCCCATTCACACCCGAAAATTTGAATGGTGGCGACTCTCCCACTTTACGTTGAGCCCCGTGTATTGACGGAGGGGAAATCATCCCGGTGATTTTTCCCATGTCTCACAGGTTGTTAAGATTTAAATGTTTTATTTTATTTATTAATATTTATTGGAAGATCTAATCATTAGTAGGTTTGTCCTAGTCTTTACGTATTTGGTTATTTGATTTCATGGCTGAGAAAGTGTCTTATGTGTGATCCTATTTTATAGGAATTGTGGTTAATGCTAGGTTTAAGCGTTCTAATGTAAAGCCTATTTATAGGCCCTTTTTCTTTATCAATTGAATCGACAGAGCTTTACCATTCCAACACGTTTCTTTTGTTTTTTCTATACTCTGTATCACTAGGTGGTTGTAGGCAGGCATCAGGTGGTTGCATCATTGCAGGGAGCAGATGCTCCCAAGGCCATAGAGGGAAATGTAACTGCCGTGCCTTGTGAGTGGAAGCTGTAATAGGGAAGATGTTGCAATGCCCCCAACGCCCACCCACTGTACCCCGCAAAATTAACTATAAATGGTGTACCAGAGACGTATTGGGAGCAGAATAAATGAATAATTTATGGTAAATGAACCATAAAAAGAAAACTTCTAACTAAATAGAAAGTTTAAACTTTACACACTCAATTAAGCTTCGTGGGGAAGATTGGGAAGTTCCTATACATGGAAGAACAGAAGAAGGTTCTGGGGGTGAAAAGTGGAGACGAAACAAATTAAAACAAGAAGAATGGCGTGAAACTATAGATGAGGAAAAGTTCCTCGACATGCAAGCAAAAACTTGGCGCCAAGTTGTTCATGATGAGGGGAGACAGGATTCATCAATTATCAGACCGAGCGTTTTCTTGATCCGGGGTAGCGGAGGAAGGTTGGACGGCAAGTCAATGGAATAGAGTTGCAAAAGTGGCACACGTTAGTATGATCAATGGAGAAGATGATGCAAGATAGCCGAAATTGGGGTACGATAACATCTGGCAGCAAGAGTTCCACTTTATAGTTTACAAAAGGCCAAAAAAGTAATGGCAACAGGCAACACTCAATTAAATTTCAGAGGAGGCCTAGATGACAGATGTGGCCCATATAGGCCCATCAAAAGGCCAAGGAAGCCTATATCCAAGTGCAAAATTCCAACCTAAAGCCCAAAATTCCAAGAAAGACCAAGCAGACCTAAACCAAGAAATCTGGCCCATCCAAGCCCGTATCAAGGAGGACCTTAAAGTATGGGTGGCCTACATAGGATCATCCAGGCCCAAGCATACACGTTCCAACTTCCCAACCCAAGCAGGCTTGAGAGCTAGTCACATGCATGCTTTATGAAATTTTTTAACTAAACGAGTCAACAAACCACTCTAACGCAAATCAAAAGGAACCCTCCACTTGGCGGGATGCCCCTAGGTCACTCAACTGAGTTATTTGTGTTTGCGTATATATAAAAGAATAAAAATAATATTGTTATAGTTTCCTAATATTATAATTATTATAAACATGTCAATATGTATACATATATTATCAGTGGCGGAACCACGTTGTGGTTAGGGAGGGCAATTGGCCCCCTAACTTTTATTTTTTAATAAAAAAAATGTATACATTATATATATTTTTTAATTAAAATTTATGTTTTTCCCTTCCTAAAATTTATGGTTTGCCCTCCCAACCCATTGAAAATTTTTATATTTCTGGTTTGCCCACCCCCCAACTCATTAAAATTTCTATATTTCATGAGAAGTGTTAATTGAAAATTTTTTTTGCCCCCCCAGATTTGGAGTCCTGGTTCCGCCAGTGTATATACATAAGTTATTAATAATATATATATCTTATGGTTATCAATTATTATTGTGTTCTTAAAAATTTATAATATTCTTATTTAGTTCTTAAAAAACGTATCTAGGCGAAATGGCATTGAAAGCGATATGGCGCACCTTGATTAAAACTTTTACGTTCGAAAAAAACTACTCTTCTGGTTTTCCAAAACTTTACAATCGTTGTTCATGATGCGAGATTACTCACTTGAATCCTTGAAAATTATTAACTTTGAAGTATGATTTTTGAAGAGAAAAAGCAAAGAGAGAATAGAGAGAGAATAGAAGGAAAGCATACAAAGAAAGATATTAAGTTGTAGAATTCATAATTCAATGATTTTCATAGACTTAAAACATTAATTACACATCCTGCTGGACTGAAGATAACTCAACTATTTATTGAAGGGCATTGTTTATTTACCTGTATGAGATCTATGGAACCATGCCTCTTAATTATATGATTCTTTGACGCTTTGCCTCTTCAGATTTTGTAATAGTTTATCAAGGAGTTTCCGTCCAAATCTTTTGTGAAAAACCTTCCCAAGAACTCCGACAATATAAATGACCGGTAAAGTGCTGGCTTTTCTGACGATACTAGCTCCGGGAATGGCCCATACAAATCCTCCCTCTTGCCGGGGGTGAAGAACGAGGCAATAGAGGTTCGTGGCTCATGGAAACGGTTGGCCAACACTCGATGCTCTGCGCTCTTATACTCGTCGTTGGACATTATCTGAAAACACAAAATTTCTTTCTGAACAAATAACAAACAATTCAAACGCATACTTTTCCGTTGTTAAGCAGTAGTTACCTGAAGAATGTCTCCGATGTTGATGACAAGAGCTCCGGCGATTGGCTTAACGTCCACCCAGTCCTCTCCATGCTTCACTTGCAACCCTTCGATTTGATCCTGCAGAAGCACCGTCAACACTCCTGGATCAGTATGAGACGCGATCCCTACCGTCAGATCAGGCTCTGGACAGTACGGATAGTACTGGCCCACCATACCTCTACCATCCAAGCACGTCATCGCCTTCAATCTTCCTGTCTCCAACCCTAGACCTTCCGACATCATCTCCATCAGCAACTCCCCCAAACCTCTCATGTGCTGGTCCCACTCAAGAAGCTCGTTCCGGCAAATCTCTGGTATCTTATCAGTGTCCAGAGGTCTCGGAGCAAAACTAACCTGGAGCGTGTCCCTCCAGCTCGCTGCCTTGGAGTGGAAGAGATCGAAGTTGGAGAGGAAAGAGACGCTGCTTCCCATCTCCAGAACGTAGTGTCGGGACTTGACCTCCGTTGGTTGCTCGTGGAAGGCTTTTACGGCGACAATCGTGCGGTCGAGGACCTCGCAGGGAATTCCATGATTGATGATTTGGAAAAGGCCCGACGTACTGACGGTATGCCGGATTTGGTCAATGACGACGGATCGACGGTCAGAATTGGTGCCGGAGAGATCAATGACGGGGATGACATTGAAATTTGCATCCTGATGAATTGTGGTGGAGCGGGGACGGGATTCGGGAGGGTGAACGAAGAAGCAAGGAATGGAGGTGATGCCGGAATCGACGAGACCTTTGACTCCGATCTTTGATTCGTCGAATTGCTTCACTTCTTTTACTCGATTGTAGCCTACATCGGAGCACATCGTGGTCGCCATTATCGTCCCCTCTTCCGTTTGCTCTGTTGACTTGCAGGAGAAGGATGGGGAATTGGGGCTAAACAAGGGAATTTATCGCCTACAAAATTTTAATATTCTTTTATATAAAATTACATAAAACAAACAGCCCGGGTGGATGCTGGAGCCACCCATACTTCATTGACACAATTTTTATAATTTGAAGACTTGCAAGAAAATGATCACAAGGGAGTTCATACCACATCAATACTAAATCATCTCAGGTACTGATCAATCCCGTTTTTCCTCATTTAATCGATATGATTTCATAGTCTGATTCTCCGAATTTGACATTTTGTTTGGGTGCACATTTTTTTTTTTTGCTTGGGAGCACATTTTTTATTCGCTGAGAGAAAGAGAGAAACGCGTTTTTCCTAACCTGTCACTCTCTCACGTTTTTCCTCATTTAATGCCCGGTTTTTTCCCAACCCCTCATTTAATGCTCTATTTGAAATCTCTATTGGCTGAGAGAAAAAGAGAAAAGCTTTTTTGACAAATTTGCAATCCGTCATTTCTCATTTGAGGGTACGTGGCAGTCCTCATTTAATGCTCCCAGACTTTCCTCTCATTTCCAATCCTTCTATTTCTTTCTTTCTCCATAGGAAGATGTATCTGTTTTCTACAATTGAAATAAAAGTATAAATGTTTCAATGAGCTGTTTACTACAGATCTTTCGTTATTGTATCTACCAATTCTTGGATGTATCTGTTTTCAGGCTTCCCTCAAATCATACTGCAACTATTTTCGTGAACTGGATTCAAAGCTGTGACAAATCACATCAATGGCCCATCATGTTCACAAAATCGAAGAGGGTTTCGACAATATATCTAAACTCCCACATCAATACTAAATCATCTCAGGTACTGATCAATCCCGTTTTTCCTCATTTAATAGATATGATTTCATAGTCTGATTCTCCGAATTTGACATTTTGTTTGGGTGCACATTTTTTATTCGCTAAGAGAAACAGAGAAACGCTTTTTTCCTAACCCGTCACTCTCTCACGTTTTTCCTCATTTAATGCCCGGTTTTTTCCCAACCCCTCATTTAATGCTCTATTTGAAATCTCTATTGGCTGAGAGAAAAAGAGAAAAGCTTTTTTGACAAATTTGCAATCCGTCATTTCTCATTTGAGGGTACGTGGCAGTCCTCATTTAATGCTCCCAGACTTTCCTCATTTCCAATCCTTCTCTTTCTTTCTTTCTCCATAGGAAGATGTATCTGTTTTCTACAATTGAAATAAAAGTATAAATGTTTCAATGAGCTGTTTACTATAGATCTTTCGTTATTGGATCTACCAATTCTTGGATGTATCTGTTTTCAGGCTTCCCTCAAATCATACTACAACTATTTTTGTGAACTAGATTCAAAGCTGTGCCAAATCACAACAGTGGCCCATCATGTTCACAAAATCAAAAAGGGTTTCGACAATATATCTAAACTCCCACATCAATACTGAATCATATATGGTATTGATCAATCCACGATAAAACACTTATATAAAGTAAGAATTCTCACTTATGTTAACTTATTAACAGGTATGCTACTCCCACATATTAGCCCATGTTACACACATATACACAAATAGGCCTCTATGGTATAGCGCTTGCAACCAATGCAACAAAAAATTGGATCTCTCTGAATCAATCTATTGGTGCCACTCTTGCAAAACTGAAGACCGACATCTAGTACTCAGGCAACTCATCAAAATAATCTTACTTTATTATAACAAAAAACATCATCTCTAACATTCTTCTATGATATAATTACTGGTGTATCGTGTGTATAACAGTACAAGACTCTTTCGGAAAAGTAACACTAACACTATTTGATAAGGTAGTGTGAGACATGGAAAAATCACCGAGATGATTCCCCTCCGTCAACACACGGGCTCAACGTAAAATGGGAGAGTCGCCACCATTCTGATTTTTTAGATGTGAATGGACACCAAAAGATTCAAAAATAATAAGCAAAAAGAGCTAAAAGGCAAATTCTAGAGTAAAAATAACTCTACTTGAAAATCAAATCCAGAGACGGGTAAGGGGATTAGATTATGAACAGGGGAAGGTGTTAGGCACCCCCATTCACCCATACAAGGTGGTTGCCAAGTGTTGTTCATGCTCAAGAATAAGAAAGCTTGCTAAAATCATTAAAAAGAACCTTAAAAAAAGATTAAACAAATGTGTGATATTTTCACATGAGAAATCCAAATGAATTCCAGATCCTCTTTTATGTCAATATCACTTCTAGAATATCACCAATAGATGGAAATCAAAGCAAAAGTTGCATAAAACAAAGTTGAGTCAAATCCGGAAAATTCGGTAAAAGCAAGAACCATTTGTCTTGAAATCATTCAAACCTAATTTAAATTGACTCAAACCAAATCCATTTGAAAGATTATGGTAAATAAGAGACTCATGCAAAATTTCAATTAAATCCGGTTGAAATCCTAGGAGTTATGCTTCTTTTAAAAGTGTTGTTGGAGATAGTAAAAAGTGGCAACTGGGCAAGTTTGGAAGAATATCTAGAAAAATCGGCTCCATATAAATCCATGAAATTTGGTGGGAATGAAGTATGTATGGCCATCTTTCAAATGAAACTAGCCTCATACAAAAATTCATTCGGATGTGCCTTGGGTGGCCTCCCGAACAGGCCCCAAAGATCACAGATTTACCCAGAAAAGTGCTGTTGAACAACTCTGAGTAAATCTGTTACCAACAGTACAAATGGAGTCAAAAAATTATGAAACCAACTGGATTTGAAACTAAAAACAAGAATCATTCGAATTGGACATAAAAAGAACATATGGCGCTCAGTCGAAGTGACAGGTTCTGTATTTAGACCTGAATTGACCTATCAACTTCGACAGAGAGGTGTCACAAATCCGCTTGATAGAAATTAATGAAATTTTACAGGCATAAACTAGACAGCCTCACCTTTTCCATGGCTTTATAATCACTCCAAAATTCATCCGGACGATGAAGTTACGAGTGTCCGAAGTTGGGGTATAGTTGCTGTCAAGTTAAGCCTTTTTTTGAAGAAAATCAACTCAAACAGTGATAAAGTGTGTGGAATCCGTGCAAGATAAATTAAAACCATTTTGAAAAGATATTGAAGAACCTCTAGGAAAAAATGGGGCACAAGTTCGGCTCATCATCCTCTCCGATTTGAAAGGATATGCCAAAAACCCCAAAATTGAGCAAAAGTGCCCAAAACCGAGAAGTTAGACCTAGAGGCCTTCAAGATTTGAAATAAACTTGATCGAAATCTATAACGAACATTCCAGAATTGCTTGGGGCTATTTATTTTAGATCTACCACAATGATGTGTGCGCACCTAAATCTGACCTAGATCGCACACGAGGCGCACGTGGAAGTTCGTGCGTACCTCGGGACTTTCGGAGTCGCCACTGCCTGAGAGGTGCAGGCAGACACGGTGTTTGCCCTATCCGGGTCTAAGTCTGGTCTGCGGCTTTTCAGAGTTCTAGCTAAGTCCTCGGTTACGTCCGGGGAAGTCCGAAGACACCCCGGCCCGCCCCGTCGGTTTGACGGGTCCCTCGGGTCTCCCTGGTTTTGAGTCAATTTTCACCCTTCCTAGGCCAGCATGCCACTTTATTTGGTCTGGCGGGACCCTCTGGTGGTGTGGGCCCCTTTTTATTTTATCTTTTTATTTAGATGAGATGGGTCGGATTCGGGTCCCGTTGGAAGGCCCGTGGGCTGCCATGATTGGGCCTGGGGCCCAGTTGGGTTATTGGGTAACCCATTTGGTTATTTTATTAAGTTTTATTTATTTACAATTTTAGTTTGGGCTTGGAGTGGGCCCATTAGCCAGAGTCAAGTGGCCTTGGGCCTGTTTGTTGAAAACGGGCCTGGTTTAGGCCGGTCTGAGATGGCCCCCATAAGTGGGCCCAGGGTGATCTTGGTGGGCCCATTTAGGCCCACAGTCCATAAATGGGCTAAAAATATCCTAAACATCTTTGCAAGGTCGGGTCAAGACGGTTCGGGTCGGATCAAGTCCAACCGGGCTGGAAAAATTGATTTTTTAAATTTGCCCGTATTTGCCATACGGGCTAGCCTTGCCCGTATAGCAAATACGGGCATGCCCAGACCGTATAGTAAATATGGGCACTCCTATTTTTACAATTTTTGGGCCGATTTCGACCGGAAACAAGTCTATGATCTTCATGGGGAATCCGACGACCTATATCGAGGTTCTGAAACGTCTTCACAAGGGCACTTTCTCTTCATTTGGCCTCCAAGGCTTTCCTTTTCCTCTCTTTTGCATTCTTCTAAGGAGCAAGTTTTCTTTTAAGCACCCATAGCCATCACCAAGAAGGGAAGAGAGGGAGAGATCATGGGGTACATGAGATGATACAGGAGGACAAATATCTCCCTAGAAGTGTAATGAGCAAATCAACATAAAAAATGAAGAGAAAAGATTAGTACAAGGAAAGGAGCAAAATGGATTTCCTTATTTGGCACAAGGTCCCTCTCCTCCCACTGTTTCGTATTAGGAGGCTTCCCTTTAAGGGAATCTCATTTGCATGCTTTCTTATTAGAGGTGTTGTGGTTCTCCGAGTGATTTTGGCAGCCCTTCCGCACTCCTTTAGATTTCCCAAAAATGGGCTTGAAAGAGCCTCTCCTACTCTAGGTTGAGAGAAGTGGAAGGTGGGGACAGTGGGAAGATATTGGGCAGCGCTTCCGCGCTCCTATTGATTTCCTGAAATAAGTTTGAAAAGGGGGTTCCCTTGCTTTGGATTTGAAAGGGTGGAAGGTAGGAGTAAAAAGGGGTGGAATAGGGGCAAAATAGGAACAAATAGGGTTTGAAAATGGCAGCGGGGTTTTGGGCAGAGGTTGGACGTGACAAAACACAAGAGAGGAGAGGGGGAGTGAGTGAAGTGGGAGAGACCAAAAAAGGGAAGAAGAGAGGGGTTTGGTGCTTGTCTTTGGAATGGGGGTGGCCCCCTTTTATAGTTGAAAAAAGTGACCAAAATACAAATATTCTTTATATTATGTCTTTTTTTTAAAGAAAGCAATGATGGCTTAGATTCCTTTCTTATTCTCCAAGCAAGTGTTAGAGCTTATCTCTAACTTTTTTTTTAATTTAATTACTTAGATATTTATATTATATTATTATTTTATTATTGGATTTTTATTCTTTTGTCCTTTCTTTAATTCTTGCCACATGTGCAGATTTATTAAAATTTTGACTGCTCATAACTCTTTCATCCGATATCCATTTTCAACAAACTTAGTGGCGTTGGAATCAGGTTGAGATTCTCTATTCACTGGGCTAGAGTTTGGCAGCAAATTTGGGTTTTTTAGCAGAAGTGCAAAGTCGCGTCCCGGAGCCAGTTTTGCTCATATTTCCTTATCCGGGACTCCGATTCCAGCAAACTCAATTGCGTTGGAGTCGTGTCGATGCGCTCTTTCTGTTGGGGCCAGATCAGACAACTGATATGGGTTTTAGCAGAGAGTTGATTTCTGCTATTCCCAGTTTTGACCAACTCATAACTTCTTCATATGGACTCCAATTTGAACAATCTTGGTGCCATTGGAACCGTATCGGAATCCTCTATCCAATGATATGAAGTTTGGTGGTCAATTCGTTCCAGATCAAAAATTCAACTTTTTGACCCTTCTAGGTTTGACTTTTCATTTTTCTTCATTTTAGGGGTGCAAAAATCAGGTGTATACATGATGGCAGTAGATCCAAAATATACAAGCCAAATCAAACAAAACAAGTGCTATGTGTGTATGTGTAAAAATCCGTTCTTTAACAATACAATAACATATAGCATGCATTTAAATCAATCAAATGGGGTTCTAAAACAACCTAGGGTTCCGTTCTATTATCGTTTCCCTTAGTTCTCTCTCCCCGTTAAACACGGTTCTTCAAGATAATCTTGGAGTACTTTGAATATGAAACGGTTTTCATAGAATCAAAAGGCTTATTCCAAAAAGGTTCTAATACTAGGATCAATCCCCAGTCTCGTTTCCCCTAGATCCCGCCTTCACGTTTTACGGCTAGGAGGAGTCTCAAGGTAATTTGAGTAGGGGAAGGGTTTTCATACACATATAAGAGGCCTTATTCTACAGAAAAGTAGAAGAAGATATCTAGATCTAGAATGTAAAAATAGAAAAACAAAGAGAGGTTTGAGGCTTACCTGGGCTTCTGGAAGCAAGATTGCAGTGGTTCCCCTCTTCACTCGGAGCTCTTCAATCTCCAACTTCTTGGCAAGAGTTAATGGCCATTTGCTTAAGGAGGAGCCTCCTATTTATAGGCAAAGGCTAGGGTTAGGGTTGGTGGGATGGTAGACACAAACTAATGTCTAGAGCCCACCAACCTTAACCTTAAGGCTATTTCCGAGATTTCCACTCATTTAATGAAGGATATGATGGTAAAAAGTGAAAACTCTTGGAAAACCCTAATTTTGAGCAAAAACATGTATCCGACATATCAGGTCGGATACACGAGTGCCTATATGTATCCGACATATGATGTCGGATACATTAAAGCCTGCTTGTATCCGACAACTTATGTCGGTTACGAAGAAGTGTGCTTGTATCCGACCTAAGTTGTCGGATACAAAGAAAAATGCCTATTTTCCCAAATTTTGTGCTGGTTTCAAAGGAGATAATGATTTTTGCCCATTATTCTTCATTTTTGTTGTGCAATTTGGGGTGTCTACAGGTAGCAGAATTTGTACTGGGACTTATAGCAGTAAAACTTAGCGAATTGTCATCTAATGTTAGAACTATTACTATTATACTTAGACTTCATTTTTCACATTATCAATTTTATCACTCTAAATATAACCACTGACAGGAACATTTCATTGACAAACTAGAACAACACATAACAACTCGATTATGGAAATCCTATACTTTCATCATTGCCTCAACAAGCTGCCAAACCTCATCAAGCAATCAACTTTCATTTGTTGCATGTGGAATTTTAGAGCCAAACTACTCCTGTGAAAGCATGGAACTACTAAAAGAATTGGACCAAATGGTACATACTATTACCTCTATGCTCAATTTCCATCCAACAAAAACTTTTAATTATTACTATTACATTCTTTTTTTATTTCAAACTTGCAGACTAGAAACACAAAACACACTGGCTCTTGTTATCCAAAATGCAACTAACTAGGCTTCATGCTCCAGGTTGAATATGCAACACAATTTTTTGGTAATTAATTCCTTTTTACCATTTTTATGCTAATAAATCTGTTTTCAATTGTACATCTTGCATGCACGTTTACACCTTTCTTATAGGTATTAAATTAGTTTTACAACTACTATAGCTAACAAATAAGCAATCAACTTTTGTAGCTACTTTCTACTCTTCTTCTTTTGCTGATGGAACAATTTATAGGTATAACCTACTTGAACCAAGTCCTTTTCACTATCTTTCCCTCTTTTTCCTTTGCTGATGGATATCAACATACTTGCTTTCTTCCACACCTATGAGTTAAACAAAGAATATACTAATTGAAATAATTTGGCTATATTGTATTAATAACTGTTCAAATATCTTACAATGTAATTACTTTACTTAGAAACTCAAAAAAAAACTGAATTATTCTTAAAAAGAATTATAACTCTTCTCACAAAGTTAAGACATTTATTATTATGTACTTTCTTTTAAAAGGCCTCAAATCTTGTTTATGAGATAAAATTCGCACTTACAAAGAAATTTGCACGCACTTCGATCTGCTTGAGTCACTTTCAACTGGTCTGTGTTTTACCTTTTCCTCCACTTCTTCAATTTACCATGCTTTGTTCTCAATTTAATCTTATGAACATGGTATCCATTTTCGTCATTATCTCCCACAAACTTTTAGTCCAACTGAAAAGCAAACACCAATCGCAACCGCACATTTCTTCCACGTCATCAATCTTTCCTCTTCATCAAACGTTTCCTAAATGTATCTTTCTTCTGTGGTCGGATAAGACAAAAGCTCTTTTCAATCTCTCTAATTACAATGTCAAAGTGCTTGCCAGCTTTGAACATGACCTGAATCCTAATTGGGGCTGGGCACCAGGTTACGACCACTATTAGGCTCCTAGCTCGACTTCCTACGTACCAGACAATAACCTAACAACAGAAAGGAAATTATAGGCCGCTATTCCCTTTCATCCACGTGGTGCTGGGATGAAATTTTGTAATCTTATCGTTACTATCCCGGTTAACTTTAAGGTATTGTATGTTGTTGAATTAATGTTTTCAAACAAATATACACAATATTTGATATACTTTTTCACTTATATAAAGAAATACTTTTGTACCGGGTTAACCCCATTGTATTGTTTATTATCACAATCAAATTTTGAAAATAACTACTCTTCTGGTTTTTCAAAACTTTACAATCGTTGTTCATGATCGGAGATTACTCACTTGAATCCTTGAAATTTATTAACTTTGAAGTATGATTTTTGAAGAAAAAAAGCAGAGAGAGAATAGAAGGAAAGCATACAAAGAAAGATATTAAATTGAGAGAATTCATAATTCAATGATTTTCATAGACTTAAAACATTAATTACACATCCTGCTGGACCGAAGATAACTCAACTGTTTATTGAAGGGCATTGTTTATTTACTTGTAGGAGATCTATGGAACCATGCCTCTTAATTATATGATTCTTTGACGCTTTGCCTCTTCAGATTTTGTAATAGTTTATCAAGGAGTTTCCGCCCAAATCTTTTGTGAAAAACCTTTCCAAGAACTCCGACAATATAAATGACCGGTAAAGTGCTGGCTTTTCCGGCGATACTAGCTCCGGGAATGGCCCATACAAATCCTCCCTCTTGCCGGGGCGGAAGAAGAAGGCAATAGAGGTTCGTGGCTCATGGAAACGGTTGGCCAACACTCGATGCTCCGCGCTCTTATACTCGTCGTTGGACATTATCTGACAATACAAAATTTCTTTCTAAACAAATAACAAACACTTCAAACGCATACTTTCAGTCGTTAAGCAGTAGTTACCTGAAGAATGTCTCCGACATTGATGACAAGAGCTCCGGCGATTGGCTTAACGTCCACCCATTCCTCTCTGTGCTTCACTTGCAACCCTCCAATTTGATCCTGCAGAAGCACCGTCATCACTCCTGGATCAGTATGAGACGCGATCCCTACCGTCATATCAGGCTCTGGACAGTACGGATAGTACTGACCCACTATCGCTCTCCCCTCCAAGCACGTCATCGCCTTCAATCTTCCTGTCTCCAACCCTAGACCTTCCAACATCATCTCCATCAGCAACTCTCCCAAACCTCTCATGTGTTGGTCCCACTCAAGAAGCTCGTTCCGGCAGATCTCCGGTATCTTACCTGTTTCCAGAGGTCTCGGAGCAAACCTAACCAAGAGCGTGTCCCTCCAGCTTGCTGCCTTGGAGTGGAAGAGATCGAAGTTGGAGAAGAAAGAGACGCTGCTTCCCATCTCCCGAACGTAGTGTCGGGACTTGACCTCCGTCGGTTGCTCGTGGAAGGCTTTTACGGCAGCAATCGTGTGGTCGAGGACCTCGCAGGGAATTCCGTGATTGATGATTTGGAAAAGGCCTAACGTATTGACAGTGTGCCGGATTTGGTCAATGACGACGGATCGACGACCGGAATCAGTGCCGGAGAGATCAATGACGGGGACGACATTGAAATTTGCATCCTGATGAATTGTGGTGGAGTGGGGACGGGATTCGGGAGGATGAACGAAGAAGCGAGGAATGGAGGTGATGCCGGAATCGACGAGGCCTTTGACTCCGATCTTTGATTCGTCGAATTGCTTCACTTCTTTTACTCGATCGTAGTTTACATCGGAGCACATCGTGGTCGCCATTATCGTCCCCTCTTCCGTTTGCTCTGTTGACTTGCAGGAGAAGGATGAGGAATTGGGGTAGGGGAAGTGGGGCTAAATAAGGGAATTTATCGCCTGCAAAATTTTAATATTCTTTTATATAAAATTACATAAAACAAAAAGCTCTGGTGGATCCCATACTTCATTGGCACAATTTTTATAGTTTGAAGACTTGTAAGAAAATGATGACAAGGAGTTCATACTTTCTCGCCTACACTATTTGGCTGCAGATCTTCTGGAACATGTCTGTGAATGGTTGATTTTAAAATTATTTCAATAAAAACTTACATAAAATAAATAGCTCGAGTATACTCTGGAGCGATCCATAGAGAGGAAATTAATATCATATATATTAAGGGAAGCGGGAGTGGCTACTAACGTGGCAGCCTCAGGAGGTTCGGTGCTGACGTGGCTGCCTCGCCCAGGCCCGCCAGTTCGAGCCTCACGTCAACAGCCACCCCTGCTTCCATCACCTGTCAATCTGTGACCCGTTTTTTCTCATTTAATAGATATGATTTCATAGTCTGATTCTCCGAATTTGACAGTTTGTTTGGGTGCACATTTTTTTTTTTTTGGGTGCACATTTTTTATTCGCTGAGAGAAAGAGAGAAACCTTGTTTCCCAACCTGTCCCTCTCTCACATTTTCCCTCATTTAATGCCAGGTTTTTTCCCAACCCCTCATTTAATGCTCTATTTGAAATCTCTATTGGATCTACCAATTCCTGGATGTATCTGTTTTCAGGCTTCCCTCAAATCATACTGCAACTATTTTCATGAACCTGATTCAAAGCTGTGACAAATCACAACAATGGCCCATCATGTTCACAAAATCGAAGAGGGTTTCGACAATATATCTAAACTCCCATTTAATAGATATGATTTCATAGTCTGATTCTCCGAATTTGACATTTTGTTTGGGTGCACATTTTTTTTGTTTGTTTGGGTGCACATTTTTTATTCGCTGAGATAAAGTGAGAAATGCTTTTTTCCTAACCCGTCACTCTGTCATGTTTTTCCTCATTTAATGCCCGGTTTTTTCCCAACCCCTCATTTAATGCTCTATTTGAAATCTCTATTGGCTGAGAGAAAAAGAGAAAAGCTTTTTTGACAAATTTGCAATCCGTCATTTCTCATTTGAGGGTACGTGGCAGTCCTCATTTAATGCTCCCAGACTTTCCTCTCATTTCTAATCTTTCTCTTTCTTTTGCCTACCAAAAAGAAAATCTTTCTATTTTTTTCTTTCTCCATAGGAAGATGTATCTGTTTTCTACAATTGAAATAAAAGTATAAATGTTTGAATGAGCTGGTTACTACAGATCTTTTATTATTGGATCTTCCAATTCTTGGATGTATCTGTTTTCAGGCTTCCCTCAAATCATACTGCAACTATTTTCGTGAACTGGATTAAAAGCTGTGCCAAATCACAAAAATGGCCCATCATGTTCACAAAATCGAAAAGGGTTTCGACAATATATCTAAACTCCCACATAAATACTAAATCATCTCAAGTACTGATCAATCCACGATAAAACACTTATATAAAGTAAGAATTCTCACTTATGTTAACTTATTAACAGGTATACTACTCCCACATATTAGCCCATGTTACACACATATACACAAATAGGCCTCTATGGTATAGCGCTTGCAACCAATGCAACAAAAAATTGGATTTCTCTGAATCAATCTATTGGTGCCACTCTTGCAATACTGAAAACCGACATCCAGTACTCAGGTAACTCATCAAAATAATCTTACTTTATTATAACAAAAAACATCATCTCTAACATTCTTCTATGATATAATTACTGGTGTATCGTGCGTACAGCAGTACAAGACTCTTTCGGAAAAGTAACACTAACACTATTTGATAAGGTAGTAGAATTTGTACTGGGACTTATAGCAATAAAACTTAGCGAGTTGTCATCTAATGTTAGAACTATTACTATTATACTTAGACTTCATTTTTCACATTATCAGTTTTATCACTCTAAATATAACCACTGACAGGAACATTTCATTGACAAACTAGAACAACACATAACAACTCGATTATGGAAATCCTATACTTTCATCATTGCCTCAACAAGCTGCCAAACCTCATCAAGCAATCAACTTTCATTTGTTGCATGTGGAATTTTAGAGCCAAACTACTCTTGTGAAAGCATGAACTACTAAAAGAATTGGACCAAATGGTACATACTATTACCTCTATGCTCAATTTCCATCCAACAAAAACTTTTAATTATTACTATTTCATTCTTTTTTTATTTCAAACTTGCAGACTAGAAACACAAAACACACTAGCTCTTGTTATCCAAAATGCAACTAACTAAGCTTCATGCTCCAGGTTGAATATGCAACACAATTTTTTGGTAATTAATTCCTTACCATTTTTATGCTAATAAATCTGTTTTCAATTGTACATCTTGCATGCACGTTTACACCTTTCTTATAGGTATTAAATTGGTTTTACAACTACTATAGCTAACAAATAAGCAATCAACTTTTGTAGCTACTTTCTACTCTTCTTCTTTTGCTGATGGAACAATTTATAGGTATAACCTACTTGAACCAAGTCCTTTTTGCTATCTTTCCCTCTTTTTCCTTTGATGATGGATATCAACATACTTGTTTTCTTCCACACCTATGAGTTAAACAGAGAATATACTAATTGAAATAATCTGGCTATATTGTATTAATAACTGTTCAAATATCTTACAATGTAATTACTTTAGTTACAAACTCACAAAAAAAAACTGAATTATTCTTAAAAAGAATTATAACTCTTCTCACAAAGTTAAGACATTTATTATTATGCACTTTCTTGTAAAAGGCCTCAAATCTTGGTTATGAGCTAAAATTCGCACTTACAAAGAAATTTGCACTTACTTCGATCTGCTTGAGTCACTTTCAACTGGTCTATGTTTTACCTTTTCCTCCACTTCTTCAATTTACCATGCTTTGTTCTCAATTTAATCTTATGAACATGGTATCCATTTTCGTCATTATCTCCCACAAAGTTTTAGTCCATCTGAAAAGCAAACACCAATCGCAACCGTACATTTCTTCCACGTCATCAATCTTTCCACTTCATCAAAACGTTTCCTAAATGTATCTTTCTTCTATGGTGGGATAAGACAAAAGCTCTTTTCAATCTCTCTAATTACAATGTCAAAGTGCTTGCCAGCTTTGAATATGACCTGAATCCTAATTGGGGCTGGGCGCTAGGTTACGATCACAATTAGGCTCCTCACCTTGCTTATACCTTTTAGCTCGACTTCCTACGTACTAGACAATGACCTAACAACAGAAAGGAAATTATAGGCCGCTATTCCCTTTCATCCACGTGGTGCTGGGATGAAATTTTGTAATCTTATCGTTACTATCCCGGTTAACTTTATGGTATTGTATGTTGTTGAATTAGCGTTTTCAAACAAATATACACAATATTTGATATACTTTTTCACTTATATAAAGAAATACTTTTGTACCGGGTTAACCCCATTGTATTGTTTATTATCACAATCAATTTTTGCAAATAAAACTACATACAATAATTAATATATTACTTATAAAACATATATTATTATATAAACATATCTACAAATAATAATATATAAATTAAATCAAAACATACAGATTGGAGTTAAGTTCAATTGGAGCAATTAAGGTAGAATTTGACAAACTTGAACCCAGCTTTATGAGAGTGGAACGCTCTACTAATCTTAAACCAACTCTAGGCCCTATAAAGTCGGTTCAAGGTAATTAAGCTAGACCGATCCAATTGTATTATATATTGTTGATTAAAATATATAAAATAATTGATATATTTACTTATAACATATATACTTTCATATTATACAATTAAATGGTAATATGTGGATTAAGATCAAGTAGGTAAAACAGGTTCACAAAGCCTAACACACCCGGTAAGATTCCTGTAACATTGAGTTTCACCCATCTTAAACCCACGACTAATCCTGTCGATTTGGCATTGAAGTCAAACGATTTGATTCAATTGTGTAATATGTTGTTGATATATTGATAGTTTTAATCATAATAAAAAAATTAAATGCTTTATACCTTTTTGCATTCGTTAACTCATCTGATCAAAGTTACACTTTAGGGCCTTTAGACACCCCAAATTGCACTACAAAATGAGAAAATAATGAAAACATATGATTGGGATTTAAAACAGGCCAAAAATGCATAAAATTCAATAATTCAAGCCTTGCCCGTATTGTATCTACGGGCTAACCGCGCCCGAAATTTGTGTACAGGCACGCAGTGCCCGTAATACATATACGGACACCACTTGACCATAAATCATTTACGGACGCATTAGATTTGTGCAAATTTTATCCTTTCTCGATTTTTGAGCTTTATCTTCAATCTAATATCTCTTTAAATGAGCGAATTATATATTTTATTCGTTCGGATTATCCTTGTTGGCAAAGGATGGGCATTATCTTTGTGTTTAATTCAATCTAAAACTCTATCTTGCCAAACCCTGGACCAACCATGCCCCTGAGTTTGCCTATAAATAGAGGGCTTCTCCTCAAACAAAAGGCCATGAAAATTTGAAGTCCAAGGAGCTCCAAGAGAAGAGAGGAATCCCTGCTGCTCTGCTTGCTCAATCCAGGTAAGTCCATGTTCCCTTTTATTTTCTGTCTTCAATTCTAGAAGTAATAGGATCTTCTCTATTGCTGTATAATAAGGCCATCTTTTATCTTGTATTACTAAACCTGTCTCTAAGTACCTCAAGAGTCTCTCTAGCCGTAAAACGTGAAGAGAGAGCTAGGGGAAAGGGGAACAGGTGGATCCTTAAAATAGAACCCCATATCTGTTTTTCTCCTTTTTTTTCTAGAATAAAGCCTTTGACTGTGTTTGTATACCCAAACCTATCTCCAAGTACCTCAAGAATCCTCTCTAGCCGTAAAACATGAAGAGAGAGCTAGGGGAAAAGAGAACAGGTGGATCCGTAGGGTAGACCCCTATGTGCTCTAATCTGTGAGATGTGGTTGCTTTTAATATCCTGATCATGTTTTAATTGTTTTTATGTTGAATCTGAATGAATCATATGAATCCATGATGTTTATAGCATGAAATCCTCATTTCTCCTAAAATTTGGATTTTTCACCACTTTTGCACCTACAGCACTGTTTTCGTGATTTTTGTGATTTTAGGCTAAGATCTTGGATTTATCATAATCAGTATGATAGATCTGGATTCAGAAGCCTGAAAATAACTTCTAGGGTTTCATGATGTGGTTTTTGAGTCGTTTTTCATTATTGAGAGAAGACCCTACGGTCTAAGTTCTTCCATTTTGATGTTCTTCATCAACGTGGGTATTTTTGGTTTTGATTTCTTGATTTAATGTGAAATTTGGGCTATGCCTATATCCTGGACTATTCAAGTTCAATCCTGCAATATTTTATAAAAATCATATTTTTCTAGACTTCCAGAATTTAACGTGAAGCCAGATTTTTGAAGTTTTCACTTTAGATTGGTTTTAGTTGATTTTATCTCAATTTTATTTTAATCATGAAACCCTAGGAATGGTATGATCATATTTGAAAGTTCTGAACCAATCAGGCTATTCGTATGAAAAAACCATACATTTTTGTATTTTTTTGTGATTTTTCATGAATTTTATAGCAAGCCTTTTTCCTTTGAAAAACATGAACAATACCTGGCAACCACCTTGTGTGGATGAATAGGGGTGCCTAACACCTTCCCCTGTTCATAACCTAATCCCTTTACCCATCTCTAGTTATTTTTTTAATAGGGTTATTTTTACCTTAAATTTGCCTTTTTGTGCTTATTTGATATTTTGGTGTCCATTCACACCTAAACAGAATGGTGGCGACTCTTTGTTTTTAACCAATTCCGCGTGATGATCAGGAAGTCATTGAATTGATTTTTCCCATGTCTCACAGGGCCAAGCATCTACTTTATTGCGAGAGAACTTACAATCAACAGCTTCATTGCATTTCATATTAGTCATATCTTCACTCATTGTAAAGAAATTCAAAAATAAGAAACATTATTCATCAAACCGGAAAAATAAATATAATAATTTTATGAAAAAAGCTTAATATCTCCATCGTTGCACGGGCCACATTGTTAGTTTGAATTAATACATGTTATTTTCTCATGTTTCAAACAATTATTAAATTTCTTTGCCCGTGCATCGCACGGGCCACATTGCTAGTATAATAGTATGAGAATTCTACATTCTATGATTATTACAGAGATCTCAAGTAGCCAGCTGTGTGTGAAAGCATTTTTTATTAGTAACTTGAGTAAATGGAATCATATATTATGTACTGTTGTTGATGCTTAATTTTTCTCATCATATTTTGTAATAGCCTAATAAGGATTTCCAAACCAAATCTTTTTGTGAAGAACCTCTGCATAAAATCCGACAATGGGATCGATCGATAAACGGCGGGCTTCTCCGGCAAGATCAGCTCCAGTAGTGATCCATACAAATCGTCTCTCTTGCTCGGGTTGCACGCTCTTCTACTCGTCGTTTGACATTATCTGAATTACAGCGTCAAAAAACGCATAGAAAACATATAGTTCACGTTTTCTAAGAAGAATTGAAAAGGCTTACTAACCACAAGGGTAGCTATCAAATAGTTCTGCATGAGCTTCATCACAAGACATGGTAACATAAAGGGTCTATTACTAAAGTTAAATTTTCAAATTAATAGACCCTTTATTTTGAATTAACCAATTGAAAATTGGGTTGTGTAGACACCCCAAAATTGCACGATTTTGAAGGAGAGAAATATTTTATTGGAATTTTCAGTTCTTTGCATTGGGCTTGAGATACTTAACCCATTTGAATCCAAAACGGAAAAGGAAAAGGCCCGAATTCAATCTTTTGTGCAAAGTCAAACTTTTTCCGGTTGAATTTTGTTGACTTTTGACCCCAGAAAATGAAATATTTTTTAAAGCCAGATTTCAAGATAATTTTTCCCGGTAATCAGGTTTTTAGCCATGTTATTGCATAAAAGAATTTTTTGAGATTTTAAATCTTGGCGAATACCTTGGTTTTAACATATTGAACCTTTTTTCCAAACCTGAAAAATTGGAATTTTTCCTAGAACTGGAAAGTTGACTTTTTATTCACTTGGAATTTGGGTCTGGAACTATTTTTAATGGATTCAAATTGGGGGGGGGGGGGTGTTTGCTTATTTACATGTAATATCTTAAGTAAATGGAGATTAAAAAATACGAGGACATTTACTTAAACGATATTACATGTAAATAAGTATTGCCTGTGTTAAAATTTGGAAAAAAGGCTTTTTTCCTTGTATCCGGCAACTCAGGCCGGATACAAGTGTCCTTCTTTGTATCCGGTGGAAAATGCTGGATACAAGTAGACCTCAGTGTATCCGGCATCATAGACCGGATACATTAAGGTACTTGTGTATCTGGCCTGACATGCCGGATACGCTAGTTTTGCTCAAAATTAGGGTTTTCCGAGAGCTTTTCACTTTTACCATCATATCCCTCATTAAATGAGGGGAAATCTCGGAAATAGCCTTAGGGTTAAGGTTGGTGGGCTATAGACATTATGTTGTGTCTACCATTCTCACCAACCCTAACCCTAGCCTTTGCCTATAAATAGGAGGCTCCTCCTCAAGCAAATGACAACCAACTCTTGTTTTGAATTCTCGCAAAGAAGAACTCCAAGAGAAGAAGGAAATCGCTGCGGGAGTGCTTCCAGAATCCAGGTAAGCCTCAAACCTCTCTTTAATTTCTGTATTTACATTCCTAGATCTAGATCTCTTCTTCTACCTTTCTGTAGTGTAAAGCCTTCTTTGTGTGTGAAAATCCTTCCCCGGCTCAAAGTATCTCGAGACTCCCCCTAGCCGTAAAACGTGGAGGCAGGATCTAGGAGAAACGAGACTGGGGATTGACCCTAGTGCTAGAACCCATGTAGTATAAGGCCTTTTGATTGATTGTAAACCGTTTCATATTCAAAGTACCCTTGATTATCTTGAAGAACCGTGTTTAACGGGGAGAGAGAACAGAGGGAAACGATAATGGAACGGAACCCTAGGTTGTTTTAGAACCTTATTTTGATGCATGCTATGTTGTTCTATTGATCTTATATGGTTTCTCACATTTGCACATACATAGCACCATTTTGACGGGATAGGCTCATGTTTGGGGTTTATTTCATTCATTGTGATAAATCTCAAATAAATGGCCTCAATCAATTCTGGAGTGTTTTCAAGTGATTTTTTAAGGTTTTGGATTCATCTCACATGAATCTCACACACTTTATCACATTTTTGCATTGGCTTTACTCAAAAGAGGCCTAACTGGACAGCACCTGTACCCTTACTTCGGACGCTCATAACTTCATCGTCCGGATGAATTTTGGATCGATTCTAGAACCATGGGAAAGGTGATGCTGTCTAGTTTATGTCCACCAAATTTCATAAATTTCTATCGAACGGATTTTTGACACCTCTCTATCGAAGTTGAGTGGACAGTTCAGGTTCAAATACAGAACTTGTCACTTCGACGGACCGCCATGTGTTCGTTTTAAATCCGATTCGAATGATTTTTGTTTCTGGGCACTCCTTTATGAGTATATTTTCAAATCCAGTTGGTTTCATAATTGTTTGATTCCATTTGAATTATTGGTAGCCGATTTAATCAGAACTGCTCAATGGCATTTTTCTGGGTGAATCTGTGATCTTCGGGGCCTGTTCGGGATATCACCCAAGGCACATCCGAAGGGATTTTTGTATGAGGCTAGTTTCTTTTGAAAGATGGCCATACAGACTTCAATCACACCAAATTTCGTGGATTTGTATGGAGTGGATTTTTCTATGCAATTTCCCAAAGTTGCCCACTCATCACTTTTAAAAATCCCCAACAGCAACTTCAAAGGAACATAACTCCTAGGATTTTTATCGAAATGAAGTGAAATTTTGCATGAGACTCTTATTTACTGTAATCTTTCAAATGAATTTAGTTTGGTTCAATTTAAAATTGTATTTGAATGATTTCAAGACAAATGGCATTACTTTTCACCGAATTTTCCGGATTTGATTCAACTTGGTTTTTGAATAACTTGTGCTTTGATTTCCATCTTTTGTGATATTCCAGAAATGATATTGACATAAGAGGGGATCTAGAATCCATTTAGATCTTTATGTGAAAATATCATACATTGGTCATTTTTCAAGGTTTTCTATGATTTTAGCAAGCTTTCTTATTTTTGCATGAACATACACTTGGCTACCACTTCGTGTGGATGAATGGGGGTGCCTAACACCTTCCCCCGTTCATAATCTAATCCCCTTACCCATCTCTGGATTTGATTTTCAAGTAGGGTTATTTTTACCCTATAATTTGCCTTTTTACACTTTTTAATGATTTTGAACATTTTGGTGTCCATTCTCACCTCAAAATTATGAATGGTGGCGACTCTCCAACTTTTATTTCGAGCCCCGTGTGTTGACGGAGGGATGATCATTCCGGTGATTTTTCCATGTCTCACAGGTTGATCATTGAGTAGGCCAGCTTGGGCAGGCTATGGTTGAGGTTGAGCTATATATCGGCCCTATACAAGGATCCTTGAGAGCTAGTCACATGCTTACAGACTTGAGAGTGTTAGGAATATAATTAAATATATAAGCCTGCGTTTGGCATTGTTTTTTGCTTTTGCTTTTTTGCTTATTTAAGTAAAATCAAACCATTCGAAGCAATAAGCATGTTTACTTCTCTTTATAGAGGAGAGCCATCCCCAAAGTCACGGCACCGAACGGTGCCATGAATGATTGGTCGGGCATGCAGCCGGATTCCTTTAATAAATGAAGAAGAGGCTGCACGTTTTCAAAAAAAAAATTTATTATTTATTTTTTTTAACTTATTGACTTTTATTATTATATAATTATTTATTTAATTTTTCGCTTTTATTTCACGAAACAACCCCTCTCTTTTTTTGTTGCCATGTGGCATCATGCCACGTGGCAATTACAATCTGCAAAAATTTACAAAAATGCCCTCAAGTTGTTTTGGCCATAACTTTTCTATTCGGACTCCGATTCATGCACAGTCAGTGTCGTTGGAATCGTGTCGATTTCCTCTTTTCAATGGTGTCAAAATTTATATCCAACTCAAATTATTTAAAAATTTTATTTTTTGCTCTTATTTCTGCTAGATTATGAGTCTCAGTTAAATGAGTTCTGGTGTGCAAAATTTGGGTGCTTCCAACAGGTTTAGGTTGGGTGGAACTGAATCAACTGATTACAAGTTCAGGTTGCTCTGTAAAGCTCTAGTCTGATTATGAGTTTCAATTGCTCTTAAAGTTAACTAGGAAACTTGAATGTGATATGGTAGCAGGCTTGCATACTAATGTTCATGTCCTCCAGAAGCTTGATAGTCATTGGACATATTTGGATCAGGTAATATTAGGAGAGCTTGAAGATGAGGATAGACCCTGGGAATCAATATAGAAGTGAATTCCATAACCTGAACCATTTGCACTGGCATTGGAAGGTCAAGTATTCAATGATGAAAGTTGTCCACGTTGCTACTATTGTAATTGTGCAAGGTGTTATCTCAGGCATTAAAGCAAGTTACTTGTGTTCAAGACTGTGTGGACATCTTAAATGGCTGTAGTTTTGGACTTGATTTACATGAGAAGGCAATTAAAACATCAAGTTTTTGGATTATGCATTAAATGGAAAAGAGGGGAAAGAAAGTTGAGTTAATCCAAGAGATAATACTATAGACACCCCAAAATTGCATGATTTTTGATAAATCTTGAAGGAGAGAAATATTTTATTGGAATTTTCAATTGTTTGAATTGGGTTTGAGATCCTTAACCCATTTGAATCCAAAACTATAAAGGAAAAGGTCCGAATTCAATTTTTTGTGCAAAGTCAAACTTTTTCCGGTTGAATTTTGTTGACTTTTGACCCCAGAAAATGAAATATTTTTTAAAGCAAGATTTCAAGATAATTTTTCTCGTTAATCAGGTTTTTAGCCATGTTATTGCATAAAAGAATTTTTTGAGATTTTAAATCTTGACGAATACCTTAGTTTTAACATGTTGAATCTTTTTACCGAACGTGAAAAACCGGAATTTAACCTGAAACTGGAAAGTTGACTTTTTATTCACTTGGAATTTGGGTCTGAAGCTATTTTTAATGGATTCAAATGGGGGGGGGGGTGTTTGCTTATTTACATGTAATATCTTAAGTAAATGGAGATTAAAAAATACGAGAACATTTACTTAAATGATATTACATGTAAATAAGTATTGCCTATGTTAAAATTCGGATAAAAGCTTTTTTTCCTTGTATCCAACAGATAATGTCGGATACAAAAGATCTTTATTGTATCCGACAGATAATGTCGAACACAAAGAGAATTGCTTGTATCCGACCTGAGTTGTCGGATACAAGGTTTTTGCTCAAAATTAGGGTTTTCCGAAAGTTTTCACTTTTTACCATCATATCCTTTGTTTAAGAAATGGAAATCTCTGAAATAGCCCTAGGGTTAAGTGTGGGGGATTCTAAACAATTCCTTGTTTCTACCATTAGGGTTCCCCTTAACCCTAGCCTTTGCCTATAAATAGGAAGCTCCTCCTCAAGCAAATGGCAAATAACTTTTGCCAAGAATTTTTGCCATAAGTTGGAGATTGAAGAGCTCCGAGTGAAGAAGCGAACCGCTGCCGCACTGCTTCCAGAAACCCAGGTAAGCCTAAAACCCTCTTTATTTTTCTGTTCTTACATTCTAGGATTAGCTCTTTCTTCTACCTTTCTGTAGAATAAGGCCTACTCTTTGTGTATGCAACCCCTTCCTCTACTCAAAGTACCTCGAGACTCCCTCTAGCCGTAAAACGTAAAGAGGGATCTAGGGGAAACGAAACTGAGGATTGATCCTTAGTCTTAGAATCCACTTGAATAGCCTTTTGATTCTATGAAAACCGTTTCATACTCAAAGTACCCGAAGATTATCTCGAAAAACCGTAAAACGGGGAGAGCGAACTAAGGGAAACGAGAAGGGAACGGAACCCTAGGTTTTTTTAGAACCCCATTTGATTGATATGAATGTTATATGTTGTTATGTATGTGTTTAAAGAAATGATTTTTACACATGCACACATAGTACTTGTTTTGTCGGAATCGGCTTGTATTTCGGATCTATTGCATTCATTGTGATAGATCTGAAATAAATGGCCCTAAGCAGTTCAGGGACATATCTCAATGATTTTCAAATTGATTTCAAACAAGTTTTATCTCGAGTATTGAAGACCTCTAGGTCTAACCCCTCGATTTTGGGCATTTTTGCTCCATTTTAGGGTTTTTGGTATATTCTCTCCAATCAGAGAGGATGGTGAGCCAACCTTGTGCCCTATTTCTTCCTAGAGGTTCTTCAACATTTTTTCAAATGATTTTGATTCATATTACACGGATCACACACACTTGACCACCGTTTTGGATTGATTTTACTTTAAAAGGTCTAAATCGGACAGCAGCTGTACCCTAACTTCGGACACTCATAACTTCATCATCCAGATGAATTTTGGAGTGATTTTAAAGCCATGGGAAAGGTGAAGCTGTCTAGTTTATGTCTGTAAAATTTCATCAATTGTTATGAAGGGGATTTTTGATACCATTCAGTTGAAGTTGATAGGACAGTTCAGGTCTGATTGCTGAACCTGTCACTTTGAATGAGCACCATGTGTTCATTTTAAGTCCGATTTGAGTGATTTTTGTTTTTGTATTTTCCTTTGGGAGTCTAATTTCAAATCCAGTTGGTTTCATAATTTTTTGATTCCATTTGTGTCATGGGTAACTGATTTACTCAGAACTGCTCAACAGCACATTTCTGGGTTAATCTGTGATCTTCGGGGCCTGTTCGGGAGGTCACCCAAGGCACATCCGGATGAAGTTTTGTATGAAGCTAGTTTCATTTGAAATATGGCCCTACAGACTTCAATCATGCAAAACTTCACGGATTTACATGGAGCCAATTTTCCTAAATGAATTTCCAAAGTTGCCCACTTGTTACTTTTACAGATTTCCAACAGCAGATGTAAAAGGAGCATAACTCCTAGGATTTTAACCGGATTTGATTGAAAATTTGCACGAGTCTTCTATTTATCATAATCTTTCAAATGGATTTGGTTTGATTCAATTTAAATTGGATTTGAATGATTTCAAGACAAATGGCTCTATCTTTTACCAAATTTTCTGGATTTGTCTCAACTTGGTTTTATTCAAGTTTTGCTTTGATTTTCATCTAACAGTGATGTCCCAGAAGTGATACTGACATAAAAGAGGATCTGGAATTCATTGGATTCCTCATTTGAAAATATCACACATTTTTTTAATCCTTTTTTAAGGTTTTTGATTATTTTAGCAAGCTTTCTTATTTTTTAGCATGAACAACACTTGGCAACCACCTTGTGTGGGTGAATGGGGGTACTTAACACCTTCCCCCATTCATAATCTAATCCCCTTACCCATCTCTGGATTTTATTTTCAAGTAGAGTTATTTTTACTCTAGATTTGCCTTTTTGCTTGTTTTGATGATTTTGTGTGCCCATTCACACCCTAAAATTGAATGGTGGCGACTCTCCCATTTCGTTGAGCTAGTGTGATGACGGAGGAAATCATCTAGATGATTTTTCCATGTCTCACAAATACAGGAGAAAGCTTATGGCAGCTAACACCATGTTTTGAAATGGAAGTGCATGGAAATTTTACTTCAGCATCTTATATGGTTAATGAACCATAGACAAAGGTCAACATAGGTCATGATAGGAAATCTTTTCCAAATCCCTTTTAACTAATGAGCTGATCTCATACTCAGATCAATTCTCTGATTAGTGAATTAGTTGGCCAAAACTTAGATTTCTGAAGGATGCAAGGAGCATAATAACCTGAGTTCAGGGCAGTAGCCTATGAATGTATCAGAGGCTAAGTTTAATAAAAGGGTGGAGAGACAACTGCCATAACAAATACAGAGCAGGGGGTTTGCTGCAGACCAAGGAACAACAAGGCATGAAACAATTTCAAGAAAGAAATTACAGTTGTATGAGAAGGTGTATGCTGCTAAAGAAGTGCACAAGACCTGTTCATCAGGTGTTCATGGGAACAAGAGATCTCTCCCTTGCTAATTTTGCATTTGAGCTTCTCAGGTGAGATTCAAGGTAGCTAAGTGCCTCGTTGAATTTAAAACAAGACAAATGTGTTCAGGTACTCAGGGAATCCTCAACTTGGCTAGTTCCATGGTAATTAAGATTGTTCAGGCTAAAATTTCAGCCCTGAACCTAAATGGAAATGGGAAAAGGTAGTTTACCTCTTCTTTCACCATCCAAAATGGTTAAGGAAAAAAAAGGACAAGGCTATCACAGCCAATGGGGTAACCCTTGTACTATTACCCCCCCCCCCCCCCCTCGCGGTACTAATGAGTTTGCTGTCAGATTTTTCAGCAAGAACAAGAGCATACACCATGGGCTACTTTAGTTCAAAGTACTTAACAAGCTATGATCAACTTCTAGCTTCAGAAATCATTTAATCTAAGTTGCATGAGATTTACCTATAGCTCAGGTTATTTCAAAGGTTGAGCATTGTATTTGTTTCAAGTTGGATTAAGGGGTTTTTGCTTCCACAAAAATTTGGGAAACAAGATGGATTTGAGCTCTTTAAAAATTTAGTGTGCTTTTAGAGCTTGCAAGTGCCTAGGCTTGTTGTCAAATATAATTCATGCCTGTACAGGTCAAACTGAGGTTCAAGTTAGCTCCTTGCACAAGAGTGCTTTGCTGCTACACAATCAAGAAAGAAGATAAAAAAATAGATCAGGTATTGGAAGCAAGAAAAAAAGAAGAAGATAAGGACTTGATTTTCTAAAGGCAACATGGGTAATGTGGATCACTAATTGTTTCCAATTCAGTACATAACAGAGCATAACAACAAAATTCCAAGCATCACTCCTAGGTAAACATCAATCCTAAGAACTCTAACAAAAGAGAGCAAAAGCAATAAATGGCCATTTCTAGAAACACAGCAACATTTATAAATCTGGAAACATAGCAACTTTAATACTCCTTGATGTGTTTTCTAGTAACTCCAAGCATTCTTCTAAGAAATTAGAATCTGTCCCTTGATAAAGCTTTTGCGAAAATATCACCCAACTGCTCCTTTTTTGTACAGTACTTGAGCTGAATCTCTCCACTTGCTTCAACCTCACGCAAGTAGTGAAACTTGACTGAGATATGCTTTGTTCTACTGTGGAAAACAGAATTTTTGCCCATTTCAATTGCTGATTTGCTGTCACAGTACAGCTCCACTGATTTTTTATTCTTTTCTCCCATATCTTGCACAATTCTTTGCAGCCATATTGCTTGATCTGTAGCCAATGCAGCTGCAACATATTCTGCTTCAGCTATTGATTGTGCCACACTCCCTTGCTTCTTTGATCCCCAAGAGATTATTCCCGATCCAAGATTGAAACAGAAACCAGAAGTACTTCTCATATCATCCAATGAACCAGCAAAATCACTGTTAGTATAACCAATTAACTTAGCATCAGTACAACATTTGTACCAAATACCAAAATCAACTGTTCCCTGCAATTATCTTAGAACTCTCTTTGCAGTTCAAAAATGAACTTGACTAGGATCTTGCATAAATCTTGACAACAAACTTGTGGCAAACATTATGTTAGGTCTAGTGGTAGTTAAGTAAAGTAAACTACCAACCAGACTTCTGTAAATACCAGCATCAGCTTTCTTAGCTCCATCTTCCTTTTTCATCTTCTCATTTTGAATTAATGGAGTTGCAACTGTCTTGCATCCAAGCATGTTGAACTTTGATAGTATATCTTCTATGCACTTCTTTTGAAAAATGAAAATGCCTTCCTTCTCTTGACTGACTTCCATTCCCAGAAAATAATGCATGAGTCCCAAGTCACTCATTTCAAAGGAACTTATCATGTCTTGCTTGAAGCTTCTAATCATACCAGAATTGTTTCCTATAAAAATGAGATCATCCACATACAAGGATAAAATAAAAATGTCAGCATTTCCTTGAGTTTTTAAGTAAATTGTAGGCTCACTCTTGCTCCTCCTGAATCCTTGATCAATAAAGTAGCTATCAATCTTGCCATACCAAGCTCTTGGAGCTTGTTTCAGACCATATAAAGCTTTCCTCAATTTGAACACCTTTCCTTCTTTTGCAGAGAACCCCTCAAGTAGATCAATATAGACCTCTTCTTTAAGTTCTCCATTGAGAAATGCTGACTTGACATCAAGCTGGTGGATTTTCCAGCCTTTCTGAGCTACAAGTGCAACAAGAGTTCGAATGGTGTCTAATCGAGCAACTGGAGCAAATGTCTCGTTGTAATCCATTCCATATTGTTGTGCATAACCCTTGATGACCAGCCTTGCCTTATGCTTTTTAACTGTCTTGTCCGGATTAAGCTTCTTCTTGTATATCCATTTCACTCCAATTACATCTTTGTTCAACTCCCAAGTATCATTTTTTTGAATCATCTTTATCTCCTCCTCCATGGCTTTAACCCACATAGCCTCCTTAGATGCTTCTACAAAAGAGTTAGGCTCGATAGAAGAGAAATTACAGCTTGCAAAAATTTCACTCAAAGGCCTTGTTCTCTAGGCGAAGATTCTAATGAGGATACAACATCTTCATCTTCTTCTTCTGATACTTCTAGAGTTGCTTCTTCACTTTGAGTATCTTGTTCAGCACATGCTTCTGGAATTAAAATGCTCGGCCTTGTAACCTGCTTTTCCTTCAACTCCCAAATTCCTTGCTCATCAAATACTACATCCCTACTTGTTATAAGCTTCCCTGTTACAATATTATAAATCATGTAACCTTTGGAAAGAGTGCTACAACCCAGAAAAAATCCCTTTTTCAGCTTTCTCCTCTAGCTTGGTTCTTTTTTGAGAGGGTACATGAATGTAGCAAATGCAACCAAATACTTTCAAATGATTTGCAGTAGGTTGTCTTCCATTCCATGCTTCAATTGGAGTTCGATATGGAACAACTTTGGTGGGGCACCGATTTAGCAAATATACAGCAGTGTTTACTGCCTCTACCCAAAACATTTTTGGCAAGTTTTTTCCATACATCATTGACCTTGCCATCTCCATAACAGTTCTATTCTTCCCCTTTGAGACTCCATTCTGTTGTGGGGTGTAAGCAACAGTCAACTGATGCTCAACTCCTTCTTCTTCACAAAATTTATCAAACTGAGATGAGTTGTACTCAGTTCCTCTATCACTTCTGAGAGCCTTTAGCTTATGACCACACTGATTTTCGGTAAACATCTTAAATTTCTTGAAGATGCTGAAGATTCAGATTTTTCTTTTAAGAAATAAACCCAAATCATTCGTGTATAATCATCAATGAACAACATGAAATACCTATTTCCAGATTGAGAAAGAGTCCTCATGGGTCAGTATGCACTATGCACAAGCTCAAGAGGTTCCGTAGCTCTCCATGAACCACCCGAAGGAAATGATAGCCTATGTTGTTTTCCAAGCAGACAACCTTCACAAACAGAATTTTTATCTTCTACAAGAGGCAAGTTTCTGATCATACCTTTCTGATGTAGAAGCCCTAAGGCATTGTAATTATAAGCCCAAATCCTTGATGCCAAAGAGTTGAATCATCAACCATAGTAGTCATTGCCTTAGGACAGCTCCAATGAATTGGGAAATTCCTGCCATTTCCCATATTGACAACAGCTATCTCTACTCCATTCTTCTTATCAAAAATTCGTCATAAGTCATTTTCAAAATACAAAGAGTACCCACTCTTCATCATCTATCCCACGCTCAACAAATTTTGTTCCAAAAAAGGAACCAGCAACACATCCTTGATGAGCCTTGTTCCTTTCTCTGTTTGAATAGCCACAGTGCCTCTGCCTCTAGACTCCACCACGTATCCATTTCCCATCCTGACCTTAGACTTAATGGAAGTATCAAGCATAGTAAAGCTGGTTTTTTCGCACGCCATATGATTGCTACAACCACTATCAATAAATCAGGTATCATTTACGTCTTTCATAGCAACTTGGCAAGTAAAGAATAGCTACTCTAAGTCTTCTGCAAAATAGTTGGCATGGTGTTTGTTAGCACCTGATTTTTGCACCCCCAAAAAATGCAGAAAACAAAATTCAAATTAAAAAGTCAAACCCGGAGGGGTCAAAAAGTTGACTTTTTGATCCAATGAAAATTGATCATCAAACTTTTCCTCATTGAAAAGAGAATTCCGACACGATTTTAACGCAACTAAGTTTGCACAAATTGAAGTCCGGATAAGGAAGTTATGAGCTGGTCAAACTGGAGGGAGCGCAGAAATTGACTTTTTGCTCAGATTTGAATTTGCCACCAAACTTTAGCTCAATGGGTTGGGAATTCTGAGCTGATTCCAACGCCACTAAATTTGCTAAAATCAGACATCGGACGAGAAAGTTATGGCTGATCAAAGTTTCAGAAAAACTGCCTGTGTGGCAAAACAGCAGAAAAAGACAGAATAAATAAATATCGGAAATAAATTAATTATTTTATGAAAATATCTTGATTTTTAAATAATATTTTTAATAAAAAATCTTGATTTTTGTAATAAAATATGCATAAAATCGAAACAAATCTTCACTCAAAAGCAAATTGGATAAAGGGTTTCAAATCCTGCATTTAAAGAACGTGCGCTACCGTACTTTGAATGCGGACGTACCTTGACTGCACTTCTAATGCGGTTCTAATCTTCTAGAAGCCTACCACGCATCGCCAACTGGCGACAGTTGACAGATTCGCACGAATTTTCGCACATGAGCGGCTCGACCGCATTTGAAATACGGTCACGGGAATTTTGCCTATAACTAGGCGTCTACCCCCCATTGAATTCGATCAAGAGTAATTCAAATCTAAAGAGATCTGACCTGAAATTGAATTTCAACAGAAATCTGCTCATTCGTCCATTTCTGGAAGCAATAGATCAAAATTTCGGTTGAGGAATTGAGGAGGTTGTTCATCAGATATTTGCTTCAATCGGTGAGTGGCACAAATATGTTTTGTTTTGAATGATTTAAAATGGAAGTTGGTGTGGTTTTATTCAGCAAGCAACCGATTCTCTGTTTGTTACTGTTTTTGACGTGTAAACCTGTTTGTTATTTATCTAAATGCTAAATCATATCTGTTGGTTAGGTAGATGATTATATTGTTATTATGCACGAATTGATCAAGTAAATTCGTTCAGATCATGCTAGAATAGGATTTATGTTGCTAGAGATAAATTGTAGTTGTAGAAAAAGGGACAGGAGCGACTAATTCTGTACTGATTTTGTGGGTAGATTAATTAAGCTCGAAATAGGTTAAATGGACCATTGGAAGGGTTAAAATTATTCTAAGTATCATTCGAATGCAAAGATACAAGTCAGTGTTATTGATTTTCGCATTAGACGTAATGGTGCTTGAGAAACAGTCTTGGCGCCAAGCACTGTTGGTTGGCGCCAAGCACTGCTGGTTGGCGCCAACCTATCCAGGGGTCAACACCAGTTAGTTTCCAACCTATTCCTCTAAGTTTTTGAAGTGCTATTAAAATCCTATTTGGAGATGTGTTTAGGGATCTCAAGTGAAGGTAAATTTAGGTATCTTTGGGTGATCAAGAGGTATAGAAAACATGGTATACGTGAGAGCTTGACTTGGCGCTGAGTGCTACCAAGTGGTGCTGCCAACTTAATTCAACTCTTTTAAAGTCTTGTTTAGACCTCCTTTGGTATTACTTAGAGCTTAACTTGTGAACAAGATTTAATGAGAATTAAATTACCTTGGATAAACAAGAAGTGCTGAATTGGAATTCAAAATCAAGGTTGCTAGAAATTGGGTATGCGTTGAGTGCTGCTGAGTGCAGCTGAGTGGCGCCTACCTCCTCAAAGCTTGGCACTAGCTCTCTTATTTTAGATTTTGTGTTTGTTATAAAATTGCAATTAAGGAATTATCTTAGGGGACTTAAATAGATGTATTGGAAGTATCTTTGGGAAAATAGGGAGCACTAGAATTGAGAGTATATCTATGGTATTGTAGACACCCTAAATTGCACTACAAAATGAGAAAATAATAAAAACATTAATTGGAATTTAAAACAGGCCAAAAATGCATGAAAATGAATAATTTAAGCCTTGCCCGTATTGTATCTACAGACTAAGCGCGCCCGAAATATATATACGGGCACGCATCGCCCGTAATACAAATACGGACACCATTGGAGCGTAAAGCATTTACAGGCGCATTAGACTTGTGCGAGTTCTGTTTTTCTCTCGATTTCTAAGCCTTATCTTCAGTCCAATATCCCTTTAAATGAGCGAATTATATATTTTATTCGTGCGAAATATCTTTGTGGATAAAGGATGGGCATGATCTTGTGTTTAACTCAAACTGAAACTCTATCTTGCCAAACCTTGGACCAACCATACCCCTGGGTTTGCCTATAAATAGAGGGCCTTTCCTCAAGCAAAAGGCCACAAAAATTTCAAGTCTAAGAAGCTCCAAGAGAAGAAGAGGAATCCCTGCTGCCCTTCTTGCTCAATCCAGGTAAATCCCTTTTCCCTTTTATTTTCTGTCTTCAATTCTAGAAGTAATAGGATCTTCTCTATTGCTGTAGAATAAGGCCATCTTTTGTACTTGTATTCCTAAACTTGTCTCTAAGTACCTCAAGAGTCTCTCTAGCCGTAAAACGTGAAGAGAGAGCTGGGGGAAAGGGGAACAGGTGGATCCCTAGAATAGAACCCCATATCTGTTTTTCTCTTTTTTTTTAGAATAAAGCCTTGGATTGTGTTTGTATAACCAAACCTATCTCCAAGTACCTCAAGAATCCTCTCTAGCCGTAAAACATGAAGAGAGAGCTAGGGGAAAAGAGAACAGGTGGATCCGTAGGGTAAACCCCCATGTGCTCTAATTTGTGAAATATGGCTGCTTTGAATATCCTGATCATGTTTTAATGGTTTTTATGTTGAATCTGAATGAATCATATGAATCCATGATGAATCATATGAATCCATGATGTTTATAGCATGGTTTTAGGCTAAGATCCTGGATTTATCATGATCAATATGGTAGATCTGGATCCAGAAGCCTGAAAATAAATTCTAGGGTTTCATGATGTGGTTTTTGAGTCCTTTTCAATTATTGAGAGAAGACCCTACGGTCTAAATTCTCCCCTTTTGATGTTCTTCATCAATGTGGGTATTTTTTGTTTTAATTTTTTGATTTAATGTGAAATTTGGGCTATATCTATGACCTGAATTATTCAAGTTCAATTCTGCAATATTTTATAAAAATCATATTTTTCTAGATTTCTAGAATTTAACTTGAAGCCAGATTTTTGGAAGATTTCACTTTAAATTGATTTTATTTGATTTTATCTCAATTTTATTTTGATCATGAAACCCTAGGAATGGTATGATCATATTTGGAAGTTCTGGATCAATCAGGCTATTCGTATGAAAAAAACCATACAATTTTGTCTTTTTGGTGATTTTTCCAGATTTTTATAGCAAGCCTCTTTTCTTTGTAAAATATGAACAATACCTGGCAACCACCTTGTGTGGATGAATAGGGGTGCCTAACACCTTCCCCTGTTCATAACCTAATCCCTTTACCCATCTCTGGTTTTTTTTTAAAGGGTTATTTTTACCCTAAATTTGCCTTTTGTGCTTATTTGATATTTTGGTGTCCATTCACACCTAAATTGAATGGTGGCGACTCTTTATTTTATTTAATCCTGTGTGATGATAGATGAAGTCAATGGAAATTTGATTTTTTCCCATGTCTCAAAACTGGTGACTCTGCTGGGGACTTGAGGATTTCAGCTTTTTGGTGTTTGTTCATGTTTTTTATTTTTTTTGATTTGCTTGCTATTTTGTGTTCTTAAGCATGTTGAGTATGTTTTAAATTTGAATTATTACTTAAGAATTCATGGGGGTAGAAACATGCTTAATTTTGATTTATAGGATTGATTCTAGAAACATGAGTAGGGGAGGTTCATTTTGCTGAACCATGTTTATTTCTTGCTATATTTTTATAATAGCATGTTTTAATTTTCAACATGATCTCCATGATGTGTTTTTGGGTTGTATAACATGATCATATGTTTGCATGATTGGATGATTTTTATGAGCATGTTTTATGTGCTATAGGGACTGCTTTGTGTATTTGTTCACTTTATTTATGCTTTCCTATTATGCCTTGGTTTGTGTATGCATAGCTACAAAAAGAGTGGCAAGGGTTTGGGACATTGTGAATGCACCCAATTTTTACAATGCACTATGCACATTTTATTTTTTACACAGACTACCCTTAACCTATAGGAAGTTAAACCCGAATGTGTGTAGCTTGGCGCAACGAGGTCGATACTTCGGAAAGCGAAAGTAAAAACATTCACCTTAGAACTTTGGGCTAATGATGTGATGATAATGTGGATCTGTGATTCTGGTCATCACTAGGCTTGAGTGATAAGTTGTCATTAAGCCAAAACCCAAAACCCCTACGCTTGAAGGTGGAGTTACACGTTTTTGGCTAAAGTACACAATTACATGGGGATATGGGTTTGTAATTGTGGGAAGGCCGTTTGCATGGTGCGCAAGCCAAGGCATAATGCGGATGCCATATTGAAGGTAAACAAGGTAACCTTAATTTTTGCATTATTTTCATGACATAGGGGTGGTATGGTGTCAATCAATTTGGGATAAAATTGGTCCCAAATATGCATGTTTTCTAAAATTGGTGCAGCCCATAGGAAGAGTTTCTAACTCTGTTTAGAATCAATCCTACCCAATGTTCATACAATAGGCAACAAAATGGTACCAAATTCTTGAGTATGGTGTCAATTTGGAGGGAACATGTGCCCTCCTAAACAAGTGTTTTTGCAAATAGGCCAAGGTCCACTTTAGGACAGTTTAGAAGCTTTGCAATGGGTGAACCGTATGTTTGGATGAGCAATTAAAGTGGTCAAACCATGTAAAAACTGGGAAAACATAAAAGAGTTCCGTAAAACCGCATTTAGTACATGGGTTGGGCTCGCCCGTATTGGTTATACGGGCTGGGCTCACCCGTGTTTTCCATACGGTCACGGCTTGCTCGTAATTTGAATATGAGCAGGGCTGGACCGTACTATGTATGCGGTTTTCTTGGAAAATTCAATTTTAATCAGTTTTTCCCACTAAATCTTACTCCTTTAACCTTTAAATAATGATAAAGGGAAATGAGTTTGAATAAAATGCTTCAAAAAAATGTGAGAGAAAATCCTTTGGGCCTCTGAAAGCCTTTGAATTTCAGACTTTTTCTCAAAACTCCTTGGGCCTCTGAAAGCCTTTGAATTTCAGACTTTTTCTCAAAACTCCTTGAGCCTCTGAAAGCCTTTGAATTTCAGACTTTTTCTCAAAACTCCTTGGGCCTCTGAAAGCCTTTGAATTTCAGACTTTTCCTCAAAACTTCCTGAGCTTCTGAAAGCCTTTGAATTTCAGACTTTTTCCAAAAATATCCTCAGGACTCTGAAAGCCTTTGAATTTCAGATCTTTTTCCTTGGGCCTCTAAAAGCCTTTGAATTTCAGATCTTTTGGGCCTCTGAAAGCCTTTGAATTTCAAATCTTTTGGGCCTCTAAAAGCCTTTGAATTTCAGATCTTTTTCCTTTTGGGCCTCTGAAAGCCTTTGAATTTCAGATCTTTCGGGCCTCTGAAAGCCTTTGAATTTCAGATCTTTTTCCTTTGGGCCTCTGAAAGCCTTTGAATTTCAGATCTTTTTTCCTTTTGGGCCTCTGAAAGCCTTTGAATTTCAGATCTTTCGGGCCTCTGAAAGCCTTTGAATTTCAGATCTTTCTCCTTTTGGGCCTCTGAAAGCCTTTGAATTTCAGATCTTTTTCCTCAGCCCTCTGAAAGCCTTTGAATTTCAGACCTTTTCCAAAAATATCCCTGGGCCTCTGAAAGCCTTTGAATTTCAAACATTTTCTAAAAATATCCCTGGGCCTCTGAAGGCCTTTGAATTTCAGACCTCCAAAAATACCCCCGGGCCTCTGAAAGCCTTTGAATTTCAGATCATTTTCTCTTTATTGTGGGACCTGTTGGAAGCCCTAGAATATTCCAACAATTCTATAAAAAAAAAGAAGCAAATAAAGAAATAAAATCCAAACTCGTGTTCACCCAGCTTGCACATAGGCATTCCTAAGCATGTAAATGAGATTAATTGGACACTGATATTTTTCCTTTACTTTTTGCCAGGTACTAATATACTTGCAATCATAGCTCCTGTAACCAGATCAAGAGCTCGCGCCATGAATCCCATTGAGACTGAAGCTGATGCTCCCCACCCAGATATTGTCTTGCTTCAGGAGTAGGTGGCAGGACTAGCCCAAATGCTAGAAAACATACTGTCGGTACATGCCCAACAAGTGCAAGCCCAGAACCAAGCATCCACTTCCAACCCAGCACCTCCACCACAAATCAACATTCCACCTCCGGTTCAACCTATTCCTGAACCCATCTATGAACCCACCCCTGAACCTATACTGATCAGGGATGAGACAGTGGAATCAAACAAAGCAAAGGAAAAGGAAAGGATGAGGGAAGAAGCTGAAAGGAAATTCATGCACAGACTAGAGATGATCCAAGACGAACTAAGGGAGGTAAAAGGGGTGAACAACTTTGGGGGCACCAATTTTGAAGACTTGTGCCTGTACCCCAACGTTAACCTGCCAGCTAAGTTCAAGTGCCCAGAACTAGACAAATATGATGGCACTGGCTGCCCCATGAGCCATCTGAAGTTGTACTGCGGTGCCCTATGCCAGTTCGGGCGGGATGAGGGTGTTTTAATTCAGCTCTTCCAAAGGAGCTTAACTGGAACGGCTCTGAGGTGGTTTTCCACCTTAGACCATGGGAAGATCAAAAGATGGAAGGACCTAGCAGATGCCTTCCTAGCTCAGTACCGGTTTAATTCAGAAATCGTGCCAAACAGGTACAATATAATGAGGATGAGTAAGGGAAGGGATGAATCCGTGAGACAGTATGCCAAGAGATGGAGGGAGACGGCCTCTCAGGTCAAGCCACTCATGCTAGAGCAGGAAATGATTTCCACTTTCATCAGTACACTGGGTCAACCATTCTATAGCCACCTGGTGGGTCAAACCACCACTAATTTTGCGGCTTTGGTACAAGTGGCCGATCGAATCGAAGATGGGATAAGGTCAGGTAAAATAATTGACTACTCCGCTATGGTCAGTCAGCAAGACCCCAAGCGGGATAAAGAAGAATGGGAACAAGAAAGAAGGGGAGGTGAACATGGTGCAGCCACCTTCGGGCCCTAACAAGCCCATACAAATCAATATACCTGCTCATTTTCCTACTCCACCTGCTCCATCTACCCAGGCCCCCATGAGGGTTAATGTTCCAGCAACACCCTCAGACCAAAAGAGGGTTTTTACTAAAGAGGAAAAGGATGCCTATTTCGCAGCAAGGAGAAATAGGGTTTTCACCCCTATTCCAATGACTCCTTCTCAGTTGCTGCCCACTTTATTGAAAGCAGGGTATATCACTTTAAGAAAACCTAATCCAAATGCATCCAAGGGGAGAAATTTTGACCCCTCCACCACTTGTGATTACCACATGGGTGCACCTGGGCACCCTACTGACAAGTGCTGGCCTTTGAAAAACATGCCATTCAGGATTTACTGGACCAGAATACCCTGTCTTTCAATACAGGGGCTCCCAATCCTCCCAGAATAGACATTGGCCAAAACCCGTTGCCTCAGCATCATGGGGCAAGCCCCTCTAATGTCATAGGGGTAATTTCCTCTGATAAAATAACTTTTGACCCATCCCAGTTAATTGCTCCTATAGGGACAACGGTCAAGGTTTATTTTGACAGAATAAATAAGGAAACAGAAATAAATATGGTTTCAAATGGAAATGATCGTGCTGCTGAGAGCATTAGCTCTGCTTTGGACCGGGCCTCCTCCCTCATGGCCTAATTAAACATTGCAAAGCCGCCTTTGGTTATCAATTGCAGCCTATCCACCCATTTTTCACCCACTCTATCAAAACCACCATTGGTCATAAACTGTGACCATCTCAGTGCATCAGTCACTTCTGCAACCTCTCAACCAAAACAAGGTCCACCATTGGTTGTTGATATCCCTCTCACTCAAATTTCACCATCCAAGTCCAAACTTCCTCCCTTGGTGATAAATGTCCCTAAGCCTTCCTACTCTGAATCGGCTGTACCATGGAACTACAGTGAAGGTTACACCACTACATTCCCTGCAGCTGAGGCAAAAAGCAAGAAAGAAGTGAACCTCATGATGAGGTTAGGAAAATGTGTAGGGGTGGAAGAAAAGCAAAAGGAGACAGAAAAAGAAAAGGAAGAAGAGAAAAATAAAGGAAAGGCCAAGGTAGGGGAAGATGCCCCTCAGGTAACTAGTAGTGAGGCTGCTGACCTCATTAAAATCATAAAAAAGAGTGAGTTCAACATTGTCGAGCAGCTGAACAAAGTCCCTACCCAGATCTCAATACTGGGCTTATTGTTAAATTCTGAAAAACATAGGGACTCCTTGTTAAGGATACTTCAGGGGGCCCATGTGCCTAAAAATATTGAACCAGACCAACTAGGCAAGATGGTTGGGCAAATTTTATCCCACAATGTTATAACTTTTTCTGAGACTGAGATCAGCCCAGCAGGGTACCATCATGTAGACCCTTTGCACATAGCTGTGCTCAATAAGGGTTGCATGTTAGCCCGGGTTTTAATTGATAATGGGTCGGCTCTGAATGTCTGCCCATTAATAACCTTTGTTAAGCTCGGTCTGGAGCAAAATAAAATAAAACAAAATGGAAGAATCATAAGAGCATTTGACAGCTCTAAAACACACTCCCTAGGGGAGGTTGAACTGCCGGTCACAATTAGACCGTATATTTTTAACATCACATTTGAAGTGATGGATATACCTGCGGCCTTCAACTTACTCCTAGGAAGGCCGTGGATTCATACAGCTAGGGCTATACCATCTACCCTCCACCAAAGAGTCAAATATATTAGAGGGCAAAAGGTGATTACTGTCCTAGCTAAAAATTTGGTTCCTCCCATGTGGTCCCCTGATGTACCCTACATAAACATGGAAATGGCTGCTGACAAGATGGCATTTCACTCTTTCCAGTTTGAAACTGTTAATTTCATACCTGGGGGGTATCAGGAAAAAGAAGGAAAGTTGACCTGTACTGAGAAAATGGTCAAGAATGTGCTGGAAAAGTACAACTTTCACCCTGGAAAAGGTCTGGGGGTTAACCTGCAAGGAAGGATAGAACCGATAAAGGTTAAGAAGATAGTCCATAGAGCAGGAGTGGGGTCCAAGCCAAGGAACTGGAGAAGACAAAAGGAGATGGAAGACATGAAATTCCCGCACATCAAGGAAACTTTTCCTAAGCTTTCGCACATGATTCAGCTGTCTCCTCCTGAGGATCAGTCCAAACCCCCATACTATAACATCAATCCATTCCAGAAACCCAAGTTCTCAACCGTGCAACCATATGTTCCACCCCCACCTCCACAAGCACTGGGTGGGCCTGGGTCACAGGCAGAACAGAAGCAGGATTTCTCTGAGGATGTTGGAGCCTTTTTTGCCATGACAGAAGGCAACCAAGAAGAAGTAGCAGAGGAACTACCTTTTATTGATTGGGCTGCAGTAGAAGTTCCATCTGGGACCAGCCTACAGAAGAAGCAGGCAATGCAACTCACCCAGTACTGGTGATTTTGGATGCCGACCCTGAGCTTGAGGAGCAGGCTTGTATCCCTGCCCCAAATTCTTTTATTCTGAACAATTGGGAGGAAACTCCCCTTACTTTTGAAACCGCATTTGTTTGGCAAACAGACATGGCTTCTAAAAAAAACTCCATTAGTGGAATACCCTTTTCCTAAAGGTTTTAATGAGCCTTCGTCTTCAGGGAAAGATTTTGTAGAAGGCTCTCAAAAAAACACAAAAATATTTTTCAATTTTTTATAGAAAAGATAAATTTTTCAAAAAGGTCCAAACCACTTATGAACCATATAATCAAACGGAATTGGATCGGGTTGAGTATGACTTCGACCTCGAGCTTGACTTTGACCTAATGGGGATTGAGGAAGAGACCGAGGACGAAAAAGACGACCCTCCAAAAGAAATCACATATCAATTGGAGCGTCATGAAAAGGGGGTCCAACCCAATATTGAAGAGACCATATCAATAAACCTAGGGACCGAAGATGACCCAAAAATAGTAAAGATTAGGATATGCCTATCTGAGATACAGCGTGATGAAATGATACGATTTTTGGCTGATTATGAAGATGTATTTGCATGGTCGTATCGGGATATGCCAGAGTTAGACACGGACATGGTTGTGCATAGGCTACCCATTCTACCAGGTGTTAAGCCAGTTAAACATAAACTGAGAAGGTTGAAACCTGAATGGACATTGAAGGTCAAAGATGAAGTGGTTAAGGAATTTCAAGCTGGGTTCTTGGTGATCTCCACTTACCCTGAATGGCTTGCAAATATAGTGCCGGTACCAAAGAAGAATGGAAAGGTCCGAATGTGTGTAGACTACAGAGACTTGAATAAGGCAAGCCCAAAGGACGATTTTCCACTTCCACACATCGACATATTGGTGGACAACACTGCTATACATAGCCTGTTCTCATTCATGGACGGGTTTTCTGGGTACAATCAAATTAAGATGGCTAAGGAGGATCAAGAAAAAACAGCCTTCATTACACCTTAGGGTACCTTCCACTACACTGTCATGCCATTTGGGCTTAAAAACGCTGGGGCAACCTACCAACGGGCCATGACAGCCTTATTCTATGATATGATCCATAAGGAGATGGAGGTCTATGTGGATGATATGATAGCCAAATCATGTGAAGAAGAAGACCATTTGATCAACTTGAAGAAGGTATTTAACCGGCTCAGGAAATACAGTCTAAGGCTTAACCCTGCAAAATATGTCTTTGGGGCTACATCAGGAAAATTATTGGGCTTTACAGTAAGTAGGAAAGGAATTGAGATTGACCCAGCTAAAGCTAAAGCAATCATTGAAATGCCATCACCTAGAACGGAGAAGGAAGTTCGTGGTTTTCTTGGAAAGATTCAGTACATAAGCCGATTCATAGCACAGCTCACTGCTATCTATGAACCAATTTTCAAGCTTCTAAGAAAGAATAACCCAACGGTCTGGAATGACGATTACCAAGAAGCCTTTGACACAATAAAGGAGTATTTATTGAACCCACCTGTGCTAGTGCCACCAACTCCAGGAAGACCATTGATTTTATACTTGTCAGTTTTGGAGACATCATTAGAATGATCTCTCCAAAGGCATCAAATGGACATAGGTTTATACTTGTAGCAATTGATTACTTCACCAAGTGGGTAGAAGCAGCTTCATATGCAAACATCAAAAAGTAGCCACGTTCTGAAATTCTTGAAGCAATATATCATTTGTCACTACGGTTTGCCAAATGCCATAGTATCAGACAATGCTTCAAACCTTAAGAACAAAGACATGAGGAAGATGTGTGAACAATTTCAGATTACCCATCACAAATCAGCTCCATACATACCTAAGATGAATGGGGCAGTGGAAGCAGCTAATAAGAATATAAAGAAGATCATTCAGAAGATGGTTGTGAGTTTCAAAGATTGGTATGAAATGCTGCCACTTGCTCTACATGCTTACAGAACCTCAATTCGGACTTCTACAGGGGCAACCCCGTATTCTTTAGTATATGGGATGGAAGCGGTTTTACCAGTGGAAGTAGAAATCCCTTCATTAAGAGTGCTAATGGAAGCTAAATTAGAAGAAGCTGAATGGATACAGTCAAGACATGATCAACTCAATTTGATAGAGGAAAAGCGTTTGAAAGCGCTTTGTCATGGCCAATTGTATCAGAAGAGAATGGCCAGGGCTTACAATAAGAAGGTAAAGCCCAGAACTTTCCAAGAAGGAAATTTAATATTGAAGAAAATTTTACACTTTTTGGAAGACCCTCATGGAAAATTCAAACAAAATTGGGAAGGACCTTATCTGGTCAAAAAGGTCCTATCAGTGGGTGCTCTCATCTTAATAGAAATGGATGGTGTAAGCACCTCATTTTTGCGCTCCCATAAGAGCCGGAAATGCAAACCCTAGACAGAAAGTCAAACCCTAAGGGGTCAAAAAATTGACTTTTTGATCAACTGATGATTGGTCACCTTGCTTTATCTCAATGGATAGAGAATCCCTACACGAGTCCAACGCAACTGAGTTTGCTGAAATCGGAGTCCGGATGAGGGTTCGGCAAGACGATCAAACTTAAAGGAGAGCCGAAAGTTGACTTTTCCTCGAACCCCCTGCCAAGTGCTTAGCCCTATGTCATTGGATAGAGGGCTCCGATACGAGTCTAACGCAATTGAGTTCGCTCAAATCGGAGTTCGAATGAAGGAGATATGAGCTGTCGAAGTTTCCGAGCAGCAAAACCGGAAACTGCACACGTGGCGCAGGAACTGCACACGTGGCAGCCAACGCAGCAAAATATCTCAGGGACTAAATCTTAAATATCTAAAAATCTCAGGGACTAAACCAAAATTCGCAATGACCCATCCGTAATTGCTCAAATGTGTCAAATCGGTCAAGTCGAAGGGCAAATCCGTAATTTTTCGATTTGTATCCGACCAAATATGCCGGATACACTTGCCCCTCTTCATATGTGGACTCAAATGTCGGATACAAAGATTTGCTCGCCGAGATTCGCGCCGATCGCCCGACAAATTCGCGGCGGCATTAAATTTCGGAATAATTATGTTTTGTATCCGGCATTTAATGCCGGATACAAAGAGAGGAGTGTATAGCCGGCCTTCATGGCCGGCTATGAAGGGTTGCTAGTGTATCCGGCATACAATGCCGGATACATTAAGTTTTTTTATAAAAGGGGGTAACAGCCCCCTTCCTCAAGGTTGGCTTATTTTTCGGACCTGGCACCTTCTTTGCCCATTTTGGCCTCTCCGAACCAGCTTCTTCTCAACCTCCCTTGCCTCCAATACCCTCCTAGATCATCCCAAGTGGTTCCCACCCCTCCTTCCTCCATCCTTCTCCATCTTCACTTAACCAAGAAGAGCTTGGCTGCTGTTGGAGGAGCAAAAGGACTTTCCGGCCATTGTGCAACCTCAAAAGAGGTGTCTCCACTTGGTCTAGGAACTCAAGAACCACCAGGTAAGGTTCTTCACCACATTGTGTGGCATATATGTTAAAATCAGATTTTTCTAAAATATTTTTTTAAGCTTGTCTTCTTCCCTTTGCATGAGCTCTCTGGCTTGGTGGTTTGAGCATGATTTGCCATCTTTTCTATGGCATGAAAGCCACCACCGGTAAGAAACCCACCTAGGGTCCTTGAGAGGATGAGAGAACCCTTTCTTTTACATTTTTTAATGACCTTTAGTTGCTGTCCACGGGGTCATCTTAAGCATTCTTGAAGAAGGAGCATGTTCCTTGGTCTTCATCCTGTGTACCCCAATAACAGCCCCCATTTCCCTTCTCCTCTCTCCTCTTTTCTCACTTTTTTAAGATTTCTTTGGTATTTTACTGCTGATCGTGCACCCCAACCCTTTCTTTACTTCTTGCTGTATTCTTTTTTTTGTAATGGCATATGGTGGTATGCATGCATGAAGTTTGCTTATTTTTCTAGGGAGCATGATAGGGTCTCATGAGCACTCTTTTTTTTGCTGTAATCACCTATATGATCGAGTAGGAACATATGTGAGCTGCTGTTTTTTTTTGTTACAAGGAAATCAGTCCCTAGGGACCATGTCTTACTTGCATGCATATGCTTCGAGTGTTATCAAAACACTCACCAATCTCATCTATAATCTGCTATTTGTCAATGGTTATTTGGTGGTTTTGTTTCTGTTTACCATTTGTTTTTTTTTTTTTTGTGTTTACCCGCTCCCTTTACACCCTCATGTTAACCCATTTAGGTTGCTGCTGGGGACAGCAATAGGCCTTAGTGCTACTGCTGTTCCCAGCAAGTTCAATCCCCCCCCCCCCCCCCCATGTACATGTTGAAATCAAACTAAAGCCTCAGTCGTAAGTTGCTGTTTGGAGTCTCATTATATTGTGGGTTTGGTAATTAATTTGTTTAGTTTGAGATGCATGCTTGCTAGGCTTTAAGGGTTGGCGGATTAATGTTGTGAAGTCATGAAATGTGGGGTTCTAAGACCCCATCTCATTGTTGTTGGTTGCTGGAAATGGAGGGCAGCAACCCCATGCCCTCCCCTCTCTCCCTTGCCTAGCTAAGAAACCAAGAAAAGAAGCCAAGTGGGTTACCACCCCAACCCTGAACCAGTGTGGGCCCACTCAGGGGCCTACATGACTTGTAGAAGGCCCTAGGAAACCCAAAAGAGTCACCCCAATGGCCAAACTTTGAAAAAAGCTATTTTTATGTGATCCGGCAACTCAGGCCGGATCACCTATAGGTTGTATGTATTCGGCAACTAAGGCCAGATACATGATAAAAATACAGTTCTTATGATTTTTGTGCTCCTTGCCGAATTTTCATGTCATTTCTAGCAAAACCAAATAAACCAACAGGGTTTCCGGGCCACCCGGAAACCCAACTTGGGACTTGGACCACCGGTCCAATTTGGTACACTAGTGGGACTTCCAATGGGGCCCACCAAGCCCAATAAATCCATTTGCATGTAAATAAGCAAGATAAATAAATCAACCAAACCGAGTGAGCCGAACCCAATGCGGCCCACCCGAACCCATCTTGTGGAATGATATTTAAATTGCGTGGTTTGGCCAAGACCCAGGGTTAGGGCCTATCGGGCCCGCCAAAGCCCGCTAATCGAACCAAGGAAGGGTGCAAACCCTAGTCTTCAAAGAACTGGGCTTTCAAGCCCCAAATCTGGATCGCGGGCCCCAAGCCCAATATCCTGCTCACTTTGGCAAGGATAAACAAGATAATCTAAAAATATTCTGGCAACCGCCATGGAGGGCCCACCCAGGGGCCCACAGAACAATGCAGACCCACTTGGTGCATGAAAATCACATAAGGCTCCAACTTAAACAAATTAAGTAAAATCAATTCACTTCCACCTAAGCCCATAAGGCCTCCTAGGTTAGACAGAGGCCCACGAGGGGCACATGGGCTCACCCAAGCCCGCCAAAGACACCGTGGGCCTTCCAACGAGGCCCACCCAATCCGACTCAGATCACCAAAATTAAGCGAGATAAAATAAATTAAAGGGACCCACACCACTCAGGTGGTCCCAACAAACTTAACCCAATGGCATGCCGGATCAGGAATCGAGTGAGAAACCAAAGTAAGTTGACTCAAACCAGGGAAACCTATGGGACCCATCATCCGACGGGGTGGCCTGGGGTGTCTACGGACTTCCCCAGACCGCAACCGAGACCTATCTCCGAATCTCAAGCCACAGACCAGACCAATAGACAAGATTAGGCACCCAGGTGTACGCCTGCACCCCATTAGGCGGTGGCAACTCCAATTTTTCCTGTGCGGCGTTTCCGACGCGCGCACAGATGGGAAGGATTTTCCTGAGCCAATTAACTCTGATGCAGTAAAGAAATATTTTCCTTGAATGGATATTACTAGAAAATGATCTGGGGCCATATTTCTATATTTCCGAAAATTTTCATCCCTAGTCAAGCCAATTTGAGCCTGTTCGTCTTCTTTGTTAAACCTAAACTGGACTTACAGTCTTATACTGGGGCAAGGACAATAGGGGCAAAGCCAATAGCGACAAAAAGAGAGAAAAAAAGAAAAAAGAAAGAGAGAAAAAAATAGGGGCAAATGAAAACCAAAATACAAAACCGAGCTTAGAAAATTTTGAGCCTTTAATACCTTTTCTTTCATAAACCGAGCTTAGTCTTTGTTTCGTCCTATCATTAAGCCCTCGGTGATTTTAGCATATTCATTCAACTTTCAGAGTAAGATTGGTGATGACGGAATGCAGAAGCCAGCCCTAATGAAAACCGTAATTGGCACTAGGGGCAATAGGGGTAAAAGAAAAAAATAGAAAAAAAAATCAATCAAAGGTTGAGTTGATCATGAGGTCCAAGTTTGAAGTCGGCATGAGTACTGGAAACTGAGCAGATTAGCAGGGTCAATCATGAAGAAAAAGCCATATGGGGATGATTCTAAAGGCCACAGGGTAGACAGATTTGGTCTCTCCCTATTGCTTGGACTACCCTTTTCATTATTCAACCTAATTTTAATTACTTTGATTATATGTGATTAAGTGACGTGGATCAGCTTTCAAAAAAAACTATACTTTGGCCAGTGATGAGAAATCAAATAATTTTTCATGAAACTTTTGTTTTTACAAGCATCTGAGAATTCTGAGGCCAATAATATAAAACCTATTTTTGAATTAAATCTATTGTCTTTCCACTAATGGAGTTTGCTTTTGTATAAAAGTAGAAAAAAAAGAGAAAAAAAAAGAGATAAAAGAATCTAATCCCTACTCCCCAACTGCTCCTCAAGCTCCCTAATCCTAGCTGCCTGAGTTGCAATGATTCCAGAAGCTCCCTCTGCATCAGGATCGCTAAAAAAGGAGATGATCTCATCTGAAAAAGAATGCTTGATCTTCAACGCCCTAAGGTTAGCCAAGGAATCCTGATATTTCTTCCGCATCACTCGGACTTCAAAGCAACGAGCTTGCCTTTGTTCTTCAAGTTTCTTCTCCATGGCAATGCGGCAAGACCTCTGCTCTTCAAGTTGCCTCTCCAGATCAATACCCTTTATCCTGAGCTCTTGTGCCTCTCGTACCCAAATTTGTTGAAGCCACTTGTGGGTTGCCCTTTCAGACTCCAGAATGTCCTCATAAGTAGGGGAAGAACTGCAGGAGGATCCTCTGGTACTGGGGCATGACTCTGTACCTGCTCTTTGATACAGAAGTGATAGTCCTTCACATGGGACTTAGAAAAGACAGGACCCCGCAGAAAGCGAACATAAGACCACTCATTCATTAATTGAGCATTTAGCCCCATGGTGGCTGATGTAAGTGGCCCTACAAGGCTCTCATAGCCAGTTGGGATCATAATTCCCTGGGTCGCTCCAAATTGTCGAAGAACCCTCAAAAGAAGATAGAGAACAACAGATTTCAAGCCTGTCAGGACCAGAAAGTTCCTATCTCTGAAGCTGATCACCGTCTCTGGATTGGGCTGATAAGTGCCAGGCCATCTCACTTGATCATCCTGGAGAGTACCCAAGAAAGTAAACCATCCCTGCTTGCCGCCTTGGATATTAGGAAAACCCCTGTGGCTCATCAGAACAGGAACTTTCAACCTTGGAAAGAAGCGGCGAGTTATCTCTTCAACTTAACTCAGGTGGTCAAGCAACCAAAGCTGCAAAAAAGGGGAGAATTTCAATTTATTTCAAAAGAAAAAAAAAGAGAAAAAAAAAGAAAGAAAGAAAAAAAAAAGAAAAAAAGAGATAAAAGAAAAAAGAAGGAAAAGAAAGGAGGAGAAGAAGAAGAAGAAAAGAAAAAAAACTTATTTCTTTTTTTTTTACCTGTAGGATAGGGGCGCAGGCAAGGAAGCGTTTCTTCTTTCTGAAATAGCAGTCAGTTAAAGCCTGGTATATCTCTACCAAGATCATAGGAGCCAATCTCTTACGTTCCCTAACCTGACAGATAGCTAAGATGAGAGCCAAGGCAACCTGGTCATCACCCCGTGGAAAAAGTAACTGGTTAACCACTATTAAAGTCAAAGCATTAAACCTGGCATCCTTGTCCCCACTCCTTAGAAGTTTTTCAGTCAAAAAGGTCTTGGACAAGGTCAACAGTGTGTCAGAATTTCCTAAGTCTTTCTTCCCTATACCCAAGAATGTAGAGGCCTCCTTTTTGTAGCTAGGCTTTAGGGGAGGGTTCACAACTTTTTCAGAAAATCTTAGGCCAAGGATGGTTTCAATTTCTTCTATGGTAGGAGTCATCTCTTTGTCATCAAAGGGGAAGAGATTTAATTCAGGAACCCAGTGTCCAATCAAAGCTTCAATAATTTCCCACTTAAAGGGAATTTTAGGGATGTGTAGGATATGCCCTAAGTGGATAGAATCCCAGTGAATTTCCTCATCAAGGGTCATGGAGTTAACCCACCTATCATGGAAGGAATCCACAATATTGTACCTAGTGAGATTAGGAGGTTTTGATCTAACAAGTTGTCTTGCAGGAGGAGATTCATCGACAGAAGAGAAAGGGGCGAGGGAAGCCATGAAAGCACCAAAAAAGACAAGGAAAGCAGAAAACGGAAGGCTCAGGAAGTTTTCAAACTATTAAAAGTGTCACAATGACGTCCCCCATGAGTTTATATAGAAAATCCGAAAAGGCAGTAAAATCCGTGATTATAATACGAGCATCGCGTACCCGTATAAAGAATACGGACACACTGTGATCGTGAAAAATCCATGGGCAAAGTGCACCCGTATTAACATTACAGGCATGGCTTGCTCGTAACCTAATTACGGTCCCTTCGGAAAAATGCCAAAAAGTGGGGAATTTTGATTTCATTGGTTTCCTAAGTTTCACCTGTCCCTGCTTTAACATATATCATGCAAGAAAAGCTAGAAATAAAAGAAAAAAGAGCACAAATGAATCAAATTTCTTTTATATATATATGAATGGATACATCAGTTTGTCAAAATACATATACATGAAAAATCCTAATCTACTAACTACGCAGGTCCACCCCTACGGCCACAGCCACGTCCTCTGCCTCGACCACGGCCTGAAGATCGCCGAGGCTCAAAAACATATCGCACTATGTTACAGGCTATACTACGGGTCATCCTGCTCAAAATAGACTGAATATCATGCCACATATATAAGGCACAAGGCCAGCAGTGGGATGATCAGGAGGAACGTATCCTGAAGTATCTACATATCCCGTAGACTCGGTATCAGAATCCGTATAAACAGACACAGAATCATCAGAAGCAGGATCAGCAAGAATGGGCGGCCCAATAGCATCAACAGCAGCCTCCTCTATGATCCCAGCCTCCACGGTAGGCTCCACCATAGCGGCATCCCTGGCCGGCTCCATATCCATATCTACAGAAGCATCAGGAGCAATCTCAGGTGCTAGAGCAGACTCTGGCACATCCACCACAACAGGTGCAACCTCAGCCTCGACCTCGGGCTCTACTGCAGGAGCCTCTACCGATCTGGAAGAAGTCACGAACTCCACCCGTGCCACAGAAAATACCTCACCACGAAGATGCATAGGCACAGGTGAAGCAGGTGAAGAAGGACCGGCTGTGTCATCCTGAAAATAAGAAAGGAAATTTTAATCAGAACAAGATAAACAAAGATAAAAGCAGAAATGGAAAGAGGTAAAGAATTAACCTGGGTATGAGATGGACCCGCCTGGTCCTGTGCACCAGAAGGGCCCGCCTGGCCCCGTGCCCTAGCAAGCTATCCCCGGAGATCAGAAATAGTAATGTAGAAGGCGTCCCACTCGGCGATAGCAGCATCTCCCTGGCGCTCTATATCAGCATACCGAGATCCGATCTCTGCCAACTGAGCCTCCTGAAATAGAAAAGAATGTGTCAAAAAATGCCAAGTTCAAATAAAATATAAGAATAGAAGATGAAAAGGGAGAAGACATACCGTCGTATCATATGCTCTAATCACTACCCCTCCAATCTCCGTGACTCTGCCACGGACAGGCATGGGTGGCATAAGGCACCCAACTGAAGCTCGCCTGAACCAAGCATCATAGTCACCCTCCTCTAATAATGTCTCTGCCTCAGTCCAATCTAGGAACTGGGCAAGATCAACAAGCATAGAAGGAAAGGAGGGGGTAGTATCCGGAGGGCTGGCAGGAATCCGGGGCTTTCCAACATGCTGATAGAAGAAGCACTCGCCGCAATACCAGATGGTGCCCAACTGACCAATGAAGAACTGGTAGCGTTGACGTCTCTAGTCAAGGGCAAAAGCATCATCTCTGGCCGCATGCAGGGCCAGTACCTCATGAATGTCCTCCATCCTGGGGACGAATAGCTGAAAAACAGAAAGGGGATATTAGACATGTGATTCAGGAAAGAAAAAAGAGAGAAGAGGAATTAAAGCAGCTTACCTCAGACCGATAAAGCCTGTCCAGGTGGGCCCGGGCAGACCTAGGACGACTCTTTTCATAGTCGTGCTCCACATGACGCCACCTACGAGCCATGGGATATGTCTCCTCTAGCATCGTAGAGGTAAGGCGGAAATAGGGGATATACACCCTAGCAAAGAACTGCAAAAAGAAGAAAAAGGGTCAAAAAGAATAGAAAAGGAGAAAGAAAAAGAAAGAAAGAGAAGAGAAATAGATATTTTACCTGCAGGAAGGGCCAGAAGAATCTGCACCCAACTCCAACTCCTCTGGAAGTAGAGAGGCCGCTCACTGATCGGCGCAGGCCGGCCAGAATAGTACCAAAAATGAGCGGGCCCCATGCATACCTCCTCGCTCGCTGCAAGTCTCCTAGTAAACTCAAAAAGTGAAGACTAACGGAAGTTGTGTCCTCTGGGAAGAAGCAGGAGCCCATCATATAAAGAAATAGGAATCGGAAGGCAAACGGAAAAACTGGATCACCGGCGGCAAGCTGGCCAAACTACCTCACCCTGAAAGTCTCTCTCAACCAAGTCAAAGACAATCTCACTCTCCCTCTATCCCATGCCTCCGGAGGCAGCACGATATAGCCAAGGTAAGCGGCGATCTCATCGGCATCTGACATCACCATCTCAGGAATAACATCACCGATCATCCTGATCCCGATGATAAGAGTGAAGTCAGACGGCCGGATCCCAATCTCAATATCCGGAAAATGGAAGCTCAATGTCTCGGGGAAGAACCTCTCGAGCAGCGCTGCAATAAGGGCCCGATCCAGGCGCACATCCGGAATGGTGATGAATAGGCCAAAGCCATACAAGCCTAGCTCCCAATGGTAGGCCGAACTGCAAGCTCCAATAAATCTGATAAAGCTGGCCCAGCTCCCACGATAATGAGACATGGGATACTCCAAAGGGATATCTGCTCTAATACACGCTGAGGGATGAGTCCTCAAGCCATGCAAATCCCTGATCTAGGCAGCAACCACCTCAGGGACCTCAACTCTGGTCCGGGCCTCATCTCTGCCACGGCCTCCTCTGCGGCCTCCTCTACGGCTCTCATCATGGCCTACATCTCTGCCTCCACCACGGCGCCCTCTACAGCTCCTATGTCGGCCTGAAGCCTCAACTGCCGGCTAAAGAAACAATTGAAGGAAGAAAGATTCAGGGTGATGCATTTTGTGAAAGAATATTGAATTTAGAAAGGTTAGAGTATACCTCTGGGGTCGCCTCACGCAAATCCCCAGAAGGGAGATCTGGGACATCCGAATCGGAATCCCTCTCGGCCCTCGAAGACGAGGCCACATCAGCATGATCTCTTCTAACCCTCGAGGAGGAAGGCTCATCTACAGGATCCCTGGAAGCTGATCGAAGGCGGGCCATCTACGGTTCAAATCAGGGAGATGGTTAATTATTCATTTAAAATTTTTAATTGCTTAATTTTCATTTTAACCAAGTTTAATTGATTTTCAGGGAAAAGAAAATGGAGAATGGAAGAAAGGGCTTCAGAAACTCCTAATCAAATCAAGAATCAACTGAAGGAGTTTATTTTTCTAGGGATATTTTATTTGTCTTTGCTTTAAAAATTATATAGAGAAACTATATAAGAAGTACATGCTTCTTATAGGTTCTCTTTATATGAAAAAAAAAATGTGTGGGTATTTTAATTTATTCCTTTGTATTTCCTAAAGATGTCTGATCATGGGTTTTACTTGGTTTCAGGACAATCAAGGCATGTTCAAACTAACATGAAGTTATGAACAGGAGTTCAAGTCTATTGTGGTAATAGGGAAAATGCCTAACAAATCTAGGCTTGTTCAGGGATCAGTCCATACTAGGCTATACAAGTGTCCAACTCAAGTTAAGGCGCAGATAGCATGCTAAGTGAAATTGGGTCATCCAAGAACAAGTTAAAACAGGCAAAGCATGGTTCATGCACATTTTCAGATTAAAAATAGCAGAGGCAGGAGTCAAAATAATGCAAGCAATGAACATCAGAAAATGATCAAAACAAGTAGAAGAAGTGCAAGCATGATTCGGTAACTCAATGAATGCAGAAAATTTCCTAAATAGTAGCATGGCTCAGATTACTACTTGAGTACGGAAATAGAAGTCCAAATGAGAGACAAGCAAAGCAACAAGAAATTGCAGAACAAAGAGGATTTCGGCCACTCAAAAAAATGAAATAAAATAAGCTCCTAAAGTCACAGCAAACAAAACAGGAAACATGGAATATCCTATGCATGGAGCAATTTAGTTCTTACAAATCAGAATTGGCAGCTCAATGAAATTGCAAAGCATTTGGGGATTTCTATCATTCAAAACAGACCGATGCTAGCTACTGTTCAGCATACCTGTGTAGGTCGAATGAGAAGTTTGCAAAATAAAAATGGAAGTTTCGAGCTCACTCACAGGAGATGTTTGAGATGCTTGGAGCAAAAGGAAGCGAAGAGATACACTGGTATGATCAAGGCAACGGTCTCAGCAAAAGCTCACTGTCGCTGAAGGATGCTCGAATGTGAGAGTCGCCGAAGAATGTGAGAATCACCGGAGAAGACGAAGTCGCCGCCGAAAGACAGGTGTGAGTCGTCGGAGATTGGAAGAAGAAGAAGAAAACCGGAGAAGAAAATACGGGCAGAGAAGTTAGGGCAAAGTGTGGACAGAAATGAAGAACTGTTCGCGGCCGCAATTAAGAAGAAAGGTAAAATCCATAGAAACAGTACGGGCTACAGGCACCCATAAAGGTAATACGGTCCACTTCGCCTGTGTTCAAATTACGGGCAGCATTTGTCCATAATGCAAATACAGGCGAAGCAGAAAATTGCATATTTTATTATTTTCTCCACACTTTTTAGGAGATTAATGTTTATATTAGTTGTAAGTTGCAAGGATTGCCACCTTACCCTCTTTTGTTTAAAAATTTTGTCTCAAATCTCACTTCATAGCCACAAGTGCTCAGTGAGAGGAGAGAGGAGGATTTGCCCCTTAAGCTGAGGGACTTTTAGCAAATCTTCCACAATGAATTCTTTTTTTCCCAAAATCATCCATTTAATCCTTGAAAAATACAATTAGTTAGACAAAGATCTCAAAAAGTGCAATTGGTGGGTCTTTTTGCTCTCTGCTTGTAATTGGTTTCAATTACTAGCAAAGAGGGGGCAGTTTTAGACACCCCAAATTGCACTACAAAATGAGAAAATAATGAAAACATTAATTGAAATTTAAAACAGGCCAAAAATGCATGAAAATGAATAATTTAAGCCTTGCCCGTATTGTATCTACGGGCTCAGCGCACCCGAATTATATATACGGGCACGCATCGCCCGTAACACAAATACGGACACCATTGGACCGTAAAGAATTTACGAGCGCATTAGACTCGTGCGAGTTCTGTTCTTCTCTCGATTTCTGAGCCTTATCTTTAGTCCAATATCCCTTTAAATGAGCAAATTATATATTTTATTTGTGCGAAATATCTTTGTGGATAAAGGATGGGCATGATCTTGTGTTTAACTCAAACTGAAACTCTATCTTGTCAAACCTTCGACCAACCATACCCCTGGGTTTGCCTATAAATAGAAGGCCTTTCCTCAAGCAAAAGGCTACGAAAATTTGAAGTCTAATAAGCTCCAAGAGAAGAAGAGGAATCCCTGCTGCCCTGCTTGCTCAATCCAGGTAAGTCCCTTTTCCCTTTTATTTTATGTCTTCAATTCTAGAAGTAATAGGATCTTCTCTGTTGCTGTAGAATAAGGCCATATTTTGTACTTGTATTCCTAAACTTGTCTCTAAGTACCTCAAGAGTCTCTCTAACCGTAAAACATGAAGAGAGAGCTGGGGGAAAGGGGAACAGGTGGATCCCTAGAATAGAACCTCATATCTGTTTTTCTCCTTTTTTTTAGAATAAAGCCTTGGATTGTGTTTGTATAACCAAACCTATCTCCAAGTACCTCAAGAATCCTCTCTAGCCATAAAACATGAAGAGAGAGCTAGGGGAAAAGAGAACAGGTGGATCCGTAGGGTAAACCCCCATGTGCTCTAATTTGTGAAATATGGCTGCTTTGAATATCCTGATCTTTTTTTAATGGTTTTTATGTTGAATCTGAATGAATCATATGAATCCATGATGTTTATAGCATGAGATCCCCACTTTTTGATAGAATTTGGATTTTCACTACTTTTGCACCTACAGCACTGTTTTCGTATTTTTGTGATTTTAGGCTAAGATCCTGGATTTATCATGATCAATATGGTAGATCTGGATCCAGAAGCCTGAAAATAAATTCTAGGGTTTCATGATGTGGTTTTTGAGTCCTTTTTCATTTTTGAGAGAAGACCCTACGGTCTAAATTCTCCCCTTTTGATGTTCTTCATCAATGTGGGTATTTTTTGTTTTAATTTTTTGATTTAATGTGAAATTTGGGCTATATCTATGACCTGAATTATTCAAGTTCAATTCTGCAATATTTTATAAAAATCATATTTTTCTAGATTTCTAGAATTTAACTTGAAGCCAGATTTTTGGAAGATTTCACTTTAAATTGATTTTATTTGATTTTATCTCAATTTTATTTTGATCATGAAACCCTAGGAATGGTATGATCATATTTGAACGTTCTGGATCAATCAGGCTATTCGTATGAAAAAACCATACAATTTTGTCTTTTTGGTGATTTTTCCTAATTTTTATAGCAAGCCTCTTTTCTTTGTAAAACATGAACAATACCTGGCAACCACCTTGTGTGGATGAATAGGGGTGCCTAACACCTTCCCCTGTTCATAACCTAATCCCCTTACCCATCTCTGGTTGTTTTTTTTTTAGAGGGTTATTTTTACCCTAAATTTGCCTTTTGTGCTTATTTGATATTTTGGTGTCCATTCACACCTAAATTTAATGGTAGCGACTCTTTGTTTTATTTAATCCTGTGTGATGATAGAAGAAGTCAATGGAAATTTGATTTTTTTCCCATGTCTCACAGGTATAAAGTAAAGAAAATCAGAAATCTGTTTAGTTGGAATTTTTGGGTATTCTTAGGTGCTGAAACTTCTCCAACACCTACACTATTTACACCTACACTTTTTACATTGAAAAACTAAACCTGGGAAATTTCTTAAAGGGTTATCTAGAGATAATAAATAGGAAGAAAATGAATAATGGGGTGCTGAAATCAACATATAAATGTGGGGGTTTACCTTATGATAAATGGTGGATACTTGATATGTGATAGAAAGGCTTTGGAACAATGGAATACTTAAGTAAGTTTATATAAGAGTTACAGGTTAGATTCAAATCTTATTTGGGAATTCTTTGAAGAAATGTTAGAGAAAAGTTACATTAGTTGAATTAATCTAAAAGTGGTAATTAAATGGAATGTATTTTAATGAAGTGGAAATGCTAAAGGAACACATTGCTGATTTTGTTAAATAAGAGTGAAATAGGTAAAGTATTTATAGGAGAGTTACTTTTTGGGCATAAAACTAGTTATACATGACTAAATTTAGTTTAGGAAGTTAATTCTGATTTTGATCATTTCTGAATTGCCGGTTTAACTGAGATTTGGCAGTTTTACAAACTTTTGACTAAAAAGGGGATTTCATGCAATATTTTGGAAAAAGTAATTTAAAAACAAATTATTTTGGATAAAGCTGATTATTTGGAATTCTTTATGTACTTGGAGGATAGTTTATTGTTTTCTGATGAGATGATGGTTATCTTACCCCCGTGTATCTCGGGATGATATTATGAGATTGGATTGAGTTTGGATTACCAATATTCAGTTTTGGCTTTAACTTGAGTCTAGATGGCATAGCTCGGTGTGGATCCACATTCATCAAGTTAAGAGCTAGGTAATGGAATAGATTGATCTTTGCTAGTTGTAAAACTTTGTTCGCGCACGCATTCCATCGTGTAGCTTGATGAGGCCTTCTCTGTATCTGGTTGGCTACGACTATCCCTCATTTTATCGTGTATCTTGGACTATGACTGGATTAGTTCTTGCCAACCCATTACTGTATCTGGATGGGTTCTCCCACAATAAGTCGATAATCGTGTAGCTCGGCTTCGCACATAAGCTGAGAGGTGGCATAGTGAGCAGAGTCTTTACACTAGTTAAAGGCAATTTATTCATGAGTCCATCGTGGACTTATTTCTGATGATTGCTATTATGGATTTTTGTTATACAATGATTTTCAGTATTTTCCTTTATCATAATATATGTTGTGCTTTGATTACTTAGATTACTCGTAAATGTTGGTTATCGTTACTGATGCATGATTTACGACTGAAGCATGTTTTTAGAACTGTTATAAACGTTTTGTTGCATGCATGTGCTACTTGTTGGGATATTCGTATCTCATTACGTTTTGTTTTGTTTTCAAATCCTGGTGAGGGCAATCTTGGTGGGGTTGATCCTGTTTCTAAGTTCTCTGAGTATAGGGGAGAGGATTACTTTGTAGAGTGGTTCTAGGGATTTCAGTTGTTTGTTGTTTACATTTGATATAGTGAGTAAACATTTGAATTGTAATTCTTTCATTTCATTGTGGATTGGTGATAGGGTTTATTAGCGAACTCTGATATTGTTGTTGATCATAATAAAATGCAATTTCATGCCTTCTTACACTCTGATATAGATCATGCGGTTTAATTATCTAACACCTCAGGTACAAGTTACGGTTCCGCTACGTAACCCAAATCCGGGGCGTTACATTCTATGTCCTACCGATCCCCTGTCTCTCCAGCAGCCCCTTAGCCCTCTAAGCACCCACTCACTCACCCAAACTCCTTTTCATTCCCAAAATACCCTTGGATTCCTTCTTTTCCGATTCTCCACTCATTTCTACCTACAAAAGAGCAAGAGAAGGTGATTTTTGAGAACCAAGGGAGGAGCTGAAGTGCTGTCCACATCAACAAGAGAACCATCGCACCCCAAAAAGGATAAGTAATAGCAAGGTGAGCTTTCCCTTTGCTTGGTGTTTAACATATATTAATATCAAAGTTTTTGGAGCAAGTGCTTTTCTAGTTATTTTGAAGACTGTTCTTTGATATATTCTCCTAACTTGTTTGTTCTCCTTGTGCATACAAATGAGACTCCCTTGGAGGAGAGTTCCTCTATACGAAGTAATGGGAGGAGGAGGGCCATGGTTAAATATAAAGTATTTCATGTAGACCATTTTGCTACACCTTTAGGTCCTTTCTTTTATTACTGACATGCTTTTCAATTAAGGGAGGGTTTGTCCTCTCGTTTGTTGCAATCCTTTGCACCCCTAAATTTTCCTTTCCCCCTTTCCTTTCCTGTGGAATATGATTCTTGCTATGTTTGTTAAGTAGATTTCGTTTATGAATATGATTCTTGCTATGTTTGTTAAGTAGATTTCGTTTATGAGCATGCATCTGTAGGAACACTATTCCACACACCGGTTAGGATGTTTTGCTCATTGTTTGTTTTGAATCAGTTTCCTGTTTAAAGGGGAAAGGAAGGTAAACGTCCCATGCATGCATATATGAAGTATTCAAAATCCATCTTGGGTTTATTTCATTCACTCAAAAAGTTAGCAAATGATATCATATTTTTTTTTCAGTCTTCATGAGTCAGTCTTTTAAGTGATTGAGAGATTCCTGATTTGGTTTGGGATGTGTTGTATTTCTTAAGTTCATCCTTCTTTTAGATCTTCGATTCACGGAGTTGCCTTCATGCATGTTTTCCTTGTTGGTTTTGTCCAATGCATGTGCTTGTCCATAAAGGTTGTGCAAAAACATGAGAATAGGTCATGTGATTTGAGAAAGGGAGAGAACCGAGTCTCTTTGGTTTTCCCTTGGGTTCTTTTGAGAACAAACGAGAAGAATCATGGTTGATGTCGAACAAGGGCATTTAAGTCCCTCGCTCCATGCTTTATTTGTTATATGAAGGCCGAGGTCGCTCTTGCTCTTGAAGCCTCAAGAAATGAAGCTTGATCAAGCCAAAAGTGACATCAAGACCATTGTGAATGCACTGAAAAACCACAGCAAAAGTCGACGGATATTGTAGACACCCCAAATTGCACTACAAAATGAGAAAATAATTGAAAATATTAATTGGGATTTTAAACAGGTCAAAAAAGTATAAAATCTAGCCAAACTGGTCATGCCCGTATTTTGTTTACGGTCTGGTCATGCCCGCAGTTGATATACGGGCTCGGCGTGCCCGTATTAATAATACGGGCAAGGCGCGCCCGTAATATATATACGGGCACGGGGGTTTTTGTGCGAATTTATCCTTTCTAGATTTTGGAGCCTTATCTGCACCCAAATATCTCTCTAAGAGATTCGAATTCTCTCATTTATCCCTTCGAAATCTCTTATTTATCTTATTTGGCAATGGATTGGCATTATCCTTATTTTTAACCCAATCTGGGGAGATCCTGGTATATCCTTCTGGACCAGCCATACCCCTGTGTTTGCCTATAAATAGAGGAACTCTCCTCAAGCAAAAGGCCATGAAAATTTGAAGTCCAAGGAGCTCCAAGAGAAGAGAGGAATCCCTGCTACTCTGCTTGCTCAATCCAGGTAAGTCCCTTTTCCCTTTTATTTTCTGTCTTTAATTCTAGAAGTAATAGGATCTTCTCCATTGTTGTAGAATAAGGCCTCCTTTTATCTTGTATTCCTAAACTTGTCTCTAAGTACCTCAAGAATCTCTCTAGCCGTAAAACGTGAAGAGAGAGCTAGGGGAAAGGGGAACAGGTGGATCCCTAGAATAGAACCTCATATCTGTTTTTCTCCTTTTTTTTAGAATAAAGCCTTGGATTGTGTTTGTATAACCAAACCTATCTCCAAGTACCTCAAGAATCCTCTCTAGCCATAAAACGTGAAGAAAGAGCTAGGGGAAAAGAGAACAGATGGATCCGTAGGGTAGACCCACATGTGCTCTAATCTGTGAGATGTGACTGCTTTGAATATCCTGCTAGTATTTTAATGATCTTGTGATTGAATCTGAATCAATCATATGAATCCATGATGTTTATAGTATGAAATCCTCTTTTTCTCCTAAAATTTGGATTTTCACCACTTTTGCACCTACAGCACTGTTTTCGTGATTTTTATGATTTTAGGCTAAGATCTTGGATTTATCATGATCAATATGATAGATCTGGATTCAAAAGCCTGAAAATAAATTCTAGGGTTTCATGATATGGTTTTTGAGTTGTTTTTCACTTTTGAGAGAAGACCCTACGGTCTGAGTTCTCCCCTTTTGATGTTCTTCATCAACGTGGGTATTTTTGATTTTGATTTTTTGATTTAATGTGAAATTTGGGCTATACCTATGTCCTGGACTGTTCAAGTTCAATTTTGAAATATTTTATAAAAATCATATTTTTTTAGATTTCTAGAATTTAACTTGAAGCCAGATTTTGAAGTTTTCACTTTAGATTGGTTTTATTTGATTTTATCTCAATTTTATTTTGATCATAAAACCCTAGGAATGGTATTATCATATTTGAAAGTTCTGTATCAATCAAGCTATTCGTATGAAAAAACCATACACTTCTGTCTTTTTTATGATTTTTCATGATTTTTGTAGCAAGCCCTTTTTCCTTTATTTTAACATGAACAATGCCTGGCACCTTGTGTGGATGAATAGGGGTGCCTAACACCTTCCCATGTTCATAACCTAATCCCCTTACCCATCTCTGGTTGTTTTTTTAATAGGGTTATTTTTACCCTAAATTTGCCTTTTGTGCTTATTTGATATTTTAGTGTCCATTCACACCTAAAAAGAATGGTAGTGACTCTATGTTTTTAACCAATCCTGTGTGATGATGAGGAAGTCATTGAATTGATTTTTTCCCATGTCTCACAGATATCCAAAAGAAGCAGACGAGCCTAACCAAGCAAAGATTTCGGCCAATTTTCGTAACCCGAGCCGAACCGCATACTCAGTGCGGTTCGGGCTCGACCGCATTTCATATGCGGTCAGGCCTGAACTGCATTTCAACCCAAACTACATTTTTCTATTTCTGTAATTAATTAAAAAATCTAATTTCATGGACCCGGTTGGACCTAATCCGACCCGTCTTAATATAAATTGAACCCAGTGGGTTTTTGGGTCAACCCAAGCCCAACTTGAGACCTTGGGCCCACCAAGGCTTTGTGGGCCCTCCAACGGGGCCTGCATCAAATCCGGCCCAAACAAAGCCCATTTTCAATGAATGACCCAAAGGTCACTTGATGAATTGCTCATGGGCCTCCCCAAGCCCATCGGGCTCTTAAAAACTTTTAGCCCACATAATTTGTATGCTCTAATTAACTCTCAAACCAAAACAACCAAATCCAATAAGGGTTACCCAATAACCCAGACTGGGCCATGGGCTCAAGCCCAACTTGGCATTCCCACGGGCCTTACAACGGGGCCCGTACCTGACCCACTTAACCAAAAAGGGAAATAAGAAGATAAAATCAAAAAGGGGACTCATACCTTTAGAGGACCCCACCAGACCAAACCAAATACATGCTGGATTAGGAAAGGGTGAGAATTGACTCAAAACCAGGGAGACCCGAAGGACCCGTCAGACCGACGGGGCGGGTCAAGGTATCTTTAGACTTCCCCAAACGTAACCAAAAACTTGCCTAGATCTCTAATAAGCCGCAGACCAGAAAAATTAGGCCCGGATAGGCACCCTTTGTGTCTGCCTGCACCTCTCAGGCAGTAGCGACTCCGATAGTCCCGAGGGACACATTCCTGCATGCGCCTCGCCCGTGCGATCGATTTTTTGGTGCGCACAGTGTTCTTTTTCTTTAAATCTACAGTCTTTTTCTTTGTGTCCAAACTTCTTGCAGTTTGCGCACTGGGGCTTCCCTTTGTGCCAGCAATCTTTCTCAAGATGATTAGTCTTCTTATAGTTACCACAAGGTGGAAAAGTACCTAATGAAGAAGTACTTTATTTTTCCTTTCCTTTGTTGCTGATATTCTTTTGTGAAGAATCTCCATTGGTGCAACCCTTCTTCGTCTTTTGATATCCAGATTTCTAATTTTTTATATTAACTTTCGACTAAAAAGCATTTTCCAGCGAATCTCCATTTCTTCTACTCAATCTCTGCTTTTGTGCTTGTAGAGAACCCATCAATTCTATTACTGTCAAAGTTGACAAGTCTCTTGATTCCTCTATAGCACCAACAATATGATCATACTTCTTTGTGAGACTAATTAAGAATTTCTGAACAACTCTTTGCTCAAAGATGTCTTCTCCATAAACCCTCATTTGATTCACAACCTCAATAACTCTAGTGCTATAATCCTTAACATTCTCAGAGTCCTTCATCTTGAGATCTCCATTTCTCTTCTCAAGTTCTGAAGTTTGATGGTCTTCAACTTTGAGTTTCCTTGAAATTCTTCCTGCAGAATATCCCACGCCTTCTTGGATGTTTCAGCTCTCATAAGCCTAGGAAAAATAGCATCGCTAACAGCTTGTTGAATTACGAAAAGAGCCTTGCCATCTTTCTGCTCTTGCTTCCTTTTTTCAGTTGCATCAATAGCATCATCTGAAGTTGTTGGTACTCCATTTTCTACCACATCCCATAGATCTTGGGATAGAAAAAATGTCTTCATTTTGATGCTCCAGTAATCATAGTTGTCTCCTCCGAAAACTAGAACTGCAGTTGATTGAACAACAGCCATTGTTGACCCTTTGCAAATCGACCTACTTTGATACCACTGATGGATGAATAAAGGATGAACAAAGGGAGCACTTCTCTCTTTCTCTCTGTATTGTATTGAAATAATTTGTTGTTTCTTACATACACAAGTACTTCCCTTGGTACATAACAAAGCATGACAAAAGAATTCCAAGCATCACTCCTAGGTAAACATCAATCCTAGGAACTCCAATAAAAGAGAGCAAAAGCAATAAATAGTAAACATCAATCCTAGGAACTCCAATAAAAGAGAGCAAAAGCAATAAATAGCCATTTCTGGAAACACAGCAACATTTATAAATCTGGAAGCATTGCAACTTTAATAGTATTTAATGTTTCTAGCAAATACTTCTCACCCCAGCCAGGTGGTTGCAGGCAGGCATCAGGTGGTTGCATCGTTGCAAGAAGCAGATGCTCCCAAGGCCACAGAGGGAAAGCTGTGCCTTGTGAGTGGAAGCTGTAACAGGGAAGATGTTGCAATGCCCCCAACACTCACCCACTGTACCCCGCAAAACTAACTGTAAATGGTGTACCAGAGACGTATTGGGAGCAGAATAAATGAATAATTTATGGCAAATGAACCATAAAAAGAAAACTTCGAACTCAATAGAAAGTTTGAACTTTACACACTCAATTAAGCCTCGTGAGGAAGATTTGGAAGTTCTTATACATGGACGAACTGAAGAAGGTTCTGAGGGTGAAAAGTGGAGATGAAACAAATTAAAACAAGAAGAATGGGGTGAAGCTGTAGATGAGGAAAGGTTCCTCGACATGCAAGCAAAAACTTGGCGCCAAGTTGTTCATGATGGGGGGAGACAGGATTCATCAGTTATCAAACCGAGCGTTTTCTTGATCCAGGGTAGAGGAGAAAGGGGGGACGGCAAGTCCAATGGAATGGAGCTGCAAAAGTGCACACGTTAGTAGGATCAATGGAGAAGATGATGCAAGATAGCCGAAATTGGGGTACGATAACATGTGGCAGCATGAGTTCCACTTTACAGTTTACAGAAGGCAAAAGAAGTAATGGCAACAGCCAATGAAATTTCAGGGGAGGCCTAGACGACAGATGTGGCCCATTTAGGCCCATCAAAAGGCCAAGGAAGCCTATATCCAAGTGCAAAATTCCAACGTAAAGCCCAAAATTCCAAGAAAGACTAAGCAGACCTAAACCAAAAAATCTGGCCCATCCAGGCCCATATCAAGGAGGACCTTAAAGCATGGGTGGCCTACATAGGACCATCCAGGCCCAAGCATACACGTTCCAACTTCCCAACTAGAGCTGTAAGTAGGGCGGGTTGGGCTGGGTTTTGATGAGTTCGGGCTCAACCCAATCTAAAATCAATTGGCCCAAACTCACCTTGGCCCGCCCTAAACCCAAACTGCTTGAACCCAAACCCAACCCTAAAATTATTTCTTGAGTTCGGGCTAGGTTCGGGTTGGCCCAAATTAATGGGATCTATTAAGGATCTAATGAAATATAATAGCAAAGGCAACAAGTCTATAATGTTTTTAGTATAGGAAAGCAAAAAATTGAGGCTTTAAATTATAACATTTCTAAAATTTATTGACCAAATTATAAGACAACACATTCAACATTATGAAAGAAATATTTACTGAAAATATGGTCCTTTGTAAATCTCAAGTCATTATCCATACAAAGGTCAACATTATCAACTTTCCTAAATCTTGAAAAGGTTCTAGGTTCGAAGCTTTATACTCAGTTTTATAGAATCTTATCTATTGGGGAATTGATTGGAAAAATAGAGAGGAAGGGCTTGGAGTTTAAAAGAACTTAGGAAGAAGATCGGGTTTGTGGTAAATCATTTAACCTTGGATTTATATAGTTTTGGCTTTTTGGGTTTTTCGGGCTACGAGGTGCAAACCCAAGCCCGACCCAAATTCAAGTTCGGGCCTAAAATCAAGCCCAACCCAAACCCAAACCCAAAATAAAACCTTATATCAGGCTATTATTCGGGTTGGGTTGGTCGGGCTTAGGGCGGGCCGGGCAAAAATTACAGCTCTATTCCCAACCCAAGCAGGCTTGAGAGCTAGTCACATGCATGCTTTATGAAAATTTTTAACTAAACGAGTCAACAAACCACTCTAACGCAAATCAAAAGGAAACCCTCCACTTGGCGGGATGTCCCTAAGTCACTTAACTGAGGTATTTGTGTGTGCGAATATAAAAGAATAAAAATACAAGAATATTATGGTAATATTGTTATAGTTTCCTAATATTATAATTATTATAAACATGTCAATATGTATACATATATTATATACATAAGTTATTAATAATATATATATCATATAATTATCAATTATTACTGCGTTCTTAAAATTTTATAATATTCTTATATTAGTTCTTAGAAAACGTATGCGAAATGGCATCGAAAGCAATATGGCTCACCTTGATTAAAACTTTTACGTTCGAAAAAAACTACTCTTCTGGTTTTTCAAAACTTTGCAATCGTTGTTCATGATGCGAGATTATTCACTTGAATCCTTGAAAATTATTAACTTTGAATTATGATTTTTGAATTTGAAGAGAAAAAGCAGACAAAGGATGGAAGTAAAGCATACAAAGAAAGATATTAAGTTGATAGAATTCATGATTCAATGATTTTCATGGACTTAAAACATAAATTACACATCCTGTTGGACTCAAGATAACTCAACTGTTTATTGAAGAGCATTGTTTATTTACCTGTAGGAGATCTATGGAACCATGCCTCTTAATTATATGATTCTTTGACGCTTTGCCTCTTCAGATTTTGTAATAGTTTATCAAAGAGTTTCCGTCCAAATCTTTTGTGAAAAACCTTCCCAAGAACTCCGACAATGTAAATGACCGGTAAAGTGCTGGCTTTTCCCGCGATACTAGCTCTGAGAATGGCCCATACAAATCCTCCCTCTTGCTAGGGTTGAAGAACAAGGCAATGGAAGTTCGTGGCTCATGGAAACGGTTGGCCAACACTCGATGCTCCACGCTCTTATACTCGTCGTTGGACATTATCTGACAACACAAAATTTCTTTTTGAACAAATAACAAACACTTCAAACGCATCCTTCCCGACGTTAAGTTGTTAAATAATTACCTGGAGAATGTCTCCCACATTGATGATGAGAGCTCCGGCAATCGGCTTAACATCCACCCAGCCCTCTCCATGCTTCACTTGCAACCCTCCGATTTGATCCTGCAGCAGTACCGTCAAAACTCCTGGATCAGTATGAGACGCGACCCCTACTGTCAGATCAGGTTCTGGACAATACGGATAGTACTGGCCCACTATGGCTCTCCCCTCCAAGCACGTCATCGCCTTCAATCTTCCTGTCTCCAACCCTAGACCTTCTAACATCATCTCCATCAGCAACTCTCCCAAACCTCTCACGTGCTGGTCCCACTCAAGAAGCTCATTCCGGCAGATCTCCGGTATCTTACCGGTGTCCAGAAGTCTCGGAGCAAAACTAACCTGGAGCGTGTCCCTCCAGCTCGCTGCCTTGGAGTGGAAGAGATCGAAGTTGGAAAAGAAAGAGACACCGCTTCCCATCTCCCGAACGTAGTGTCGAGACTTGACCTCCGTCGGTTGCTCGTGGAAGGCTTTCACGGCGGCGATCGTGCGGTCGAGGACCTCACAGGGAATTCCATGATTGATGATTTGGAAAAGGCCTAACGTACTAACGGCGTGCCGGATTTGATCAACGACGACGGATCGACGGCCGGAATCGGTGCCGGAGAGATCAATGACGGGGATGACATTGAAATTTGAATCCGGATGAATTGTGGTGGAGCGGGGACGGGATTCAGGAGGATGAACGAAGAAGCGGGGAATGGAGGTGATGCCGGAATCGACGAGGCCTTTGACTCCGATCTTTGATTCATCGAATTGCTTCAATTCCTTTACTCGATCGTAGTCTACGTCGGAGCACATCGTCGTCGCCATTATCGTCCCCTCTTCCGTTTGCTCTGTTGACTTGCTGGAAAAGGATGGAGAATTGGGGCTAAACAAGAGAGTTTATCGCCTGCAAAATTTTACTTCAGAGCTGCCGGAACATGTCTACTGTTTGATTGGTTAATTTTAAAATTCTTTTATATAAAATTACATAAAATAAACAGCCCGGGTAGATGCTGGAGCCACCCATACTTCATTGACACATTTTTTTATAGTTCGAAGACTTGCAAGAAAATGATGACAAGGGGATTTATACTTTATCGCCTGCACCATTTGACTTCAGAGCTTGATTTATACTTTATCGCCTGCACCATTTGACTTCAGAGCTTCTGTTCTGGAACATGTCTGTGAATGGTTGATTTTAAAATTATTTTAACAAAAACTTACATAATAGAATGAGAATTCTATATTCAATGATTATTACAGACATCTCAAGTAGCTAGCTGTGTGTGAAAGCATTTTTTATTACATACTGTTGTTGATGCTGAATTTTCCTCGTCATATTTTGTAACAGCCTAATAAGGATTTTCCACCCAAATCTTTTGTGAAGAACCTCTGCATAAAATCCGACAATGGGAACGATCGGTAAACGGCGGGCTTCTCCGGCGAGATCAGCTCCAGCAGCAGTCCATACAAGTCGTCTCTCTTGCCTGGGTTGAAGAAGATACCAACTGAAGTTCGTGGCTCATGTAAAGGATTGGCTAAAACTCGATGTTTCAAGCTCTTGTACTCGTCGTTTGACATTATCTGAAATACAGCATCAATAAACGCATAAGAAAACATATATACAGTTCACGTTTTCTACGAAAAATTGAAAAGCTTAATAACCGAAAGGGTAGCTATCAAATATTTCTGCATGAGCTTCATCACAAAACATGATAACATAAAGGGTCTATTACTAAAGTTAAATTTTCAAATTAAAAGACCCTTTATTTTGAATGAACCAATTGAAAATTGCGTTGATCATTGAGTAGGCCAGCTTGAACAGGCTATGATTGAGGTTGAGCTATATATCGGCCATATATAAGCATGCTTGAGAGCTAGTCACATGCTTACAAACATGAGAGTATTAGGAATATAATTAAATATATATAAGGCATATAAGGCTGCATTTGACATTGCTTTTTGCTTTTGCTTTTGCTTTTGCTTTTGCTTTTGCTTTTTTTTTTTTTTTTTTTTTTTTTGCTTATTTAAGCAAAATCAAGCCATTTGAAGCAATAAACATGTTTGGTTCATGTTTGCTTTTGCTTCTCATGACGAAGTAAAAGCAATCTAATTGCTTTTCTTGAGAAGCAAAATTTTTTTGCTTCTCATTTTTTATTTTTTTCTTGTTTTGTCTATTGTTTCTAATCTAATACCAACAACCTACTCACACCACCATTGCCCCTTACTACCATTACCAACGACCATTATAAAACCACTAGCCACCACCACCATCCACCCTTACTTCCCACCATCAGCAGCACTACTAACACCACCGATCTACTCAACATTACACCTCATCCACCATAATTGGTACCACTTATCACCCACCACCACCACCTACCACCGCGTGCCCACCACCCTCGCAACTACAACCACCAACAACACTCACTACTGCCCCCACAGCCCCATCATGACTATAATCACATACCTTCCACCCCCTACCACCATCACCACTGCCACCCACTAGCAGTGTTTGACGTTTTAGCTGCACCTTGCGAGGTGCCATCGAAATTTGTGTGTGTGTGTGTCGAGGGGGGACTTTGGTTGTGGGGGAAACATAGCTTCCCCGGTCCTCAAAATTTTCATCATTTTTTTTAATTTCTTCCCTCTTTCTTACTCCAAATCAAGTTCCATCATGGATTGAAGCTGAAAACATTGATCTCCACCAACATTTGAGTGCTTTGGAGCTTTGAAGGTTTTGAAACAAAGGTAAATGACACTTTTCCCCTATTTAGTGTTGTAATCAGCTTAAAATGTTAGGATTTTTGGATATGATCTATAACAACATCCGATCTATCAATGGGTGTTGTTATTTTTTTGTCCAAAAATTATAATTTTTAAAATTATTTTGCACGAAAATTCATTTAAAATTAGAAAAAAATAAAATTCATATTATATGCCCAAGAATCATGTAATAATTACTATAATACTAGAATACCAATCTAATCAAAATATCTTAGGACTTAAATTAAATTTGGGTATTTAAAAAATAAGTTATTTATTTAACTCAAAAATTAAAAAAATGTTAAAAAATTATTAAAATATGTAAAAAAATTAGTAAAATTCATGGATTAATTATATATGAAGTGCGAACACCCAATCTGTAGATGGGTGTCCACACTTTTATTTTTATAAAAAAATGAATAATTAATTGTTTATTTAATACAAAAAATAAATTAAAAACAATGTTTAATTTTTTTAGTATGTATTATCTAGACAATATTCTTATTACTTTCTCACAAATAATGTACCACTCGTTGATTATTTTGATAGTTAATGTATATTAGTGGTGACTTTAAGTGATTTTTTTTTATTGTTTGCAAATTGCAATTGACAGGTTACCTAGTGTAGAGACTACCAACTAGCGGGTGATGGCATCTAGATCTGGTAGTGCAGGCGGTGGTGGTGGTAATGATGCCAAGGCGAGAGGGCGTAGAATGGATATTGGATGGAATCACTATACACGGTATGAGGGGGACAAAAATAAGACAGTATGTAATTACTGTCATCATATATTCAAAGGAAGATGTATCGAGATTGAAGATGCACCTGGCACATGGCTATAAAATGTTGCAAATTGTCCTAAAGTGCCACCTGAAGTAAAGAAGCAGATACGTGAGCACCTAGAGGGCAGTGCAAAATGCAAGAAAAAAAAGCATGTGCAACAAGAGAAGGTGAGACAGAGACTAGTAGAGCCTCCACGGGTACCCTAAAATGATGATGAGCAGGACATTGTCTGTCTACTTTGATGATAGGGTCACAAAGACTGAGAAGGCAGAGTACAAAGCACAGGTCCATGCATCCCTGCAGTCAGAGTTTGATAGGAGAGAAAGGTAGAGATTCAAGCTTGAGAGAGGCGATCCTTCCGGGGCTGGTATTGAGCACACAGCTGCATATTCGAGATTGGCTTTTATGAAGCGTTCTCATTCCATGAGGATGTCTGATTATCCTGTGGATCCCACCACACATAGGTCATCAGATGCGAAGTAGAAAAGGCTTAAAGATGTTTGGAGTGGAGGGGGTTATACGCACGTGGGTCCGCACGGGCGAGGTGCATGCGGGATGCGTGCCTCGGGGATTTCAAAGTCGCCACTGCCTGAGAGGTGCAGGCAGACACCATGGTGCCTAACCAGGTCTAATTTTGCTGGTTTGCAGTTTTTTAGAGATTCGGGTAAGTTCTCAGTTACGTCCGGGGAAGTCCGAAGACACCCCGGCCCGCCTCGTCGGTCTAACGGGTCCCTCAGGTCTCCCTGGTTCGAGTCAACTCAGTCTTACCCTATTTTTCCTAGTCCAACATATATCTTTATTGGATCTGAGTGGGGCCCACTGAAGGTGTAGGTCCCCTGTGTTTTGATTGATTTTATCTTTTTATCCTTTTGGTTAAGTGGGTCGGGTATGAGCCCCATTGGAAGGCCCATTAGAATGCCAAATTGGCCTTCAGTCAAGCCCTAGGCCCATTAGGTTGATTGGGTAACCCCATTTTTGGATTAGGTTATCTGATATTTTGGTTAATTAATTAAATTTACAAAATTAAATAGGTTGTAATTTTTAAGGCCCATTGGGCTTGGACTTAGCCAATGGGCAATTAATCAAGTGGCCTAGGGTCCATTATCGAATGGACCCTGGAATGGGCCGGACTGGGTGTGGACCCATTGGAAGGCCCACAATGCCTTGACTGGGTCTAGATGGACCCAGGTCTCCAAAAATGGGTTTGAACTAACCCACAGACCCAGATGGTTCAAACTAAATAAAATTGGGTCAAACCGGGCGGATCCGGGTCTAATAAAATGGGTTTTTAGGATTAAATGGGTCTGACAACATATCTTGTGCGGATTAGTCCCAACCACATATGTAATGCGGTTGGGTCTGATCCCCATTGAATATGCGGATCCGACCCAAATTCCAACAATGCCGAAAATTCCAATTGGGGTCTAATTGCCCCTCCTCCAGTGGTCTTCGCGACCTGCTATGAGTTCCATGCTGAACTCACAGTGGCATTAATGCTCACTTTTAGCTCAAACTACTCACTTCCTTGGTGCTTCTCAAACTGGAAATAAACTTGGTTTCATACAGCCAATAGGTCCTTAATACAGGGACCCTAGGAGTCCTTGGTGGGTTAAAAAACAATGATCTTTCTCCTTCCCTCCCGTAGCAATGAGAGAGGGCTCCAAAGACCAAGGCCAAAGTCTAGCCGACCAATCCACTCACATGTCCAACCAAGCAGTTTATGGAAAAACATCCAAACTGATACTTGGGTATTTATTATTAATGTTGGTTTCTGGCAAATAATTCTCACCCCACGGTGGTTGCAGGCAAGCATCAGATGGTTGCATCGTTGCAGGAATCAAATGCTCCCAAGGCCACACAGGGAAATGTAACTGTCGTGCCTTGTGAGTGGAAGCTGTAACAGGGAAGATGTTGCAATTCCCCCAACGCCCACCCACTGTACCCTATGAATAATTTGTGGTAAATGAGACATAAAAAGAAAACTTCGAACACAATAGAAAGTTTAAACTTTACACACTCAATTAAGCGTCGTGGGGAAGATTGGGAAGTTCTTATATATGGACGAACTGAAGAAGGTTCTGGGGGTGAAAAGTGGAGACGAAACAAATTAAAACAAGAAGAATGGGGCGAAGCTGTAGATGAGGAAAGGTTCCTCGACATGCAAGCAAAAACTTGGCGCCAAGTTGTTCATGATGAGGGGAGACAGGATTCATCGGTTATCAGACCGAGCGTTTTCTTGATCCGGGGTAGCAGAGGAAGGGGGGACGGCAAGTCCCATGGAATAGAGTTGCAAAAGTGGCACACGTTAGTAGGATCAATGGAGAAGATGATGCAAGATAGCCGAAATTGGGGTACGATAACATGTGGCAGCATGAGTTCCACTTTACAGTTTACAAAAGGCAAAAGAAGTAATGGCAACAGCCAATTAAATTTCAGGGGAGGCCTAGACGACAGATGTGGCCCATATAGGCCCATCAAAAGGCCGCAGAAGCCTATATCCAAGTGTAAAATTCCAACCTAAAGCCAAAAATTCCAAGAAAGACCAAGCAGACCTAAACAAAAAAATCTAGCCCATCCAGCCCCGTATCAAGGAGGATGTTAAAGCATGGGTGGCCTACATAGGACCATCCAGGCCCAAGCATACATGTTCCAACTCAACCCAAGCAGGCTTGAGAGCTAGTCAGATGCATGCTTTATGAAAATTTTTAAGTAAACGAGTCAACAAACCACTCCAACGCAAATGAAAAGGAACCCTCCACTTGGCGGGATGTCCCCAGGTCACACAACAGAGTTATTTGTGTGTGCGTATATATAAAAGAATAAAAATACAATAATATTATGGTAATATTGTCATAGTTTCCTAATATTATATACATAAGTTATTAACAATATATATATATATATATATATATATATATATATATATATATATATCTTATAATTATCAATTATTATTGCGTTCTTAAGAATTTATAATATTCTTATATTAGTTCTTAAAAAACGTATATAGGCGAAATGGCATCGAAAGTGATGGCACACCTTGATTAAAACTTTTACGTTCGAAAAGAACTACTCTTCTGGTTTTTCAAAACTTTGCAATCGTTATTCATGATCCGAGATTACTCACTTGAATCCTTGAAATTTATTAACTTTGAAGTATGATTTTTGAAGAGAAAAAGCAGAGAGAGAATGGAAGGAAAGCATACAAAGAAAGATATTAAGTTGAGAGAATTCATGATTCAATGATTTTCATGAACTTAAAACATAAATTACGCATCCTCCTGGACAGAATATAACTCAATAATTTATTTAAGAGCATTGTTTATTTACATGCAGGATAGATGGAACCATGCCTCTTAATTATATGATTCTTTGACGCTTTGCCTCTTCAGATTTTGTAATAGTTTATCAAGGAGTTTCCGTCCAAATCTTTTGTGAAAACCCTTTCCAAGAACTCCGACAATATAAATGACCGGTAAAGTGCTGGCTTTTCCGGTGATACTAGCTCCGGGAATGGCCCATACAAATCCTCCCTCTTGCCGGGGCGGAAGAAGAAGGCAATAGAGGTTCGTGGCTCATGGAAACGGTTGGCCAACACTCGATGCTCCACGCTCTTATACTCGTCGTTGGACATTATCTAACAACACAAAATTTCTTTCTGAACAAATAACAAACACTTCAAACGCATACTTTTAGTCGTCAAGCAGTAGTTACCTAAAGAATGTCTCCGACGTTGATGACAAGAGCTCTGGCGATTGGCTTAACGTCCACCCATTCCTCTCCGTGCTTCACTTGCAACCCTCCGATTTGATCCTGCAGCAACACTGTCAACACTCCTGGATTAGTATGAGATGCGATCCCTATCGTCAGATCAAGCTCTGGACAGTATGGATAGTACTGACCCACTATCGCTCTCCCCTCCAAGCACGTCATCACCTTCAATCTTCCTGTCTCCAACCCTAGACCTTCTAACATCATCTCCATCAGCAAATCTCCCAAACCTCTCATGTGCTGGTCCCACTCAAGAAGCTCGTTACGGCAGATCTTCGGTATCTTACCTGTTTCCAGAGGTCTCGGAGCAAACCTAACCAGGAGCGTGTCCCTCCAGCTCACTGCCTTGGAGTGGAAGAGATCGAAGTTGGAGATGAAAGAGACGCCGCTTCCCATCTCCCGAACGTAGTGTCGGGACTTGACCTCTGTCGGTTGCTCGTGGAAGGCTTTCACGGCGGTGATCGTGCGGTCGAGGACCTCGCAGGGAATTCTGTGATTGATGATTTAGAAAAGGCCTAATGTACTGACAGCTTGCCGGATTTGGTCAGCAAAGACGGATCGACGGCCGGAATCGGTGCCGGAGAGATCAATGACGGGGATAACATTGAAATTTGCATCCTGATGAATTGTGGCGGAGCGGGACGGGATTTGGGAGGATGAACGAAGAAGTGAGGGATGGAGGTGATGCCGGAATCGACGAGGCCTTTGACTCCGATCTTTGATTCGTCGAATTGCTTCACTTCCTTTACTTGATCGTAGTCTACATCGGAGCACATCGTGGTCGCCATTATCGTCCACTCTTCCGTTTGCTCTGTTGACTTGCAGGAAAAGGATGGGGAATTGGGGCTCAACAGGGGAATTTATGGCCTGCAAAATTTTAAAATTCTTTTATATGAAATTACATAAAATAAACAACCTGGGTGTATTCTGTAGCCGCCCATACTTCATTGACACAATTTTTATAGTTTGAAGACTTGCAAGAAAATGATGACAAGGGAGTTTATACTTTCTCGCCCTGCACTGTTTGATTGCAGAGCTTCTAGAACATGTCTGTCGTCGAAAACTACTGCTGTTAGTGCAGCTTTATTGAGTTGGTGACACATGGAGAATCTAATGGTTCAAGAACTTTGCTTGAGAAAATATGAAAGAAAAATTTTTGAGATTAAAAAAAGCTAAGTGTGAGATGCACCATGTGGCATCATCTCACTTAGGCTGCATGGACAGCAGCAATAAAAGGTAGCAGACAATATCTTCCCGTGAATGGTTGATTTTAAAATTATTTTAACAAAAACTTACATAAAATAAAAAGCCCGAGTATATTCTAGAGTAGGGGTGCTGTGACATAATTCAATTATCTTATGGATTAAACCACAGAATTATTAGAATTGGTATGTCGGACGACAAGTAAATTCGGATCTTAATTAAAATTTAAGACAATAAATCCGAATTCACTCATCTATGAACACTACTAATCATCTGATACCAACAGATAATCCATACTCATCAAATATAATCGGTTTATTTTGTGGTTGCTCTATTGACTTGTTTCATCTCTTGGAATGATGTATCTATTTCGGATGAATGGGGCTTGTCTTAGTGGGCATATGATACTACGGTTCGGAAATAACCTGTTTCAATAGTGGAATATCTTTTAAGTGATTGTGCCTCTTTTATGTATTGCTGTTTTTACTGTTTGTGTTTAACTTTTCGTTGATTCCATTGCATTTTTTTCCCTTTTTTTGTTGATGCTTGAACAATTTAAATTCCACCTTTACCAATTTGTGGCCCATGTAAGTCATAAAATTTAAATCTAATTCAACTTTTATTCCATTATCTATGTTAACTCTCTGGTCATGCACCCTAACTGATGTTATGCAGCTAATTGATCATTGGTGAAATTTTATATGCAAAGTTGGACCAGTTATTTTGAACTACAAATTCATTTTTTATGTGGTTATCAAGCTTTCAAGTGTTTTTCTTTCTATACAAAACATGATAAATATCAAGCTTTTAAGTGTTTTTTCTGAGCGTAATTTGGAATTCACAAGCATTTGCGTATAGTCTGCATTTGCACCTTCTTAATCGGTGGTACTATTGTTTTAGTTGGTGCTTGCTAAGAAAAACCTTTATTAATTTTAAGTTTTTAAAAAACCAATAACAACAAAAGTAAAGAAGTCATTGTTACACATTTGGAATAGAAGAAAGACAAAGATGTATTCACATATCAAGTATGGATCAACAAAATTTAGGAAAAATTTAAAATCAGCAAAATCACTTCAATAAAAAATAAATTTACTAACCTGCTTCAAATCATTTACTTTTTTGAGTTTTAATGTCCATTTTATCATTTATTTATGTGAATTATGTTTTTCCTTATTATTTGCAACGAATTACTCATTATATGTAATGTCATCACCAAACTTACAATAATCAAATTATATATAACTTTTACCTATCCAGTGCATCGCTTGGGGTATTTGCTAGTATTACATAAAATAAAGAGCCCGAGTATATTCTAGAGCGACCCATGAAGAGGAAATATGTAATAGTATGAGAATTCTATATTCAATAGTTATTACAAACATCTCAACTAGCTAGCTGTGTGTGAAAGCAACTTTGATGAATATATTACGTACTGTGGTTGATGCTTAATTTTCCTTGTCATATTTTGTAATAGCCTAATAAGGATTTCCCACCCAAATCTTTGGTGAAAAACCTCTGCATAAAATCCGACAATAGGAAAGATCGGTAAACGGCCGGCTTCTCCGGCGAGATCAGCTCGGGCAGTGGTCCATACAACTCGTCTCTCTTGCCTGGATTGAAGAAGATACCAACTGAGGTTCGTGGCTCACGTAAAGGATTGGCTAAAACTCGATGTTGCACGCTCTTGTACTCGTCGTTTGAGATTATCTGAAATACAGCGTCAATAAACGCATCAGAAAACATATATAGTTCACGTTTCTAAGAAAATTTGAAAAGCTTAATAACCAAAAGGGTAGCTGTCAAATAGTTCTGCATGAACTTCATCACAAGCCATGATAAAATAAAGGATCTATTACTAAAGTTAATTTTCAAATTAATTGACCCTTTATTTTGAATTACCCAATTGAAAATTGGGTTGATCATTTGAGTAGGACAGCTTGGGCAGGCCCGACAACCCAATTCCCAGTGCCACGACCCAACTCTCAAGCCCACCGAACACAACCGTATGTTTTTATGGGCTGGGTCGCCCTAGTTGATTCAGTACTATATTGGATGGCAATTGGGCGGGTTTCGTAAACCCAAATCCGCGCCTATAGGAGTTTTGCGAATACCCAACCAACCCTAATCCGCACCTATGGGGTTGGTAACATGGCGGATTAACCTGTTGGAGTATAAAATGCAAAAGAAATATATTCTAAAATTAGATTATATACATTTTGTATATGAAAATAATAATATTTAAAACATATAAAAAAATATTTTATATTTTTCATGCGAAAGAATATTTTTCATAGTGAAAAATATAAAAAACGAGGGCCGTGGGATGCTCCACGTGGAAGCATCCCACTCCCGCAGCAGCGTTTGCCGCTCATGGAACTGACATACCTGGAGAATGTCTCCGGCGTTGATACAGAGAGCTCCAGGGATTGCTTTGACGTCTACCCAATCCTCTCCACACTTCACCTGCAACCCAGGCTGATCCTGCAGCACCACCGTCATAACTCCTGGATCAGCATGAGACGTGATTCCCACCGTCAGATCAGGCTCCGGACAATACGGATAGTAATGGCCCACCATCACCCTCGATTCCAAACACGTCAACCCCTTCAACCGCCCCGATTCCAACCCCAATCCTTCCGACATCAGCTCCGTCAACAACCCCAAGAACTTCATCACCTCCCGGTCCCACTCAACCACCTCCCTCCGGCAGATTTCTGGCAACTCCTCGGGTTCCAGAGGTGGCGGAGCCAACCCCACCTGAAGCGTGTCCCTCCAGCTCGCCGCCTTGGAGTTGAAGAGATCGATGTTGGAGAAGTAAGTCACGCGTCGTCGCTCCCTTGAGTAGTACTGTGACTTGATCTCCGACGGCTGCTCGTGGAAGGCTCTAATGGCGGAGGTCGTGCGGTTTAGAACGTCGCAGGGGATGCCGTGGTTGATGACTTGAAAGAGGCCTGGATTACGAAAAGCGCGACGGATCTCATCAACGATGAGTGGTCGACGGTCGGAAGTGGCGCCGGAGAGATCAACAACGGGGACGAGATTTTCGTCGGAGTTGGTGGCGGTGCGGGGATGGGATTCAGGAGGATGAACGAAGAAGCGAGGGATGGAGGTGATGCCGGAATCGACGAGGCCTTTCACTCCCATCTTTGACTCGTCGAATTGCTTCACTTCCTTTACTCGATCGTATTCTGCATCGCAGGTAGTCATCGTTCGTCCCTCTCTCGCTCCCCCTCTCTTTCTCTCGACTCTGCCGATTCGGCCGGAAAGCTTTTGACGTCTATGTAATAAGAGATTGTATCCAGTGGGTTCTGCTGACGTTGTACCGAGTAATGGACGATGGTAATGATTTAGAAACGAAACGAAACTCATTGTCTGAGATCGCAGAGCTTAACCGTTGAGACTTGAGAACCATACATTATTGGAATTCTCTGGGAATAAAGAGAGAAAACCAAAAACCGGACGAAAGTTTCGTGTACGCAAAGAAGAATCCTCGTGGCCCCCCAAGACGGCGGCAGTCGTTTTCCTCTACGAGAAAAACCTCTTTCGATTCCTCTTGGGAGCGCTTGGGACGACACGCGTCCCAGGCGGTCCCACTCCTCATCAGCCTTTTCAGTCCGGTTTTTGAGCCAGCCAAAGCCAACGCCGATCGGAGCCGTTTAAACACTCAAGGGTATGCTTTCATGTTAAACACTTCTAAGTAGGGACGACACGTGCCTGCTTTCATGTTTCAGCTTAATTGGAACTTCTTATCTACACATACCTTTTCTATTTTTTTGGTCTTTCTCTTCCATCTAAAATGAATCAGTCCTTTTATTATAGGGATAGACTCTGCCAAGAAACTTCTCAGTTGCATCAAACTGGGCTCTTGCCATGGTTGATGACACTTATGGTAAAACTTCAGAGATTTCAATCACAAACTAATTAGCACACACAGGGAGAAACCATATAACATAACATTGCATCATTTAAAACTAAAGATGACATCTCGCAGCAAGCAAAATAGTCTTATAGCAGATACTATACTGATATCATTTACTCGGATTGCAGGGCTGTAATAAAGGTTTGGGCTCGATTGGTAATCATGTCTAGTCTACCATAATGAGTTAGATGGGTTAGCTTGTGGATTTCTCAAGTAATTAAGTCGCATGTTATTATCATTAAATTGTAGCAAACTCATTGAAAATTAATAATAGTGAGTTAACATCTACCACCCAGTCGTTTTCCTCTACGAAGAAAACCTCTTTCGATTCCTCTTGGGAGTGCTTGGGGTTGTGAGGACTTGTAACAGGGGTTGTGAGGACTTGTAACAGAGGTTGTGAAGACTTGTAACAGGGCTTGACAGGACTTGTAACTGGGGTTGTGAGGATTTGTAACAGGGCTTGACAGGACTTGTAACTGGGGTTGTGAGGACTTGTAACCGGGGTTGTGAGGACTTGTAACAGGGCTTGTGAGGACTTGTAACAGGGCTTGACAGGACTTGTAACTAGGGTTGTGAGGACTTGTAACCGGGGTTGTGAGGACTTGTAACAGGGCTTGACAAGACTTGTAACAGGGCTTATGAGGACTTGTAACAGGGCTTGACAGGACTTGTAACTGGGGTTGAGAGGACTTGTAACAGGACCTGCTACAAGTCCTCACAAGCCCTGTTACAAGTCCTCACAAGCCCTGTTACAAGTCCTCACAACCCCTGTTACAAGTCCTGTCAACCCCTGTTACAAGTCCTCTCACTGGGGTTGTGAGGACTTGTAACAGGGCTTGTGAGGACTTGTAACTGGGGTTGAGAGGACTTGTAAAAGGGCTTGACAGGACTTGTAACTGGGGTTGTGAGGACTTGTAACAGGGCTTGAGAGGACTTGTAACTGGGCTTGACAGGACTTGTAAGAGGGGTTGTGAGGACTTGTAAAAGGGATTGTGAGGACTTGTAACAGGACTTGTAAGAGGGGTTGTGAGGACTTGTAAAAGGGGTTGTGACGACTTGTAACAGGGGTTGTGAGGACTTGTAACCGGGCTTGTGAGGACTTGTAACAGGGCTTGACAGGACTTGTAAGAGGGGTTGTGAGGACTTGTAAAAGGGGTTGTGAGGACTTGTAACAGGGCTTGACAGGACTTGTAACCGGGGTTGTGAGGACTTGTAACAGGGGTTTTGAGGACTTGTAACAGGGCTGAGAGGACTTGTAATTGGGCTTGTGAGGACTTGTAACTAGGGTTGAGAGGACTTGTAACAGTGCTTGAGAGGACTTGTAACAGGGGTTGAGAGGACTTGTAACTGGACTTGTAATTGGGCTTGTGAGAACTTGTAACTGGGCTTGAGAGGACTTATATTAAACTTTTTTAAATATAACATATTGGAGGCACCCTGAACTCGCCCCACTAATGATCCTTTGGAGTTTAGGACCGGGTTTGGAATAGCCTAAATAATTATTCAGCTTTTTAAATAGATTTTAAAAATATCAGTAATTTTTAGTTACTTAAAAACTCTTCACTTTTTTCTTAATTATTTTAATAGAGTATCACATAAAACTAAGAGCCTTTGAAGTTTTGAAGGCGGCTCCAATCGTTGTTTTGTAATTAATCAAAAGGTATCCAATTGATTGAAATTCATGGATGCATGATCAACACATGATTAAAGCCCGATTCAACGTTTCGTACATTCATTCTATTTTGAAGGACAATTTTTAAAGTTTGAAAAGTGTTACAGTGATTTCGATTAATTGTAAATTATGCGATTAATCAAGCTATAGTGATTTCAGACTGAAATGCAATTGCACAAGAAAACTTGCACGTTTTTTTATATTTAGCTTTTTCAAAGCATGTTTTTGTAAATACTTGGAAAAATACGATCCTTTCAATAATTTTCCCAAAATTTAATCATGTAGTACTAAGAAGGGCATCAACCCAGAGTGTCTTACTCAGCAACTAAGATCGAACAGCCAACGACTAAATCAATAAAAAACAAAACCTAAGACAACAAAACAATTATGCAAATGATAGATTGTGCAGTTTCTATCTACAATGTTATTTGAAGCATGTACAAGAAGGTGTTCCCTTAGGGTTCATCCTTTTTTTTAGGTTATATTTTTTGAGTGGTTTGATTTTTGGTGATACTTTTTGAAGACAATCCAGATTTAAACCTAATTCTCTGAAATTGAACATTAGTAATGCTTGTTTAAAATAATTGAGAATTAGTGTTAGTTTACTATTGACAATAGATTTCTTACAAAACTGCCCTTAAAAGACTTCTTAACCTAGAGTTAAAGGACTTTGACGAAATTTGATTTGTAAGTCCTTTGAGAATATTTTCGGAAGGAAACGGTTGGAAATAGTATAATGACGCTTATTATTAATTATTTTAAAAAGGCATCACCAATTTCTAATTATTGACTGAATCTAGATTATTTTTAAAAGTACATCAAAAAGCCACAATGTCGCTACTTTATTTAAGGGCAAACGAAGCCACAACGTTTCCGGAGCCGGCTAAAAACCGGGCCGAACGAAAGGCTGAAGAGGAGTGGGACCCTGCGGGACGCGTGTCGTCCGCAGGCGCTCCCAAGAGGAATCCACAGAGGAATTCCTCATAGAGGAAATCGGTCCAGACGGCGGTAGGTTGTTTCTTTCAAAAACAAGAAACATGAAAATGGCCCCACCACGTGCAAAACCGGCGTGCCTCTGAGGATCCTCTGTAAAGCGCTTCACAGAGGATCCTCTGTGAAGCGGGGAGGTACCCCCATTTATGCGGGTACCTCAGGCAATTTATGGGGTACCTCAAGTACCCCATTGTTTGCTGTGAAATAGGAAGGTAACCTCGATTTATGGGGTACCTCAGGCAAACAATGGGGTACCCCATTGTTTATTTGAAGCATGAAGGTACCCTCGGTTTACAAGGGTACCCTCATAAACCGAGGGTACCTTCCTGCTTTACTAAACAATGGGATAACCCTTGTTTGCCTGGGGTACCCCATTGTTTCTCTTGTTTGTCTGAGGTACACCCATAAATTGGGGGTACCTTCCCGCTTCACAGAGGATCCTGGGCGCTAATTATGATTGCAAGGGCACAATTCCTAATTTCCTGTATAGATAGAAGATTATTGGGAAACACCCTCTGCGTCCACGATTCACGGGAGTAAGTAAAAAGTTACTTATAATAAGGCACTGTTTGGAGTTGGTCTCAAGGTCTAAGAAAGTGCTTTGATCCTCGTATTTAATAGAGCTTTTAACACAAGCTTGAGTGATTAGAAACTCCGTTAAAATGTGTTTTAAACATTGCTGCGAACATCTATGGCTTTTGAAGAAGCAAATTAACGATTCTAAAATTTGTATTTGCATGAAGTAAGGTCAATTAAAATATTTAAGATATTCAAAAAACTTTGCATTTCAATTATCATGTTATAATACTCTTATAAGATGAAAAGAATTTTTGAGCAATTGAGAACTTAAATAGCTAATTAATAGAGTTTTACATAATCACCCTGAATATTGTATAAAAGTCAACATTATTTGTTTGTTGTATAAAGGAATTTTTTGTATGTTGACAACTCTTTGATCACTTAAAAAATCTTTTTATTTCAAATAATTCATTGATTTTTTTTATATATCATTTTCTTTTCCTATATTATCCTTGGAAATTACCCTAAATTACTACCCAATTACGTACATGTGGGTACCATTATAAGGCCAATTTTGACATTCTAAAGTATATTATTAGGTTGATGTTAAATCATGGTACCATAAAAATTGCATCAAAATCGTCACATAATCAAGAAATGAACAAAACCCTTTGATCCAATCGTTGAAACAATGCAGCGATGAATTGAAACACCCAAAAAGAAAATCTCATGATGATAACTATCCAATAACATACATGTGAGTACTTTTTTTTAATGGCCTATTTTGACCATCTTCTGTTCTTAAGATGCCCAAACAAAGAGTTTTTCTTACTTTTACCGAAAAAATTAAAAATAAAAAAAGTTCTCCGATGCATTTGCTTTAGCACATGGATCTGGAAAATCTATTGTGTATTCTGTAACATGCATTCTTTTTAGAAAGACAAGCATGCCACTAGCACAAGGGCTAAATTTATTTTGCATAGTAGTGTTTCAATGGTGTCCACCACCAGAATGAAGTATGAATAAACCTTTTTGTGGCTCCCATGGGGTTTATTGAATGTCCTTTAAAAAAAATTTTATAGTACTTCATAGTTTTTCAAGTTGGATTTAATTGCTATTGAGGAAAACTATTAATGTCTTAGAGGCCGTTTGGTAACGTTTTTTTTAAAAACAGTTTGAAAACTGAAAACGTTTCAAACTGTTTTTGGGTTTTTGAAAACAAATGACAAGAAACCTGTTTGGTAACAATTGATGAAAAACGATTAAAGTTTTTAAAATCAACAAAAATGCGTTTGTTAAGTCATAATTTAAAACCTAATTTTTACCATTCCTTGAAATAAAACTGATTGAGGCATTTTTACAAACATACAACATGCAATATTTTATTAGCAAATTCACGAGATTATTAGTTCCAGTTCTATAAAGTAGACAAATAAACAACCTTAGCAAGTTCCAGAGAAGACAGCTGCCTTTATCTTTTCGGTCTACTGCGCTCACCAAAAGCATCGGTATGATCAAGTCACTAGAACATCAATCTAAAATCGTTGATCAGAAAGAGACGAAAAAACCAGGGGAAGAATCTAGCACTCTTACCGAGCCAGGAGTGAAGGAATCAATGAAGCTGGAACCGTGGAACTTCGACATCCGCATTTGCATGAACGGATCACAGGCAAGTAGAGATTCTTCACGAGAACGGCATCTGATCCTTCAGGAACCTTCAGCTTGATCTTTGCATAGTTAAGAACCATGTCACTCTCTTTGGGAAAGCCAATAACGTAATCTCTCAGAAGGACTTTCTTGTTGGGCACTTCTTGTCCAGTCGCCATTGTTCACAGTAAATTGGAACTCTGTCTCACACTCCCTCAGAAAGACAAGAGAATTTGGTTTCGTGATGATAAAACACAAATGATCTCGTACTGCATCTGCTTTTTTATGGGGAACGATCTCTCTGAAAATAGCAACGAAGATAAGGGACATATTGGAATGATATCATCTACAGTCCGTATCCAATGGTTGCTCAATAAAAAAAGTGAAGTGAAATATTACTCGTTTTCATCAAGTCAACTGGACATAGAACATGTTTCGTCGTTATGATCACTGATAAAATGAAAACTGGAGAAGTCTGTGACTGAAAATGGAGGAAGAAGAGACCGAAGTGACGAAGATGAGAGTCGAGAATAACCCGACTCAGAATATTACAAAATTGCCACTGGAAAAACAGAAAACACGGTTTTTGGTTTTTAAAAACCCATATTTTGGGTTTCTAAAATCTGGGATATTTTGAAATCGTTTTTTTTAAAACAATCTGAAAACCATCACTACCAAACACGTTTTTGGTTTTCTGTGTTTAAAAACCGAAAAACGATTTCTGAACACGTTACCAAACACCCTCTTAGTTTATTTCCCAGATGGTTTTCTTCAATTCAATATCTTGAAAGGACCCTCTGGCTCTCTGATTAATAGTTTTTCAAGTCTTATCACTTTTGTTCTTTTAAAATTTAAAATCATGGCATAAGTACGTGATATTCATAGTAGAATTTTCAGAGATGGTGATAAGGCTCATGCCAATTCATATTCTGTAAGTGCTCTCCATTTACCTGTTAATCACGCAAATGAAACCATATATTACCATTTATGAAAATAAATGTCATGTTTCTTTTGTTGACTTTTCCCTTCTTATTGTTATATGCATAATTGGCCGCCTTGACCAACTTAGAGGTGTTGGGTCGGCTTTATAACAACGCAAGGTACTTTTGAGAAAAAAAAATTTCATAATTTTTTGCCAATATTTTCCAGCTGTCAATTAATTATACCTAGAACATCCGTTCTTCACGTTTTGGATTTTCATTCTTAGGTCTTCAAGGAATGAGAAAGCTACAATAGCTACAATTACTTCAATTCAAGTGTCATACAGAATTTACGCAAACTTTTACCCCTCAAGCATCTATATCTTCTTGGCAATAATTTGGGAAAATCAGAAGTAGTTAAAGGTATGTGACGCCCAGAGAAATCATTAATCAATTTGAGTAATCATCCATATTTTACAACTTTCTACATTTGTTTGATATCAATTTAATTTCTTTTATTGTTGTTATTCTCTTTTGTAGACTTTCCTAATTTGCGCTATATGGAATACCTATATGATTTCTTTTGCATCATTTTTACAGCTATTCTCTTCCTTGTGTATTGTTGCTTTTTTTTTATCAGTTTAGAGGACCTATGTCTAATATATATGGATTCAATGGGACTATAACCTCTCTTAAGGTATGTTAAGGAATATAATTAAATATATAAAGCTCACTTCTATTATAAGCTTGAGTTTTTAGTAAAAACGATGTTCTACATGGTATCAATATAGAATGGGTCTTGTCAATAGTATAGAATGGATTTAATGGAAACTTGTCAAGGTAAAAAATAACTTCTTAATTCTACACAGCAACTATTATTGACACTACAAACAAAAGAATCTTCAATTTTCTGTGTCGTTTTTTATCTCAAGTTTTTGTTATTGTGATAGTTAACCTTGCTTACATAGTATGTCATGGTAAAAAAATTTCAGGTTGAACATGACTTGAATCGAATGTTTTGCAAGCCTTCTGTTACGTGCCTAACAGTTGCTCCAAAAGCCCCAAGGCTAACGGAAACTTTGTTGGTTAAGCACTTAATATTTAGGACCGTAACATTCTACCACGTTTCCACAACCGACGTCCTCGGTGGCCCACTCTATCAACACTAACCCGGTGGTAGCCCTTTCTGTAGCGCCCCAGATTCGGGTCTGCCCTATCACAGCACCAACCTGTACCCGAGACCTACATATGGACCCAAAAGAACCTGATAAACACCATTAACGTGGGCGATTACAATTTAAACATCAGAGTGCATAAGATAAAGAAGCATTGAATTAAAATTTTCCATATAATAAAATATCATCTGTGTAATAACTCCAAATCATAATATCTATGTAAACAAAAAGGCAACTAGATCTCACTATCACTATCTCTCACTTGAGCATTCATATACAAAGTGATAAACTAAGGATAACTCTCAAGTCTACAAATCCAAAGAGAATGATTACATCACATTGATAGTTTCTAAAACTAAATACAATAACATAAAAAGAACCCTACTACGGGTAGTAAAAGCCCTCAGGCCTGCACTCAAGCTCACCCTCAATATCTGTCCCAGTACGTGGCTCACCAAGCGGATTTGAAAACAAATCCGGTAAAACAAAACGCGTGAGACTTAAAGTCCTAGTAAGTAGCAAACATGCATGAAAGAAAGCAATTGATGCAATTCACATGATATCATGATTAGAACAGTTTAGGCAATTTATATAACATTAAATGAATAAAAGCAGTTCATACAATTCATATTCTTAAGTCAAGCATCTAATTAATATAACACATAATATAAAACAAACCTTTCAAATCAATGAGTAAAACCAGTACTTAACCAAAGCCAAGTGAGATCTACACCGTCACTGGCATTCAACAAAAGGGCAAGTGAGATCTACACCGTCACTACCAATCAACCACGGTCAAGTGAGATCTACACCATCACTTCAAATCACATAAAGGAGCTCTTCATATCTTTACCAAACTCAAATCAATATTCAAAACGCGTAAGAAATAACCAATAAGCACTTCACATCCAAAGCTAATTCACAGTAGAATACATATACCATAAAGTCCACAAATTACGTATTTGAGAAGTGGGATAGTCTTAGGATCCCTAATAAAGTCACCATACCTAAAATCAACGGATTCCAAGACAAAAAGTTTCGGACCTCAAAAATATTCCAAGTCTGGTTAAAAATGTTGACTTTTCGATGTATAATTTTTCTAGACAAATCTACAAGGAGTTTCGGGCTCAAATTTTGGTTGTAGTCTATTGAAGAGTAAAAAAATCTCTTAGAATTTTATAGGCTTCTGAATCACTCATCTGGGTATCAAACCCAAAACGGGATTTTTGATAAAAATTAGGAAAACTGGAAATTTATGCATGAACTGGAAAGTTGATTTTTTATTGGTTGGGAATTGGACCTTGAGAGTATTTTTATTGGTTCCAAATGGGGGGTAAAACCTTATTTACATGTACAAACTTAAGTAAATTGCGCAATAAATACACAAAACATTTACTTAAATGTCTTTCATGGAAATAAGGGTGCTGTATGGGAGGCCTGGGCTGTTTGGGAAAGGGTTGGGGAAGAAAGGGATGAAGAACTGTCAAAACAGGGTCCACGATTAATCGCCCAAGGGCGATTAGCCCAATGTTCGGGCATTAAAGCCTAGGGTTCGCGTGTTAAGGTGAAGATAAGGACCAACGTGCGCGCGTTTAAGGTCAACGTTCGCGCGTTAGGGTGAAGACTAAGGTTGACATGCGCACGTTGAACCTTCTCCTAATGGACATTCGCACGCCCAGGCTAATCCTGATTCGCGATTAGGATAACAGAGACTTGTTTTTAGGAGTTTTGGCTCAGGATTAATCGCCAAATTTCAGGATTAATCGCCGGCTTGGGTTCTTACAAAATTTTGGCTATTTTCCAACACCAAACCTATACAAACCACATCCAACCTCTCTAATACCAAATGGGATGATTCTAAAACATCCCAACATGCTCAAGAACACCTCCCAACACAGGAATCCATCCCAAATCCTCATGAACATAATCCAACATATAAAACATCATTCAAGATACCAAACTCAAACCCTAACCAGAAGTATAATAAATAGAGGTTGCAAATCCATGGTAAATCAAAAGAAAACTAACCAAGATAATTAGATAAACCAAACCCTACAAATTTTTGAAACAGAACCCTATATGAAAGTGATTTTCCAGTTTATCAAAACCCTAGGAGAGAGAAATACGAAAATCCAATAAATTCATTTTAGTTTGAAGGGTTTGCTGCTTACTTGATAATGGAGAAGCAAAATTCTCTTTAATCTTCCTCCTCCTTCTTCTTCTCCAGGCCTTCAAGCAAGCTTCCACTCTTCTCCTCTTGTTCTATACGTCCAAGACAAAGAAATGGATCCTCAAAAAAAACACTAGATATTTTAATTAGGGCATCCCTTTTATATGCCTCAGCTTTGGTCTTTCGAATTTGCCCCCTAAACAAAGCTTTTATTCATCTAAAACCCTAGGATGTACCTAAGGTGTGCCAGGGGGTACTTTAGTGTTATTTGAGGGGGTACCTTGGTGTTAAGTTGGGGGTACCTGTAGACACCCCAAATTGCACTAAAAATGAGAAAATAATTGAAAATATTAATTGGGATTTGAAACTGGTCATGACCGTATTTTGTTTACGGACTGGTCATACCTGCAATTGATATACGGTCACGGCATGCCCATATTAATAATACGGGCAGGGCGCGACCGTAATATATATACGGGCACTGGGGTCTTCGTGCGAATTTTACCATTTTGATTTTTGAGCCTTATCTGCACCCAAATATCTCTCTTGGATAAGCGAATTCTCTTATTTATCTGTTCGAATTATCTCATTTATCCTTCTGGATAAAGGATTGGCATGATCTTGTATTTAACTCAAACTGAAACTCTATCTTGCCAAACCTTGGACCAACCATACCCCTGGGTTTGCCTATAAATAGAGGGCCTTTCCTCAAGCAAAAGGCCACGAAAATTTGAAGACTAAGAAACTCCAAGAGAAGAAGAGAAACCCCTGCTGCTCTGCTTGCTCAATCCAGGTAAGTCCCTTTTCCCTTTTATTTTCTGTCTTCAATTCTAGAAGTAATATGATCTTCTCTATTGCTGTAGAATAAGGCCATCTTTTGTATCTAGTATTCCTAAACTTGTCTCTAAGTACCTCAAGAGTCTCTCTAGCCGTAAAGCGTGAAGAGAGAGCTAGGGGAAAGGGGAACAGGTGGATCCCTAGAATAGAACGCCCATATCTGTTTTTCTCCTTTTTTCTAGAATAAAGCCTGTGATTGTGTTTGTATAACCAAACCTACCTCCAAGTACCTCAAGAATACTCTCTAGCCGTAAAACGTGAAGAGAGAGCTAGGGGAAAAGAGAACAGGTGGATCCGTAGGGTAGACCCCCATGTGCTCTAACCTGTGAGATGTGGCTGCTTTGAATATCTTGATCATGTTTTAATGCTTTTTATGATGAATCTGAATGAATTACATGAATCCATGATATTTATAGCATGAGATCCCCACTTTTTTTTATAAATTTGGATTTTCCACATATTTTCACATACAGCACTGTTTTCGTGATTTTTGTGATTCTAGGCTAGGATCTTGGATTTATCATGATCAATATGGTAGATCTAAATCCAGAAGCCTGAAAATAACTTCTAGGGTTTCATGATGTGGTTTTTAAATTGTTTTCCATTATTGAGAGAAGACCCTACGGTCTCAGTTCTCCCCTTTTGATGTTCTTCATCAATGTGGGTATTTTTAGTTTTGATTTTCAGATTTAATGTGAAATATGGGCTATATCTATGTCCTGAACTGTTCAAGTTCAATTTTGAAATATTTTATAAAAATCATATTTTTCTAGATTTCTAGAATTTAGCTTGAAGCTAGATTTTTGGATTTTTCACTTTAAATTGATTTTATTTGATTTTATCTTGATTTTATTTTGATCATGAAACCCTAGGAATGGTATGATCATATTTGAGAGTTCTGGATCAATCAGACTATTCGTATGAAAAAACCATATATTTTGTCTTTTTTGTGATTTTTTATGATTTTTATAGCAAGCTTTTCCTTTATTTTAACATGAACAATACCTGGCAACCACCTTGTGTGGATGAATAGGGGTGCCTAACACCTTCCCCTGTTCATAACTTAATCCCCTTACCCATCTCTGATTTTTTTTCTAGGAGGGTTATTTTTACCCTAAAATTGCCTTTTGAGCTTATTTAATATTTTGGTGTCCATTCACACCTAAATTGAATGGTGGCGACTCTTTGTTTTATTCAATCCCATGTGATGATTGAGAAAGTCATTAGATTTTGATTTTTCCCATGTCTCACAACTGGCGACTCTGCTGGGGATTTGAGGATTTGAGCCTTTTGGTGTTTTAGTTCATGTTTTTGATATTTTTTGATTTGCTTGCTATTTTGTGTTCTTAAGCATGTTGGGTATGTTTTAAATCTTAATTATTGCTTAAGAATTCATGGGGGTAGAAACATGCTTAATTTTGATTTATAGGATTGTTTCTACAAACATGCGTAGGGGAGGTTCATTTTACTGAACCATGTTTATTTCTCGCTATATTTTTATAATAGCATGTTTTAATTTTCAGCATGATCTCCATGATGATTTTTTGGTGTATAACATGATCAGATGCTTGCATGATTGGATGATTTTTATGAGCATGTTTTAGGTGCTATAGGGACTGCTTTGTGTATTTGTTTACTTTTTATATGCTTTCCTATTATGCCTTAGTTTGTATATGCATGGCTACATAAAGAGTGGCAAGGGTTTGGGACGTTGTGAATGCACCTTATTTTTACAATGCACTGTGCACCTTTTATTTTTTATACAGCCTACCCTTAACCTATAGGAAGTTGAACCCGAATGTGTGTAGCTTGGCGCAACGAGGTCGATACTTCGGGAAGTGAAAGTGAAAACATTCACCTTAGAACTTTGAGCTAATGATGTGATGATAACGTGGATCTGTGATTCTGGTCATCACTAGGCTTGAGTGCTAAGTTGCCATTAAGCCAAAACCCAAAACCCCTACGCTTGAAGGTGGAGTTACACGTTTTTGGCTAAAGTACACAATTACGTGAGAATATGGGTTTGTAATTGTGGGAAGGCCGTTTGCATGGCTTACAAACCAGGGCATAATGCGGATGCTATATTGAAGGTAAACAAGGTAACAAGGTAATCCTATTGTTTTGCATTATTTTCATGTCATAGGGGTGTCATGGTGCCCATTGGTTCGGGACAAAATTGGTCCCAAAATATGCATGTTTGCTAAAATTGGTGCAGCCCATAGGAAGAGTTTCTAACTCTATTTAGAATCAATCCTACCCAATGTTCATACAAAGGGCAACAAAAGGGTACCAAATTCTAGAATGAGGTGTCAATTTGGAGGGTACATGTGCCCTCCTAAACATGTGCTTTAGCGAAAAGGTCAAAGTCCACTTTGGGACAGTTTAGAAGTCCTGCACTGGGTGAACTGTATGTTTGGATGAGCAATTAAAATGATGAAACCATGTAAAAACTGGAAAAATATAACAGAATTCCGTAAAACCGCATTTAGTACACGGGCTGGGCTTACCCGTAGTGGTTATACAGGCTCGGCTCGCCCGTGTTTTCCATACGGTCACGGCTTGCTCGTAATTTGAATACGGGCAGGGCTGGATCGTACTGTATATGCGGTTTTCGCGGAATATTCAATTTTTATCAGTTTTTCCCACTAAATCTTGTTCCTTTAACCTTTAAATAATGATAAAAGGAAAATGAGTTTGAATAAAATGCTTCAAAAAAATAAATAAATAAATAAAAATGTGAGAGAAAATCTTTTGGGCCTCTGAAAGCCTTTGAATTTCAGATTTTTTTTCTCAAAACTCCCTGGGCCTCTGAAAGCCTTTGAATTTCAGACTTTTTCTCAAAACTCCTTGGGCCTCTGAAAGCCTTTGAATTTCAGACTTTTTCTCAAAACTCCTTGGGCCTCTGAAAGCCTTTGAATTTTAGACTTTTTCTCAAAAATCCCTGGGCCTCTGAAAGCCTTTGAATTTCAGACTGTTTCTCAAAAAAAAAATCTTTGGGCCGTCTATAAGCCTCTGAATTATAGACACATATCCTTTGGGCCGTCTAAAAGCCTCTGAATTTTAGACAAATAATTTTTTTGGGCCGTCTATGAGCCTCTGAATTATAGACACATATCCTTTTTTTGGGCCGTCTATAAGCCTCTGAATTATAGACACACACCTTTTTGGACCGTCTAAAAGCCTCTGAATTTTAGACAAATCATTTCTTTGGGCCGCCTATAAGCCTCTAAATTATAGACACAATCATTTCTTTGGGCCGTCTATAAGCCTCTGAATTATAGACACATATCCTTTTTTTGGGCCGTCTATAAGCCTCTAAATTATAGACACACACCTTTTTAGGCCGTCTAAAAGCCTCTGAATTTCAGACAAATCATTCCTTTGGGCCGTCTAAAAGCCTCTGAATTATAGACACATATCCTTTGGGCCGTCTAAAAGCCTCTGAATTTTAGACAAATTATCCTTTGGGCCGTCTAAAAGCCTCTGAATTTTAGACAAATCATTTCTTTGGGCCGTCTAAAAGCCTCTGAATTTTAGACAATCATTTCTTTGGGCCGTCTAAAAGCCTCTGAATTTTAGAAAAATCATTTCTTTGGGCCGTCTATAAGCCCCTGAATTATAGACACACATCTTTTTGGGCCATTTGAAAGCCTCTGAATTTCAAACATCCATCTCTTTGGGCGGTCTATAAGCCTCTGAATTATAGACTCATATCCTTTGGGCCGTCTAAAAGCCTCTGAATTTTAGACATTTCTCATTCTTTGCTTGGGCCTCTGAAAGCCTTTGAATTTCAGACCTTTTTCCAAAAATATCCTTGGGCCTCTGAAAGCCTTTGAATTTCAGAACATTTTCTCTTTTTGTGGGACCTATTGGAAGCCCTAGAATATTCCAACAATTCTAAAAAAAAAAAAAGAAGCAAATAAAGAAACAAAATCCAAACTCGTGTTCACCCAGCTTGCACATAGGCATTCCTAGGCATGTGAATGAGGTTAAATGGACATTGATATTTTTCCTTTATTTTTAGGTACTAATACACTTGCAAATCATAGCTCCTGTAACCAGATCAAGAACTCGCGCCATGAATCCCATTGAAGACGAAGCTGATGCTCCTCATCCAGATGTTGTCCTGCTCCAAGAACAAGTAGCAGGACTAGCCCGAATGCTAGAGAACATATTGTCCGTGCAGGCCCAATAAGTGCAGGCCCAACAAATGCAGGCCCAAAATCAAGCATCCACTTCCAACCCTGCACCTCCACCCCAAATCATTATTCCACCTCCAGTGCAACCAATTCCTGAACCCGTCTATGAACCCACCCCTGAACCTATACTGATCAGGGATGAGACAGTTGAGTCGGACAAGGCTAAGGAAAAGGAAAGGATAAGGGAAGAGGTTGAAAGAAAGTCCCTGCACAAACTGGAAATAATCCAAGACGAACTAAGAGAGGTAAAAGGGATACGTAACTTTGGGGGCACCAATTTTGAAGATCTGTGCCTATACCCCGATGTATGTCTACCGGCCAAGTTTAAATGCCCAGATTTTGATAAATATGATGGCACTGGCTATCCAATGAGCCATTTGAAGTTATACTGCGGGGCTTTATGCCAGTTTGACCGGGATGACGGCATACTAATTCAACTCTTCCAAAGGAGTTTAACTAGAGCTGCTTTGAGATGGTTTGCCACTTTGGATCATGGGAAAATAAGAAGGTGGAAGGATTTAGCAGATTCCTTTTTGGCACAATACAGGTTCAACTCTGAGATTATACCAGATAGATATGACATGATGAGGATGGCGAAGATAAATGATGAGACCATAAGGCAATATGCTAAGAAGTGGAGGGAGTTGGCTGCACAAGTCAAGCCACCCGTGGGAGAACCAAAAATGATTTCAACTTTCATCATGACATTAGGGCAACCATTTTACAGTCACTTGGTGGGTCAAACTACCACCAACTTTACTACCCTAGTGCAAGTGGCGGACAGAATTGAAGATGGGATCAAGTCTGGGAAAATAGTTGATTACTCTGTAGTGTTGAACCAGGAAGCTTCCACGACTTTCTCTACACAGAAAAAGGAGAATGGTAATGAAAGAATAAAGAATGAAGAAAGGAGAGAAGTAGAATTGAATATGGTACAACTTCCCAGGGAACCCTTTCAAATCAATGCCCATCCACCTCCTATCAAGCCAACCCATCAAGTTCCTTTTCTGCCTATCCAAATTAATGTCCCTTCTGCACAGCCTATAAAGGGGGAAACAGAAGTAAGGATGAGAAGGGAACCCTTTCAAATATGGTAGATCTAAATCCAGAAGCCTGAAAATAACTTCTAGGGTTTCATGATGTGGTTTTTAAATTGTTTTCCATTATTGAGAGAAGACCCTACGGTCTCAGTTCTCCCCTTTTGATGTTCTTCATCAATGTGGGTATTTTTGGTTTTGATTTTCAGATTTAATGTGAAATATGGGCTATATCTATGTCCTGGACTGTTCAAGTTCAATTTTGAAATATTTTATAAAAATTATATTTTTCTAGATTTCTAGAATTTAGCTTGAAGCCAAATTTTTGGATTTTTCACTTTAAATTGATTTTATTTGATTTTATCTTGATTTTATTTTGATCATGAAACCCTAGGAATGGTATGATCATATTTGAGAGTTCTGGATCAATCAGACTATTCGTATGAAAAAAATATATATTTTGTCTTTTTTGTGATTTTTTATGATTTTTATAGCAAGCTTTTCCTTTATTTTAACATGAATAATACCTGGCAACCACCTTGTGTGGATGAATAGGGGTTCCTAACACCTTCCCCTGTTCATAACTTAATCCCCTTACCCATCTCTGGTTGTTTTTTCTAGGAGGGTTATTTTTACCCTAAAATTGCCTTTTGAGCTTATTTAATATTTTGGTGTCCATTCACGCCTAAATTGAATGGTGGCGACTCTTTGTTTTATTCAATCCCGTGTGATGATTGAGAAAGTCATTAGATTTTGATTTTTCCCATGTCTCACAGTACCTTAGTATTAGTTGAGGGGTACCTTGGTGTTTCATGATGGTTTGCCTTAATTACTCAAGGGGGGGTATACTTTAGGTAAACTTAGAGTGTACCTTAGTCAACACAAGAGGGAGTACCTTAGTTACAGAGGAGGGTACTTTAATTATATAAGGGGGTACCTCTAGGTAATCCAAGGGGTGTACCCTAGGTAATGTAAGGGATGTACCTTAGTAATAAAAAAAGGGTACTCTAATTATACAAAGGGGTACCCTAGCTAAATAAAGGGGTGTACTTTAATTATTCAAGGGGGTACCTTAGCTAAAGAAGCAGTGTACCTTAGTTATTCAAAGAGGGATACTGTAGACACCCCAAATTGCACTACAGAATGAGAAAATAGTAAAAACATGTAATTAGAGCTTAAAACAGGTCAAAAATGCATAAAAACTGACAAAACTGGCTTTGCCCGTATTTCATTCACGGGCCGGTCGCGCCCGAAATCAATCTACGGTCAAGCGCGCCCGTAGTGACAATACGGTCATCGTTGGACCGTAATGCATTTATGGTCACTAAAGACACGTGGGAGTTTTATCCTTCTCTCGATTTCCGAGCTTTATCTTTAGTCCAATATATCTCTAAATAAGCGAATTACGTATTTTATTCGCTAAAGCCACCTTGGTTTGCTATGGATGTGCATTATCTCTGTATTTCACTCTATCTTAAGGACCAGGCTATATCCTTCTGGACCAACCATGCCCCTGGGTTTGCCTATAAATAGAGGGCCTTTCCTCAAGCAAAAGGCCACGAAAATTTGAAGTCCAAGGAGCTCCAAGAGAAGAAGAGGAACCCCTGCTGCTTTGCTTGCTCAATCCAGGTAAGTCCCTTTTCCCTTTTATTTTCTGTCTTCAATTCTAGATGTAATAGGATCATCTCTATTGCTGTAGAATAAGGCCATCTTTTGTACTTGTATTCCTAAACTTGTCTCTAAGTACCTCAAGAGCCTCTCTAGCCGTAAAACGTGAAGAGAGAGCTAGGGGAAAAGAGAACAGGTGGATCCCTAGAATAGAACCCTATATCTGTTTTTCTCCTTTTTTCTAGAATAAAGCCTCTGATTGTATTTGTGTACCCAAACCTATCTCCAAGTACCTCAAGAATCCTCTCTAGCCGTAAAACGTGAAGAGAGAGCTAGGGGAAAAGAGAACAGGTGGATCCGTAGGGTAGACCCCCATGTGCTCAAATCTGTGAGATGTGGTTGTTTTGAATATCTTGATCATGTTTAATGCTTTTTATGATATATCTGAATGAATAACATGAATCTATGATGTTTATAGCATGAGATCCCCACTTTTTGATAAAATTTGGATTTTCCACATATTTGCACCTACAGCACTGTTTTCGTGATTTTTGTGATTTTAGGCTAAGATCTTGGATTTATCATGATCAATATGATAAATCTGAATCTAAAAGCCTGAAAATAAATTCTAGGGTTTCATGATGTTGCTTTTGAATCGTTTTTCATTATTGAGAGAAGACCCTACGATCTAAGTTCTCCCCTTTTGATGTTCTCCATCAACGTGGGTATTTTTGGTTTTTATTTCTGGATTTACTGTGAAATTTGGGCTATCTCTAGGTCCTAGACTATTCAAGTTCAATTTTGAAATATTTTATAAAAATCATATTTTTCTAGGTTTCTAGAATTTGACTTGAAGCCAGATTTTTTGATTTTTCACTTTAAATTGATTTTATTTGATTTTATCTCAATTTTAGTTTGATCATGAAACCCTAGGAATGGTATGATCATATTTGAATGTTCTGGATCAATCAGACTATTCGTATGAAAAAACCATACAATTTTGTCTTTTTTGTGATTTTTCCTGATTTTTATAGCAAGCCTTTTTCCTTTATTTAAACATAAACAATACCTGGCAACCACCTTGTGTGGATGAATAAGGGTGCCTAACACCTTCCCCTGTTCATAACCTAATCCCCTTACCCATCTCTGGTTGTTTTTTTTAGGAGGGTTATTTTTACCCTAAAATTGCCTTTTGAGCTTATTTAATATTTTGGTGTCCATTCACACCTAAATTGAATGGTGGCGACTCTTTGTTTTATTTAAATCCCGTGTGATAATTGAGAGGAAGTCAAAATTGAAATTTTGATTTTTTTCCCATGTCTCACAACTGGCGACTCTGCTGGGGACTTGTGGATTTCAGCCTTTTGGTGTTTGTTCATGTTTTGATTTTTTGATTTGCTTGCTATTTTGTGTTCTTAAGCATGTTGAATATGTTTTAAATCTGAATTATTGCTTAAGAATTCATGGGGGTAGAAACATGCTTAATTTTGATTTATAGGATTGTTTCTACAAACATGCGTAGGGAAGGTTCGTTTTGCTGAACCATGTTTATTTCTCGCTATATTTTTATAATAGCATGTTTTAATTTTCAGCATGATCTCCATGATGATTTTTTGGTGTATAACATGATCATATGTTGCATGATTAGATAATTTTTTTTATGAGCATGTTTTAGGTGCTATAGGATTGTTTTATGTATTTGTATACTTTAAATATGCCTTCATATTATGCCTTGGTTTGTTTATGCATGGCTACGAAAAGAGTGGCAAGGGTTTGGGATGTTGTGAATGCACCTTATTTTTACAATGCACTGTGCACCTTTTACTTTTTACACAGCCTACCCTTAACCTATAGGAAGTTGAACCCGAATGTGTGTAGCTTGGCGCAACGAGGTCGATACTTCGGAAAGCGAAAGTGAAAACATTCACCTTAGAACTTTGAGCTAATGATGTGATGATAACGTGGATCTGGGATTCTGGTCATCACTAGGCTTGAGTGCTAAGTTGCCATTAAGCCAAAACCCAAAACCCCTACGTTTGAAGGTGGAGTTACACGTTTTTGGCTAAAGTACACAATTACGTGGGGATATGGGTTTGTATGATTGTGGGAAGGCCGTGTGCATGGCTTACAGACCAGGGCATAATGCGGATTTCATATTGAAGGTAAACAAGGTAACAAGGTAATCCTATTGTTTTGCATTATTTTCATGTCATAGGGGTGTCATGGTGCCCATTGGTTTGGGATAAAATTGGTCCCAAAATATGCATGTTTTTTAAAATTGGTGCAGCCCATAGGAAGAGTTTCCAACTCTGTTTAGAATCAATCCTACCCAATGTTCATGCGAGAGTCAACAAAAGCGTACCAAATTCTTGAGTATGGTGTCAATTTGGAGGGTACATGTGCCCTCTCAAACATGTGTTTTAGCAAAAAGGTCAAAGTCCACTTTGGGACAGTTTAGAAGCTCTGCAATGGGTGAACCGTATGAGCAATCAAAGTGATCAAACCATGTAAAAACTGAAAAAACATAAAAGAGCTCCGTAAAACTGCATTTAGTATACGGGCTGGGCTCGCCCGTATTGGTTATACGGGCTAAGTTCGCCCGTGTTGGTTATACGGTCACGACTTGCTCATAATATGAACACGGGCAAGGCCGGACCGTAGTGAATATACGGTTTTCTCGGAGGATTCAACTTTAATCAGTTTTTCCCACTAAAATCTTCCTTTAACCCTTAAATAATAATAAAGGGAAACAAGTTTGAATAAAATGCTTCAAAAAAATAAAATAAAATAAAATAAAATAAAATAAATATTTGAATAAAAAAAATGTGAGAGAAAGGTTCCTTAGGCTTCTAAAAGCCTTTGAATTTCAGACTTTTTCAAAACTCCTGGGCCTCTGAAAGCCTTTGAATTTCAGATTTTTCAAAAATCCTTGGGCCTCTGAAAGCCTTTGAATTTCAGATTTTTTCTCAAAAACTCCTTGGGCCTCTGAAAGCCTTTGAATTTCAGACTTTTTCTCAAAAACTCCTTAGGCCTCTGAAAGCCTTTGAATTTCAGACTTTTTATCAAAAATCCTTGGGCCTCTGAAAGCCTTTGAATTTCAGACCTTTTTCTTTTGGGCCTCTGAAAGCCTTTGAATTTCAGATCTTTTGGGCCTCTAAAAGCCTTTGAATTTCAGACCTTTTTCTTTTGGGCCTCTGAAAGCCTTTGAATTTCAGATCTTTTGGGCCTCTGAAAGCCTTTGAATTTCAGACCTTTTTCTTTTGGGCCTCTGAAAGCCTTTGAATTTCAGATCTTTTGGGCCTCTGAAAGCCTTTGAATTTCAAACCTTTTTCTTTTGGGCCTCTGAAAGCCTTTGAATTTCAAATCTTTTGGGCCTCTGAAAGCCTTTGAATTTCAGATCTTTTGGGCCTTTGAAAGCCTTTGAATTTCAGACCTTCTTCTTTTAGGCCTCTGAAAGCCTTTGAATTTCAGATCTTTGGGCCTCTGAAAGCCTTTGAATTTCATATTCTTTTCTCAAAAACTCTTTGGGCCTCTGAAAGCCTTTGAATTTCAGACTTTTATCAAAAACCCTCGGGCCTCTGAAAGCCTTTGAATTTCAGACTTTTCCTCTAAATATCCTTGGGCCTCTGAAAGCCTTTGAATTTCAGACCTTTTTCCAAAAAAAAAATCCCCGGGCCTCTGAAAGCCTCTGAATTTCAAATCTTTCTCTCTTTTTTGTGGGACCTGTTGGAAGCCCTAGAATATTCCAACAATTCAATTCTGAAAAAAACAAAAAAAAACAAAGAAGCAAATAAAGAAAAAAATCCAAACTTGTGTTCACCTAGCCGGTGTGCGCGCGTGGGAAACACGGCACGGGGTAATTCGGAGTCGCCACCGCCTGATGGGGTGCAGGCGGACACCTGGGTGCCTAATCTTGCCTATTGGGGCTTTTTGGTCTGCGGCTTGAGATTCTAAGTCTGTTCTCGGTTGTGGTCCGGGGAAGTCCGTAGACACCCCGGTCCACCCCGTCGGATGACGGGTCCCGTGGGTTCCCTGGTTTGAGTCAGCTTCCATTGGTCTCACCCGATTCCTAATCCGATATGCAATTTTGGTTAAGTCTAGCGGGACCACCTGAGTGGTGTGGGTCCCTTTAATTGCTTTTATCTTGATTACTTAGGTGATCTGAGTCTGGTTGGGTGGGCCCCGTTGGAAGGCCCACGGTGTCCTTGGTGGGCTTAGTCAAGCCCGCGTGCCCTTGTGGGCCTTGGCCTATCCTAGGAGGCCCTTTGGGCTTTGGTTGGTGCATTGATTTTACTTTAGATTCAGATTTGAAGGTTAAGTGTTTTTTTTTTATGCACAAGTGGGCCGGACTGGTTTGTGGGCCCCTTAGGTGGGCCCATATGGTGGCCAAGTATTTTTTTATTGAATTTATCTTTTTAATTTTGCCAAAGTGATTCGGACATTGGGCTTGGGGCCCGCGGTCCAAATCTGGGCTTGTAAGCCCAAGTTACCATAAATTAGGGTTTGCACCCTTCCTTGGTTCGGTTGGTGGGCTTCAGCGGGCCCGGTAGGCCCTTGCCCTTGGTCTCGGCCAAACCACGCAATTCATGCATCAATTTCACATAACAAGGCTCGGGTGGGCCGCAATGGGTTTGGCCCGCCCGGTTCAAATTGTTCATTTTACTTAAGTTATTCTAATGGCATGCTTTTGGTGTTTATTGGGCTTGGTGGGCCCCGTTGGAAGGCCCACTGGAAGTCAAGTTGGACCGGGAGTCCAAGTCCCATGTCGGGTTTCCGGGTGACCCAGAAACCCTATTGGTTTATCCGGTTCGGTTCAGAAATATCATTCACATCTAGCAATAATCACACAAAAAGACACAAGATAGACACTCTGTCAGAAAAAAAAACCGGCTCATTGTGCTAGGTCCAAGGGGAGGTACCCGGGGGCCCTGTGGGCGAAGCGCAGCGGAGCCCACGGGGTGGGGTACCTCCCCGTACCAAGGTACGAGTTGGATGCGCGGCGAACCAAGGGGTGGGGGGTGCGGGGGGCGAAGCAAGGGGTATGGTAAGGGGTATTTTTGGAATTTTCAAAAAAAATAACAATTCGGCCTGTTTTGGACCTAGCGCTCACCTCCTGAGGTGAGCGCCAGGTGGGCGCCGGAATCCGGGTGAAAATTTGACCTAGCGCTCACCCGATACCAGGTGAGCGCGAGCTGGGCGGGAGGTGAGCGCGAGATGGGCAGGAGGTGAGCGCGAGATGGGCGCGAGAATTTCACCTGGTTTTTAGGTGGGCGCGAGCTGAGCGCCAAGTGGACGCCAGCTCGGCGGGAAGTGAGGTGAGAGGGGCGCCCACCTCCTAGGTGAGCGCCAGGTGGGTGCCAGATGGGCGGCAGGTCACTGCAATTTTCAACTCTCTGTTTTTTTGAGATCTCCAACTCTGTCCGATTTTTTTAGGTCTGTAACTGTTCCACTAGCCTCCCAACATGCCCAGAACACCTCCCAAGTAATTTTGGATTTAATCTAAACACATTTTATTTCAAGTTTTGAAAACCCAGAAAACTCACAGTACAAACATGCATTCAAAATACTTCACGAATAATATGCCCAGGACACTTCCCCGGGCTTCGACCACTCCCCAGAAGCCACTTAAACTTGTATTAAAACTAGTCTAAGCATACTTCATGCTTCATCCTACAACCCAAAATCTCTTAAAAGAAAACAAACCCAACAAAAAACTGGTACAGATGCATTAACAGCTTGAAAAAGGAGGGAGGGTGATGGGAGCATGCTCAAGGGTGCACAAGCAGCATGTTATCAAACCCAACATTGTAAAAAAAACAAAAGGAACCACATGCAGACATTATATGTACTCCCATCCACGACTAGACATTCAAGCATGCACCCTAACATCCGAAGAAGGGAATGAGGAGGGGGGTTTACAGGGGTACAATGGATGAAGGGAACTTGGGAACATGCTCCCTTTTCGGCGCGAGCAACACATGCATCTTCCTCTTCCTTACTTGGTGGTCTTCATCAGATGGAAGTGAACAAAAAGAAACATGGTTTCATGGCTGTGGCCTCATACCACCGAATAAGACCGGCTTACGAAAAAAAAACATCACATACTCATATATGTATAACCCAAAGTAACAGGGATGTTTACCTAGTGGTTCTTGAGTTCTGGAGCTGAGTGGGGGAGCCTCCTCGAAGTCGGACAGCGGCGGGATCCTCCACTTCACCGCACCAGCAGTAGCAAGCTTCCACTTGCTTGGGTGGAAATGGAGAAGAACCAAAGGAGGGTGAGCCTCTTGGGGTTTTCTGGGGGGCAAGCAGGGATGAAGAGAGGGGGGAGCTTCGGGTGAGGGAAGAAGAGGACAACCGAAACCCTTCGCACCCTCAAAAATCCAGAAGAAATCTCCGAACACTTAGTTTTTTTTTTTCGAAATTTTCCAACCCTCTGCCCGAAATGCCAAGCGGCTTATATAGGCCATAAAAAAGGGGTGCCGCTCACCTTGGCGCCCAGCTCAAGGTGGGCGCAAACCCGCTCACCATGTCCGCGCGAGCGGCATAATGATGAAAATCATTTAATGCCGCCGCTCGCCGGACGTAAAAATCTTTAAAATTCAGATTTAGTCCCTGACAATTTTTGGTAAAATCCGATATTCTCGGATTTTTACAGATTTAGTCCCTGGGATATTTCGAATGTTCGGATATTTACGGATTTGATCCCCGAGATATTTTCCTGCGCAACTCGCCACGTGTGCAGCTTTTTGCCATGTGCGCAGATTGCCGGTTTTGCTGCTCGGAAATTTCATCAGCTCATATTTTCTTCATCCGGACTCCGATCTGGGCAAACTTAGTTTCATTAGAATCGTATCGGCCCCCTCTATCCGATGACCTAGGGGTAGGCCTCCGGAATGGATTTTAGCAGAAAGTCAACTTTTGGCTCTGATCAAGTTTGACCGCCCGCAGAACCCTCATCCGGACCCCGATTCCTGCAAACTCAGTTGCGTTAGAATCGTGTCGAGATTCTCTATCCAATGATATAAAGCAAAGTACTTGGCACGGAATTCGAGGAAAAGTCAACTCTTGGCTTTTCCTTAAGTTTGATCGCCCGCAGAACCTTCATCCGGACTCCGATTCCTGCAAACCCAGTTGCGTTGGAACCGTGTCGAGATTCTCTATCCAATGGCATAAAGCGAGGTGGCCAATTTTCACTTGATCAAAAAGTCAACTTTTCACCCCTTAGGGTTTGACTTTCTGTCCAGGGTTTGTATTTTTGGTTTTTTCTGGGAGCGCAAAAATGAGGTGCTTACAGCTGCCCCTCTTTGCCGGAGTCACCTTGCGGATGAACGGCAAAGAGAAAAAGAATCTCGTTTTTGCGCCTGGCATTTCTGTCGACATGGTCGACGAGCTTAGTCCTTTGAAATTTTCATTTTGACAAGGAAGCGGCCAAATCATGTGGCGTCACTTCCTGGCTTCATAGTTTCCTTACCCTTTGCTTTTCGGGTTTTTGTAGGGCAACTCTTCAGCATTTTAGTTTAAGTTTGAAAGAGATTAGATTGGACTTGAGCTTGCCAACTTGTTTCGGCGTCGATGCCAGACACTTGACAATATTCTTTTCTTCTTGTTTGTTCCATTAAAGCTTTTAGGTGACTTTAGACTTCTGATCCATTTTGTGTCCTTTACTTGAAGCTTGCTTGCATTTTTGTGTGTGTGTGTGTGTTTTTTTTTTTTTTTAAGGATTTGATGGCCAAGGGTTGGGCTAGGATGTGGACCGAATCGAGAGAGGAAGAGGGAAGAGTGGAGGAGGAGCTGCTGTTGGTGAGGAGGTGCTTCCAGCGCTGTCCAGTGCCTCAAGGGAACCCACACACCTGCTCTACTCTATTTACAAAAGTGTGAAATCAAAATTACAACAGGGGCCATCTTGCCCGATGATATCTTCATTTATGCTCATTCTTCTTCATGTCTTGTCATTCCTTCTTCGACAGTGCTTTCTGGTTGGCTTTCCCTTTGGTAGAGGCTCCCTAGCTTGGAGTGACTGTTGCTGGGGATTGGGCCGGAATCTTTTTTCTTATTGCCTCTTCTTTCGGGTCGAGCCTTGTTAGTGACAAGCGTGGGAGTTCCCCGGGGAAGGATGCTCCGCTGGGGATAAGTGGGGATTCCTCACGCTGTCATTTTCCTTTATAAGGCCTTCTCCTTCTGCTTGGGTGCGAATTCTTCATGTTCGTTCAAGCTCTTGTTGAGTGCGAGAGGCTCCACCAGGGATTGATGCGAGCTTGCTTGTCTTCCTTCCGATCTTCTTCGCAAAGCCGGCCTCTTCAGACTGGGCGAGGCTTGAGAAGTCTACATCATCAGGCATCACTCTCTTATTGCTTGAGAGGACTCTACGGGGGATGTAAGGGTGTCGTCCCTTGTCTGCTGAAGGCCTCCCACTGGGGATTTTGGAGGTTGCTATTCTCCGTTTACCGAAGGAACTCCGCTGGGGATTTGTGAGAAGACGTTCGTTATCCCACTTTTGCTGTACCTGTGAAGGCAGGAAAAGACAATATGTTAGCCGTGGAATAGCTGGGGAATGCAAAACACTTCTTTTTATTCTTTTCTTGCTCTGAGCATTTTGCCCGTCGCAGCCAGAAGCGGCCTTTGCCAAGGTTAAGAAATTATTAACTCAGGTTAGTAGCCCAATGTGGAGCTCAAAACAGTTAAGCAGAACAATTATAGAGAAAACAGGTGTGTCAGTGTGTGCCTGTGTTTGCAATATCAAAGAAAATTTTCCAATGTCAGACGGGACTTGAAGCGCTTGGTATTTTCCGTAGCATTGTCATCACAAGCCATTGTGAAGTCTTTGACTCGGGCTCAACCTGCCAGTCTGGACCTCTCAAATCTGTTCAACTTTCTCATTTTACTATCTGCCACTATCACTGCTCTCCTCTGTATCTTGCTCTGCTCAAACCAGATGTGACCAGCTCTTTTTTCTTCTTCTTCTCTCTCTTTTTTTTTTTTTTTTTTGACTAACCACGCAACGCCCTTTTTTCGGGTTTTCGCTGTGTCCAACCTTTTTAGGAAACTCTGCATTCCGTCATTGCTGATGAATGCTGACTTAACTGTTTGCCCTGATCATTCCTTTCGGGATCCGAGAGGTCTTAGAGATAGGACGAAACGTAGGCTGGGTCTTGGTTATGAAAGAAAGGATAGATGGCTCAAAAAAGCTTAATTATTTGGGTTTGCAAAGTGTGCTACTTTTATTGTTGGTGGGTCTTACATCCTGGCTTATTTGTATCTCTATATTTTTGGCGGGGCAAACATCTCCCATTTCCTTTGTTTCCTTTTCTTTTTTCCTTTCTTTTTTTTTTATTGCACTTTCTTCTCTTTTTTGAGGTTTTTCTGGGCAAGAATGCCCGGTTTCTTTTTGCTTTGCCAGGAATGCCCCATTTGGTGTGTAGAGCACTTGCAATGGGTTGAAAGAATTTTAAGGCTCAAAATTGTCTAACTATGGGAGAATTTAAGGTATTTGGAATGATTTATAATCTAAAGGAGAGTCAAGGATGGCCTCTCTTCATTTCCCAATCAGAATGATCTTAGGCACAGTACAGTTTGACTGCGTCTGCATTTATCGGCTCAGGAAAAATTGCCCCGTCCATTTCTTGTAGGATGAGTGCTCCTCTTAACAGGACTTTGTGGACTACGAATGGTCCTTCGTAGTTTGGCTTGAATTTCCCTCTATCTTTCTCAGAGATGGAAACATCTCATTAGATTTTGTGGAGCCATTTTGCTCCAAGGCTACCTTATCTCTTGGTATTGGGAGACGTTTTGCCCCTTATGTCTTTGCTCATTTCTGTCTTTGTCTTGGTTGTACCTGGAACTGCCTCTACCCATCTCTGACTCATCTATCAGCGGCTTTGGCTTCACAAGATTCTATCAACCAATGTGTGAATACATTGTGATGACTCCTTTGGCGTCCCGTGTGTGAATACACGGTGACGATTTTCTTGCATCAGCGTGTGAATACGCAGTGATGGCTTTTCCACGTCCTATGTGTGAATACACGGTGACGTTTTCTTTGCCTCAGCGTGTGAATACGCAGTGATGGCTTTTTTCGCGTCCCATGTGTGAATACACGGTGACGTTTTTCTTGCATCAGCGTGTGAATACGCATTGATGGCTTTTTTCGCGTCCCATGTGTGAATACACGGTGACGTTTTTCTTGCATCAGCGTGTGATCGCAATGATGGCCTTTCTGCGTCCCATGTGTGAATACACGGTGACGTTTTCTTGCATCAGCGTGTGAATACGCAATGATGGCTTTTTCACGTCCCATGTGTGAATACACGGTGACGTTTTTTGGGAGATACCTTGCTCCTTTTGTCTTTGTCCATTACTTATCCTGACTTGGTTATTTCCTTTTTTCTTGCTTGATTGCATTCAAAATTGCCTCCGCCAATCTTCGATTCATCCACCGGCGGTTTTAGTATTACAAACTTTGGTCATGCTGGGTCATTCCTTCCCCAATCTCGGACTCCTCTATTGGAAACCTCGGTATTAAAAACTTTGGTGTATGCCATTCCTTCACCAATCTCCAACTCCTCCGTCGGCGACTTTGGCATCAATTTGTTCCATGTCCAATGTGTGAATACACTGCGACGGTTCTTTCTTACATCAGCGTGTGAATACGCAATGATGGCTTTTCTGCGTCCCATGTGTGAATACACGGTGACGGTTTTTCTTGCATCAGCGTGTGAATACGCAATGATGTTTTTTCTGCGTCCCATGTGTGAATACACGGTGACGGTTCTTTTGCGCATCAGTGTGTGAATACGCAGTGATGGCTTTTCTGCGTCCCATGTGTGAATACACGATGACGGTTCTTTTGCGCATCAGCATGTGAATACGCAGTGATGGCTTCTCTGCGTCCCATGTGTGAATACACGGTGACGGTTCTTTTGCGCATCAGCGTGTGAATACGCAATGATGGCTTTTCTGTCTGTCTCAAGTTCTGTCAGTACCTGTAGAAGTTCATGTGAAATTGGGTCAATTAGAATTCATTTGTTTCATCAAAAATTATGTGCAAATCCAAGTAATTTCTCCTTTGTTGAAACCTTTTGGGGGATTCACCAAATGTTCGGATTTTTCTTTCTGAAGTGGGTCCATGGCGAGACCAACAATCTTTGGGTCAGTTACCTGACACTCTCGTTTAGACTTAGGAAGATGTGCCATCCGGCACTTCCTGTAGTTGTCTCAACATTTTGGCCTTCAATGGCATGCCCCCTGGTTGAAATGAGGGGAGTTATTTTGGGTTCGGGGGGTTTCTTTGGTACTACCCCACCCTGAATTTTCTTTGATTTTCTCTCTCTCTTTTTCTTTCTCCTTTTCCCCTACCCTTGGCTGGGGGTTGTGTAAGGGATTTTTTTTTGATTGATTCTCTCCTTTGGGTTTGGTGCTCCACCCCAATTTTAGGGCCCTGACAATTTCCATGGATCACGACACACAATGATCAGAGAGGACTTGTCCGTAGGACGAAATGTAGGCTTTGTTTCCACTGTTTAGAAATGAAGGATAAACAGGCTCAAACTCTATATAGCTTCACTCTATCGGTAACCATTATGTCTAGCCAAAGTTCTTCTCTACCTTTTATGATTCTATCATTGCCAGCTTGCCCAAGATTCGATGTTACATTCTCTGTAATCAAAAAGGACTTCATAGTAGGACGAAATGTAGGCTGGGCTCAAGGGTTCAAAAGAAATGATATGAAGACTCGAAATTGACGTATGGGTTAAGCCATGTCTTGTCCACCCCTTTTTTGGTTAGGGCTCGCTTCACCTTTGTTCCTGCAACTTAGCTTCTTCTCATTTTTCCATTTTTGTTCTTTTCTTTCTTTCCCTTCTTTCTTGGGTATTCTGCCCCAATTCTTGATTCTTGCCCTCGGGGTTTGCCCCGGCTTTCGTTCTCTTCTTTTTTTCTTTTTCTTTTCCTTCGAGGGACTGCCCCAGTTCTTTCTTCAAATTCTTGCTTTCTAGGGCTCTCTCCATTCCTTATTTCTGTCCCCTTTGTTCTTAGGGTGCTTTTCGCTTTGCCCTATCTTCACCTTCATCCTTTTTGCGTCTCCAACTGTACGAAGCTTTATGCCCCAGTTTTGGAGACAAGACATGGTAGGTTAAATGAAGGAATTGTTAGGCTCAAAGTGTTTTGCTAGGACTTCCATCTGGTGTCAAATGATTTTTGGAGGAGATCAAGGATGGCCTTTCTTCCTTTCACAGAGAATGTAACACTTAATTGCTTTTGCATGATTAGCTGGCTCGAGAGCCATTCTTCTTCTTTGTTCATCATTTTTTTTTCTTTTTTTGTTTTTGTTTTTTGACTTTTTTTTTTTTTTTGCTTTTTTGACTTTTTGACTTTACCCTAGTTTGGGGTGGCTAGACATAACGTGGGTTAGAAATGAGACGATCAAGCTCAACACGTTTAACTAGCGGAATTTATTTGAAGTATCTTAGCCAAAAGATGGCCTCTCATCATTTCATTGAGATCATTGATCCTGGATTATGTCAGTGACCTTTGACTAGTATAGGCACCCTGCCCTTTCTTTTCTTTTCTCCCATATCACAATTTGCCCCTTTGTTTGGCGAGGTAGGTTTCTGATGTGATGTTGGGGGGATCCCTTAGCTATGTTGAGACCCGCACAGTTTGTGCTGTTTGGCACGTTCCATTTGTCACATTTTGATTGTTCAGGTTTGTCCCAAGATCACGGTCATGCCTGGGTGTGGCTGAAACTTCAGTGATTTCCCAAAAGATTTCATAATCTTGCAAACAGAAATATGCTGTCCAGTTCAGAGTTTTAAAAGAAAAGAAAGTGTAAGCAAAATAGGCAATCAAATTATGCAAAAAGGGGTGGCCGATGTAATCGGCGCTCTTGGAATTCAGTTGCATGCTGCGGACGGGGCTTTCAAGTGCTCTTCTCATCATCATCCCCTCCTACTTGTGGGGAGATGGGTGGTTCGGATATCCGAATCTGTGCTAGCATGTCAGAGATGTCTTGTCCTTCAGTGGACCTTGGCTTCTCGAGCATTTCCTTCAAGAATCCTTGATCAATCAGATCTTGAATGTCATGCCGTAGGTCCCAACATCGGCTTGTGTGGTGCCCTGGAGCACCAGAATGGTACTCGCATCACTCCGCAGCATTGTAGCTTCTGGCATTAACCAATCGAGGGTTCGGGGGCTTAATCCGCACATACCCCTCATTCAGCAGCATCGGTAGTAACCCAGCCGGTGTATATGGTAGTGGGGTAAAAACCCTCCTCAGTCTGGTCTCCATTTCTTCTCTTGTCCTCCTTGGGGGACCCTCTGAATGATCCATCCTTCGGTCGTGTTGCCCTTTGCCACGGTAGACGTTTGGCTTCTTCGTAAGCTGGGGAACATCTGCCGCTATGGCTTTTCCTTTCTCCCTTTGCCTTCGACCATCTGCTATGGTTAGTGGTGGGCTCACTTCTTGGCCGCTCAAGGGTATCCTTTCTTTCATGCTTTTGATTTCTTCTTCAAGAACCCTTACTCTGACTCGCAGCTCGAAATCTTCTTCCCTCCATGTTTCCCAACGTTTATTCCACGCTTCTTCTCTGTCCTGTATTATTTGCCATAATATACGGAAAAGGTCCACCATCTCGCGAACCACCGGAAGCATTCCTGAAGTGCTATCCATGTTGACTGTCGACACGGTTCCTGGTAGGAGCGATAAACATTAGAAGGCAGAATACATGATGTGAAATGCCAAGATGCATGATGATGCTGAGGACTTCAATTAATCTCTTTCTTCTCTCTTTTTTCTTTTTTTTTTTTTTAATTTGGCGGAGGGTCGATCTTGAGCTCCCCAGCTTCCAGAAGATCTTGGACGGCATGACGAAGGCTCCAACACTCATCAGTGTCATGCCCTGGTGCCCCTTTATGGTAACCGCATGCCTTAGCTGGGTCATACCCTCTACTTGCTGGTGCCCTTCTATTTGGTGGAACCTGCTTCAGGTGTCCTTCTTGCAACAAGGTGGGCAACAATTCTGCCAAGGTATATGGGAGCTGTGTAAACACACGGTTCTTCCTTTCTTCCTTGGTCAAAGGCTCCTTTAGCTGAGCTGGGGCGACACTGGCATGGGGGTGGTCGCTTCCTCTCTTGCGCTTGGCGGATCGGACATGGTTGATTGTTCCTTCATATCTTATGCCTTCTTTCCCTCCATGGGAGGATCCTGTCATGGAGCCTCCTATCTTTCCAGCCTTAATCGCATCTTCGATCCTGCCTGCCGCCATGATTAGGTCGGTGAAGTTCGCGGCACACTGTCCTAACAGCATTGTGAAGTATGGTTGCCCCAGCGATGGAATGAACAAAGAAGTCTGTTCTTGTTCAAGGAGCGGGGGTTGCACCACACTTGCTAGTTTCACCCATCTTTTAGCGTAGTCTCTCACAGACTCGCTATTCCTCCTTGACAACCTTTGCAATTCTGCCCGGGTTTGAACCATTTGGCCATTCAAACGATACCGTTGGAGGAACACTGCGGCCAAGTCGTTCCACGTCTTAATTTTGATTTTATCCAGACTCAAAAACCAAGAGTAAGCCGCGTCAGTCAACGACTTCGGGAAGAACTGTACCATGATCTGTTCTTCCTTGGCATACTGACACATGTCGCCCGAATATGACCTTAGGTGGTTTAGTGGGCAACCCGTGCCGTCGAACTGATGTAGCTCAGGACATTTGAACTTTGCTGGGAGCTGGATGCCTGAAAAGAAACAGAGGTTTTCAAGCGTAGCCTCATTCTGCACTGTACTGGGTTGGACCTGTTTGAGGAGTTCTCTCATGGCGGCCATTTCTGCCTTGTTTTCTTCCCTTACTGTTGCCAACTTTCCTTCAAACTGCGCTTCCTGAGTTCTGTACCAGTCTTCGTCATCCTGCCCCAGTTGAGCCGGTGCGAACTGATCTTGCTGCGTGATATGGAAAGGTGCCGCTGGTGGTGGCTGTAGTGGTGCCTCGGGAGGAGGATGACCCGGGTATAGTGGTGGTGCCATCTCTGCCTGTGGTGGGAGATGTGGCTGTGGCCGCTGGGTGGCCGGCACTGCGGGTGGAACTTGCTTCAATTCTCTTAGTTCTGCCATTAGCTCCTGGATGACGGACCCCATGCCGTCGATTCGCTGTTGCATGTCATTCACTACTGGCCCATGGCTAGATTCTGCCGAGTGTTGCCCCAGCAGTGTCTGCTCTCCTTGTTGGTCCATATAGGGCCTTTTCCTTGGTCTTAACAGTATGGACTTCTGCAAGCCCTTTCTTGGTACCTGAGGGACAGTTAACAAGCATTAGTGCAATTTTGCATGAATACAACTTTATCTGATTTATTTATTTTGTTTTCTGATATGTTTTGCCTAACTGATCTATTTTATCTACCCGTAGGTAACAAGGGGAGAGAACCTGATCTTTGAAAACTGATCTATTTCAGACGCTCGGAGGCGACTGGGAAAGAGAACCCTAGTGACCGAATCTGTTTTAGGTACCCGTAGGCAACTGGGAGAGAGAACCCTATTTTTGAAAGCTGATCTATTTTAGACGCTCGGAGGCGACTAGGAAAGAGAACCCTAATGACCGAATCTATTTTAGCTACCCGTAGGCAACTGGGAGAGAGAACCCTATTTTTTAAAACTGATCTATTTTAGACGCTCGGAGGCGACTGGGAAAGAGAACCCTAATGACCGAATCTATTTTAGCTACCCGTAGGCAACTGGGAGAGAGAACCCGATTTTTGAAGACTGATCTATTTTAGACGCTCGGAGGCGACTGGGAAAGAGAACCCTAATGACCGAATCTATTTTAGCTACCCGTAGGCAACTGGGAGAGAGAACCCCTTTTTAGACGCTCTGAGCTCTATGTCTTGGGTGTTTGTAAACACTTGCTTGGTTTTGCGATCTCCATGGGGGGATGCAAATAAAGGAAATTAGGTGGTCGCAGCGACCAGGAATATTGCAATTATCTGAGAAGAGGTGGTCTGTCGGAGACCGAGTTGCCCTATTGGAAGGAATTAATTCTTTCATTTCTTGTTCTTGTTTGGTTGAGTTTGAACAACATAGCATAGTGAAAATAAATTCATGCTTCAATCAAAAAGTGCCGCCGCGGCACAAAGTACATCATCATGCTTATCAAAATACAACAAAGCCAAAGTCTAGCTAGGTTGGTCATCATCATAGTGGGAGGACACGTCTTGCCTCCTCAAGGCTCGCAGAAGCTTGTTCCGCAGACGTCGGTCCTCCTCAGCGCGCTTACGCACTAATTCCATTTCATGTTGCAAGGCCATATTGGCCTGCCTACTCTCCCGTTCCAAATCCACATAAGCTGAATGGATACGGGAGTGGGTCTCCTGCAGTTCGGCCACCCTGTCCCTATATGTGTTAGGGGACGGAACTGGAATGTCGCCTGATGCGACAGGCTGAAGAAGTGGGGGGCCGTCGTGGCCAAATTCCCGAGCTATCCACTGCTCGTAATCTTGAAAGTGCGATTCGGTGAAGACGTCTTCTCGATATACGCAGACTGCCTTCCACTCTGTCAACAGTTGGGTCCTTAGTCCCTTGGTGAGTGGACCAATCAAACTGCTCATGTCGTCCTTGACTGGGATTCCATGCGGTTTCCCAAACTGTCTCAGAACCCGAATCGGATAGTACGGCACGGCTTGGGTGAGGCCTATCAAGGCGAGTCCCTCTCTTTTCTTGAAAGCTATGATGGGGGTGTAGGGGATGTTGTATGTACCCCACCATCTGATGTCCATTTCTCCTTTCAGGTGGAGAAAGTGGTTAAACCAATCCTCACGAGTGGGTAGGTCTGGTTTGATCTCTCTTTGAGCCAACCAATGGATGTTGTCGCCGGTTGCTTTGTAATATGCACTGACTGGTGATGACACCATCAGGTGGTCTTGCAGCCAAAGGTGGAGAAGGGGAGCGCACCCTTGAAACCTCCGGATTCCCTTTTTGGACAAAGTCAGGGAATGGAACAATTGACCTAGGATCAGTGGCATGATTCGGTACCCTGCCCTGAGTTGATCCACAATTTCCATGAGGGCCAAATTAATGGTGTCTCCCCAGTTGGAAAGAAGATTTGCGACAGAACCACAAGGGTGAAGGTGTCAAACCAAGCTTCATTCTTGTAGCTTTCTTTGAGGCTTGGCCTAGCGGGTTCTCCCAAGTCACGAAATCGGAGGAACAGGTCAAGTTCCTCAATTGTGGGAGTCAACTCATTGACCCCGAATCGAAACACTGAAAGCTGGGGATCCCAGAAGAGCAATGCTGCTTGGATCATGTCCCAGTTAATCGGCACATTTAACAGGGACAAAGTCTGTCCCATGTGGTATTTGTGCTCCCATTCAATCTGCTCACTCCCTTGGAGCTGCTTTGTCCAAGAACGGATCCAGGGGGTATCCCAGGCACACTTTTCTACCCTAGGGAAACGGGTTCTCTCAGATGAGGATGAAGATGCCATGCCAACTATCCGATCGAAATTCCAAATCAGTTTAAGGTCCCACACCAAACCCTTAATCAGTCCTAAGATATGCAAAATTTCAAGCAAAAAACTAATCACTAGTAGTTCTAACATGCTTCATAAAGCAAAAGACAAAATCAGTTTGAAATTTAACTCAGGCACACATGGTGTGTGGTCCTAAGGGTTGGCGCCAATGAAGGCGCGACTCCTAGACGTACTTGTGTAAAGGAGCACATTCAAGTCCTGATCAGTCTTTCTGTCTTTCCTCTGTTCTTTCATCTGCTTCCGGTGTCGTACCACAGCAAAAATTACAACTTGCCATCGAGGGCGAAGGTTTACAAGATATTTACCAAAAACTTCAAAGAACTCATACTTAAGGCTGTTGGGAGCCAAAAGGGAGGATACAAATTGCTTTTCAAGCGGGTAGGCTAAAAATTCCTAGATCTAGGGTTTAGTGCCCATGTTCTGGTCTGGCATGCTTTCATCTGTTTGTCTGATCTGGCCGGCTTTCATCTGCTCTAAAAGACCAATCTGGACTTAAAGTGCTCCCAGCGGACTCTAATGGGTCAAGACCCATAGCATACAGGACTCCATGCATGGATCTGGGGTGGTTCCCCTGATCATGGTTAGGTGAGTTTCCTAAGCTAGGACCGAGGTAGCCCAGCATCTAGGGTTTACTCCATTTGATGCAAAAAGCGGGGGTTGCTGCCCCTGATGGACTCTGAATTTTATTCCAATTTTATTCATCATTCACATCCTACTCACCCTCTCATGCTCAACACAATGTTTATTCAGAAACGTTAGGTGGGGGAGGATACCCAGCCCGAGACATAAGCCTGCAAGGGTCTGGACCAGTACTGGATCCTCGCGGGCCACAGCAAGAAACCAGTGGTGCTAATGGACTCCAGAAAACTGGGGGGATGGGTTTACCCTGCTTTCCCCGGCAAGCCACGGGAGCGTAGGTGCTAATACCATCCCAAAGATCAGTTCATAGGAATCAGAAGGGTAGGCTGCTAGAGAGATCTAGGTTTGGTAAAGAAGTAGCAATATCCGATTTCACTCATCTACCAAGGGTCGGATCATTCACGCAGCATCCCTCGTGCGTGTCACCCCACACAGTTTATCTCATAAGAACGAAAAAAAATCCATCCACGGTGTGGTGGTGTGCCCGTGTGTGCAGTTGGGCTGCGTGTTGTGTCTACACAGGTGAGATTTGTCTAGATTTTGTTGGTAAAGGGATTGTTACTGTCTCGTATAGTAAGGTGCAGAATTAGCACGCAACACGAGATTCCGGGAGAGTCCCCAAGTAAGTGGGGGGTCACAAAGGACCGCTTAAATTCCACTTGCCTTAGGCAATTATCGCGTCCCCTTGACAGGACTCCCCAAAACACGTAATTACGCGTATTCTGTATCTTACTAAACGAGGTAGTAAGAAACCCTAACCGTCAACTAAATCTCTCTTTATGCTGACTCATAACTAGGGTCCTACTGGGCTGGAAAGTCCCCAGCAGAGTCGCCAGGCTGTGCGCGCGTGGGAAACGCGGCACGGGGTAATTCGGAGTCGCCACCGCCTGATGGGGTGCAGGCGGACACCTGGGTGCCTAATCTTGCCTATTGGGGCTTTTTGGTCTGCGGCTTGAGATTCTAAGTCTGTTCTCGGTTGTGGTCCGGGGAAGTCCGTAGACACCCCGGTCCACCCCGTCGGATGACGGGTCCCGTGGGTTCCCTGGTTTGAGTCAGCTTCCATTGGTCTCACCCGATTCCTAATCCGATATGCAATTTTGGTTAAGTCTGGCGGGACCACCTGAGTGGTGTGGGTCCCTTTAATTGCTTTTATCTTGATTACTTAGGTGATCTGAGTCTGGTTGGGTGGGCCCCGTTGGAAGGCCCACGGTGTCCTTGGTGGGCTTAGTCAAGCCCGCGTGCCCTTGTGGGCCTTGGCCTATCCTAGGAGGCCCTTTGGGCTTTGGTTGGTGCATTGATTTTACATTAGATTCAGATTTGAAGGTTAAGTGTTTTTTTTTTTTATGCACAAGTGGGCCGGACTGGTTTGTGGGCCCCTTAGGTGGGCCCATATGGTGGCCAAGTATTTTTTATTGAATTTATCTTTTTAATTTTGCCAAAGTGATTCGGACATTGGGCTTGGGGCCCGCGGTCCAAATCTGGGCTTGTAAGCCTAAGTTACCATAAATTAGGGTTTGCACCCTTCCTTGGTTCGGTTGGTGGGCTTCAGCGGGCCCGGTAGGCCCTTGCCCTTGGTCTCGGCCAAACCACGCAATTCATGCATCAATTTCACATAACAAGGCTCGGGTGGGCCGCAATGGGTTTGGCCCGCCCGGTTCAAATTGTTCATTTTACTTAAGTTATTCTAATGGCATGCTTTTGGTGTTTATTGGGCTTGGTGGGCCCCGTTGGAAGGCCCACTGGAAGTCAAGTTGGACCGGGAGTCCAAGTCCCATGTCGGGTTTCCGGGTGACCCAGAAACCCTATTGGTTTATCCGGTTCGGTTCAGAAATATCATTCACATCTAGCAATAATCACACAAAAAGACACAAGATAGACACTCTGTCAGAAAAAAAAAACCGGCACATTGTGCTGGGTCCAAGGGGAGGTACCCGGGGGCCCTGTGGGCGAAGCAAGGGGTATGGTAAGGGGTATTTTTGGAATTTTCAAAAAAAATAACAATTCGGCCTGTTTTGGACCTGGCGCTCACCTCCTGAGGTGAGCGCCAGGTGGGCGCCAGGTGGGCGCCAGAATCCGGGTGAAAATTTGACCTAGCGCTCACCCGATACCAGGTGAGCGCGAGCTGGGCGGGAGGTGAGCGCGAGATGGGCGGGAGGTGAGCGCGAGATGGGCGCGAGAATTTCACCTGGTTTTTAGGTGGGCGCGAGCTGAGCGCCAGGTGGGCGCCAGCTCGGCGGGAAGTGAGGTGAGAGGGGCGCCCACCTCCTAGGTGAGCGCCAGGTGGGCGCCAGATGGGCGGTAGGTCACTGCAATTTTCAACTCTCTGTTTTTTTGAGATCTCCAACTCTGTCCGATTTTTTTAGGTCTGTAACTGTTCCACTAGCCTCCCAACATGCCCAGAACACCTCCCAAGTAATTTTGGATTTAATCTAAACACATTTTATTTCAAGTTTTGAAAACCCAGAAAACTCACAGTACAAACATGCATTCAAAATACTTCACGAATAATATGCCCAGGACACTTCCCCGGGCTTCGACCACTCCCCAGAAGCCACTTAAACTTGTATTAAAACTAGTCTAAGCATACTTCATGCTTCATCCTACAACCCAAAATCTCTTAAAAGAAAACAAACCCGACAAAAAACTGGTACAGATGCATTAACAGCTTGAAAAAGGAGGGAGGGTGATGGGAGCATGCTCAAGGGTGCATTAGCAGCATGTTATCAAACCCAGCATTGTAAAAAAAACAAAAGGAACCACATGCAGACATTATATGTACTCCCATCCACGACTAGACATTCAAGCATGCACCCTAACATCCGAAGAAGGGAATGAGGAGGGGGGTTTACAGGGGTACAATGGATGAAGGGAACTTGGGAACATGCTCCCTTTTCGGCGCGAGCAACACATGCATCTTCCTCTTCCTTACTTGGTGGTCTTCATCAGATGGAAGTGAACAAAAAGAAACATGGTTTCATGGCTGTGGCCTCATACCACCGAATAAGACCGGCTTACGAAAAAAACACATCACATACTTATATATGTATAACCCAAAGTAACAGGGATGTTTACCTAGTGGTTCTTGAGTTCTGGAGCTGAGTGGGGGAGCCTCCTCGAAGTCGGACAGCGGCGGGATCCTCCACTTCACCGCACCAGCAGTAGCAAGCTTCCACTTGCATGGGTGGAAATGGAGAAGAACCAAAGGAGGGTGAGCCTCTTGGGGTTTTCTGGGGGGCAAGCAGGGATGAAGAGAGGGGGGAGCTTCGGGTGAGGGAAGAAGAGGACAACCGAAACCCTTCGCACCCTCAAAAATCCAGAAGAAATCTCCGAACACTTAGTTTTTTTTTTTCGAAATTTTCCAACCCTCTGCCCGAAATGCCAAGCGGCTTATATAGGCCATAAAAAAGGGGTGCCGCTCACCTTGGCGCCCAGCTCAAGGTGGGCGCAAACCCGCTCGCCACGTCCGCGCGAGCGGCATAATGATGAAAATCATTTAATGCCGCCGCTCGCCGGACGTAAAAATCTTTAAAATTCAGATTTAGTCCCTGACAATTTTTGGTAAAATCCGATATTCTCGGATTTTTACAGATTTAGTCCCTGGGATATTTCGAATGTTCGGATATTTACGGATTTGATCCCCGAGATATTTTCCTGCGCAACTCGCCACGTGTGCAGCTTTTTGCCATGTGCGCAGATTGCCGGTTTTGCTGCTCGGAAATTTCATCAGCTCATATTTTCTTCATCCGGACTCCGATCTGGGCAAACTTAGTTTCATTAGAATCGTATCGGCCCCCTCTATCCGATGACCTAGGGGTAGGCCTCCGGATTGGATTTTAGCAGAAAGTCAACTTTTGGCTCTGATCAAGTTTGACCGCCCGCAGAACCCTCATCCGGACCCCGATTCCTGCAAACTCAGTTGCGTTAGAATCGTGTCGAGATTCTCTATCCAATGATATAAAGCAAGGTACTTGGCACGGAATTTGAGGAAAAGTCAACTCTTGGCTTTTCCTTAAGTTTGATCGCCCGCAGAACCTTCATCCGGACTCCGATTCCTGCAAACCCAGTTGCGTTGGAACCGTGTCGAGATTCTCTATCCAATGGCATAAAGCGAGGTGGCCAATTTTCACTTGATCAAAAAGTCAACTTTTCACCCCTTAGGGTTTGACTTTCTGTCCAGGGTTTGTATTTTTGGTTTTTTCTGGGAGCGCAAAAATGAGGTGCTTACAGCCGGCACATAGGCATTCCTAGGCATGTGAATGAGATTAATTGGGCACTGATATTTTTTTTCTTTTATTTTGTGGCCAGGTACTAATACACTTGCAATCATAGCTCCTGTAACCAGATCAAGAGCTCGCGCCATGAATCCCATTGAAGACGAAGCTGATGCTCCTCATCCAGATGTTATCCTACTCGAAGAACAAGTGGCAGGACTAGCCCGAATGCTAGAGAATATATTGTCCATGCAGGCCCAGAACCAAGCATCCACATCCAACCCTGCACCTCCACCCCAAGTCAATATTCCACCTCCAGTGCAACCAATTCCTGAACCCGTCTATGAACCCACCCCTGAACCTATATTGACCAGGGATGAGACAGCTGAATCAAACAAGGCTAAGGAAAAAGAAAGGATAAGGGAAGATGTTGAAAGAAAATTCCTACACAAACTGGAAATGATCCAAGATGAACTTAGAGAAGTAAAAGGGGTGAGCAACTTTGGGGGCACCAACTTTGAGGATTTATGCTTGTACCCTAATGTTAACCTGCCGGCTAAGTTCAAGTGCCTAGACTTAGATAAGTATGATGGCACGGGCTGCCCCATGAACCATCTGAAGTTATACTGTGGTGCCCTATGCCAGTTTGGGCGGGACGAGGGTGTTCTGATCCAACTCTTCCAAAGGAGCTTAACTGGAACCGCCTTGAAGTGGTTCGCTACTCTAGACCATGGGAAGATTAGAAGATGGAAGGACCTAGCAGATGCCTTCCTAGCTCAGTACCGGTTCAATTCAGAGATCGTGCCAGATAGGTATGACGTAATGAGAATGAGCAAGGGAAGGGACGAATCTGTGAGACAGTATGCCAAGAGATGGAGGGAGACGGCCTCTCAGGTCAGACCACCTATGCTAGAACAGGAGATGATTTCCACCTTCATCAGTACACTGGGTCAACCCTTCTACAGCCACCTGGTGGGTCAGACCACCACAAATTTTGCTGCCTTGGTTCAAGTGGCTGACCGAATAGAAGACGGGATAAAGTCAGGTAAGATAATTGACCACTCTGCCATGGTTAATAAGCAAGACCCCAATGTGAAGAAAGGAAGCGGGATGAAGAAGAATGGAAACAAGAAAGAAGGGGAGGTGAACATGGTACAGCCACCATCAGGCCCTAACAAGCCCATACAAATCAACATACCTGCTCATTTTCCTACTCCATCTCCATCTACCCAGGCCCCTATGAGGGTTAATGTTCCAGCAGCACCTTCAGACCAAAAAAGGGTTTTTACTAAGGAGGAAAAGGATGCTTATTTTGCAGCAAGGAGAAATAGGGTTCTTACCCCTATTCCAATGACTCATTCTCAATTGCTGCACACCTTATTGCAAGGAGGGTATATCACTTTAAGAGAACCCAATCCGAATGCACCCAAGGGGAGAAATTTTGACCCCTCCACCACTTGTGATTACCACATGGGTGCACCTAGGCACCCTACTGACAAGTGCTGGCCTTTGAAACATGCCATTCAGGATTTACTGGACCAGAATACCCTGTCTTTCAATACAGGGGCTCCCAATCCTCCTAGAACAGATATTGGACAGAACCTCTTCCCCAGCATCATGGGGCAGGCCCATCTAATTTTATAGGTGTCGTCTCTTCTGATGAAATAACCTTTGACCCATCCCAGTTAATTGCTCCAATAGGGACAACGGTCAAAGTTTATTTTAACAGAATAAACAGGGAAAAAGAAATAAATGTAATTTCAAAGGGGAATGATAGTGCTGCAAAGAACATTAGCTCATCTTTGGACCGGGTCTCGTCCCTCATGGCCCAAATAAACATTGCAAAACCACCATTGGTCATCAATTGCAGTCCATCCACCTTTACTTCACCCATTCAGTCAAAACAACCATTGGTCATAAATTGTGACCACTTTAATGCATCAGTCACTTCCGTGACCTCTCAACCAAAACAACTTCCACCATTGGTTGTTGATATCCCTCTCACTCAAATTTCATCATCCAAGTCTAAACTTCCTCCCTTGGTGATAAATGTCCCCAAGCCTTCCTACTCTGAATCGGCTGTACCATGGAACTACAGTGAAGCTTTTACCACTACATGCCCTGCAGCTGAAAGCAAGGAAGAAGTGAACCTCATGATGAGGTCAGGAAAATTTGTAGGGGTAGAAGAAAAACAAAAGGAAACAGAGAAGGAGAAGGAAGAAGAAAAAAATAAAGGAAAGGCCAAGATAGGGGAAGATGCCCCTCAGGTAACTAATAGTGAGGCTGCTGACCTCATTAAAATAATAAAAAAGAGTGAGTTCAATGTCATCGAGCAGTTGAACAAAGTCCCTGCCCAGATCTCAATACTGGGCTTATTGTTAAATTCTGAAAAACATAGGGACTCCTTATTAAGGATACTCCAGGGGGCCCATGTGCCTAAAAACATTGAACCAGACCAACTAGGCCGGATGGTTGGGCAAATTTTATCCCACAATGTCATAACTTTTTCAGAGACTGAAATCAGCCCAGCAGGGTACCATCATGTTGACCCATTGCACATAGCTATACTCAGTAAGGGTTGCATGATAGCCCGGGTCTTGATTGATAATGGGTCGGCTCTCAATGTCTACCCGTTAGTAACCTTTGTTAAGCTCGGTTTGGAGCAAAACAAAATCAAACATAATGGAAGAATCATAAGAGCATTTGACAGCTCTAAAACACACTCCCTAGGGGAGGTTGAACTGCCGATCACAATTGGACCGTATATTTTCAACATCACATTTGAAGTGATGGATATACCTGCAGCCTTCAACCTACTCCTAGGAAGGCCGTGGATTCATACGGCTAGGGCTATACCATCTACCCTCCACCAGAGAGTCAAATATATCAAAGGGCAAAAGGTGATTACTGTCCTAGCCGAAAATTTGGTTCCCTCCATGTGGTCCCCTGATGTACCCTGCATAAACATGGAAATGACTGCTGATAAGATGGCATTTCACTCTTTCCAATTTGAAACTGTTAATTTCATACCTGGGGGTATCAGGAAAAAGAAGGAAAGTTGACCTGTGCTGAGAAGATGGTCAAGAATGTGCTGGAAAAGTACAACTTTCACCCGAGAAAAGGTCTGGGGGTTAAACTGCAAGGAAGGATAGAGCCGATAACGGTTAAGAAGATGGATCATAGAGCAGGATTGGGGTCCAAGCCAAGGAAGTGGAGAAGTCAGAAGGAAATGGAAGACATAAAATTCACGCACATCAGGGAAACTTTTCCTAAGATTTCTCACATGATTCAGCTGTCTCCTCCTGAGGATCTGTCCAAACCCCCATACTACAATGTCAACCCATTCCAGAAACCCAAGTCCTCAACCGTGCAACCATATGTTCCACCTCCACCTCCACAAGCATTGGGTGGGCCTGGGCCACATACAGAACAGAAGCATGACTTTTCTAAGGACGTGGGAGCATTCTTTGCCATGACAGAAGGCAACCAAGAAAAAGTAGCAGAGGAGCTACCTTTTATCGACTAGGCTGCAGTAGAAGTTCCATCTGGGACTGGCCCTATAGAAGAAACAGACGATGCAACTCACCCAGTATTGGTGATTTCAGATGCTTCAGATGCAGACCCTGAGCTTGAAGAGCAGGCTTGTATCCCTGCCCCAGATTCTTTTATTCTGAACAATTGGGAGGAAACTCCTCTTACTTTTGAAGCCGCGTTTGTTTGACAAACAGACATGGCTTCCAAAAAAAAACTCCATTAGTGGAATGCCCTTCCCCTGAAGGTTTTAATGAGCCTTCGTCTTCAGGGAAAGATTTTATAGAAGGCTCTCAAAAAACACAAAAAGATTTTCCAATTTTTTATAGAAAAAATAAATTTTTCAAAAAGGTCCAAACCATTTATGAACCATATAAGCAAACGGAATTGGATCAAGATGAGTACGACTTCGACCTTGAGCTCGACTTTGACCTAATGGGGGTTGAAGAAGAGACCGAGGACGAAGAAGACGATCCTCCAAAGGAAATCACATATCAATTGGAGCGTCATGAAAAGGGGGTCCAACCCAATATTGAAGATACCATATCAATAAACCTAGGGACCGAAGATGACCCAAAAATAGTGAAGATTGGGATGTGTCTATCTGAGGTACAGTGGGATGAAATGATACGATTCTTGGCTGATTATGAAGATGTATTTGCATGGTCGTATCGGGATATGCCAGGTTTAGACACGGACATGGTTGTGCACAGGCTACCCATTCTACCAGATGCCAAGCCAGTTAAGCAGAAGCTGAGAAGGTTAAAACCTGAATGGACATTGAAGGTCAAAGATGAAGTGGTTAAGCAATTTCAAGCTGGGTTCTTAGCGGTCTCCACTTACCCTGAATGGCTTGCAAATTTAGTGCCAGTACCAAAGAAGGATGGAAAGGTTAGAAAGTGTGTAGACTACAGAGACTTGAATAAGGCAAGTCCAAAGGATGATTTTCCACTTCCACACATAGACATCTTGGTGGACAACACTGCTGTACATAGTCTATTTTCATTCATGGACGGGTTTTCTGGGTATAATCAGATTAAGATGGCTAAGGAAGACCAAGAGAAGACAGCCTTTATCACCCCTTGGGGTACCTTCCATTACACTGTCATGCCATTCGGGCTTAAGAATGCCGGGGCAACCTACCAACGGGCCATGACAGCCTTATTCCATGATATGATCCATAAGGAGATGGAGGTTTATGTGGATGATATGATAGCCAAATCATGTGAAGAAGAAGACCACTTGATCAACTTGAAGAAGGTGTTTGACCGACTCAGGAAATACAGTTTAAGGCTCAACCCTGCGAAATGTGTCTTTGGGGCTACATCAGGAAAATTATTGGGCTTTATAGTAAGTAGAAGGGGAATTGAGATAGACCCGGCTAAAGCTAAAGCAATCATCGAAATGCCATCACCTAGAACGGAGAGGGAAGTTCGAGGTTTTCTTGGAAGGATTCAGTACATAAGCCGGTTCATAGCACAGCTCACCGCCATCTGTGAACCAATTTTCAAACTTCTAAGAAAGAACAACCCGGCAGCCTGGAATGACGATTGCCAAGAAGCCTTTGACACAATAAAGGAATACTTATTGAACCCACCTGTGCTAGTACCACCAACTCCAGGAAGACCGTTGATTTTATACTTGTCTGTTTTGGAGACGTCAATGGGGTGTGTCTTAGGACAGCATGACGATACAGGCAGAAAGGAGAGGGCGATTTACTATCTAAGTAAAAAGTTCACGGAATATGAAGCAAAGTATTCTCCTTTGGAAAAGACTTGTTGTGCATTAGTGTGGGCAACTCAGAGACTGAGGCATTATTTCCTTAGTCATTCCACCTTATTGATATCCCGAATGGACCCTTTGAAGTATCTATATGAGAAACCAGCTTTAACTGGCAGAACAGCAAAGTGGCAGTTATTACTCTCTGAATTTGACCTACCTATATCACACAGAAAGCCATTAAGGGTCAAGCCATTGCTGATCACTTAGCCGCACACCCTTTACCAGAATACCAACCTTTGAAGACTAACTTTCCTGATGAGGCAATCCTGTTTACTGAAAAAGAAGAAGGGGAAAGCTCATGGCAAATGTTTTTTGATGGGGTCGCCAATATGAATGGAAATGGAATAGGGCTGTTTTGATCAAGCCAGATGGGGCACACATCCCAATCGCAGTGAAGTTAAGGTTCCAATGCACAAACAATATAGCAGAGTATGAAGCATGCATAATTGGGTTGCAAGCTACCTTAGACTATGAAGTAGAGGAACTTGACGTATATGGAGATTCGAGTCTTATCATTTTCCAAACAACTGGTGAATGGAAAACCAAGGATCACAAATTGACCCCCTATCACCAGTATTTGGAAGAAATAAGCAATAAATTTACTCGAATTTCCTTCAATTATATGCCAAGGGCCAAAAACCAGTTTGCGGATGCTCTAGCAACATTGGCTTCAATGGTCAGTATGCCAGAAGGGGTTGATATTAGACCACTGGAAATTGAAGTCAGAAATGAACCAGCTTATTGTCTTGTTCTAGAAGAAACCCCAGAAGAAGAAGTACCGTGGTTCCATGATATTAAGAACTTCCTAAATGATCAGAGTTTGCCAGAAAATATCACTTCTACAGAAAAAAGAACAATACAGAGGTTGGCAGGACAGTTCTTACTCAGTGGTGGGCAGTTGTACAAAAGATCACACAATGATATACTACTTAGATGTGTTGCCAAGACCGAGTCAGAAAGGCTAGTTGAAACTGTACATGGAGGAGTGTGTGGACCCCATATGAACGGGCACATGCTTGCCAAGAAAATTCTGCTATTGGGATATTACTGGTCGACAATGGAGCATGATTGCTATATACATGTCAAAAGGTGTCATTTATGCCAAGTGTATGCAGATAACAAGAATGCACCCCCAAGTGAATTACACAACATGACATCTCCGTGGCCCTTCTCCATGTGGGGTATAGACGTCATTGGAATGATCTCTCCAAAGGCATCAAATGGACACAGGTTTATACTTGTAGCAATCGATTACTTCACCAAGTGGGTAAAGGCAGCTTCATATGCAAACATTACAAGTAGCCACGTTTTGAAATTCTTGAAGCACAATATCATTTGTCGCTACGGTTTGCCAAGTGCCATAGTATCAGACAATGCTTCAAACCTTAAGAACAAGGTGTAGACACCCAAAAATTGCACAATTTTTGATAAATCTTGAAGGAGAGAAATATTTTATTGAATTTTCAATTCTTAGCATTGGGTTTGAGATCCTTAACCCATTTGAATCCAAAGCCGCAAAGGAAAAGGCCCGAATTCAATCTTTTATGCAAAGTCAAACTTTTTCGGGTTGAATTTTGTTGACTTTTGACCCCAGAAAATGAAATATTTTTTAAAGCAAGATTTGAAGATAATTTTTCCCGGTAATCAGGTTTTTAGCAATGTTATTGCATAAATGAATTTTTTGAGATTTTTAATCTTGACGAATACCTTGGTATTAACATGTTGAATCTTTTTACCAGACCTGAAAAACCGAAATTTAGCCTGGAACTAGAAAGTTGACTTTTTATTCACTTGGAATTTGGGTCTGGAAATATTTTTAATGGATTCAAATGGGGGGGTGTTTGCTTATTTACATGTAATATCTTAAGTAAATGGAGATTAAAAAATACGAGGACATTTACTTAAACGATATTACATGTAAATAAGCCTGGCCTGTGCAGCTAAGGCTCAAAACCAACCAAAAATGTGCCAACCGTACTGAGTATACGGTTTTTTATAATTTTGATGTCAACCGCCCTGTATGCACGGTTGCAACCGTATACACAGCACGGTTCAGGTCCATGCTTGTTGCGCTGGCGGCCACATGGCTTCGCGAAGCTTCGGCCGTTGAGCCGCGTGGACAGCAATCAATTAAAGCATAACTGAATTGAACCGTCCTGTATATACGGTTTGGTTAAATTTGTAAAAAACCGCACTTTGAGTAACGGTTGTGTAGAAACCGCACTGAGTATACGATTTTGGCTGTTTCGAGGCTTTGCGAAATGGCTCGATCTCTGAGCCTTATTTACGCATATTACCTCTCTCTTAGGGACTTGAACTCCCTATTTCACCCTCCGAAACTTGCTGAATTACTCCAATTCAAGCCTTGGAGGAGAATTGGAATAATCTAGAAGGCCTTTTTGGCCTACCCTTGGGACTCTTCTACCCTTGACTTGGCCTATAAATAGATGGGTCCTCCTCTTGCAAATGGCTGAAAATCTGAATCTTAAAAGCTCTGCAAGAAGAAGGAGAACCTCTGCTGGATTGGCTACTCAACTGCTCAAGCTACTAAGGTAAGGCCTATTTGAGTTATTGCTTCCCTTTTACATTCTAGCAAATCTCTCATCTTCTACCTTTCTGTAGTGTAAGGCCTTTGTGCATTTTTGCAACCCCAAACCCCTTCTAAAGTACCTGGGAATCCTCTCTAGCCGTAAAACGTTAAGAGAGAGCCTTGGGAAAAAGAAGGTGGAATGGATCCTCTAGGCTTAGAACCCACAAATGATGAAAAGCATGCTGTATGGTTATTTTGAACCTTTGAATGCTTCTCTGATCTATTTTGTATTTGGAGAAGATGCACGAATCCATGCTCTCAATAGCAATGGATTCCAACCTTCTCCTAGAAATGTGATTTTCCACATCTTCACACACACTTTTCACTATTTTTCCTCGAATAGGCTAGATCTTGGATTTCCGTGTTAAATACGGGAAATCTGAGATTATTGGCCTTAGAATGAATTTTAGAACTTCATGAGATGGTTTCCATTGATTTCTAAGTATTTTGGTCGAATTCATTTGCACACTTGCACCATTTTGGCCTTCTCTTCAAAAGTTTTCAAAACAGGGCAGCATCTGTACCATGTCTTAGAATGCTCATAACTTCATCCTCCGGATGAATGTTTGAGTGATTCCAAAGACATGTGATAGATGGGAAAGCCTACTTTGTATCTGGAAATTTTCACTCACTTTCATGTAGCCAATTTTTGACACCATCTATTCAAAGTTTGTAAGTCAGTTCAGCCCAGATTGCTGAACTTGCCGCTTTGATGGTGTACCATTTGCTCAGTTTTAATCCGTTTTGTGTGATTCTAATTTCTGAGTTTTCCTTGAGAAGTCTATTTTCATTTCCAATTGGTTTCAGCAGATTTTGATCTGTTTTGTGCCTTGGGTGTTCAATTGACTCAGAGATGCTCGCTGGCATAGTCCAGAGCTAATCTGTGGTCTTCTAGGCCTGTTCAAGAGAGCACACAAGTCACATCCGGATTGAGTTTGGTGTGAGATTTATCTCTTTGGAAAGGTGGCATAACATACTTCTTCCATGAAAATTTTCATGAATTTTTATTGAGCCAAACTCCACGAATAGGACTTTGAAAATGCCTACTCATCGCTTTTTCTGAGTTATAAACAGCAGATTTCAGATGTGGATTTCTCTCTCATTTTAAGTCGGATTGAGCTGAATTTTTTACTGTATACTCTACTATATACCAGTTTTCAAATGGCTTTGGTTTCATTGGATTTGGATTTAAATTGAGTGAGTTATGGTTAATAGAAGCTTTCAAGTTCTCATAATCTGATTTTTCCAGATTTGCCTTGAATTGGTTTTGCTTCATTTTTCACCTTGATTTTTATTCACTCATGAAGTTCTAAGAGGTGATATATCCATGAAGAGAGTCTAAACTCATTGGACTACTCATGTGGAATAATTACTCATATTTTGCTTACTTTTAAGCATCCTTTGTCTTTTTTTTATTAGCAAACAATCCTTAGCATAAGCAAGCATGTGGCAACCATCTTAGATGGATGAGTGGGGGTGCCTAACACCTTCCCTCGCTCATAAATAATCCCCCTTACCTGATCTCTGGATTTTTCCTCATCTTAGAGCCATTTTAGCTCTATTTGACATTTATGATCCCTTTGGTGTCCATTCACACCTTAAGATGGATGGTGGCGACTCTTTACATTTTATTGATCCCCGCGTGACGATATCGGAAGTCGTCCGAGATGACGAATCCATATCTCACACAAGGACATGAGAAAGATGTGTGAACAGTTTCAAATTACCCACCACAAGTCAGCTCCGTATAGACCAAAGATGAATGGGGCAATGGAAGCAGCAAATAAGAATATAAAGAAGATCATTCAGAAGATGGTAATAAGTTTTAAAGATTGGCATGAAATGCTGCCACTTGCTCTACATGCTTACAGAACCTCAATTCGAACTTCTACAGGGGCAACCCCGTACTCTTTAGTATATGGAATGGAAGCAGTTTTACCAGTGGAAGTGGAAATACCTTCACTAAGAGTGCTAATGGAAGCTGAATGGATACCATCAAGACATGATCAACTCAATCTAATAGAGGAAAAGCGTTTAAAAGTGCTTTGTCATGGCCAATTGTATCAGAAGAGAATGGCCAGGGCTTACAATAAGAAGGTGAAGCCCAGAACTTTCCAAGAAGGAAATTTAGTGTTGAAGAAAATTTTAGCCTTTTTGGAAGTCCCTCGTGGAAAGTTCAAACCAAATTAGGAAGGACCTTATGTGGTCAAGAAGGTCCTGTCAGGGGGTGCTCTCATCTTAACAGAAATGGATGGGAAGGATTTTCCTGAGCCAATTAACTCTGATGCAGTAAAGAAATATTTTCCATGAATGAATATTACTAGGAAGTGATCTGAGGCCATTGTTCCTTATATCCCAAAATTTACATCCCTAGTCAAGCCAATTTGAGCCTGTTCGTCTTTTTTGTTAAACCTAAACTGGACTTACAGCCTTATACTGGGGCAAGGCCAATAAGGGCAAAGCCAATAGGGGCAGAAAAAATATATATATATATAGGGGCAAATGAAAGCCAAATACAAAAGAAGGGGAATGGGATTGAATTCATCATGACTGTAAGTCCGGTTGACCCATTTTCACACTTAGAAAATTTTGAGCCTTTAATACCTTTTCTTTCATAAACCGAGCCTAGCCTTTGTTTCGTCCTATTATTAAGCCCTCGGTGATTTTAGTATATTCATTCAACTTTCATAGTAAGATTGGTGATGACGGAATGCAGAAGCCGACCCTAGTGAAAACCGTAATTGGCACTAGGGGCAATAAGGGCAAAAAAAATATAGAAAAAGAAAAAAAATATCAAATCAAAGGTTGAGTTGATCATGTGGTCCAAATGTAATCAGCATAAGCACTGGAAACTGAGCAGATTAGCAGGGTCAATCATGAAGGTAAAGCCATTAGGGGATGATTCTAAAGGTCACGGGGTAGACAGATTTGGTATCTCCCTATTGCTTGGACTACCCTCTTCATTATTTAACCTGATTTTAATTCCTTTAATTATATGTGATTAAGTGTTTTGGATCAGCTTTCAAAAAAAAAAACTATACTTTGGCCAGTGATGAGAAATCAAATACTTTTTCATAAAACTTCTGTTTTTACAAGCATCTGAGAATTCTGAGGCCAATAATATAAAACCTATTTTTGAATTAAATCTATTATCTTTCCACTAATGGAGTTTGCTTTTGTATAAAAGTATTAAAAAAATGAATGAAAAAAAAAGATAAAAGAATCTAATCCCTACTCCCTAACTGCTCCTCAAGTTCCCTAATCCTAGCTGCCTGAGTTGCAATGATTCCAGAAGCACCCTCTGCATCAGGATCACTCAAAAAGGAGATGACCTCATCTGAAAAAGAATGCTTGATCTTCAACGCCCTAAGGTCGGCCAAGGGATCCTGATATTTCTTCCGCATCACTCGGACTTCAAAGCGACGAGCCTGCCTTTGGTCTTCAAGTTTCTTCTCCATGGCAAGGCGGCCAGACTTCTGCTCTTCAAGCTTTCTCTCCAGAACAAGGACTTTTATCCTAAGTTCTTGAGCCTCCCGTACCCATATTTGTTGAAGCCGCTTATGGGTTGCCCTTTCTGACTCCAGAATATCCTCATAGGTAGAAGGAAGAACTGCATGAGGGTCTTCTGGTACTGGGGCATGACTCTGCACCTGTTCTTTGATCCAAAAGTGATAGTCCTTCACATGGGACTCAGAAAAGACAGGACCCCGCAGAAAGCGAACATAGGACCACTCATTCATTAATTGAGCATTTAGCCCCATGGTGGCTGATGTAAGTGGTCCTACAAGGCTCTCATAGCCAGTTGGGATCATAATTCCCTGGGTCGCTCCAAACTGCCGAAGAACCCTCAAAGGAAGATAGAGAACAGCAGATTTCAAGCCTGCCAGAACCAAAAAGTTCCTATCTCTGAAGCTGATCACTGTCTCTGGATTGGGTTGATAAGTGCCAGGCCATCTCACTTGATCATCCTGGAGAGTACCCAAGAAAGTGAACCATCCCTGCTTGCCGCCTTGGACATTAGAACAACCCATGTGGCTCATCAGAACAGGAACTTTCAACCTTGGAAAGTAGCGGCGAGTTATCTCTTCAACTTGGCTCAGGTGGTCAAGCAACCAAAGCTGCAAAAAAGGGGAGAATTTCAACTTATTTCGAAAACGAAGAAAAAAAAAAGAAAAGAAAAAAAAAAGAAAGAAAAAAAAAAGAGAAAAAAAAAGAGAAGAAAAAAAAAAGAAGAATGAAAAGCAAAAAGGAAAAAAAAGAAGAAAGAAAAAAAATATATGCATATTTTTTACCTGTAGGATAGGGGCGCAGGCAAGGAAGCGTTTCTTCCTTCTAAAATAGCAGTCAGTAAGGGCCTGGTATATCTCTGCTAAGATCATGGGGGCCAACCTCTCACGTTCCCTAACCTGGCAGATAACTGAGATGAGAGCCAAGTCAACCTGGTCATCACCCCGTGGAAAAAGCAACTGATTGACCACTACCAGAGTCAATGCATTAAACCTGGCATCCTTGTCCCCACTCCTTAGAAGTTTTTCAGTCAAAAAGGTCTTGGACAAGGTCAATAGGGTATCAGAATTCCCTAAGTCTTTCTTCCCTATACCCAGGAATGTAAAGGCCTCCTTTTTGTAACTAGGCTTTAGGGGCGGGTTCACAACTTTTTCAGAAAATCTTAGGCCAAGGATGGTTTCAATTTCTTCTATGGTAGGAGTCATCTCTTTGTCATCAAAACGGAAGAGATTCAGTTCAGGAACCCAGTGTCCAATCAAAGCTTCAATGATTTCCCACTTAAAGGGAATTTTAGGAAGGTGTAGGATATGCCCTAAGTGGATGGAATCCCAACGAATCTCCTCATCAAGGGTCATGGAGTTAACCCATCTGTCGTAGAAGGAATCCACAATGTTGTACCTGGTAAGATTATGAGGTTTTGATCTAACAGGGTGTCTTGCAGGAGAAGATTCAACGGCAGGAGAAAGCAGCGTAGGGAAAGCCATGGAAGCACCAAAGAAGCTAAGGAAAGCGAGAAAAGACGTGCTCAGGGAGTTTTCAAACTAGTAAAAGTGTCACAATGACGTTCCCCATGAGTTTATATAGAAAAAATCATTAAGGCAATAAAATCCGTAAATAGACTACGGGCATATGACGCCCGTATAAAGAATACGGACAGACTGCGACCGTGGAAACTTTACGGGCACAGCGCGCCCGTGTTCATATTACGGGCACAGCCTGCTCGTAGTCTAAGTACGGTTACTTCCGAAAATTGCAAAATTTTGGGCAGTTTTAATTTCTTTGATTCCCTAAGCTTCACCTGTCCCTGCTTTAACATTCATCATGCAATAAATACTGAAAAGAAAGCAGAAAAAAAAACACAAATGAATGAAAATTAAACTCCTTTTATATATATGAGAATGTTTACATCACTTTTGTCAAAAAAAATAAATAAATAATACAAGTGTATATGAAAAATCCTAATCTACTGTCTATACAGGTCCACCCCTACGGCCACGGCCTCGTCCTCTGCCTAGACCACGGCTTGAAGATCGCCTGCGCTCAAAGACATGCCGCACAACATTGCGGGCTGTGCTACGAGTCATCCTGCTCAAAACAGATTGAATATCATACCACATATATAAAGGCACAAGGCCAGCAGTGGGATGATCAGGAGGGACGTACCCTGAAGTATCTACATATCCCGTAGACTCGGGATCAGAATCAGTACGGGAAGAATCTGCAGAAGGATCAGCAGCAGCAGGCGTCTCCTCTACAGCCTCCGCAGAAGGACCAGCAGGAGCAGATGTCCCAGGAACATCAGCATCAGGACCAGGCTCTACAGGATCAGCTGTAGCCTCCTCCATCACCACGGCCTCCACAGCAGGCTCTACCACAGCGGCATCCAGAGCCGACTCCATATCTACATCCGCAGATGCCACAGGAGCAATCTCAGGAACTGGGGCAGACTCTGGCACATCCTCAGCAGTAGGTACAATAACAGCCTCGATCTCAGGCTCTGCTGCAGGTGCCTCTGCCGGACTGGGAGAAGTCACGAACTCCACCCGTGCCAAAGAAAATACCTCATCCCGAAAATGCATGGGCATAGGTGAAGCCGGTGAAGAAGGGCCGGCTGTGTCCTCCTGAAACTAACAGAAGAAATTCCAATCAGAACCAGATAAACAATTGTAATAGCAGGAATGGAAATAAAGGAAGAAAATAACCTGAGAATGAGATGGACCCGCCTAGTCCTGTGCATCAGATGGACCCTCCTGGCCCTGTGCTCTGGCTAGCTGCCCCCGGAGGTCTGAAATGGTAATATAGAGGGCATCCCGCTCGGCGATCGCAGCATCTCGCTAGCGCTCTAGATCAGCATATCGAGACCGGATCTCTGCCAACTGAGCCTCCTGAAATAGAAAAGAAAGGGTCAGAAAATGTCAAGATCAAATGAAAATAGAAAGGTGAAAAGGAAGAAGGCATACCGTAGTGTCATAAGCCCTAATCACTACTCCTCCAATCTCAGTGACTCTGCCACGGACAGGCATAGGTGGCATGAGGCACCCAACTGAAGCTCGCCTGAACCAAGCATCATAGTCACCCTCCTCCAATAATGTCTCTGCCTCAGTCCAATCCAGGAACTGGGCAGGATCAACAGGCATAGGAGGATAGGAAGGAGTAGTATCTGGCGGGATGGCAGAAATCCGCGGCTCTCCTACATGCTGAAAGAAGAAGCGCTCGCCGCAGTATCAGATGCTGCCCATCTGACCAATAAAGAACTGGTATCTCTGTCGTCTCTGGTCAGGGACAAATGCATCCTCTCTGGCTGCATGCAAGGCCAGCACCTCATGAATGTCCTCCATCCTGGGGACAAATAGCTGAAAAACAGAGTGGGATATTAGATATATGATTCAGAAAGAAAAGAAAAGAAGAAAGAAGAGGAATTAAAGTAGATTACCTCAGACCGATACAGCCTGTCCAAGTGGGCCCGGGCGGACCTAGGACGACTCTTTTCAGAGTCGTGCTCTACATGACACCATCTACGTGCCATGGGATACGTCTCCTCAGACACCGTAGAGGTAGGGCGGAAATAGGGTATATAAACCCTAGCAAAAAACTGCAGAAAGAAGAAAGAAAGTCAGAAGAATAAAAAAGGAGAGAAAGAAAGAGAAGAAAAAAAATGGTTCACCTGCAGGAAGGGCCAGAAGAATCTGCACCCAACTCCAGCTCCTCTGGAAGTAGAGAGGCCGCTCACTGATCGGCGAAGGCCGGCCAAAATAGTACCAAAAATGAGCGTGCCCCAAGCGTACCTCCTCGCTCGATGCAGATCTCCCAATAAGCTCAGAAAATAAGGACTAACCGAAGTCGTGTCCTCTGGGAAGAAGCAAGATCCCATCATGTACAGAAAAAGGAATCGAAAGGCAAATGGGAAAACATGATCACCGGAGGCAAGCTGGCCAAAATGCCTCCTCCTGAAAGTCTCCCTCAACCATGTCAGAGACAATCTAGCTCTCCCTCTATCCCAGGCCTCAGGAGGCAGCACGACATAGCCAAGATAAGCAGCGACCTCATCAGCCTCTGGCATCGCCATCTCAGGAATAACATCACCGATCATCCTAATCCCGGTGATAAGTGTGAAGTCAGAAGGTCGGATCCCAATCTCAATATCTGGGAAATGGAAGCTCAATGTCTCGGGAAAGAATCTCTCCAGCAGCGCCGCAATAAGGGCCTGATCCAGGTGAACGTCTGGAATAGTAATAAATAGGCCAAAGCCATATAAGCCTAATTCCCGGCGGTAGGCTGAACTGCAGGCTCCCAAAAATTTAATAAAGCTGGCCCAGCTACCTCTGTAATGGGACATCGGATACTCCAAAGGGATATCCGCCCTAATGCACGCTGAGGGATGAGTCCTCAAGCCATGCAAGAGGTCGGTATCCCTAATCTGGGCAGCCACCTCCTCAGGGATCTCAACCCTGGTCCTGGCCTCATCTCTGCCACGGCCCCCTCTGCGGCCTCCTCTACGGCCCTCATCATGGCCTCCATCTCTGCCTCCAGCTCGGCGCCTGCTACGGCTCCTATCTCGGCCTGAAGCCTCAACAGCCGGCTAAAAGAAAATAATTGAAAGAAGGAAAGGATCATGAGGAGATATTTTGTGAAAATATTGAATTCAGAAAATTTAGAGTATACCTCTGGGGTCGCCTCACGCGAATCCCCAGAAGGAAGATCTGGGATATCTGAATCCGAATCCCTCTCGGCTCTCGAAGAAGTGGCCACATCAACAGGATCACGCCTAACCCTCGAAGAGGAAGGCTCATCTGCAGGATCCCTAGAAGCTGATCGAAGGCGGGCCATCTACAGTTCAAATCAGGGAGTTGGTTAATTATTCTTGTGCAAATCTTTATTGCTTAATTTTAACCAAGATTAATTGATTTGCAGGAAGAGGAAAATTGGAGAATGAAAGAAAGTGCTTCAGAAACTCCCGACCAAAATCAGAAGTCAACTAAGGAGTTTATTTTGAGAAATTTTATTGTTACTTGTCTTTGCTTTAATCAATATATATATATATATATATATATATATATAGGAAGTTTAGGCTTCCTGTATATTCTCTTTATATGGAAAAAGAAAAATATATATATATATATATATATATATATATATATATATATATATATATATTAATGTGTTAAAATTTGATCTTAAATTCCTCTTTTGGATTTTCTAAAGAGACCTAACCATCTAAATTTACTTGGTTTCAGGATAGAAGTTCAAGCATACTTGTGTGGAGACTGGTATAACAGAAAAAATGCAAAATCAGAAATCTACTACTAGAACCACTGAACAAAATGCTTGGGCATCAAAAGAGAGGCATTGATCAGTATTACTGAAGGCAATTCAAGAGTCACTTCATGAGTAGTAAGTAAACACAGCAATCAAATTTGTTGCTCCAAAACAAAATTGCAGTAAATCAACCAGTCATGAGTTGGAAAAAGGTAATCCCAAGTATCAGTTCTGCAGAGGAATATTTCAGACAGTGGATTCATCTTAACCAATTACAGAGCAAAGAAGAATTAGGATTTGTTAAAACCATTTGAGCAAGAATAACTCATGCATGGGTTATCAACATGAAGAATCCGCTGGGTACACCCATGAATAAAACCCAAAAGTTTGGAAGAAATGTATGGACATACAAGCATCCAAAGCATCAATTTTCGGATGTAACAAAGGCATAAAAATCAAAGCAGTATTGAACCATTAAGCAAATCAGCAATTGGGAATATTCAGGAACTTAGCATACATTCAATCAGGAAACAAAAGTTTGCACAAAACATGAACTCACATTCGGTCAAGCATGATGAGCAATACAAACAGGATAATCACGAAGTGTCCAAGGCATTAAACAGTTATAATCTTGATCATATTTGGATGCTCAAAGAAAATTGCAAGGAATAGTCAAGCAAGAATCATGGATATAATCTGTTAAGGAATGCAAGAAAAATGAAAGGACTTTTTAACATACCTGTTTATGTCGAAAGGAGAAATCAGCAAAGGAAGTAATTGAAATTTCGAGCTCACCCACAATGGATATCCAATGGATGCTCGAAATAGCAATGAGGAGTCTTGATCGTAGCTCGAAATTAAAGAGAAACAGTCGATGGTTGCTGAAGGTACTGTGGCCGTCTGAAATGGGAACAGTCGCCCAAGATGGTCGCCGGAGAAGAACAGAGAGTCGTCGGAGAACAGTGATCGTCGGAGGTACTGTTGGAGAAGAAGAGAGGACCGGAGAAGAAAGTACGGTCGCGGAGAAAATAGGGCAAAATGCGAGCAGAAGAAGAAAGGTCGCGGTCTTAAGAAGGAGAGTAAAATCCGTAAAATCAGTACGGGCATCAGACACCCGTAAAAGCAATACGGTCCCGTTTGCCCGTGAACAATCTACGGGTAGCATTGGTCCGTAATATAAATACGGGCGAAGCAAAAAATTGCATATTTTATTATTTTCTCCACAATTTTCAAAAAATCAATGTCTATATTAGTTGTAAGTTGCAAGGATTGCCACCATACTCACTTTTGTTTTAAAAAAAAATTTGTCTCAAATATCACTTCATAGCCACGAGAGCTCAGTGAGATGAGAGAGGAGGATTTGGCCCTTAAGCTGAGGGACTTCTAGCAAATCTTCCACAATAAATTCTTTTCATAAAATCACCCATTTAATCCTTGCAAAATGCAATTGGTTAGACAAAAATCTCAGAAAGTGCAATTGGTGGGTCTTTTTGCTCTCTGCTTGTAATTGGTTCCAATTACCAGCAAAGAGGGGGCAGCTGTAGACACCCCAAATTGCACTACAGAATGAGAAAATAGTAAAAACATGTAATTAGAGCTTAAAACAGGTCAAAAATGCATAAAAACTGACAAAACTGGCTTTGCCCGTATTTCATTCACGGGCCGGTCGCGCCCGAAATCAATCTACAGTCAAGCGCGCCCGTAATGACAATACGGTCATCGTTGGACCGTAATGCATTTACGGTCACTAAAGACACGTGGGAGTTTTATCCTTCTCTCGATTTCCGAGCTTTATCTTTAGTCCAATATATCTCTAAATGAGCGAATTACGTATTTTATTCGCTGAAACCACCTTGGTTGGCTATGGATGTGCATTATCTCTGTATTTCACTCTATCTTAAGGACCAGGCTATATCCTTCTGGACCAACCATGCCCCTGGGTTTGCCTATAAATAGAGGGCCTTTCCTCAAGCAAAAGGCCACGAAAATTTGAAGTCCAAAGAGCTCCAAGAGAAGAAGAGGAACCCCTGCTGCTTTGCTTGCTCAATCCAGGTAAGTCCCTTTTCCCTTTTATTTTCTGTCTTCAATTCTAGATGTAATAGGATCATCTCTATTGCTGTAGAATAAGGCCATCTTTTGTACTTGTATTCCTAAACTTGTCTCTAAGTACCTCAAGAGTCTCTCTAGCCGTAAAACGTGAAGAGAGAGCTAGGGGAAAAGAGAACAGGTGGATCCCTAGAATAGAACCCTATATCTGTTTTTCTCCTTTTTTCTAGAATAAAGCCTCTGATTGTATTTGTGTACCCAAACCTATCTCCAAGTACCTCAAGAATCCTCTCTAGCCGTAAAACGTGAAGAGAGAGCTAGGGGAAAAGAGAACAGGTGGATCCGTAGGGTAGACCCCCATGTGCTCAAATCTGTGAGATGTGGTTGTTTTGAATATCTTGATCATGTTTAATGCTTTTTATGATATATCTGAATGAATAACATGAATCTATGATGTTTATAGCATGAGATCCCCACTTTTTGATAAAATTTGGATTTTCCACATATTTGCACCTACAGCACTGTTTTCGTGATTTTTGTGATTTTAGGCTAAGATCTTGGATTTATCATGATCAATATGATAAATCTGAATCTAAAAGCCTGAAAATAAATTCTAGGGTTTCATGATGTTGCTTTTGAATCGTTTTTCATTATTGAGAGAAGACCCTACGGTCTAAGTTCTCCCCTTTTGATGTTCTCCATCAACGTGGGTATTTTTGGTTTTTATTTCTGGATTTACTGTGAAATTTGGGCTATATCTACGTCCTGGACTATTCAAGTTCAATTTTGAAATATTTTATAAAAATCATATTTTTCTAGGTTTCTAGAATTTGACTTGAAGCCAGATTTTTTGATTTTTCACTTTAAATTGATTTTATCTCAATTTTAGTTTGATCATGAAACCCTAGGAATGGTATGATAATATTTGAAAGTTCTGGATCAATCAGACTATTCGTATGAAAAAACCATACAATTTTGTCTTTTTTGTGATTTTTCCTGATTTTTATAGCAAGCCTTTTTCCTTTATTTAAACATGAACAATACCTGGTAACCATCTTGTGTGGATGAATAGGGGTGCCTAACACCTTCCCCTGTTCATAACCTAATCCCCTTACCCATCTCTGGTTGTTTTTTTTAGGAGGGTTATTTTTACCCTAAAATTGCCTTTTGAGCTTATTTAATATTTTGGTGTCCATTCACACCTAAATTTTGAATGGTGGCGACTCTTTGTTTTATTTAAATCCCGTGTGATGATTGAGAGGAAGTCAAAATTGAAAATTTGATTTTTTTCCCATGTCTCACAGGTACCTTAGCTAAAACAGTGGGGTACCTTAGGTAAATTAGAGGAGTACCTTAGGCAAACACAGGGGGTACCTTGAGCAAACACATGGGGGTACCTTAAGTAAATCAATGGGGTACTTTAGGTAAAACAGTGGAGTACCTTGGGTATTCAAGTGGAGTACCTTAGGTATAATTGGGGGGTACTTTAGGTATACATGAGGGGTAGCTTAGGCAATACAAGTGAAGTACCTTGGGTATACAAGTAGGGTACCTTAAGTAAAACAAGAGGGTACCTTAGATAAAATAGTGGGGTACCTTAGGTAAATCAATGGTGTACTTTAAGTGAAACAAAGGGGTAGCTTAGGCTAACACAAGTGAGGTACCTTAGGCAAACATAGGGGGTACCTCAGGGATATAAATGGGGTACCTTAAGCAATACCAGGGGATACCTTAGGTATTTAAGGGGGGTACCTTAGGTATACAAAAGGGGTACCTTAGGTAGTACTTAGATGGTACCTTGGGTAACACTTTGATGTACTTTGAGTAATACATGGGGGTACTTCGGGTAATGCATGGGTGTACCCTAGGCTTACTTGGGTGATACCTTGGGTAATACTTGGATGTACTTTGAATAATACATGGGAGTACTTCGGGTAATGCTTGGGTGTACCCTAGGCTTACTTGGGTGATACCTTGGGTAATACTTGGATGTACTTTGAATAATACATGGGAGTACTTCGGGTAATGCTTGGGTGTACCCTAGGCTTACTTGGGTGATACCTTGGGTAATACTTGGATGTACTTTGAGTAATACATGGGGGTACTTCGGGTAATGCATGGGTGTACCCTAGGCTTACTTGGGTGGTACCTTGGATAATACTTGGATGTACTTTGGATATACAATGGGGGTACCTTGGGTAATGTATAGGTGTACTTCTAGTGTTATTCGAGAGGTACCTGGGGTATACTTTGGGGTACCCTGGGTATAATTTGAAGGTACTTTAGGTACACTTAAATCTAAATTTTTTAGAATTTGATATCTAATTCATTAGATCAAATTGAAGGATACCTTAGCCAATTGTAGTTAAGATATAACACGAACTAATCTTACCTTAATAACTTTAATAAAGTTCAATTTGATTTCCCTAAATCCTCAAGTATAATCCACATCCACCTCATCTTCATAACACAAGTACTTAATTAGTCTAATAATCATACTTTAGATAATTAAACTTAATAATTAGGGTATAATCCGAGATGGGGTTTTACACTTTCCCTCTTGGCAGATTCACTCATCTATCAGTATTCAATGACTTAGCACCATGCCCATACATAATACTAATGTATTTTAATCCAGCCTATAGGTCGCCCCCTCCAAGAGTCAAACCCGCAACATGGTGGTTGGCTCTATTACCATTTGTTACGTGCCTAACCATTAATTCAAAAGCCCCAAGGCTTATGGAGACTTTGTTGGTTAAGCACTTAACATTTAGGACTGTAACACCTTGCAAATTGAAGAGCCTCCAAGCATTGGACATCTTTGAAAATCAGTTGAACGGGATACTACCATTGTTTACCAAACCTCAATTCCCTTCAAGCGTTGGGTCTCTCATTCAATAAGGTTGTTGGAAACCTTGCCCTAGGTTCCATTGCTAATCTGACATCACCTGAATATCTCAAGCTTTCTAATAAAATTTTCCAGAGCTTTTTGAATTCATGGAGAAATGACTCAAAGAAAATGAGCACGTGGTTATTGTTATTGCTGAAGGTATAGGATAGGAGCTTCTTTCAGAGACCATACATCCCATGGACCACAAAGATGCTTAAGGAAACAAGCTACTCCAAAATGTTGGGTTGTGAATATATCAAAGGATCAAGATTAGATTATGATCCATATGAATCAATTTTCATGTGAAACCCTCTGCAATAACTCATGCTCTGTAATACCTCTCCATGTGTGTCTGTAACATAGCTTTATAAACATATGCACGCATTATCTATGTGAAACTCTTTACAATCACTGGCAGAACCAGTGTATAGCCCCCCTATTTTTTATATGTTTTAATTAAAATTTATGTTTTGTCCCCTCTAGAATTTTTGGTTTGCGCCCCCCCCCCCCCCCCCCCCCCCCCCCCCCCAACTCATTGAAATTTTTATATTTCATGAGAAGTGTTAATTGAAAATATTTTTTTGCCCCCTCAGATTTGGAGTCCTGGTTCCGCCACTGTCTGCAATCAAAGAAAATTTTTTTTTTTATGTGTGGGTTCATAATTAAGTAAAAATAAGATTTACAAGACAGTGTTTTCAGTTAAGAGGTTGTACAAGAATGCTTGAGAAAATTTTTCAGGATGTTGCAATTTTTCCATTTGTGCTGAGGAATCCTGTGCATGATGGACACAATTGTTAATTAATGATGGATGGGCACAATTGTTAATTAATGATGAACGTCGCTTGTTATTGGAAACGGGTTATGCAAACCCAATATTGCTGCTTTAATCTTCATGGGGTTTATACAACTATTACAAGGCCCTTGTGAATTGCAAGGCACTAGCCAATTGGCCACATCAATTGTCTATTTTCTATGGCAATTGTTTGCTTTACAACCATCATGATGATCTCTCCATTTCAATATGAGTGCAATCTTTTTCAGTTAATAAATTTCTGCTTATAACTGAAGCCAAATGGAAAACAATTGGGTTGAAACCCAAATTAGTTAGGTAGGCTGACGCCCTCCTTCACCTTGATAATTAATGCCATTAGGAAACGAGCATTTTGACCTATATCAATCGGGTCAATCTAAAATTGAACCAAATTAGTTGGAGTTATATGTTTCATTTGACCTATATCAATCGGGTCAATCTAAAATTGAACCAAATTAGTTGGAGTTATATGTTTCATTTGACCTATATCAATCGGGTCAATCTAAAATTGAACCAAATTAATTGGAGTTATATATTTCAGAACCACAAGTGCACCATATATATTTTTTGAAACCCAATTGGATCTTTCTAAAATTAAACCAAATTAGTTGAAGTTATATATATCAATCGGGTCAAACTAAACTTGAAATGCTTCCAAGTGCATATCACGTGCCCTTTCATTAGTATATATAAATGTGGTGATGGTTGCATGGTCATAGCCTCTTGAATAGAACTGATTCTGCTTTAGAGGTTCAATTTTTTTTCATTGATATTACCAACCACTTCTCTATTCGGAAGATCGGCCACTAGAGTTGAGAATTTTGATTTAATTGATCGATTCGATTGCCTCATTATCTCTCGACATTTACTTGGTCATAGCCTCTTGAATAGAACTGATTTTGCTTTGATGGTCTGTGAGATACGGAGGAAAAATCAATCCAGTGACTTTCCAGTCATCACATGGGATTCGTAAAAATAGGAGAGTCGCCACCATTCCTTTTAGGTATGAATGGACACCAAAAACCATCAAAATAAAAAAAAACAAATCTAGAGTAAAAATAACTCTACTTGAAAATAAAATCCAGAGATAGGTAAGGGGATTAGATTATGAATGGGGGAAGGTGTTAGGCACCCCCGTTCACCCACACAAGGTGGTTGCCAAGTGTTGTTCATGCTCAAAATAAAGAAGGCTTGCTAAAGTAATCAAAAAAAACTTGAAAAGTATTAAAACATGTATGATCCCTCTACATGAGAAGTCCAATGAATCTTAGACTTTCTTTTATTAAAGTATCACTTCTGGGATATCACCATTTAAATGGAGATCAAATCAAAACTTGAACACAAACAAGTTAAGACAAATCCGAAAAATTCGGTTAAAGATGGAGCCATTTGACTTTAAATCATTCAAATCAAGTTCAAATTGAACCAAACCAAATCCATTTGAAAGATTATGATAAATAGAAGACTCATGAAAATTTTCAATTAAATCCGCTTAAAATCCTAAGAGTTATGCTCATTTGAAATCTGCTGTTGGAAATCAGTAAAAGTAACAAGTGGGCAACTTTGGAAATTCATTTTGGGAGATTGGCTCCATATAAATCCATGAAAATTTGCATGAATGAAGTATGTAGTGCCATCTTTCAAATGAAATAAACCTCACCCTAAACTCCATTCGGATGTGACTTGTGTGACCTCACGAACATGCCTAGATGATCACAGATCAGCACAGAATTGTGCAATAGGGCAGTTCTGAGTGAATCAGTCACACAGGACACAAATGAAATCAAAGAATTATGAAACCAATTGGATTTGAAAATAGACTCATAAAGGAAAGCACCGAAATCAAAATCACTCAAATCGGACTTAAAACGAACAGATGGTGCTCATTCAAAGTGACAGGTTCAACAATCTAGCCTGAACTCACCTGTCAACATCGATTGAATTGTGTCAAAAATCCACTCCATAAAAATTCATGAAATTTTACAACCACAGACTAGACAGCCTCACCTTTCACATGTCTTTGGAATCACCCCAAAATTCATCCGGACGATGAAGTTATGAGTGTCCGAAGTTAGGGTACAGGTGCTGTCCAGTTTTGACATTTTTAGGTAAAATCAACCCAAAACAGTGATCAAGTGTGTGTAATCCATGTAATCTAAATCCAAATCATTTAAAAAAGTATTGAAAAACTTTCAAGAGGAAATAGGACCCAAGCTTGGCTCACCATTCTCTTTGCTTAGAGAGAATATACCAAAACCCCTAAAATGGGGCAAAAATGCCCAAAACCGGGAGGTTAGACCACGAGGTCTTCAATACTCAAAGATAACTTGCTTGAAATCATTTTGAAAATCATTGAGAGATGTCCCAGAACTGTTTAGGGCCATTTATTTCAGATCTATCACAATGAATAAGATAGATCCGAAATACAAGCCGATTCCGACAAAACGAGTGCTATGTATGCACGTGTAAAAATCATCTCTCTAATCATGACATAACATCATATAGCATTCAAAGTAGATTATTAAAAATGAGGTTCTATGTCTAGGGTTCCATTCCCATTCTCATTTCCCTTAGTTCTCTCTCCCTGTTTTTACGGTTTCAAGATAGTCTTGGGGTACTTTGAGTAGGAAATGGGTTTTCACACAACAAAAGGCCATTCAAAAGGGTTCTATGACTAAGGATCAATTCCCAGTCTCGTTTTCCCTAGATCCCTCTCTACGTTTTACGGCTAGAGGGAGTCTCGAGGTACTTTGAGTAGAGAAAGGGGTTGTATACACAAAGAGTAGGCCATTATTCTACAGAAAGGTAGAAGAAAGATCTAACCCTTGTAGACACCCCAAATTGCACTACAAAATGAGAAAATAATTGAAAATATTAATTGGGATTTAAAACAGGTCAAAATGCATAAAATTTCATCAATCATGCATTGCCCGTATTTTACTTACGGGCTGATCTCACCCGTAATTCCTATACAGGCATGCTGCGCCCATATTAAGAATGCGGACACCACTTGCCCGCAATATATTTACGGGCGCAGGAGATTTGTGCGAATTTGATCCTTGCTCGATTTCTTAGCCTTATCTTCAGATGAGCGAATTTGTTTATTTATTCGTTCGAATTATCCTTGTTGGCCATGGATGGGCATTATCCCTATTTTTCAATCCAATCTAGTGGATCATGGTATATCCCTCTGGACCAGCCTTACCCCTGGGTTTGCCTATAAATAGATGTGAGATCCTTAAGCAAAGGGCCACGAAAATTTGAAGTCCAAGGAGCTCCAAGAGAATAGAGGAATCCCTGTTGCTCTGCTTGCTCAATCCAGGTAAGTCCCTTTTCCCTTTTATTTTCTGTCTTCAATTCTAGAAGTAATAGGATCTTCTCCATTGCTGTAGAATAAGGCCTCGTTTATACTTGTATTCCTAAACCTGCCTCCAAGTACCTCAGGATTCCTCTCTAGCCGTAAAACATGAAGAGAGAGCTAGGAGAAAGGGGAACAGGTGGATCCCTAGAATAAAACCCCATATCTGTTTTTCTCTTTTTTTATAGAATAAAGCCTTTGATTGTGTTTGTATACCCAAACCTATCTCCAAGTACCTCAAGAATCCTCTCTAGCCGTAAAACGTGAAGAGAGAGCTAAGGGAAAAGAGAACAGGTGGATCCGTAGGGTAGACCCCCATATGCTCTAATCTGTGAGATATGGCTGCTTTGAATATCCTGATCATGTTTTAATGATTTTGTGTTGAATATGAATGAATCATATGAATCCATGATGTTTATAGCATAAGATCCCCACTTTTTTCTAAAATTTGGATTTTTCACATCTTTGCACCTACAGCACTGTTTTCGTGATTTTTGTGATATTAGGCTAAGATCCTGGATCTATCATGATTAGTATGATAGATCTGGATTCAGAGGCCTGAAAGTAACTTCTAGGGTTTCATGATGTGGTTTTTGAGTCCTATTTCATGTTTGAGAGAAAACCCTACGGTCTAAGTTCTCCCCTTTTGATGTTCTTCATCAACGTGGGTATTTTTGGTTTTGATTTCTTGATCTAATGTGAAATATGGGCTATACCTATGTCCTGGACTATTCAAGTTTAATTCTGCAATATTTTATAAAAATCATATTTTTCTAGATTTCCAGGATTTAACTTGAAGCCAGATTTTTGAAGTTTTCACTTTATTTTGGTTTTATTTGATTTTATTTGATTTTATCTCAATTTTATTTTAATCATGAAACCCTAGGAATGGTATGATCATATTTGAAAGTTCTAAATCAAGCAGGCTATTCGTATGAAAAAAAACCATACACTTTTGTCTTTTTTGTGATTTTTTATGATTTTTATAACAAGCCTTCTTTATTTTTAACATGAACAATACCTGGAAACCACCTTGTGTGGATGAATAGGGGTGCCTAAGACCTTCCCCTGTTCATAACCTAATCCCCTTACCCATCTCTGGTTGTTTTCTTTTAATAGGGTTATTTTTAACCCTAAATTTGCCTTTTTGTACTTATTTGAAGATTTTGGTGTCCATTCACAACTAAATAGAATGGTGACGACTCTGTGTTTTTTACCAATCCCATGTGTGTAGACACCCCAAATTGCACTACAAAATGAGAAAATAATAAAAACATGTAAATAGAGCTTAAAACAGGTCAAAAATGCATAAAAATTGAATAAACAGGCTTTGCCCGTATTCTATTCACGGGCCTGTTGCGCTCGAGATCTCTCTACGGTCAGGCGTGCCCGTGAAAACTATACGGTCCCCGTTGGACCGTAGTGCATTCACGGTCACTAAAGACACGTGCGAGTTTTGTCCTTCTCTCGATTTCCGAGCTTTATCTTTAGTCCAATATATCTTTAAATGAGCGAATTAAGTATTTTATTCGCTGAAGCCACCTTGGTTGGCTATGGATGGGCATTATCTCTGTATTTCACTCTATCTTAAAGACCAGGCCATATCCTTCTGGACCAGCCTTGCCCCTGGGTGTGTCTATAAATAGAGGCTCTCTCCTCTAGCTAAGGGCCACGAAATTTTGAAGTCCAAGGAATTCTAAGAAGCTCCAAGAGAAGAGAAAGAACTCCTGCTGCCTGCCTGCTCAATCCAGGTAAGTCCCCTATCCCTTTTTATTTTCTGTCTTCAATTCTAGAAGTAATAGGATCATCTCTATTGCTGTAGAATAAGGCCATATCTGTTTTCGTATTCCTAAACTTGTCTCTAAGTACCTCAAGAGTCTCTCTAGCCGTAAAACGTGAAGAGAGAACTAGGGGAAAGGGGAACAGGTGGATCCCTAGAATAGAACCCTATATCTGTTTTTTTTCTTTTTTTTCATAGAATAAGGCCTATGATTGTGTTTGTGTAACCAAACCTATCTACAAGTACCTCAAGAGTCTCTCTAGCCGTAAAACGTGAAGAGAGAACTAGGAGAAAAGAGAACAGGTGGATCCGTAGGGTAGACCCCCATGTGCTCTAATTTGTGAGATGTGGCTGCTTTGAATATCCTGATCATGTTTTAATGCTTTTTATGATATATCTGAATGAATAACATGAATCTATGACGTTTATAGCATGAGATCCCCACTTTTTGCTAAAATTTGGATTTTTCACATATTTGCACCTACAGCACTGTTTTCGTGATTTTTGTGGTTTTAGGCTATGATCTTGGATTTATCATGATCAATATGGTAGATCTGGATCCAGAAGCCTGAAAGTAAATTCTAGGGTTTCATGATATGGTTTTTAAATTGTTTTTCATTATTGAGAGAAGACCCTACGGTCTCAGTTCTCCCCTTTTGGTGTTTTTCATCAACGTGGGTATTTTTGGTTTTTATTTTCAGATTTAATGTGAAATTTGGACTTTATCTATGTCCTGGACTATTCAAGTTCAATTTTGAAATATTTTATAAAAATCATATTTTTCTAGATTTCTAGAATTTAGCTTGAAGCCAGATTTTTGGATTTTTCACTTTAAATTGATTTTATTTCATTTTATCTCAATTTTATTTTGATCATGGAACCCTAGGAATGGTATGATCATATTTGAAAGTTCTGGATCAATCAGACTATTCATATGAAAAAACCATATATTTTTTCCTTTTTTGTGATTTTTGTGATTTTTGTGATTTTTATAGCAAGCTTTTTCCTTTATTTTTAACATGAACAAATACTTGGCAACCACCTTGTGTGGATGAATAGGGGTGCCTAACACCTTCCCCTGTTCATAACTTAATCCCCTTACCCATCTCTGGTTGTTTTTAGGGATATTTTGCCCTAAAATACTAGATTGAATGGTGGCGAATCTTTGTTTTATATAATCCCGTGTGATGATTGAGGAAATCATATAAATTGATTTTTTCTCATGTCTCACAATGTGATGATCAGGAAGTTATAGAATTGATTTTTTCCATGTTTCACAACCCTAGAATGTAAAGACATAAAAATAAAGAAGTTCCAGGCTTACCTGGGTTCTGGAAGCAATGCGGCAACGGTTCCCTTCTTCACTTGGAGCTCCTCAATCTCCAACTTCTGGATCTCAAATTCTTGGCCATTTGCTTGAGGAGAGGCCTCCTATTTATAGGCAAAGGCTAGGGTTAGGGGGAACCCTAATCTGACACAAGGAATTGTCTAGAATCCCCCAAACTTAACCCTAAGGCTATTTCCGAGATTTCCACTTCTTAAACAAAGGATATGATGGTAAAGAGTGAAAACTTTCGGAAAACCCTAATTTTGAGCAAAAACCTTGTATCCAACAACTTAGGTCGGATAACATTTTTGTATCCGACACATTTTGTCAGATACACTTATGTCTGCTTGTATCCGACAACTTCTGTTGGATATAAGCACTCTTGCTTATATCCAATGACTTATGTCGGATACAAGGGAAAATGTTCCAATCCGAAATTTTGCACTGGCTACTAGAAAACAAACTATTTTTTAATGTTTTGGCCAATTATTCATTATTTTCTGAGCGCAATTTTGGGGTGTCTACATGGTCTTAAATAACATGTTTACTTATAATAACTCATTATACCAAAGCAAATTAGCTCATTATCTCTCGATGTTTACTTGGGCTAGACCTAGTGAGTTTTGGTCATCCATGAAAAGTTACTGTTATAGGAAGAAGCTGCGAACGATTTCAAAATATTTTTATGTTGGGGATGTTGGATTAAGGTCCAACATCTTGCTATGGTAAAAGGAAATAAAATTGCGTTCTAACCAATAACTTAAGTTAATAGTCTAGTGGTAAGCACTTGATCCTAACATTTTAAATATTCATGTGCTAGTAAGCTATAAAATAAGTAATCTAATTATCTATAAGATACTATAATATAAAGAGAAAGATTCTAACTTGACATGTGGTTCTTGTATAATACCCTTTACTTTGTTTAAATGACTTTTGCATCCCAAACAAGCTAATTGAACAACATATTTCTTGAATAACTACCTCACCATATGCAAGCAATTTATGACTGTTAGATATTTAGATGAGGTAGAAACCCTATATGTATTACGTACATGCATCCATTAACACTAGCTAAAGAATACTTTAATAACCCTGGCCTTATAGCAAAAACTGAGGCAAAGTAGGAAGAAATATGAAAATAATAGGGTCTTGGATGGATCCTCAGGGATTAGTAAATTGGGCGTAAGAGGGCCCAGATACCCTGAGTTCCAAATATATATATATATATATATATATGAAAATAACAAATAAGTTGGCAAAAGTAACTTATTCCACTTTCCTGCAATTTTGGGAAGGAACCACTACTTAAACCAAATCAAAATCTATAGTAAACAAAACGAAAAAGAAAATGAAGAAGTAATTGGAGCAAATTGACAATACAAGAGAGCATATCATGGTCGAGTGATGTCTCATCTTTATCCCTTCCTTTTTTTTTTCTTTTAAATAGTAAGTTTAAGTTATTAATTAGGATATAAAAATCAATATAAAGATAGGAGAGGAGCTCTTTGTACACAAAATCTTAGTCAAGAATTTCTAGTTCCTTTTTAAGTGGTATAGATAGATTTTCAATATTTTCAAAATCCATCTTTATCTCCTCCTTTCTAATTTTGAGCCCACATCTTCTCCTACGCCCCCTCTCTTACAAAATTACAGCACAAAAAATTTAGCGCCACGTGTTCACACAAAAAGTTTTGAAAACTTACACCGTTTGGTTTTAATTCTCGGTTCCGTCAATTTCAACCAACCTTTTGGCTAACTCTCCTCGAGTTAGTCTTTTCTCGGCCTCATCAAAATCAAAACCCAAAAAGCAACACTACCCCCACATCTGGCCCTCTACGGAAAATGAGAAAAAGAAGCTAATGGAAGCCCAGACTTCTCTGCCTATGAAACCAAAATAATCGTGTAGGTCCGGTCGCCAAGGAATGGTAGTAGCAAACACAAAGAGGAGTCAAAGATGATGGTTTTCTCAGAAAGCCGCATCCATAGACTGACGTGTTAAAACCCTTTTTATAGAAGGATCTCGTCATCTTCCATCCCTTCTGCTCTGCTCTTCGGTTCTTTCTCTGTGTAGATCAGCCATGAACTCTTTGATCCAAAGCACCACCTTGACTTCCAAGCGTGGATATGAAGAATTAGATCCAAGAAAAAAACATGGGGAGACCTCGCATGTTCACACAGAGCGTCGTCGAAGAGAAGGAAGGAATCGGATCCGGTGATGATCTCTTTCAGTTACAGACGGGAACGAGCAAATAAGCGTCAGATTTTTCTCCGTGGTTACCATCTATCTATGGAAAGTCCTGCAAAATCCACGTCTCGAAAACTGAAGAGGGTATTCGTGACTGTGAAATCCTTATTTGTTAGGATTGTAGCAGCCTCGCGAATCGGGTCCTTAAGTTCTTGTAACACCAGAACATCAATCCGTGCTGCCTCCCCAAAGCACGTCAGACAGCTTTGTTAAGTCCTTCTAGTCTAAAGCTTAATCACTTCGTTGCTTACTACTCTCGGGAGTGACAAAACCGGATTACAGGAGAAGCTTGGAACTTGTAGGCAGGGTTTTTGCCGTGAAGAAGATGGCAAGATGTCGGGTAGGGTTGTTTTTTGGGTTTTGACTTTTGAGGAGGCCGAGTAAAAAGACCAACTCGATGAGAGTTGGTCAAAAGGTTGGTTTGAAACTGACAGAAACAGAAAATTAAAAGCCAAAGGTGTAAGTTTACAAAACTTGTTGTGTGGACACGTAGCATTAAATTATTGGCGCTATAATTTTGTAGGAGAAAGGCGTAGGAGAAGATGTCTCTAAGTTTTTTCTTAATCAGAACTCTAAAACAACTCAAAGACTCTCTTTTAAGTCTTGCTAAATTCTCTTTACCTTTTACGTCTCTAAAAAACATACTCAGATCATAGAAATACTGGAAGCTCCTAGAAAAAAGAAATGGCTAATATCTAAAACTCGTCATTTATAATTAAACCCATAATAAAACCTTTGTAAAGGTTTATTTAATTTATTTGCAAATTCGAAATATATAAAAAGATTTTTAACCCATCATTATGCATAAAAATACTTAAATATCAAAAAACTAAATTATTATTCATAAAGACAATCATAAATTCATTAAAATTTATTGATACATTTATTTATATAATTGTGTTTTCAAACTCCATAATGTCTTAATATTATACAAAATAAATTCAAAAGGAAAATAAATTGAAAATAATAACTGGTTTTAAATTACTAAAGATGCTAAAATCCTATAATGTGTTAAAGATAAAGATTAGGGATACCCATCTGGGTTTGATCCGATCAATTAGTAGATGTAGTTATAAATCCACCAATACAATTACATGAACCCAAGAACATCAATATCTTAATCATAAAATGATAATCTCAACGGCTGAACTTATAAAATAAATATATATTAATTCTACTGTTCTCTCTTTGGCGTTTGAGGTGTGAAAGCAATCAGAAGATCATGAAACCGAATCAAACATCACAAGAGGAGGTAAGTACCCTTTTGTGTTTCTTATAGATTATATATTGAGTTTGGTGTTTGAACAAACTGCGCTTAATTAATCCTTGTCCTTCCGCTTGAAGAACAAAGGGAAGAGGTCAAGCCATGTACCAGTATGGCTTCAGAAGATGCTAAGTGCAATCTTCTTTATTGCTTGTGAGCATCATGTAGATGCAAAGAAGGCGACAATAAGAAATCTATCAGTGAAAACATTAGTTTTGGGGATCAGTATCATACATCAATTGAGTTTTGTGAATCGAATCATTCCTTGCAGGCAGACAAACAATTGTTAAGGTGTGTCGAAGTGTTGAAATTAGTTTTGTTAAGTTTTGACATTAGTTTTAGGAATCAAATCTTGCAAAATTCCCTTCTCAGATTTAAAATAACCAAGCCAACTTGTGGGGTAAGGCATCAGACCCTCCCTAGACCCATACTGTGGTGGGAGCCTCATACACTGGACTAGCCCTTTTAGACTCACCCAAAAAATCTTCAAATAATTTTCCTTTTCCAAATTAATTCCAATGTATGCACCCTCATACACTAGACTAGCCCTTTTAAACTCAACCAAAAAATCTTCAAATAATTTTCCTTTTCCAAATTAATTCCAATGTATATAGCTCTATGTTCTCAATTTCAGTTTCTCACACATGAGATACAAATGACAGTCCTAACAGTAGGGTTGCTAAACGGGCCGACCTGACATGGCACAGGCCCATTTAACGCGTGCCTGGCGGGCCGCAGGCCGGGCACAGCACAGCTTGCCTGGAGAACAGGTCGTGCCGTGCCTACCCATTAGCCAAAACCCCCAGCACGGCCCAACCCGTGGCACGGCTAGGGCTAGGCCGTGCTGTGCCGAGCCAGGCGGGCTTGGATTTTTTTTGCAAAAAAAATGAGAAAATTAGTAAGAAAAACCATAAAAAAAATTCTAAAAAATATGTTTATTATTCACAAAATTGTCTTACACATACTGGGATAAAATTTGTTCAAAAAATTTTAAATAAATTAATTATTACAAGTACAACTTTGCAGTTGAAGCCTTCAACCTCCAAAGTCCACTTCCCACCTTTGATGATTGAGCAATTTAAAAAAATTAACTATTATTTGATAGCTACAAAGATAAAGAGAATAAGGGAGATTGTAGAAGAGAGTAAAAGAGATTATAGAAGAAGTGTGGTTTGGAGTGGTAAGGGTTAGGCCATTTTATAAAAAAACCAAAAATGGCTTTTTACCACCTCTGCTTTCAAATATGACTGTGATTTGATAATTGGAAGGGTTAAAATGGTAATTTACAGTCAATTACAAGCATACCCCCCTAATATGGCTGTTGGGGGTAAAACTATGAGAAATCGTGGTAAAAACCACTTTTTAGGGGGGAAAATTTGGCAGGCCTAGCAGGCTGATACGCTGGCGGGCCCATCGGGCCTCGCGTGCTGGTTGGGCCACGTGCCCAGTATTCAGGCCCAGCACAGCACACCCAAGGCCACGGGCCGTGCCAACCCACTAGCATGCTCGGGCACGCTTAAAACGTGTTGGGTCATGCCGGCACCCGATAAGCACCCCTACCTAACAAACTTCTAATTTAATCTTAGATAAGAAGATATATGTATCAAAACATCATCAATGTGCATGACTTTCAGGAGCTCTTCAATTGTTCGCGCATACAGGTTTGTGAAAGATATTTTTTTTCTTTTTCTTTTTTTTGTTTTTTCTGTCATTCTTTCCTTTATGGTACCGCTACATGCTTATAGAGTTGTATAACTGCACTGGTTGGAAGTTAAAACGTCTTGAATTTTCTTCTTAGACATTAAATTAAATCGAATCTTTGGTGCATTTAGATCTTCTTCTTTTTGGAAATTAAGTCAGCAGACTCAGCACATCTTTGTCTATAGAGCATACTCATAGCCATGGTTCACTTCCTACAGAGACAGGAAAGCTAGCTTCTCATAAATTTTACCTATTTTACAAGCACTCAACCAAAAATAAATAAATAAAATTATAAAATGTCTTAAGAATATCATAAGATGAATGTTACATATGTGACATACAAGTACTCAACCAAAAACAAAAAGCCAATGAGTCTAAACCTGATTTAATCTTGGCTTGCACAAAGGTATTGCATTTTATTTGTATATTATAATTTTAAAATAAAATAAATAATATATTTGTCTGTGTTCTTATATATGAAATATATTTATGAATAATTTTTAGTTTAGCGACAATGAGTGTATTAAGGTCAAGTCCAAGGTGGGTTTAGCTAAACCCTAACCTGCCTCTAACCCAATTTATGCCATACCAAACCATAAGCATCAGGGCAGGGTTGAGCGGGTTAACCCACCCCATTGCCATTTCTACCCATACTTAAATGTAAGTAATTCCATCTTTAACTAATCATAATTTGGCTTTTGATTTTGTAGTAATTCCAATCTTGCCCATAAGCGTGCAACCTAACATCCTTTATCATAGGGTAAATTATAGAAACCGCCCTTAAGTTTTGTAGAAAGGCCACACTCACCCCCCTTCCATTAAGTTGTCATCCATGTTTTTTACCAAGATGGCTAATTCTAGCAATCTTCATGTATAAAAAATTAATTTATTTTTCAAAAATAATTTTCTTGTCAAAAAAAGAAGGGAAATTTACACTAACACCCCCTGAGGTTTGGGAAAGTGTCACGGACACCCCCTGTGGTTCAGAAGCGATCACTTACTACCCCGGTAGTTTGGGAAAGCGTCTGTTACACCCCCTGCCGTTACTTTGGTCATAAACGGCGTTGGATAATTTGTTCAAATGGCGAAAATACCCCTCGTTTAAAACGATTGGATTCTTCTCTTCGTTTGCCTTTCTCCAACAGAGAAATTGAAATGCCCTAATCGCCAAGACCCTTCGTCGTTCGTTCAAATTTCTGCAAGAGAGAAATCGAAATCCCTAATCGCCTTCTTCCTAATAACCTAATGCCATCTTCGTTTTCCTAATGCCGTAATGCCATCTTCGTTCTCTTCTCCAAATTTGAGAACTTGAAGAACTGTTTATGCCGTAATGCCCTAATCGCTTTGTCGCTTCGTGTTCCTTCTCCTTCGCATCCCGTTCGAGAAGAAACCAAATGAGATTGCGTTCCCTCCATCCAGAGGTCAGCGACGGAATATAAAGAGAGAACGAAGCCTCTCTCTCTCTCTCTGTCTATTTCACTCCAGAAAGCTCGCCCTCTCTCTGGTCCTCTCTCCGCGAGGTTCACTCCAGGAAGCTCTCTTCGACGCCTCTTCTCATCGCAGGTAAACTCGAATCTTCTCTTCTCATCATTTTCATCTACTTCTTACTTCGATGCAAACGATCGATCATATAAACCATCCACGTTTTTTTGTTTTGCTTCTTCTTTTCTGTCTTTTTTTTTGGGGATTGGGTGTTAGTAATATCTGATTTGGAGAACTGTTTATGGGGATTGGGTTGTTGGTAATAATGAAATGTGGGTTTGAAGCATATGTCTTTGTGGGTAGATCTTTGGTCGATATGTACACAAAAGGCGGATTGTTTTGTTTTCTTAGCTTGAATTTGAATGTTGGTCAGATTTAATATCTGGTTCTTTTATTGTGTCCCATAACATGGTGTAGGGTCAGTTGCAACATCCTGTTATGCTTTGGTTGAAAATTTGCAGTAAATTGGAGGATGGTAGACTGTAATGGGTACTACGATGGAGAGTGGGAGATGGGAATGGTATGAACAAAAATATCATTGGATCCCACCAATATGGATAAAACCTTTTAGGAACTCAAATGAGCCTAATCTTCAAGTCACTGACTTAATGTTTGAAGATAAACAATGGATATCTAAATAAGATATTTTTCCCAATCCTATATCCAAAAAACTGTTGGCATACTGGTTTCAAAAGAATCAGTCAGATTCTGTCTGGACACATAATATCTAATGTATAGTTAATGTTAATCAGCACACATTGTTCAAAAGATCAAGGGATAATCTGGCTCCAAATGAAGATTGGACCTACAATTGGAAATGTCCAGGTTCTTGAAGGCTTAATTTGGCTTTAATGTCATGAAAAAGTAATAGCTAAAGAATTGTTTTGTGTTTAGAAATATTTTTTATGCAACTTGCCAATTCCATGAGATTGACAATGAAAGCATATAGCATGTTCTTGGGGACTGTTCAGAGGCTAGATTTATACGGTAAATCTGTTGGATCTTTGAAATGGTTCAAAAACTTTCCTTTTGTTTGTGTTACCATGGAGTGTTCTATTTTTGTTTACAATAGGGGCTTTTGGCTAAATACAAATGAATATGTTTTTCAAAGAATAATTTACCATTGGATGTGAGCATATGTAATAAGGCTGAATATGTTGAGATACACCCACACATTAGTCCAATAGTCCTGCCACAGTTTCTTATTTTGATAGGTTTCACCAAATTAGAGTTTAGCCAATACCAAACCCTAACCTGTTTAAAATGAATCCTAGGTTACATTTTAAACCGGTTACATGCTACACCCCTAATGGTTAGCATTTGTTCTGAACACTTGAATGATAGATGAATTTCACTAAGGTGGACAAGATGAGGGGTAGGAAAAATCTTGTTAATAACAGAAAACATGGCAAGCCTTATAAGTATAGTGCCTCAATTTTCAAAGTTTATTGCTATTAGTCCTTATTTGTCCGGACTTTTGTTGTTGTCTGTCATGTGATATGGTGTGTTTTGTAGCTAATTTCATCTTGTTCAATTTGTTAGGCGTAGTTTCTTCTGAACAAGATGCATACACTTAAATTTCATCACTCAAGAGGCGTTGATTACATTGATAATGTGGATGAGGACAGATATAGTTATCTTGATTTGGCGGATGATGCCATGAATGCAGCTAAGGTTGATGTTGGTAATGCTTTCACCATCAAGTATCGTGCTCCTGGTTCACAAGATTTACACGTTATTGATGGTGATAGAGTATTAATGAAGGTGTTTGAGCTCTATAGCAATGTAAATGAGATCAACTTGGTTGTGGAGGAAGAGCCTGCAATTCTAATATCCCAATGTACGCAAGAGGAAGCGGCTACTTCAGGTGGAAGAAGAAGTGAGGAGCAAGAATCAATAGATGATGAAGATTGGGTAGAGGAGGAGGTTATAATAAGTGAAGATGAAGATGAAGATGAGTTAAGTAATGAGGGAGAAGAAGAAGGTGAAGAAGTGTTGAATGACACACGTGTACCAGGAGAACACGATGAAGTAGGTTTTGAATATGAAGAAGATAATGGAAACCAACTCTCTGATTATGAATCCGATCCGGACTACCAAAGTTTAGCTGACTCAGATGAAGAACATGTTGGGGATGGGAGTTTTGAATTTGATATGGAACATGGTATGGAGGAGCCCAAACTTGAGAAAGGTATGCTATTTCCTAGCATCAATGATTTCAGAAAAGCCCTAACTGAGTTTGCGATTAGAGAAGGATTCAACATAAAGAGAATGAAGAATGAGCGAACTCGGGTCACAGTTGGGTGTGCTAATGCGGATTGTAGGTGGAGACTACATGCATCACTGAGACCTGATGGGATGACTTTCATGATCAAGACAATTCAGCCAGAACATAATTGTACTCGTGTACACAAGAATATTGAAGCAAACTCTAGATGGATATCGGATAAGATTATTCCACAACTTCGTGCAAATCCAAAGTTGCCTATTTCATCTATTAGAGAGATCGTCCATTCTCAGTACGGTATTGAGCCCAGTGATATGCAGTTAAGGAGGGCTAGGAGGAAGGCAATTGAAGACGTAGAGGGAACGCATGGACAGGCGTATGGGATGCTATGGAGATATTCTGAAGTTGTTAGAGCTACCAACCCAGGGAGTTTGGTAAAGATTGAGTCAGAGAGGTTGGGTCCCTCTTCAACTCCCAGATTCAAGAGATACTTTATTAGCTTTAATGCAATGAAGATTGGATTCATTCAAGGATGTCGACCATTTATTGGACTTGATGGTTGTCACTTGAAGGGTCCATTTGGAGGAGTATTGTTAGCTGCAATAGCATTAGATGGGAATGGTAGTTTGTTTCCTTTGGCTGTTGCAGTGGTTGAAGCAGAAACACAGTATAGTTGGTCCTTTTTCTTACAGCACTTATACATGATTCTTGGGAGTGTGGATCAACCATGGACTTTCATGTCAGACAGACAGAAGGTATTTATTAATTTTTAACTTTTAAGTAATTAATTTGCTAGATTAGACAGAAGGTATTTAATTTGCTAGATTATACCGAAGGTATTTATTAACTTTGTGGCTTCTTTTTAGTACTTTTAGTAATAGATTATACTATAATTTGTAACTTTATTTTATTTTACACTTTATAGGGTATTATAAAGGCAATTGGAGACATCTTCCCATATGCTAGCCAGCGTTATTGTGCAAGACATGTTTATAGCAACTTCAAGACAGTTCACAAGGGTGTTTTATTGAAGAACTTATTCTGGACAGCAGCTAGAGCCTATCATGTATTTGACTTCGAGGATGCAATGGAGCGGATCAAGAATGCATCACCTGCGGCATATGATTGGCTGAAGGAAATCCCTCCATCTACTTGGTCGAGGCACGCGTTTGATGTGCGTGTGAAGAATGACCACATTACAAATAACTTGACAGAGTCTTTCAATCAGTGGGTTGGTGAACATAGAGAGAAGTCTATCATATCTTTAGTGGATGGTATAAGGTCGAGGTGGATGGTAAAAATTCAAAAACGGTACCAAACTGCATTGACATGGACTACATTGGTAACCCCCAAAGTTTGTGGCATATTGGATGAAAGAATTAGGGCTTCAAGGAACTGTCGTGTATTGTTTGCCGGTCAAGATGAATATGAAGTAAAGGAGGATGAAACAAGCAGATATATTGTAAAGCTCGGTCCACGAACATGTACTTGCAAGGTGTGGGATTTGTCAGGGATACCATGTAAGCATGCAGTACAATGCATAAGATGGAGAAGGGAGAATTTAGAGAACTATTGTGACCAATGTTATAGGGTTGACACATACTTTAGGGCATATGCTGAAATGATTCATCCAATTCCGGATCAAAAGATGTGGCCAACAGTTGAGGTGGAGCCATTGATGCCTCCTTGTCTTCGTCGTTTGACTGGAAGACCGAAGAAAAATAGAAGGAGGGAGGCAGATGAACCACGCACCACGGGTGAAGTACGTAGATCAAGTACACTACGGTGTTGTATCTGTAAACAATTTGGTCACAACAAAAGGACATGCCAGCGTGGCCCGACGAGGCGTAGCAGTAAGGCATCTAGTTCTAGAGGAGAGGTATGACAACGTAACCAATTAATGTTTGTATTCCATTCTGTTGATTTCGTAATAAGTTTGACGATAAATTTCATTTATTTAATGCAGGGGAATAGTTGACACACTTTAGAAGAAGAATGCCATAAGTTTGACCTCAAATTTCATTGGTATTCTTATTTTCATTGCTTTATTTTTGCAGATTGTTCGCATCATTTAGTTGAAAGATTCATTTTGTTCACTATTATTTCGTTCTTTGTTCTCTTGTTTCTTTCAAAATCCTATAGTAGGATTTGCAGGCTTGTTAATGTAATCATGTGTTTGGGACTAACCAAGATATTGTAGTTGCAATAGGAGATATTGAGAATGAACTTGAATGTCTTCTTTCTGAAACAAAGGGGAATGTGTTCTTTGTAGTCTAAAGTATATCTAATTTCACTTCTTATTTTATCGATCAATTAATAACTGTTTACTAAATCAGTTACTGATTTAGGGGAATGAAGTTCTAGTTAATAACTGTTGTTGTTTCACTTGAACAAAGCAAAACAGAATTGTTTTAGTGAATTTCTTTTTTTTCTTCTAATTGCTTTGTATGGCTTGGTTCAGGGGTCTGATGGATGCATTGATGCTGTTTCAGCAGCAATTCAAGTTTTGGAGGTATACATGCTTATGGATATTTTTCAATTTTTGCTGTACTTTTGTATTAGGTTTTTAGAATCTTATTTTATCTTAAATATTGATATCTGTAGATAAATCAGAATTTTTCTATGGTTAGAATCTTGTTTTAGGTGGTTAGAATCTTATTCAAGAATGTGACTGTAACCTCAACGAGTGTTATATTTTACAATGATCAGTTGCATGTATATATATAAGTAACTTACATTTCAATGGAAGTTGGTCTTAGTTCAATGGAATTTCCCTCTAGCTGGTTATTGCTTGGTAAAATTTTAGATGTGCCAATGATCAATATGCATCGTGAGTACTGATTTTGTACCAATAAAAAAATTTGATTGTTGACACTTTTCTTTTCTTGATGTTTATTTTCGAAAGAGACCATTGAAAATGAATAGCGAGGGAAGAATGGGAGAAAACAGAACAAATATCTTGATTCCAAAAATATCCATAAAAGCAATTCAGTTTCTTCTGTAAATAATTCTTTGACAAATCAATCTTCTCAAGAATGCCATAATTTATGCTCCTATGTTACCTCATTAATCCTTGCCTTCATACAATCTCCTGCTAGAGCCGTGAAAACAAGATCAGACTGCCCACCCCATCTGCAACAGTCACCAAAACATGGATAGTCTTTAACTTCTTTCTAATGGCACCATCCATCAAGCTACCAAGGTCAGCTTTACCTCCTGGAGAGGACCTTATGGAATCAAGATATCTAGAGTACCTCTTCCTTGCTATTTCTGTTGATAATTCTACGGCTGTCATGGATATTGGATCCATTCCTGAGTCCAGCAAAAAATTATAGAAATCCTGCAAGATATTTGTTCTGTTTTCATGTCTCTTCTCAAAATCTGTTCGCTGATTTCAGTAGATTTCTATTCAAAGAAATCTGAACTAACAGCCTTGGCAATACACCATTGAGAAGTGATATTTCATTCTTGCAAGTGATCAATCTCTCAATAGGGACTCGCACTGGTTTAGTCTCTTCGAATGTCTTCCTTATTTCAGACATTAGTGGCTCACATTTTATGTGGGTCCAATCATGGTCAGGGGATTCATTCTGCCTTTTTTTTTCTTTTTCATATTGCAACAGTTCTTTATCAGCATTTTCTATCCCCTTAATAAGATGAAATTGCTACCAATTCTGAAACATTTTGAGAAGTTGATGCAGTAATCTTCAGGCCTTGTTTCAATATTTGTTGTAATTAGTTTGAAGTAACACACATGAATGCCTTACTTGTTACTTATTAGTTGAACCAGTTTATGGTATTAAGTTTGATCCTCTTTCAATCAGTTTTATACTTGTTACTTATTAGTTTTCTTATTGTGACAATAGGTGATGGGGAGAATAGGAAGCAACGGGGACAGTTTGTGGCTTCTTTTGTTTCATTGGACATGTTGCAAGGATTTGTTGTGTGATTTGTCACTTTGAATGTTTAATTTCAGCTTAACTGTTTTCAGGGCATTAATGTTGTGTGATTTGTCACTTTGATCTGTTTGTTCCTTCAATATCACTTTGATTTGTCACTTTGAAAGTCTATTGAGTTGTGTGACTGTTGGACAGTTTGTGTATGTGGTTTGGAAGAGGATAAAGCTTAGTGCCGATAAGGCTAATCCTTGATAATTTCTTGAATGTTACTTGATATCTGAGTTATCATGTAGATAATAGCTGCTGCCACTGATACAGGGCTCCTCCTGCCAAAAGAAACAATTTCAATTTCAATTGAGTTTCAATTGAGTTTTACTCCAAAATGCAACGTGCAGAGACAAGTTTTCAGATGTTTTCAGATGTCCCTCAAGCTAGGCTAAGCAAATGCAACGTGCATAGACATGTAGTTAAATAAAGAAGTGGATATAATAACAAATTCTGAAATCATTATTATAAATATTTTCGTTTCACGTTGTACAGATTAACATCAAAAATCAGACTTTCTTACTGTAAGATGTTTCTAAGTGAATAATTTCTAGTTCAATCCAAGATATCCAATAAATTTATTTATTTTACACTAAACTGTTTTAACTATTCTACCACAGATCGAAGAGCCATAATTCTCAGATTTGTCGCATTCCACTTACACCTGTTACCATACAATCAGACATAGTGTTAGGTACGAGTACATAGTGTCACTTTGAATGTGCTTAAATCCAAGCATCCCTGCAAGCACACAACAGTTACTGACATGTTAGTAGTGTTGCTTACGGTGCAAAGGCAAGAGATAAAATTAGTTCGGGTATACAGGGGTCCCTCCAATTTCAATTGAGTTTTACTCCAAAATCATAGCAATACTTGCCATGAAAAGTACTGTGCCGTCTTTCACAGCTATGGTTCCAAGGCTACCTGCAGGCTTTCATTCGCCCTCAGCTTATATTTGAGGGCGGGAATTCATGGTTCTTTCTAATAAAAAGGACATGCATAGTCTAATATTGCAGTTAAAACGTAATTGTTCTTTATACAATCTTCTTTGAACAATCTGTGTGAATTGTAGTGGGCTACTCTACTGACTGGTTCACTGGGAGAACACTGAAAGCAATAGACCACAATTACATAAAAATACAAAGTTATCAAGAATAAAGGTGAGAATATAACAGTGTAGAAGGCTGCTGGAAGGAAAAGATTGTTTTAAAACTATAAAAAGAACAAAAGCCAAGAGTAACTTACAAGGACATATACACAAACAAGAGTAACTTACAAGGACATTACTCTAAATTGAAATAAGGACCATCAACAAACTAAAATTAAACACACCAGTGTTTAAATAACAGCTTCCTCAAAATTAAACACACAAGTGTTTAAATTACATCTTACTCATCGTTCTCTTCTCTTTCCATCTAATGATAGTCCGTCTAATTTTTCTAAAATAAGTCTACCTAAGTTTGCAACTCTTTCCGAGGCTTCAACCTCCACTTCAATAATTCTTCTTATTGAGTCAACACGGTCAGTGGAAGAAGTTGAGGCATCTTCAACAGAAGAAGTGGAGGCATCTTCAACGGAAGAAGTGGAGGCATCTTCGACATTTTCATCGACCCAGCAAAAATAACCGCACCCACGATCTTCTCGGTCTTCGGCCTATCAATTAGAGAGTTAAGGTTTAGCATGATATATACAATTCTTACTGAAAAACAAGAAAAGTAATAAAGACAGACCTTTGATGCAGGACACACGTAAAAGCGTCGCCCAAATGAACCTGGCTGCTTCGAGGTCAAGACTTTGCATGTACCTCGATTGCAAGGGCATATTTTGCATTCATCAGCCCACAAAAAGAACCCACAGTCATTATGTTTCTGCATCAATAAGAAAAAAAGCTTTGTTTTTTTTAGTACATTTATAGAGACTTCTTTTGTTTTCATAATAGATTGGAATTGTTTAGAAGTTGATACTTACCCAACATGGGCATCGGTAGAATTCTCTACCAGGATTCTTTTGGGTGTGCGATTTTAGAATTAAGCATTTCCCTTGTGCACATGGACATTGTATTGCAATCATTTTTCCTATCAAAGATGGGAAAACTTAATTCCAATTACAACTGAACATAATTAGAACTCAATTCCAATTAAAACTGAACATAATTATCCAACAATACACTTAAAACAATTACAACTATACAACAAGCAAAACAAAGTGAAGTAAAATCATCGTTACAAGGTTTGCTGGATTTTTATTTGGTCAGCCTAGCAAATGATTCAAATTAGCATATGATGGGGTTTATTTTGCCTTGAAGCTTTCCTTACAAGGGCATTCTCCATCTTTGTTTACATTCTAATATTCACTGCTCTTTTTCAAAAGATTGATAACTATTTCTCAATGTCATCCCCATATTCACTGCTGGAAATCCATTCAACACATTGATGAAAGAGGATTTAGCCTCTGCAACTACCAAAAGTGTTCATGTTAGTGGGTTTTTCCTCCACATATCTTGGTTTAGGGTTTCACAGAGCAAATAATACAATGTGTTGAACATTGTCTTACTGATGTTTATATCAGCCCTTGAATGTGAATTTGGGCTAAATTAACTTGTAGTAAGAAAAATGAATTTCTAGAGAATACACATCCAGCTATGTTTTTACTGCTAGATTAGTTGACTCTTGTTACTATTAGGGAGAAATCTATAGTTGACTCTTGTTACTATTAGGGAGAAATCTATGTTCAAATCTCTCTTTCTTTCTCATAGTTTCTTTACCGAGTTGCCATCAGTGATACATTTGATCATAGACAATCATCTTCCTAATTTCATAGTCTTCATGTGAATCTCACATTTTAAAGCATGAGCATTAGGGAATTCAAGCCCTAACCTTAAGACCAAGGAGTTAGCTCGCGCCTCACCTATACCTCACAAGCCTACAAGAACACTGGTGTGAGTCCCTCCTTGATCACCGCATTCAGACCAAGGGCATCAGCACCCTTGGTGGAGTCAGGGTCTTTCCAGCCTACAAAAGGGTTTACGATGGTTGGATCTGATATGCTATGGACTAGGCTAGAAAATCTTTTGTTGTGTACACGTCATGTAAGAGCGTTTAATCATGATTCTAATCCTAGCAACTGTTTCTGAAAACTTCTTTTTGAACGAACAAGACTCTATTTGACAAAAAATGGTGTTTAAACCTCCTTGTTTGATTTGGATTTGCTATTTACGAATAATGGTTTTAATGCTTTGCTTCCATCTTTGAATCAAGGGTAGCATATCACAAATTGACACAAATTGACACAAAATAGGAACGCACCTGGGTTGCGTTGAGGAAGAGTTAAGAAGAATTTGGAGAAGGAGAACGATGGGGATGCAGCCGCTGAGGAAAGAAGGGCTTCGTCTTCAGCTAATGGGGGAAGGACGAAGGGAGATTATGTCTTCAATCGTCTTCAGCTTACTCCGTGCTCAGTTTACTCGAGCTATATCCACAATGCATTCTTCGTTTTCGGTTAGGGCTTTTCTGTTTCTCCATTCTTCTGTTCTTGGAGAAAGGAGGACGAAGGGAGATTTAGGGCTTGGTCGATCGTGGAGAGAGAGAGATAATGGAAAGAAGAGCTTTTTAAACGAGGGGTATTTTCACCATTTGAACAAATTATCCAACGCCGTTTATGACCAAAGTAACGGCAGGGGGTGTAACAGACGCTTTCCCAAACTACCGGGGTAGTAAGTGATCGCTTCTGAACCACAGGGGTTGTCCGTGACACTTTCCCAAACCTCAGGGGGTGTTAGTGTAAATTTCCCAAAAAAGAATAAAGGAAGAGAATTTTTTTTATAAAAAAAAGGAAATGTGGATAAAAAAAAATGAGGTAATTTTTTTGACAAATATGAGGGTATTTAAGTAATAACGAATAAAAATTTATGTTTAAAACCAAATGGAAAAGTGTTATAATATATTTTATTGGAAGTAAATTGGGCCTTTTTGTTTGTTTGTGTCTATTTATTTATTTTTTTTTTTGAGTAAATCAAACTTAACTCCCTTTAAGTTTCTGATAACTGCAAATACCTTCCTAAGGGTTTTCTGAAATGACACTTACCTCCCTTGTTAGACTTATAAAATGTAATTTGATATATTATCCTTTATTAATTTTTATTTGAGATAATAAAAACTTAAAAAAATTTAAATAATAAAATCACCAATGATTTTTAAATTGAATATTAAAACTTTCAAACCTTTAAAAGTGATTTTTAATTATATCTCTAAATATTACATTTTTGTATTTAAAGAAGGATAAATTCATAAAAATATATTCAAATTTTAATAGATTTATACAAAAAGGATAGATATAAAGTAGAATACAAAAATAGAAGAGAGGTAAGTATCCTTTCTAAAAGCTCAAGTGAGGTATCTAGAACCAAGATAAGTGTAAATTTCTCTTTTTGGTATTTTTTAAATCCTCCATATTTTCTTTAATTTAAATCCCTTGCAAAGGCTTGCATGTTCCAAAAAATGCCCCTCTCATGGTTTTTTTTTTTTTTTTTTTTTTTTTTTTTTTTTTTGGTAACGCCCTCTCATGTTGGAAGGCAAAAAATAATAATAAAATAATAATAAATGAAGGTAAAAGAGGGTCATCTACTTCTTCAGCATCATTCGGTGCATACAGGAGAGGAAGGAACATGGAACAATCTGAGTCGTTTGAGTGCGACATTCATGCGTTTCTCTAAATTAATAACGCTCCGACGATATATACGGTCTGGCCGGTATACTCGGTCTTGCTGGATTCAGTTGGAATGCAATGTTGAAGAACCAAGTAGTCAGCCGTTTAACCCTTATTCACATTCACATCAGGATATGGGCTCGCAAAAGGTATGTCGAAAACCCTTAGTTCCTTTTTGTACTCTTATTTGAAAGAATGAACTTTAATGGCGGCCATTAAGGCTTTTTGTTCAGATACATCGATCACCCAATTTGTTATGGAACTGTAGAAACTAAATCATGGGCGATCCAATCTGATATGAAAAGAGCATGAGGTGCTCTGTTAGAAAAACTCGTTTGGGATTGTTGTTGTGTCTTTCTTAAAACCAGAATGTCAGAAACAATGGTTAAATCGCTTTGGATAGTTGTCTATGTTGGGTTTCTATCTTCTATGGGACCCTTATAATTTAGTATAAATTTTTTTAAAATAAAAATGGAGGAGGAGAGAGAGTTGGACCCCCTTCTTCCTTCTTGCATTCTCGAGAGATTGAAGAAGACCCCTTTTTGATATTATCCGAAAATAGGGTTTCTACTGTAATAATATGACCTGAAATAATTGAAAATGCATATTAGACCCATCGTAAGCATATGGGCTTTGGCGAGCCAAGAAAACAGTCCTAGAAACTATATCATACATGTATGTATATATGTATCCACACACACACACACCTCAAAAAGGCTAAAATAAGCACCCTCACTTTATCTATACTGAGCTTAGTCCATGATCTTCAACATTTATCAAGATCTAACAATGATTTCTTTTTTAACTTTAGTTAATGTTAGATTTCTGTCTGACCTTTAGCTACAAGGATAAGGATCCCCCTCGGGTTAGGATCCTTTGATAAAGCAATTAGAACATGCCATGTTTGCTGAAATTAATTTGACATAAATGCCTCACTAGCCAGCTGATTCATGCAACAAGTGATTAAATTTGAAATTCAACTGGCTGGCCTGGCAATTGGTTGAAATTTCAGCAGACTGATTTCATGTCAACTAATAGAGGATCCTAGCTTTCCAACCTCAGTAGTTAACCTAACAGGAATATATCTGGAATCCTTTCTCTCTACATATTTTTTGCATTTTGAACCATGATTTGGGTGATAATTGATCAGTTAGGCCTTTTACCATATATTTGAAGAATCTGGAAAAGAGGTTGGTGTATTTGTGTTGCTCAACCACAAATCTACCTTATGGGATTTCCAAATTTTTTTTGGTGGCGAAACTCGTTCCTTTGACTTTGTATGCTTCTAAACTTTGGACATATCATTTTCATTAAAAATGCCCAGCTAAGGACCTCATTTTCTTTAAATGAAAACTTTTTAGATGTAAGTAAGATACATCATAAAATTGGGCTAGATGTAAGTGTGTAATGCCTTAGCTATTGAATATACTAATTTTATAAGAAATTTTTTAAAGTTGCACTCTGTAACACCATTGCTCATGTTAAAAATTTGAGTTCCTAAGTTGACTTTTAACTAACTTTCAGTTTTATAAATGAGTTGAAAGAAAATTAGAGAAAAGAAAATTCATACAAAACATAAAGAAAATAAATGAAGTTGAAATCTTTCTTTTGTTTGTTTAAAATTAAACAAATAAAAGAAAACAAATTTTAAAACTTCTTTCATATTTCTCTCCTTTTGCTTTGTCAACAAATTCTTCTCCTTATATTTCTCAGGGTAGATTCATTGAAAAATCTTAAGGAAATTTACATTCCCCATTCTACCAAAAATATCTGCTGCCCAAGTTTCCCAAACTATCCAAGCACCCTGTACAAACAAGACATGTGAGAGAAATTTTAGCATGACAAGAGGTGCCTAAATCTGAAAAGTCATGTCATGGTACTTGGTCTTTTGAAAATACCTAGCTCTGTTTGTTAGTTTCTCTTTTTTTTTTCATGATGCATGTGACATGGTTTTTTCTATTGACATATACTAAAAGTCTCATTCTATTGAAACCATTCCAGTCATTTATCTTCAGTTGCATTCTTGCATTGATCCTAGTAAATTATTCTTTTCTTACCGGAGAATACACAAACCATGTTGTGTTGATTGTGTTTGTTTTTTTTTTTTTTTTCAAATATTGTGGAAAAAACTTATTAAATTTACACACACAATGCTCTACAAGCAAGACAAATTTTGTTGATTTAGTATTAAGATCCTAGATTCCCTCCTCTACACTTACACATTTGCACATGTTGTCTTTGAAGGCATACTCTACCAATGGTGCCAAGGTGCTTTGCTTGAATCCGAAGACTTCACCAAGTAGGCTTCACTTACACAGTCCTCCAAAAGATTTTCATTGTACAACTTGTATACCAGATGGACAAGATTCTTCGAACTATTGCAGCATTGCTTGCAAGGTTCGCTTTATTTCTCTTTCTACAAAATATAGTAGTATATTCTCTAAACAGAGCTCTCCTTAAATTTTCCGTTTTCTCTCATGTCACAGGCTTCTGCTATCTGTAAAGATGGAGAACATACCAAGAACGACAATGATGATAGTTGCAAGAGTATAGAAGAATCAAAAAGTCACGAAAAAGGTAAAAATAACGAAATTGAAGACCCAGCACCATCCAAGTCCAAATCCTTCAGAAAACGTAGTAGAAAAGGAATTCCAAGAAGGGCTCCATTATTTTGAATCTTTTCACAGAGATTTTCCAAAGAAGCCAAGCAGTTTGATTCCGGTATTTTGGCAAGGAAAGGTCAGCGTGTTGAAGATTTTTTTATGTAAATAGCCCTTTGAGTAATAAGACAACCATATCCAAGCCTATCTTATATTTTTTAAATTTCGTCAAAATATCTTAGGCTCTGTTTAAATGTCAAGATTAAGTTGGAAAGGTAGTTAAGAAAGTGATATTTTGGAAAATGAAAATAAACTTTACTGAAAGCTGTTTGGATGCACCAGGAAAATACACGACACTGAATAAAAATCATGATTGTGTTGTTTGGTTAATAAAAATAGAAGGGGTAGCCATGTGTATAAGGCTCCTGCCACCGTGCAGGGTCTGCAGAGGGTTTGATGTATACAGCCTTACCCTCGCAAGTGAGGAGGTTCTTTTCTATGCGTTCGCGGAGGTTCTTTTCTATGATTTGAATGCACAACCATAATGGAGCAACCTTAACATTACGAGGCTTGCCCTCATAATAATGAACAAAAAAGATTTTACATTTACCAATTTATTGTAAAATGGAATAGCTTTCATATCATAATACCCATACGTACGTGCATGATACTTGTTTCCTCAATTGGTATCTATTTTCATGGGCCCCGCTTGTTTCAGCTATCCAAACGTCAAGTATTTGTAGGAAAGTGATTTTTCTTACAAAATCTGGAATAGTTCAGCTAGAAAAATGCAGTCTTAAGGTTTGTAGAAAGACTACACTCATCGCCCTTCCATTAATTTGCAATCTATAATCTATGTTTTTTAGAATGATGGCTATTTTTAACAATCTTTACATATCAAAAAAACAAATTTATCCTTCAAAAATAATTTACTTTGGAGTCAAAAAAGTAAAAAAAAATAAATAAAGAAAGATATTTTTCTGTTAAATATGAGGGAATTTAAGTAAAAAATATATATAATTTTTAGTTTAATAACAAATGGAAAATTATTATAATAAATTTTGATGGGAGTAAATTATTCCTTTTGCTGAATGCATTTCCTCTAGTGCTAAAAAGCCTAAATTATTATGACTTGGTTTCCTTTAGGGAAACTGCACATGCAAATGCAAACTGTGGGTTTCATGGAATGTACTATTGTAGGTTGGTCCACCTCTTTAGATAGTTTTGTTTGCAGATAACTACATTTTTATATTGATGATAATTGTGCAGCATGAAAGTAGACGGATGAAGTTGGCTGTGCTAATAGCATTTCCTCTTGTGCTAAAAACTGGTGTTATGTGAGTATCATTGGCTGCGATTTTGTTTGGGATGTGGGTCCCCCTATTGAAATGGGGCATGCAACCGTGCGTTGAACGCATCAGATGAGTCCCTCTCGTTTAAGGAGAGAATTTCACCTAGAGGCACTCAATGGTGCCAGCTGAAACGCACGGATGGATGTCCATGTCAGGAGGGGCCGCTGGTTTCACGGAACCATTTGTTTGGGAAGCAGAGGAAACTAAGAGACAGAATGGGTAAAAAGGCCCAAAAAAATTTTAATAGCAATAATAAGACATAAATAAATGATGAAGGTAAAAATAAGGCCCTCTGCCTCGCGGTGGAAGGAGCGGAGAGATGAAAGGGAATCCAGTAGAGGAAGGAACATGGAACAATCTGAACCGTTTCAGTGCGACTTTCATGGCTTACTGTGAGGCAATAACGCTCCGACGATATACTCGGTCTCGCCGGTATACTCGGTCTTGCTGGAATGCGATATTGAAGAACCCAGTAGTGAGCCGTTTAACCCTTATTCACATCAGGGTATGGGCTCGCAAAAGGTATGTCGAAAACCCTAAGTTCCTTTTCGTACTCTTCTCTTTTGAAAGAATGAACTTTAATGGCGGCCATTAAGGCTTTTTGTTCAGAGACATCGATCTCCCAATTTGTTATGGAACTGTAGAAACTAAATCATGGGCGATCCCATCTGATATAGAAAGAGCATTAAGTGCTCTGTTAGCAAAACTCGTTTGGTATTGTTGTTGGGTCTTTCTTAAAACCAGAATGTCAGAAACTGTGGTTAAATCGCTTTGGATAGTTGTCTACGTTGGGTTTCTATCTTCTATGGGACACTGATAATTTAGTATAAACTTTTTTAAAAAGAAAAATGGAGTAGGAGAGATTTGGACCATCTTCTTCCTTCTTGCATTCTGGAGAGATTAAAGAAGACCCCTTTTTGATACTATCTGAAACAATTGACAATGCATATTAGACCCATTGTAAGCGTATGGGATTTGGTGAGCCAAGAATACAGTCCTAGGAACTATATCATCATGGGATATATATGTATGTATTTATATCATATATGAGATATATATGTATGTATTTATATGCAATTTGTAAAATTTATGCACATTTTGACTTTCAATCTTCCTTTTATTTCTTGTTCCTCTATCTATGCATTCATACCCCATTCTATCTCAGAGGGCTAAAATAAACGCACCTTCATTTTATCTATATTGAGCTTGTTCAGCATTTATCAAGAGATGACAATGATTTGTGTTTAAACTTTGGCTGCATGGATCAGGATCCTCTTAGATTAGGATCATCTGTTAAAGCAATTAGAACTTGCTATGTTTGCTTAAATTTGATATCATTGCGTCGCTAGCCAGCTGATTCATATGACAAGTGATTAAATTTGAAATCCAACTGGCCAGCCTGGTAATTGTTTGAAATTTCAGCAGACTGATTTCAACTCAACTGATAAGAGGATCCTAGCTTGAGAGGGTTCAAATCCTAGTTCTACAATCTCAGTAGCTAAACTAACAGGAACACATCCGGAATCTTTTTTTTTTCCTCTCTCTACATATTTATCATATTTTGAACCAGAATTCTGGGTATAGCTGCACTGATGTATTTTTATTGCTCAACGATTTTGAGCGAAAGACAAATTTAGACTTTCAAACCTATTCTCTACACTTATACATCACATGGTGGCTTTGAAGGCATCCTCTACCCATGGTGCCAAAGCGCTTTACTTGAATCCGAAAAGTTCGGCAAAAGATTTTCATTGTGCAACTTGTAGACCAGATGGACAAGATTCCTTGAACTATTGCAGCAATGCATGCAAGGTTGGCTTTGTTTCTCTTTCTACAAAATATTGTGTATATTCTCTAAGCATAGCTCTCCTGAAATTTTCCTTTTTCCCTCACATCACAGGCTTCTGCTATCTGTAAAGATGGAGAACATACCACGAACGGCAATGATAATAGTTGCAAGAGTATAGAAGAATCGAAAAGTCACGAGAAAAGTAAAAATAACGAAATTGAAGACCCAGCACCATCCAAGTCCAAATCCTTCAGAAAACGTAGTAGAAAAGGAATTCCAAGAAGGGCTCCATTATTTTGAATATTTTCACAGAGATTTTCCAAAGAAGTCAAGCAGTTTGATTCCCACATTTTGGCAAAAAACGCTCAGCATATTGAAGATTTTTTATTTAAATAATCCTTTGAATTTCCTAGTATTTTTTGAGTCATAACAATGCCATATCCATGCCTATATTATATTTTTAAATTTCATCAAAATCTCTTATATTTTTCCTTTTGGATAAGGCGGGTGAAACCTTAAGGCCGTGTTTAGCATTGCTTTTTGCCTTTTGCTTATTTAAGCAAAATCTAGTTTTTTGAAGCAATAAACATGTTTGATTAGTATTTGCTTTTGCTTCTCATGCTAAAGTTGGGAAGCAAATATTTTTTGCTTCTCATTTTTTATTTTTTGTTTCTTTTGCTTATTTTTACTAATCTAATACCAACAACCTACTCACACCACCATTGCCACTCATTACCATTACCAACCACTCACCACCACCTACACCCACCATCCACCCTTACTTCCCACCATGGGCACCACTACTAACAGTCTAACACCACTAATCACCCATCATTACACCCCATCCACCATCACTAGTACCACTTATCACCCATCACCACGATCCACCACTATCATCCAAATCCATCACCCCCACCACTACAACCACCAACAACACTCTTATTACCACCCACCACCATCCACCTATACCACCAACACCTACCACCCCCACAGCCCCACCACAACTATCGCTACACACTCACTGCTCCTACCACCATCATCACTGTCACCCATCAGGACACCTCCATCATCATCATTACTCACCCACCACCATAAGTAGTTTTGTATTATGCATTAAATTGAAAATTTTATCTAAGCATGTGTAATTTGGGTTAAGACATATTAATATTAACCAAAAAACAATTTGTATGCTTTTAATATTACCAAACATGTTTTTTGCTTTTATGTAGGAAAACAAATGTGAACCAAATAGCTTTTAATATTATCAAACATGTTTTTTGCTTTTATTGCTTTTCTTGCTTTTTGAAGTAATAATAAACAAAAAGCAATGCAAAATTAATGTAGCCTAATTCTATTGTTTCAATCTGAAAATATTTTGGGAAAATTCATAGTGAAACTAATAAAGTTTTTCTTCCTTTTATATTATAATATCAAAATAAATAGGGAAAATTGTATTTAAGTGATAATTTTTCAAAATAATTCAGATTCAGTCGTCAAATTCTTGGTAATTGGGAATTAGTGATTCTTTTTTAGAATAATTGAGAATTAGTTTCATATTATTGTTCATGAAGAATTTCTTTCAATAATGTCCTAAAAAAGGCTTGCAAACCTCACTTGTAACAAAATGAGTTAAAAGGTTTTCATTACCTTTTGAGGGCATTTTCGGACGAAATTCTTCATGAACAGTAATATGACACTGATTCTCAATTATTGGAAAAAAGTATCACTAATTTTCAATTACCAAGAATTTTACGACTAAATCTGAATTATTTTGAAAAAAATCACTTAAATCCAATTTCCTTCAAATAATAGACCTTCATTATTTATTTTTAGTGAAGACGTCTATAGCCACAAATACCTCTGAAAGTTAATGTGTATAAATGTGCATATATTTACATAAATACATTTTTTATTCATGAGATAAAAAAAATTTGAAATTAATAAACTCAAAATTACATTTCAATATCCGGAAAGTGCAATGTACACGTTTAATCATATAATAAATAACTTTCCATTTATTTTTTATGAATTTAAATTAGTTGAAATTCCATTTGAGCAATAAAAGTATTTGAATGAAAGAATTCTATTTTTATTATTAAATTTTATTTTTATATTTGAATATTATGTAGTAAAATAATTACAAAAGGAGGAAATGTGTATGAAGTGATCTGTTATTTTACTGAAATAACTTAAATTTCTGATGGTTTGGTTCCATTTGAGGCTACAAAATCATCATTATATTTTATTCATTAAAACAAATCATTATTGTATTTCAAAATTGAGAACAATGTCTGCATGCTTTTGCATTTTTGAAAGTGCACCCAGAACAACAAATAGAATTATATAGGAAAGAACAATAAAATAAAGGACTTATTTTATTTGATTTTGAGATGAGCCGAATGGATGTTTAACCTGTCATTCCATTTTCTTACCATGTGACTGTCACATCATGGCATTTATTATAATTATTTCCTGATTATTGACTCTTAATTAGAGTTATAAGTAGGGTGGGTTGGTCAGGTTTCAATGAGTTCGGACTCAACCCAATCTAAAATTACTTGGTCCGCCCTAAACCCAAACTTTTTAGCCCAAATCCAACCCTAAAATTATTTTTTGAGTTCAGGCTAGTTTTAAGCAAACCCAAATTAAACTATTTCTTAAGATAATTGTATTTGAAGTCCTTTTATAACAACATAAAATTATAATTTATAAACTAAAATATTATCTAGGTATGAGACATGGGGAAAAATCAATCCAGTGACTTTCCGGTTATCACACGGGATTCATAAAAATGGGAGAGTCGCCACCATTCTTTTTAAGTGTGAATGGACACCAAAATCATCAAAATAAGCAAAAAGGCAAATCTAGAATAAAAATTACCTTACTTGAAAATAAAATTCAGAGATGGGTAAAGGGATTAGATTATGAAGGGGAGAAGGTGTTAGGCACCCCCATTCACCCACACAAGGTGGTTGCCAAGTGTTGTTCATGCTCAAAATAAAGAAAGCTTGCTAATTAAAATAATCAAAAAGGCTTGAAAAGGATTAAATACATGTATGATCCCTCCACATGAGAAGTCAAATGAATCTTAGACTTTCTTTTATGGAAGTATCACTTCTGGGACATCACTATTAAATTGAAATCAAAGCAAAACTTGAACACAACCAAGTTAAGACAAATCCGGAAAATTCAATAAAAGATGGAGCCATTTGACCATAAATAATCCAAATCAAATTCAAATTGAATCAAACCAAATCCATTTGAAAGATTATGATAAATAGAAGACTCAGGAAAATTTTCATTTAAATCCGATTAAAATCCTAAGAGTTATGCTCATTTGAAATCTACTGTTGTAAATCAATAAAAGTAACAAGTTGGCAACTTTGGAAATCCATTTGGGGAGATTGGCTCCATATAAATCCGTGAAAATTTGCATGAATGAAATATGCAGTGCTATCTTTCAAATGAAATAGGCCTCACACCCAACTCCATTCGGATGTGACTTGTGTGACCTCACGAACATGCCCAGAGGATCACAGATCAGCACAGAATTGTGCAATAGGGCAGTTCTGAGTAAATCAGTCACACAAAACACAAATGAAATCAAAAAATTGTGAAACCAACTGGATTTGAAATTAGACTCACAAAGGAAAACACAAAAACCAAAATCACTCTAATCGGACTTAAATCGAGCAGATGGTGTTCATTCAAAGTGACCAGTTCAACAATCTGGCATGAACTGACCTGTCGACTTTGATTGAATGATGTCAAAAATCCACTCCATAAAAATTGATGAAATTTTACAAACATAAACTAGACAGTCTCATCTTTCACATGTCTTTGGAATCACTCCAAAATTCATCCGGATGATGAAGTTATGAGTGTCCGAAGTTAGGGTACAGATGCTATCCAGTTTTGCCATTTTTAAGTAAAATCAACCCAAAACAGTGATCAAGTGTGTAATCCGTGCAATCCCTACCAAAATCATTTGAAAAAGCATTGAAAAACCTCCAAGAAGAAATAGGGCACGAATTTGGCTCACCATTCTCTTCGATTGGAGAGAATATGCCAAAAACCCTAAAATGAAGCAAAAATGCCCAAAACCGAGAGGTTAGACCATGAGGTCTTCAATACTCAAAGATAAACTTGCTTAAATCATTTTAAAAATCATTAAGAAATGTCCCAGAACTGCTTAGGGCCATTTATTTCAGATCTATCACAATGAATACGATAGATCCGAAATACAAGCTGATTCCAACAAAATGAGTGCTATGTGTGCAAGTGTAAAAATTGCCTCAACACATCATGACATATAGCATTCAAAGCATATCAATAAAATGGGGGTTCCAGAACTAGAGTTCCATTCCCATTCTCGTTTCCCTTAGTTCTCTCTCCACGTTTTACGGTTTCGAGATAGTCTTGGGGTACTTTGAGTAGGGAATGAGGTTTCACACAATCATAGGCCATTCAAGAGGGTTCTAAGACTAAGGGTCAATTCCCAGTTTTGTTTCCCTTAGTTCTCTCTTCACGTTTTACGGTTTCGAGATAGTCTTGGGGTACTTTGAGTAGGGAAAGGGGTTTCAAGCACAAAGAGTAGGCCATTATTCTACAGAAAGGTAGAAGAAAGATCTAACCCTAGAATGAAAAAACAGACAAATAAAGAAGTTCGACGCTTACCTGGGTTTCTGGGAGTAATGCGGCAGCGGTTCCCTTCTTCACTTGGAGCTCTTCAATCTCCAACTCTTGGCCATTTGCTTGAAGAGAGGCCTCCTATTTTTATGCAAAGGTTAGGGTTAGGGGTAACCCTACTACTAGACACAAAATGATGTCTAGAATCCCCCACACTTAACCCTAAGGCTATTTCCGAGATTTCCACTTCTTAAATAGAGGATAAGACAGTAGAAAGTGAAAACTTTCGGAAAACCCTAATTTTAAGCAAAAACCTTGTATCGACAACTCAGGTCGAATATAAGGGAACATATTTATATCCGACACATGTCGTCGGATACAATGATACTTGCTTGTATCCGACAACTTCTGTCGGATATAAAAGCACTTTCTTGTATTCGATGACTGGTGTCAAATACAATAAAGTATATCTCAATATGAATTTTTGTGTTGGCTACAAGAAAACAAACTGTTTTTTTTTTATGTTTTGGCCAATTGTTCATTATTTTCTCAACGTAATTTTGGGGTGTCTACACTAGGATACAACAACGATAGAAAATTATTCAATAAATATAAATCAAAAGAGATAAAATACAATTCACATGTTCCTTTGTGTATCTTAAAAAGGAAAACCAAAGAGTTACAATAAAGGAAAAATACAATTCATCCAATTCATATGAATATTTGTTTTTTCTATGTAAAAATAAGGATACTCTGTTTAATTAATTAACTTTGCCGTTCCTAGGTATGTAATTGAGGATACTCTATTTGATTAATTACTTTTGCTATTTATTTGGTATGTATTAAACTATCCTTATAAATTTCACTTCAACACGGTCAATAACCTCTCTTGAAGGTTCTAAAAGACCAAGATAGACAAAGGAATAGTATTGCAATTATCTTCATGGAATTTTGGGTAAAAATAACTCCCACTCACACCAAAAAATAGAGAAAAATATTTTCACAAAAAAGCTATGTTTGGATATAAGTCATAGGTTTCTTCTTCTGATGTAGTTATGTTTATGTTTAGATCTAACTCATCGGTTTCTTCTTGAGTTTGGGCTTTTTGGGCCATGAAGCATGAATCAAGACTAACCCAAACTCAAATTCAGGCCTACAATTAAGCCCGACTCAAACCCAAACCCAAACTCAAATCTTAGTTCAGGTTCTTATTTGGGTTGTGTTGGTCATGCTTCGGGCAGGTAGGGCAAAATATATAGCTATACTCTTAATGATGTTCATACATATCTATTATGTGAACCTCATGACTGATGTGATTGATACATGTTTGGAATTCGAAGGTAGATATGATTTCCATCCCATTGCATCCTTCTCACCTTCTTCTAGTCTGATACCAATTATTTTTTTTTATCCTTGTCTATAAATCTTACAACTAATATCACTAAAAAATTGAATATTTAATTGAATGTATACATATATATATATAGAACTCCAAGAATATGTGCCTGCAGATCAATTGTAAATCGTATCGCAGCCATTCAATCAAATTGTGAAGAAGAATACAAGAAGGGAAAATAAGTTGCAGGGCCTTCAAAACCTGAACAAGCTATGGAGGTTTCCGACCCCATAATTTTCAAAACATTCCACTTAATATCAAACACAGAGAACTGAAAAATAAGCAATAAACTTCAAATCTTAACTACTCACCCACTTAATATCCTTGAAGTTTATTGCTTATTTTCAAAACAACCCACTTAATATTCTTGAAGTTTATTGCTTATTTTTCCATTCCCAATGTTTGGATTCTATCTGACCCCAAGTCGCGCAGTCTATTCACGTTGAGAATGTGTCGTTAAAAGACATAAGACGTTGACAATCCAGGAAGAAAAACACTATTTACTAATTAGTATTCAATAAATCAAAATTCTACTGAATTACCTGAAGCAAAGTATGTCTCAGAAAACATTATCTCAAGGATATAGTCTAAACATAAACGAAAATAATTTATCAAATATTGAAAAAGATCCTAATAATTGGAAATTTCCAAAAGTACCAATTAATCAAATATACAAAAAAAGGAAGTTTTAAATTTGTTTCAAATTACTCAATCAAAACAGTAGAACAAATAATTTCTTTAACAAGTGAACATGAAACAATTAAATTATTAAGTAAAATACATTAGATAAGCATAGACAAAAATACAATTACATACACATAGGTATGGTTCAAATAGCAGTGAAACCTTTAACAAGACAAGGTCAAAATAAAGCAATCCTTCTATGTCTAAGAGATTGTAGGCATAATCAATTCAATGACTCACTATTAGGAATAATAGAGTCAAGTTTATACAATGGACCATACTTTACTGTGTCCTTAATGGATCTAGGAATTTTAGAATCTTTAGTTCTGAATTTCAAATCATCTGGATATAATATGCTTCCGAGATCACTTCCCTTTGCAATCATATTTAGAATTCATTATAAAGCCATAACAACCATGGCAAATCCATTAGCTAAAGATACAAGTCCTAAAGGAGAAACTTTACTAATTCAAACAAACCCTCAAGATTCAAATCTATTTGTACCTAAAACAATTCAATGGAATAATGTCAAATTCTGTAATAAATGGGAAATTCAATCTGCTACTCCTCCAAAAAAGGAAAATGAAAACTTAGAACAAGTCATCCAACATACTGATGGAAGTGTCAAAATAAAGTTTTCAATACTCAAACAAACATAGTCCAACAAATCTACAAACAAATTAAATAAAATGAAAAATAAGAACAAAGTATGTCACCAACTTTTTCTCAAATGCAAGATCCAAGACAAATTAATTCTGAATTTTTAATGATAGAAAAACAATTTACAATTGGCAAAGAATTTCTTAAAAAAGAATTTTATTCATTAAAAATGAATTAAAAAGGAAACATTATTTTAATATAGAAAATGATGACATAAATCAAATTCAAGAGGATGAGATAATTTCTTCAGATGAAGACTTCAATTCAAGTGACTCATACGAATAAGAGGTAGAACAACCAAAAATATGTGTAAATAATTGTAAAGACAAACAAAGAATTTGTACGATTACAAAAGATCAATCTCTATTATTAGATATAATAGATGGAATCCAAGACCCACAAGAAATAAAAAAACATTTTACAAAAATTAAGTCAACTGTTTAATAAGACAACAAATTTTGAAAAACAAGTAATTTTAGTAACGCCTTTTATTACATTGATTCAACCCTTTAGTATTAAAACGATCTAGAAACTCAAAGAAATGGGAAAATAATAAATTTTGATTTTGTTACAAAAACAAGCAACAAAAGAATTAGATATTTTAAGACAATTATCAATAACAAATGAAACAAATATAATTCAAAGAAAAGAGAAACAAATTGTGTTTTTAAAGGATGAAATCGAACATAAAAACATAGAAAAACAGTTGCAAATTCCACAATTAATTCAATAAATAGACAATTTCAAACTCAAGCTAGAAAAAAGTTTGTTCAAATATTCCTATTGCTTTTTGGCATAGGAAAAAACATGTAATTTGTCTACCTAATAAACAAGGTTTTACAAAAAAATCAAATAGCAACTAAAGCTAGACCAATTGAAATGAATCAAAAATTAATACAATACTGTAAGAAAGAAATAAAAGACTTATTAGATAAAAACATAATTAGACCAAATAAATCACCTTGGAGTTGTTCTGCTTTTTACGTAAATAAAAATTCTAAGATAGAAAGAGGGGCTCGAAGATTAGTAATCAATTATAAACCCTTAAATGACACATTACAATGGATTAGGTACCCAATTCCAAATAAACAAGATTTATTACAAAGATTACATAGAGCAAAAATATTTTCAAATTTTGATATGAAATCTAGTTTTTGGCAAATTCAAATTTCAAAATCAGATAGACACAAAACTACATTTACAGTTCCATTTGGATATTATGGATGGAATGCAATGTCGTTTGGTCTTAAAAATACACTATCTGAATTCAAACAAATTATGAATGATATTTTCAATCAATATGATAATTTCACAATTGCGTACATTGATGATGTTTTGGTATTTTCTTCATCAATTACACAACATTGGAAACACTTAAATCAATTTTTACAAATAATTAAGCATAATAGATTAGTTGTCTCCAAACCTAAAGTAATCTTGTTTCAAACCAAAATAAAATTTGATGATAAATTTTCAAATGAAATAAAAGACAAAAAAACTATTACAAAGATTTTTAGGAAGCTTAAATTATGTGTCTAATTATTATCCAAATTTAAATCAATCAGTACAAATAGTAAGGAAAATGCTTAGAAAAAATCCCAGCCGATCGACTGAAGAGCATACAAAAATTGTTTTAGGAAGTTTAAATTATGTGTCTAATTATTATCCAAATTTAAGTCAATCAGTTCAATTACTAAGGAAACGGCTTAGAAAAAATCCCAGTCCATGGAATGAAGATCATACAAAATTGTCAAACAAATAAAAAAAAATATTAAAAATTTACCATGTTTATCAGTAGCAAACCCAAATGCATTCAATATAGTAGAAACCGATGCCTCTAATTTAGGTTATGGAGGTATTCTTAAATAAAAGATAGATAATCAGGAACAATTAATAAAATTTACGTCAGGGACTTGGAATAATGCCCAGAGAAATTATCCCATAATTAAAAAAGAAATTTTATCAATTGTTTTGTGCATTTCAAAGTAAAATATTTATCTTATTTAGGATCCTAAATTAGTGCAACAAATCTATATCTACAATCTATACCACTCTTAAAAGCACGAACTATTTAAAGTGTCTTTTATTTTCACATACGTAAGATATGTAACACCCCAGACCCATAACCAGCAAGATATTGTCCGCTCTGGGCCCAAAGGGCCCTCACGGATTTGTTCTTAAGGGACATCACGAGAAAACTTCCCAGGGGGTCACCCATCCTAAGAGTGCTCTCACCCGAGCACGCTTAACTTTGGAGTCCCCAGGGGATTTAGTCCCGTGTTGTTCCTTAAAAGGCCTCTTACTAATTTGGGGGTCTTAAGGTTACTTATAGCATCCCCGAGCGTTGTGGGATCCCAACCATATGCATATCCATGCCTGTAGCCCTCCAAGTGAGACTACCCGTTCACAGCTGCCAGACAGGATACTACATACTCCCCTCCATGGGACAACGCGTCCTCGCGTTGGGCTGGACCCTCACAGTTTCCGGTCGGGGCAGGCTCTGATACCATTTGTAACACCCCAGACCCATAACCAGCAAGATATTGTCCGCTCTGGGCCCAAAGGGCCCTCACGGATTTGTTCTTAAGGGACATCACGAGAAAACTTCCCAGGGGGTCACCCATCCTAAGAGTGCTCTCACCCGAGCACGCTTAACTTTGGAGTCCCCAGGGGATTTAGTCCCGTGTTGTTCCTTAAAAGGCCTCTTACTAATTTGGGGGTCTTAAGGTTACTTATAGCATCCCCGAGCGTTGTGGGATCCAACCATATGCATATCCATGCCTGTAGCCCTCCAAGTGAGACTACCCGTTCACAGCTGCCAGACAGGATACTACAAGATATCCTTATTTAAAATCTTTAACTTCAAAAGTACACGAACTATATATACCAGAAATACCCTTTCTAGAAGCTTTAATACCAAAAATATCTTTTTCTAAAATATTTTTTATTTCAAAATACATTTTCTATTATTACAGTGAGTCATTTAATTAGTCACCTGCGGATGTAGAGTTCTTCTTCAACACTTATAAATTTTAATAATTGAAATTAATAATAAAATCCTGCTAAGTTAGAGTTCTTCTTTAATACTTATCTAATTATAAAATTATAATAATAGAAGTGTACATTTTTTTTCTTATTTCTGCGAATTCTTGTCCAACACTTATTAACTAAAGGAATTTTAATAATTAGAATTATTGATAAAATCTTGCTAAATTAGACTTTTTCACTAATACTTATCTAACTAAAATAAATTTTATAAGCAACAATGTGTTCTCAAACCCAATATTTCGAGGAAGCTCTATAATATATATCATGGCTTGTCCTCTATTTTCACGTTTAATTTAGTTGCCTCTCCCAAGTTACGAATGATTTAAAATAAATTAGTTAATACTTTTATCATCCCTTGTTCTCCTAGAAAACAAACTCGTGTTACTCACTATCCAAGATGGTAAGACCACTATCATTGGATATACTAGGCTATTAACATTATCTCAAAGTACAAGGACAACACAATAATAAATTAGTCAAATAATATATTAATAATTATTTAATTAATTAAATATACTAATTATTATAATAATTAATATATCTAACATAAATACTTAAAGGCCATAAAGTATAATGCATGAAAAATGGAGTTTTGGCAATTGGCATACTATAATAATTTAAAATGATTGCCATAATTAATATATTTTAGGGAAGTCACTTTCATTCTAGAATTTTTTATAGGATTAATTTATCTGTATTTAATGTATATTTGATTGGATTCTAATTCTTTTTAAATTATCTTAGATGTGCTTTTGCAATCACTAAATAATAATTTCAATAATTTAATAAGATAAAATAATTATTTTCTTTATAGTTAGCTTGAAAAAATGTAGCTTCGTGAAAAGACTCATAGTTGCACAATGCAATTGTTATGAATAGTTTGCCACATATTTTACATTTTGAATGATTCTAACAAATTATATACATGATTTAAACTTATAAATATATTGCTTAAGATAATTGCTACTCCACAACCTTCATACCATCATGCCATAAATATCAGTTTCTATATCTCTATAATCTGCATTTTCTTAATGAAATAGGTAAATCTATTATTATTGAAAAATAAAATTTCATAAAAGTTATATTATATGTCTCTCTATCTAACTCTTGATTAATTTTGTCTTTTCTTAATGTATTACTCTAACTCTTGCTTAATTTAGTTTGATTTTTGTTTGCCTTTTATGCAGTACTTGATTGAGATATTGGAGCAAACTGAATATCTAATTGCTTCAAGGTAATTTTTATTTTAGCTCATATTTTTTATTATAATTTGATAATAAAATTTAATAGTAAATTGCTCTCCTATTGTAATATTATGGTAATTGAAACAAATGACCATTTGAATATTTGGAATTGAAATGGCATTCTAATCTTTTGGAACTCGCATACACATCCAAGCACGCGTGCACGCACATATTTATCAATTCTTTTTTTTATGAATTATTTAAAATATCCTAATTCATTTCAATTAGTTTTTTTATTTCTATTTTATTATTTTTATAAATTATCTCTTATAACTCTATTTTCTAGGTTAGCATTGCATAAAGGAATACTAAAATAAACCTTCTATATATATATGTTTAGAATTGTTTATTATAATGGATTTATTTCAATTAATTTCTAGGGTCAACATTTAAATTAATTATAGGGTCAACATTTTCGTGATTATGGATTTAATATATTAAATTATAGATATATATTGAAAATTTTGAGATTTAAAAATTTTGTATCCATTAGTTAATAATTAATGACATTTACAATTATAAAACATGAAATCCCTAATCATTTATAAAAGATATAAGTTTAATGTTATTATTTACTCACAATATGTAATATTATTTTAATGGGATATATAATGTTAATGATATTTTTATATTGTATTAGAATAGACACACAAATGTGTGTGTGTGTATTGAATCTATTGATGCTATATATATTGTATAAAGGGGGGCGTGTGTTTAAAATGAAAATTATTCTTAAGAAACTATTTTATCTAACAAAAGCTTTTATTTGCTTAGAAGAATCTAACAAATAAATTGTCATTAAAATATAAATATAAGAGAGGGTGGAAATATGCTTAAAATAGGAAATATTATTAAGATGTTTTGTATATTAATTAAAAAAATGTCATTTGAAGAGTTTTAGTAATCAACATATAAGCACCAAGGTTTTCTTTAAGATAAAAAAAATTTTAAATACAATCATGATATCAAACTCATGTATAAATCCACGTGTTACAATTGCTAGTACTAATAAAAACATGAACTATGTTTTTTTTATTTTCACATACACAAAATATCGGATCCTCAAGAAAAAGAAAAAAAAAATTTTAAAAATCTTTATCCTTTTTACATTTCTACATTATTGGAAAAAAAAAAAAGAATCAAATCTTATCTAATTATTTAAAGTCCCAACTTAAACGAATCCTCAATCCTCAAGAAAAGAAATTTTGAGTTATAATTGGGGGAACATATCCTCAAAAGCAAAGGTATTTTCTTAATTTTATAAATACTTTTCAAATAAAATTGTTTCCTATTTAATTATTCATTCATTACGCTTTTTATAACGTAAGTCTATCTTTTTATATTTGATTTTATTTTGTTACAAAAATGTTTACTCTTATTAGACTTCCACGTTAATAGAGGAAGAGAATTAATACTTCTCTAACTGATGTTGGGATTTATCCAAAAAAAACATAATGTTTTTTCGCATTCAGAGTCCTATTTTAAATAAATCGTCAAGAAAAGGAAAAGTATTTTGATATTTACAAAATGCAATATTAGAAAATTAGAAGTGAAAACGTCGGAAATTTTCTTATGTGAAATTAAATAATATATTTACTTAATAATGTAGGCTGATGATTTTATTATGTTCTTATAATAATTTATATGATGTTTTTACTCGTAATAATAATTTGTTACCCTTCCTTAGAATTATATCTAATTTTTATTTTGTTGCAAGTTGCTTTAATTTTGATGAGTCGATAAGTAAATAAACTTGAAAAAAAAAACCATTTTACATGATGTTCAACTTATTATATAATTGAAGGTTGATATTAGATAATGATTTGTGAAAAGAAACCATTGATTGATTCCACTTTTTTTTTTTTTTTTTGTGTTAAAGAAAGATACAGGGTGAACCGCCTAAGCTGGCAGCGACTTCTTTGAGTGCGAACAGCTCAAATCACAAATAGCAGCTGAGAGAAGAACTAGAAGCTGACCTTGAATCGAGTACTAGAAGATGAGAAAACAAATGAAAGCTGAAAATTCTTTATATATACTTATTAGACTCCAGAGGATTGATCCTTATCTATCTGATATTATGATTTTTTTTGGAAAAAAAAAACATAATGTTTTTTTACCATTAAAAGTCCCAATTTAAACAAGTCCTAAAGAAAAAGAAAAGCAACTATATGTGAAAATGTGGGAAATTTTCTTATTTTAAATAAATAATATATTTACTTAATAATGTTGGATGATGTTTGTATTATGTTCTTATTTTGAATTATATAATGTTTTTATTCATAATAATAATTGTTTACCCTTATTTCTAATTCTTATTTTATATTATTTTCATCGATCTTTTGTCACAAGTTACTTGGTTTTATCTTAATAAGAGGTGTTTAACTTTGATGAATCAATAAATAAATATATAAACTTAAACGAAAAATAGCCAAAAAAAAACATCTTACAAGTTGTTCAACTTATTAGATAATTTAAAGTTTATATTAGATAATGCTTTGTGAAAAGAAGTAAGAAAATGATTTGCTTTCCTCATCTGTTGAAAGATAAAAATCAAACAGCCCCTCCAGCCTAAAGTGGTGGATCACATTTTCCTCACAACCTAAACAAATTGATCACAGATCTCCCATCTGACTCTTTCTTGTAGAACTCCTCCAAATATTCTGACATTTTGAACTTCCGGAATCGAGCTGGCCTCTCTATTGAAATCAACTCTGTCAATGGCTCAAGGTGAAAAGAGTCCCTTCCTTTGCTGGAATTCAATAATGTTACAAGCGAAACTCGTGGCTCATCGTAACGATTCGCTAAAACCCGGTGCTCTGCACTCTTGTACTCATCATTAGATAAAACCTGTAAAAACCATCTTCTCACAATTAGGAGTTCTCCAAATGCTTCATATGATATCAAATGCTGTTCACATGGTATGGATGTAACCATGTTGCTTACATGTTAATGTTCTCCAAAATGGCATGTTGCTTACTTTTTAAGTTCTAATACCCAAATTTAGTTATTGTTTTTCCTGTGGTGTTAAAATTTTATTTTATTAAAGTACATTCCATATGTGTGTAAAGTTCACACCTTTGAGTCACAGAAAATAACTTTCCTGCTTAGGGTAATGCTGCGTACATCAAACCCTCCCGGTGACAGGAGCCTCATGCACTGGGCTAGCTCTTTACATTCTGTGTGTGCAAGAAGTATCTTAGGCTATCCATTTATATAAATTATTATCGGGGAGGCGTATTGATTATTAGGAATTCTGGATTGTGACTAGTTGGAATAAGACATGCGATTATGAGTGGGCATCGTCTACAGCCCCCGCTGTAAACAGCCCCTCACATGTATGGTGTGGGGCCCCCCAAATGAATAGTGGGGCCCACACGGAATGTGAGGGGCTGTTTACAGCCCCTGCTGTAGAGGATGAACGCTCTGCGATTATGGGTTGATTGATTAAGAATTTAGCTTCTTTTTTTTTTTTTTTTTTTTTTTTGTTTGTGATTTTGGATTGGGACCAGCTGGATTGAGACATGCAATTATGGGTGGCTTGATTAGGAATTTCCCACATTTTATTCTTGGACGTCGTATTTGTTGTGTTCCTGTAACCATTCAACATACAAGAAAATAATTTCTTTGGTTCTATTTTGGTTTTATTAATGGTTTGTAAATTTCTAATGTCAGTTCCTGGGTTTCAGAGCCCTTATGGATGCCCAACTCGGCCTAGCCTAATGTACATGCCTCAAATTTAAGCCCAAGCCCATAGGACCCCTTCTGAATGCCTAGCTTGGCCAAGCCTATTTCAGGTCTCATACTCTGACCCAAGCCTGGCCAACAATAATATTAGAACCCCTTTAACTCAAATTTTTTAATTTTTGTACTTTTATTAAAAGAAATGCGTGTACTATTTATTTATGTTTATCTGTTCTTTACACTTTCTTTTCCATGAATAAAATTATTCGATCAAAAGTTGCAAAATAAATTAGTAATTAGACAAAATAATTTCAAAGCATGCATGAAGTTTCACTCTTATCTACGAGAGTAAATTAATTAAACTTACCTCCCTTCTGACAACTGCAAATACCTCCCTGAAGTTTCTAAAATAACATTAATCTCTCTTATTAAACTTGTAAAAACAATAAAAGTAGTATTCTGACCATTTTATCCCTTATTAACTTTTATTTAAAGCAATAAAAATTTTTAAAAAGTTAACAATTATATCGCCCATGATTTTTAATTAGTTATTATTGTTTTTAAAATTTTAAAAAATTATTTTTTATCATAAAAATCAAATTCTTAAATTTTTTATATTTAAAAAAGTACAAATTTGTCAAAAATAATATTTTAAGTTTAATATGTAATTTTGAAACCAGAAAGAAGTTTAATTTACTCAGTCTAATAATCTAACAAAAGGAGGTCTGAGGTTTTGATAAAGTTACCTGTAAAATATCTCCAATGTGGACGTGAAGGGCTCCATCCACCGGAGGTTTAACGTCCACCCAATACTCACCATGCTTTACCTGCAAAGCTCCGATCTGATTCTGCAGAGCCATCGTCATTATCCCCGGATCCGTGTGAGATTGCATCCCAACCGTCAGATCTGTCTGAGGACAGTACGGGTAATACTGTCCCCCAAATATCCTGTCCTCCGTACACTGCAGTTCGTTCAACCGCGCCGCCTCCAATCCCAACCCTTCCCCCAAAAGCTCCATCAGAAGCTCCCCCAACCGTCCGATCCACCGGTCCCACTCGAACACCTCTGCCCGGCAGATCAACGGTATAGAATCGAGATGAGGAGGAGTGGGACCCATCTTGATCTTCAAGGTGTCGCGCCAGCAGCCAGGCTTGGTCATGAGATGGAAGTAGTTGGTAACGAAGGCCACCCCGAGCTCCATGTCCCGGCGGTAGTACTGGGACTTAATCTGCGCGGGCAGTTCATGGAATGATTTGATGGCGTTGATCATGCGGTGGAGATTCTCGGAGGGGATGCCGTGGTTGATGATCCTGAAGAAGCCCCAGGTACGGGAGGCTTCTCTGAGCTGGTCAACGACTAGGGATCGACGGCTTGAGTTTGCTCCGGATAAGTCGACGACGGGGATGCCGTCCGATAAAGAAGGGGAGGTGGGGCCGAGTAGTGTTTGGGATGGGTGAACGAAGAACCGAGGAATGGTAGTGATGGCAGCATCAACAAGGCCTTTGACTCCGCTCTTTGAGTCCTCGAATTGCTTCACCTCCACGCTCCAGTCCTCGTTTTCCTCTGCAAACATCATCTCTCTCTCTACTCTCTACTCTCTACTCTCTCTCTACTGTGTGTATTGAAAAGGGAAATCAAAAGCAAGGAAGTTGAAGCAGATGGTTCCGATGGTTAATTAATTGGCGAAAGGATGAAGAAGATAACAGTGGATGTGTGTTCGATGTGGAGACACATTCAACTTAAGTAAGGAGTAAGGACCCACCAGCGTTCGCTTGGGGAGGCATTTTGCTGAGACGTTCCTCGTATGGAAAACGCAAAATCTTTTGTCTTGCACTTTTGTCATGCATTTGTCCCTGCACCGTACGATAGATGCTTGCCACGTGAACGTCCACTGTTAATAGTTTCCCTCTCGTAAATGAAAGGATTTTTTTTGTCCTTTTCTTTATGTTTCTCCACCAATCAAAAATTTTAAATTCTACCTTACTTTCACCGTTTTCCGTCGTACGTGTAGCGTCTCTGATACGAAATCTTCTCCGGTTTCTTATTGCATTGGTCACTGCTGTGGCCTTCAGACGCTGCTCGTATTTTTACATTGATATGAATGCTTTGTGTGGGGCCCACTTGAAAAAACACAAGCCATGAGATGATCAACATGGCAACATTTCACAACCACAACAGTGTCTAATGCAATATGAAACTCTAGAAGACAATATTTTTTCTCTTTCGGTTTCGTAGATACTTCCCTGAGGTTTTTGAAATAACCCTCACTTCCTTTGTTGTATACTTCATATCATTTTATACAAATTTTATTAAAATGTGAATATATTTTGACGAACTTATCTTTTTTTAAGTACAAAAAAGTGTAGGATTTCCGATTTTTTATAATTAAAATACATTTTTATAAGTTTAAAAGTCTTAATAATCAATCTAAAAATTATGGGTGATTTTGTTACTTAAATAAATTTTAAAATTTTTCTTATTTCATATAAAAAAAATTGATAAAAGGATAAAATAATCAAATTATATTTTATAAATCTAACAAGGGAAGTAACTGTCATTTCAAAACCTCAAGGGAGGTATCTATAATTTTCATAAAGCATAAGCAGTGGCGGAACCACGTTCAGGTTAGGGGGGGCAATTGCCCCCCTAAATTTTAATTTTTAATAAAAAATGTATATGTTTTATATATTTTTAATTAAAATTTAAGTTTTGCCCCCCCCTAAAATTTCTGGTTTGTTCCTCCCAACCCATTGAAAATTTTTATATTTCATAAGAATCCCTTCTAAAATTTCTAGTTCGCCCCCCAAACTCATTGAAATTTCTATATTTCATGAAAACCCCTTCTAAAATTTTTGATTTGCCCAACCCCAACTCATTAAAATTTCTATATTTCATGAAAAGTGTTAATTGAAAATTTTTTTTGCCCCCCCAGATTTGGAGTCCTGGTTACGCCACTGAGCATAAGGGATGTAAATATAGTTTACTCTTTTTTTCTTTTTGTAAATTTTTAACCTAACATCATCTCCTCTATAATTGACTAATATTTAATATGGAAATTAAGAAAAAGCCAAAAAATTTTGTTTATGAAATTTGTAGTTATAGATATGTTTTAGGGCTACCATCAAATTTTTACCCAATTGTTTTTTTATTTTTTCATTCAAAGAGGGTCATATATATTATTAACGGCACGTTACACATCAAGGAAACGACAAATCTATGGCTAATAGTGGTGGGGTCCACCCCCTTGATCTACGGGAAAATTGCTTTTTAGTGATACTTTATAAAAATAATTCCTATTCAGTCACCAACTTTGTCGAAATTGACTTTTAGTGATGCTTTTTCAAAACAATTAGAAACAGGTGTTGATTTACTGTTCATGGACGAGAATGCCCTTTTAGAGTATTGAATATTCATCATTCAACTTAGAGACTTGTAAATTCCACTTAAGGACTTGTAAATGGGTTCAAAATTCCATTTAGGACTTGTAAACTATTGCAAAAGAAATATACGGACTTGTAAACCCTATTAGGAGACTTGTAAATCTCATTTAGGGACTTGTAAAGCAAGTTTATGGACTTGTAAATTCCATTTAGAGAATTGTAACCCACTTGTAAATGCCATTCAGTGACTTGTAAACCCCATTAGTGAACTTGTAAACCTCGTTTACGGACATGTGAACCAAGTTATGGACTTATAAATTCTATTTACGGATTCATAACATTCAATTCTAGACTTGTGTAATCCAATATAGAGACTTGTATGCCCGATTAGTAGACTTGTAAATTCCATTTAGGGACTTGTAAACCACTTGTAAATGCCATTTAGGGACTTGTAAATCCTGTTAGTAGACTTGTAAACCTCATTTAGTTACTTGTAAACCAAGTTTATGGATTTGTAAATTCCATTTAGGGACTTGTAAACCACTTGTAAATGCCATTTAGGGACTTGTAAACTACTTGTAAATGCCATTTAGGAACTTGTAAACCTTGTTAGTAGATTTGTAAACCTCATTTACGGACATGTAAACCAAGTTTATGGACTTGTAAATTCCATTTAGGGACTTGTAAAACACTTGTAAATGCCATTTAAGGACTTGTAAAAGTAGACTTGTAAACCTCATTTAGGGACGTGTAAACCAAGTTTATGGACTTGTAAATTCCATTTAGGGACTTGTAAACCACTTGTAAATGCCATTTAGGGACTTGTAAACTCTATTAGTGGACTTGTAAACCTCATTTACGGACATGTAAACCAAGTTTTTGGACTTGTAAATTCCATTTAGGGACTTATAAACCACTTGTAAATTGCATTTATGGACTTGTAAACCAAATCTATGTTCATTCCTTATGTAATTTTCAAAATGACAATCTCTCTCTCTCTCTCTCTCTCTCTCTCTCTCTCTCTCTCTCTCTCTCTCTCTCTCTCTCTCTCTCTCTCTCTCTCTCTCTCTCTCTCTCTCTCTCTTCCTTGTGTAGGCTCTAAGTTTGATTTTTTCTTGTAACAAATTCCAGCTTTAAACCAAATTCGAATTCTAGATAATTGTTCGAATTTCGAATTTCGAATTTGAATTTTTATTTTTAGGATATAATTGCTAAATAGGCTAGCCCGGCACGGGCACGATTAATCTATGCCGTGTTAGCCCATCACAGACACGCTTACAGTAGATAATAAAACTATAAATGTGTAATGTTATTAAAATACCCCATTTGAATAAAACTAACAGGATTTACAAGTTCCTAAATGGCATTTACAAGTGGTTTACAAGTCCCTACATGGAATTTACAAGTTCATAAACTTGGTTTACAAATAACTAAATGAGGTTTACAAGTCTACTAACAGGATTTACAAGTCCCTAAATGGCATTTACAAGTGGTTTACAAGTCCCTAAATAGAATTTACAAGTCTACTAATCGGGTATACAAGTCTCTATATTGGATTACACAAGTCTAGAATTGAATGTTATGAATCCGTAAATAGAATTTATAAGTCCATAACTTGGTTCACATGTCCGTAAACGAGGTTTACAAGTTCACTAATGGGGTTTACAAGTCACTGAATGGCATTTACGAGTGGGTTACAATTCTCTAAATGGAATTTACAAGTCCATAAACTTGCTTTACAAGTCCCTAAATGAGATTTACAAGTCTCCTAATAGGGTTTACAAGTCCGTATATTTCTTTTGCAATAGTTTACAAGTCCTAAATGGAATTTTGAACCCATTTACAAGTCCTTAAGTGGAATTTACAAGTCTCTAAGTTGAATGATGAATATTCAATACTCTAAAAGGGCATTCTCGTCCATGAACAGTAAATCAACACCTGTTTCTAATTGTTTTGAAAAAGCATCACTAAAAGTCAATTTCGACAAAGTTGGTGACTGAATAGGAATTATTTTTATAAAGTATCACTAAAAAGCAATTTCCCCCTTGATCTACTCACGCTCAACTTCGGAGGTAGTAGTCCACCACTAAGGGGTCAAGATTGGGACATGTCGACACGTACTTGCATTTCTTACGTATAATATTCTTCAATTATGGAATCTAGGAACATAGTTTTAAAGCTGACAGAATATTTTGCATACGTGTCAGAAGAAACCACGTGCCACCAGGCAATTAAAACTGGTTCGGCAGGCTGGAATATATTCACCATTCACATGGTTATCCAGTGAATTAAATTATCATAGTGAACAAAGGCTTCCTAACAAGGAGTATTAAAAAAATAATTAAATTAATAAATGAAGCGTTCTCAAAATCACTGTTGAATGATTTCTTTAATGAATTGTCCTTGTTGTGAGGAGAAGAGAAGATGCAATGTCTGTTTTCTTCCTGATAATATAGTTTTTATATTTTCCCATTTTTTGGTTGAGGAAATTTAAAGACTCTAGCTTGTGTAACATTTGACATCATCTGCAGCAAAAATCCTTCAACTATTCCCTATAATGGTTATGGAGATTAGTTAATCGAAAAGTAGATATTAAAAATTAGATTTTTAGCTTAACTTTTGTACTTCTATAGGTAATAAAATCTTTGGTAACATGATCAATTCACTTATATATATATACTATAGGAAGCACGTTCACTACTGCGCGTATTCATACGCATGGGTACTTATTGACAAGGGGGTAGTTTATCTAGTATAGTCTTTTTAGGGATTTTGAAGGACTATGCATGGCAATGAAAGAGACATCTAGATGGATTTTGAAGGATCCAATAATTTCATTATGGGAAAATTATGGAAAATGGTCACTTTTTGTCGATATTTATAAAAACATGCCACTAAGATCCCAAATTACAGAAAAGGGCCACTTTTGTCGATATTTATAAAAATGTCTGTCGAAATTAAATTATAGGATCACTTTTCAAAAATAATTAAATTTGAAGATCATTTTCTTGGGACACAAGCTCATTATACATAGGACTCAAGCTTATTACATAAGACACAAGCTGTCACGCCCAAGAACCAAGCCTGCCCCTCCAAGGCACGACTCGTCCCAGATTGTGGCAAATGGGCCATTACTCTTAACAAAACACGAAGGATTAAAAAAAAACTTTTCTTAACGAGTGCAAGTGCAAACAGTTTATACATGTGCATAACAAAAGTGTTTATATATATATTTGAAATGAGATGAAACATAACAATTGGTTACAAAATATTGGGTGACTAATCACTCCTCTCAAAGGTTAAGGTTTTACATTTCAAAAGCTATACATGAGCAATAAAGAAGTAGCCTAAGGCCTATAAAAATCCTCCTCTCTATACCCTATAGCTTTCTCCTTGCCTCTATCCCCAGCCCGGTCCTTCACACCGGACGTCGATAGATCTGAAAAATAAGATAGAAACAACTATGAGATGAATGTCTCAGTAAGCAACACATGCATGAGTCGATGAAAACACAGTTTATGCATATATCTCTTGATAAACCATGACATGCGGGTATATCTAATACTACAAAACTCACGGCATCTCATGTGACATACAATAGTTCATGCATGTGCCTCAGTGTACAGATAATCCATTTAATAGCAATCATGTATTCAATTTATCACTCGTTATCTAGGATGTTTACATATATATACATGGCCCCATCTAGCGTCACCGATTCCACGTGGTGGCTAAGCATCTACGCCGATTCCCCTTGACGTAGGCATCCATACGCCGATTCCCCTTGACATACAGGCATCCACTGCCGATTCCCCATAGCAAGTGGGCATCGGCCACCGATAATGCTAGTGCCGGGATGATATCACAATAGAATAGTAACAATAACAAGAACAAATGGCCATGACATATACACAAACAATCCTAGTTAAGTCTATGGATCTATACCTTAAGGGTTCATTATGTGGTGTGTTCATTTATCAATTACACAACAAGTATAGCAACAAGAACAGAATAATAACATTCAAGGATCCCAAGCTTGAGTGGATGATGCAAGTTCTCTATCTCCAAGTTGGGAAGAACAAGGGTCCACTACCCCAACTGAGATGAACTGCTCAACAACCCACCAAGACTTACTGGTTAGTTGCCCATATCAATACCTCATGCCTTCTTGCATGGAAAATACTCAAGGGTAGCCCATGGCCTTACCCGAGTCAATCTTAGGCCACTGCCCTTTGCTCAATATAATTCAATGTCATTGGGGTCACTGCCCTCTTTTCAATATCAATATCAATACAACGGGCCACTGCCCTTTCATTTATAATCAATAATCCTGGCCACCGCCCTTTTTATCTCATGGTACACGTAACGGGCCAAAGCCCTGGGTGGTGCAAATGTAATACAGGCCTATGCCCTCATTATCGTGCATCTCATGTTAAGTGTAATACGGGTCCAATGCCCTTCATATTATGTGTATAATACTAGGCCGAAGCCCATCTAGTCATATGCGGTGTACTCATATTGATGGTCAATGATAAAGGTTTGGTTTTCTAGAAATTCTACGTTTCATGACTCCTTTTGGGGCAAACTATGCCTCAACTCTTTTGGTACTTGTACAACTTGGTTTTGGCTCTTGTTTTCTACTTCTAATGGTTAATTGGAATATGTTTGAGGTGATAGATTCAAGTTATCCTATTTCTATAATAATCTAGGACAGAAACTCGGTCTAAGATCTTCTTTGGCAAAACGTACCCAAAATCCTTGTTATTTGGAATTTTGAATTACTTCCAGTTGGAACACCTCCTAAACACTTAACTCTCACTTATACATAGGTTGGATTTGAACAAAATCAATGGTAGTTCAATCTAGGTTGAAACCTCGAAAATTGGAATTTCTGGTAAGGGCACTCAATGGGTCGCTTGAGCTTGCTTCGAGCGGCCACATATTTGCTCTCAGGTTCTATGTTAAAACAGACCGCTAGAACAGTCGCTCGAGTGGCCATGCCTTAAACTTTATCTAAAGCTACTCAAAACTACTGCCTGATGCCCGCTCGAGCGGCTGGGTTTTCTCAGCAGCTCACGAAATCCGACTTTTGGGGATTTTCTCAAATCTCACTTATTCTAGGTGTTTTTGGGCTCGAAATCTCTCATAGCATGTGTAGAAACTTACTACCTACAAAACCCCTCAAAAAAAACTCTCCTATTGGCCCTAAAACTCATTTTCACATCTCAACCTTAACATTCATCTAAACATGCGTTTTTGGCCGAAAATTGAAAACAAGATTGGGATGGTGTTGCTTACCTCTTGCAAACACTTGAGCAAGTTTCCTAGCTCCCTTTGCAACTCACGAACAATACTTGAGCTCCTTGGTTGGTCGTTCCACCAATATCAAAGCTCCGAACCCAAACGAAAATCACTTCCCTTGAGGTTTCTTTCTTTCTTTTTCTTGCTAACAACTCCTCCAATGGGTTGGAATAGGATGGAGGACGAAAATAGGGAAGGATGATGAGGGAAATGGGGAAGAAGATGAGTGTGGGAGAGCAAGAGAAGAGGGAAAGGGTTTGAACAAGGGTTTTGGTCATATGGGCACTTCCTTTGGGTATTTTCTCCACTTAAATCAAACTTCCTCCACCAGACACATTTTATTACGAGTTTGGCACTCTCTCTTCCTACATTGCACATATCACCAACACTTAGCCATTTTTCACTTGATATTCCACTTCACTCAACAACTTGAGATTACTCACCTTCACAGGCTGCTGACAGCCCGGAACTTAGCCACTTTAATTGGCTTTAAGCTTGAGCTGCTCCAGCTTTACCTATACATCAAGCTCACTGATTAGGGTATGCTAGGGATATTTGAACGGGGTTTCACACAAGCTCATCTTACATGGGACATCAGCATATTCTACGTGGGATGCGAGCGCATCATACGTGGACTCAAGCACGATTTGTCTATAATAAAATGACACTATTTTTTAATTATTTTTGAGAAGTGATCCTTCAAGTTAATTATAGACAAAAAATGGTCCTTTTCTGCAATTCGACATCTTAGTGGCATGTTTTTATAAATATCGACCAAAAGTGACCCTTTTCCATAATTTTCCCTTTATTTATAATAGATGTAATTAAAAATGACAAAAAATTATAGATTTATATTTTGTTACTAAAAACACAAAACAAAAAGTTGTTGTCTCATCATAATATAACTAATTTTTATTGTATTTAATCTTTTTTTATTGACTTTGGATTGTAAAATAAGACAAAAAAATTTGTCCATATAGCGCTTGTTTGGATAGACTTTTTAAAAGTTTCAAGAGGGAAGTTACTTTTAGATGTTATTGTTATTGTTCTGTAATTATTTTAAGTTTTTAAAACAAATTCTTCTTGATAAACCGTCAATATAAAATAATTCTTTTTATTAAAAATTAGAGAAGTATGCTTAATAACACATCAACTGCAGTTTGCTATAAAGTAATGGTGGTGACAAAAATAGATGTAGCGGTGATGGGGGTGTGATTTGTGGCGATGGTGGTAGTGGAGTCCTGATGGTAGTGACGGTAAAGAACCATATGGATCGTTTTTTTTGCTTCCAAAAGCATGAATTTTTAACCTTCGAAAAGAACTTAAAAACTTGTTTTTTAAACTTTCAAATAGCAAAACAATTAGAGCATAGTTGGTTAACCAAATAGGCTTCTTTAAATAATTGCCTTTTTATTTTTCAAAGCATATAGGTAAAGGTGTAATTTAATTAACCAAATGAAGAAAAAATAAAAAATAAAAAAATAAAAAAACGGAAGCGGCTTCTTTGAATTGATATCATATACTATTGAGCCCTTAAAAGAGCTAAACAGTTGTCAATCGTTGCACCTCAACCAAGGTTTACAGTTTTGGCCTGAAATTTCGGTTTTTATGCCCCCAGCGATGCGTTTCGCTAGGGAAAATCGTCAAGTTGCATCATTGGCGAAATTTCGACGATTTCGCAAAAATAGAGAAAATATGCATTTTTTTTAAAAGAATTTTAGTGAAACAGGTGGCATGCTGGCGAAATGGAGCAGCGTGCCGGCGAAATTTCGCCAAAATCCAAAAAAACCTAATTTTTTCTTCTTCTTTTTTTGCCCATTTAAAATTTTCCTCCGGCGGCGGCGTGCCGCCGAAATGCCGTTCGGTGCCCCGGGTGGCACGCCCAGCGGCACCAAAACTTAAAACCTTGACCTCAACAAGCAGCAATCTCTCAAAATCAAAAAGTCATTTTTTTTTCCACTTTTGACAACAGTTTGCCGAGGTGGCCGTAGAACACCATTACTAATAAAAGCTCAAGCTTATAGTATGGGTAAATTTTTATATATTTAATTATATTCCTATCACTCCCCTCATCCCTACATGTAAAAAATATATATATATTTTTTTCAATGGGCGGAGTGGAGGTTTGTACCCGAGACCTCTGCATTTGCCTAAGACTTTGATAGCATGTAAAACACTGACACTATTAAAACTCAAGCTTAAAGTAGGGTGAACTTTTATATATTTAATAATAATTATATTCCCAAGAGTAGAGGTAAGCAACAATTAGAAAAGGAATCAACAGTAGATGATATATCAATCCATTATATATACGTATTTAAATGAATTATATTATCGTATAGATATGTATACTTAGTCACCGACAAACGAATGCACACACAATATATGTATTTATTTTCTTTTCCTGTTTTTCTAAAAATCCCGTAAACATACTCATAAATACATTTCCGTATCTCCCATACACCACCTGACCTCCACACTGGGAGTATATACGGGGTGCCGTTCGAGATAAAAGCCGTGCGGAGATATAGGAGTCTGGTAGTAGGAATAAGATTGCCTGCTCGTTCTCTTCTCTTCCTGTCTTTCGACTCAACCAGCCCCAACTGCTTCATTAGCGCAACATCAATACTTTCTTTGCCATTTTCTCTCCACCGTAGACGGAAACACTGACTATATTCTTGATTCGACCTTACAATGGGCTCTGAAGGATCTAGGGTTGTTGGTGAGTAAGCTTTAAACCCCAGATTTTCGCAATCTCGATCTGGATTCCCTTTTTTCCTTTTTTGTTTTTTTAATGGTCTTTGATTCTATTCTGTTAGTATAACTTGCTTTACTTGGCTGAAATTCTACGCAAATACTGTCTTACTTTTTTGTCGAGGCTTTATGAGAATTATGTATTCTCGAGTGCGTATCCCCTTTTGTGATTTCTAGGGTTTATGCGGTTGGAGTCTGATGAATTTGGGTTTCTTTCAGTTCTTAGCTTTGTGCATCGTTTCATGGATTGATAAATCAACTTCTTCAGTTAGCATAACATCCTTAGATGGCGTCAGTTGATAATGCGATAGCTTCCACTGCTTTGTGATGCATGTGGTTTTGAAGTTTTAAGGCTTTTCTATTGCGATAAAAATAAGCTTAATTTAGTTTTTTGTCATTTAGGAATGTCGGATACAATGGGAGGATCACAGGTAGAGAACCTGCAATGATTTGCTTTTTGGCACTGTGAATGGATATGATTGTCTTGTGTTTACCGTGTGTGATCATTATGTAATCATCTACAAGAACAAGATGTCCGAATTTTGTTTTATTACGTGGACTATGGATGATTGCGCCCCTGCTGTCAGCAACCTTAAATGTCTGTGATTTCAGTAGACTGGTCAGTTAGACAGTGACATATTGAATTAGATCAGTATTATGTGGTATGCCCAACTTATTTAGATGATCATTTTTCCTGTCAAATCTGCATTATGGTTTCGATTACTATTTGTCCCTTTTATAACATTGGATTAAGATTTGACAGTGTAAAGACAGAATATATGTAAATCTTGAGTGGCTCAATTGTTGTACGAGAAAAAAATTCAGGATCATCCTTTTGTCCAGTTGTTGTTATCCCAAATTTTCAGTTTTCCAAGTCTAGTGTAGATCTAGACTTGGGTATGTGCACATCGGCATGTGATGCATGTCACACACTGAACCTACATTCACACAAACACACCCCTCCTCCCAACATAGATAGACACAGGTACATTATTCATCTATAGCCCTTTAAGAAAACATTCTACTTCTAAATACCAAACAATTATGAACTTTAAGCATGACAATATAGAAATATGCGTGTGATAGTAAACTAAAATTATGGAGGAGTTGTAGTTTTGACGATTTTATCAATATTGGCTGCATAATTCAAGATATTATTGCCTACCCATTTAACAAAATTCATTTAATTTACATGGATTTTGAGGTGTTGAACACACGTTCCCTGTGCATGCCCTGTTTAACAAAATTTAGCTCATTTTCATGGATTTGAGGTGTTGAACCCATGATTCATATGCATACCCAAGTTAAGCCATGTTGGCACAATTACAATGGTTAGGGTGAAAGGTCCGTGTGCTGCAAAGCAAGGATAAGGTGAAGAGGATAAAAGATCATTGAGAGAATGATTGGGTCATCATTTCATGAAATCATTTTGTATGGTAAAGAGGCGATTGAGAAATTGGAGCAAAAATTGTTTCTTTCATTTGTTTAAAACAAGATTTAAACATACAGAAACGGTGGAGGCTTGAAGAAGATATCTTTAAAACAATTGTTAAAACTGATATGGAGAGCTTTTTCATACTATAGGAGATTGGTGGAAAGCAAAAAGTCACAGTTGAACTTGAGAGGATGCAAATGAGAATTTTTTTCTCTTGCTATTTATAGGAGGAAAAATGGCCTAAGGAAGCATGCCATGGGCAAGTTGGAAGCAAGAACCGTGCTTGTGGGGTGTCTCTAATTACGAAACTGGGCTCTAATTACAATTTTAGTTTCAGCAACCTTGGTGGAGAATGTCTATCTGTAATCATAGGATATGACAAATGAAGGACATTGAGGAGAGAGAACTGAAGAGAGCAGTTAGTGAACATGACAGAACCAAAGCTTTGAATCCTGTATGGTTTCATTGTTACCTTTATTAGAATATTGGGAGCCATTAGAGGATATTATTAAGTGTTGAAATGACTGTAGTGTTGGTATTATCAATATGGACTTAAATTCTGTCTTTATTACTTCACTCCCAACTAAAATCGGGACTGAAAAAAGCAAAGACTATTAGCTGGCTGTTCAGTATTCTTTAGAAAATGCTCGCAAAAAGGCTTTCTTTGAGGTTGAAAGAGCTGAAGGTGTTAGTCTATGTAGTTTTCCATTGTCAAGGCAGTATCACTTGGTGTGTGTGTGTGGGTGGGGGTGGGGTGTGTGTGTGCCCCGGGGGAGGGGAGCGCAAGGGTTGAGAATTAAAATGGTATTCTGAGTGATATATAATGAAGTTTATTAATGGACTTCTCTACCCACCCTAGAGTACCCATGTTTTTAGCATAGTTGTGTTTTTTTTTTTTTTTTTTTGATAGTTAACGATAATAATATATATATGTAAAACTACAAAATCCAGCTACATCAAAGATTAAGTACACAACCCCACAAGAAGTGGGAAGTACCTATCCAAGAAACGAAGAAATCAATAAGAACAGAACAGAAAAACACCACCCCTACCATACAGCACCCATATTTCTAAACAATCAAAACCTTCCAATTCCTAACAATGTCGCTTACTCCATAATCCCTAAAGACCGGGGTAACCAATGCCCAGAATGCTAGAGTACCTATGTTGACAAAATGCTACATGGGTACTGATACAGGATCCATCTCAGATTTTTCATGGTAATGTCTACTGTGCAGTGATATTTTGAATATTATCCACTCATACACATGCATACATACGTTCACACACAAATGCACATGCATCCGATGTGTTGATAACTGGACATACACATGCACATGCACATGCATCCGATGTTTTGATAATTAAAGTATTTAAAAAATATCTAGACTACCAATGTTTTCAATTTACAATGTTAACAGGATTAATAAGTTCATAATGACTAGAAATTTTTCTACGAATTGTTACTACCATATTATGGCTCCTTAACTATGCTTTTCCTAGCTGAACTGCACATTATTTTTGTTAATTCCTAGTAATCCTTACTTAAATTCAATGGGTAAAAGGGACTTTTTTTTTATCAGTAGAAAAGATGTTATATTATATATAGCTCATGCTATGGAAGAAGAATACAGCTACACAAACTGTGTACCAAAACAGGACAGTTTAGACTACCTCCGCCACGTGGGTTTCCTACATATAAATCTAAGCTTACCTTTGGGTCCCTTACAACACCCCACCCAAGGGACTCTGAAATATTGGAACACAAAATTCAAAAATCTAAGCTTTTACTATATCATAAAAAGTTTATTTTGATGTCATGAATTCAAGTAAAAGATAAAATAATATGCAACACCTTATGTAGAACTTACATATAAAAATATAGCTGCCTTCTGTAAATTGCTTGTAATGCAGCATTATTTGAGGCTTTGAAGCATGAAGGATGATTATCTGGAAGCATTACAATAGAGAAAACTGAAATGCAACCCCAAATTGACTTATTACTTTTTTAATAAAGGTTATGCATAGGTTCTTAGGCTTAAGAAAACAGAAAATGATCCTTAAGCACCGCAATTTGACATGTGCTAGATGCACAAAAAAAAGGGCCAACTTGAGAACTTGTTTTCCTATATTTCAGTTTGATTTGATGATTCATAATCTTCTAGTTGGCATCTTCCTCTCCAGAAATTTCAGTTAATGTTTCAGTAGTTTTATGCTGTATAGAAGAATATGGTAGAACCAAATGGCAAGTCATCTGATCTAGCTGCTATTTAGTAGTTAGTACAGTGATCTTTAATGTGGTTCCCTTGAAAAAAGTCATTGAAAGTACACTCCTTGAAACAGCTTCTTATCTTGAAAAAATTTCTAGCTTTCCTTTTCACTCTTCTAAAAAGTCCACCCAACTGCTTGTGGAAACATATTTCAGAGCAGTTCCTGCCTACCATTCCCTTTCCTCCATCTCCATGCAGATGGCAAAGCTTCAAGTCTCACAGTTTGCACTTAATGACCTCAAACTTATTCAAAAAACGAAGCACAACCCTTTTTAAGCCATCTTACAATGGATAAGAAATTATTCATTTATTCCTCCAACCTTTTTGTGTGTTAAACACCTGCTGGTTCTAAGTCCTGCTTCGAAGAAAGATTATCAGCTGCTGGGAAGATATAGGCTTGATTAAGGCAGCCTAGCAGGAAATCCTGCAAGGTTGATGACTGTTTTTGCCATTCAGTTCCTAGGATGTTCATTTTCATTCTTATGAGCAAATGATAGAATCTTATGATTAAGTCGGTAATGGATTTATTATTAAGTGTTGGTGATGGATTTCTTATTATTTTCTGTTTATTTTTTATGTTCAATGACGCTAGCTTTTACCCTCTCCAAACCTGGTGTGCTGACACTCTATGCCTGAACATGTTGACCTTCTGAGTTTGCATTGCCAGTGTTGTTATAGTTTTAGTGTATGAATTAGTAACTTTGCAAGTACATTATTGGGCATTTGAGTCCCTGTATGTATGCTATTGGACATTTCAGGATAAGAATCATCACTGTATACTATTGGATGTTTCAGGATAAAGAATCATCTCTGTTCCTTTTTTTGGTTTTTTTGTGTATATGTTTTCCTGATGTAGCACAATGCCTCCTTTCCTTAACCGACAGAGGTTTCATACCTGCTTAAAGGATTTTAAAGCACTTGACTTAATATGTTTCTCGTTGTTTGTGCACTTTTGTGTTCATATGATTTGTATATATGTTGCTTTCTATGTGTTGGTTGGCTGAAAACAAATTACATGCTGCAATCTGGTTTTGAATGAAAGCTGGCAACAGTAAAAATGCTATTTGTATGACAGGGAACTTGAATTTCATTTTGTTTTAAGTTTAATATGGTCACTTAATGTTACCTCAAAGAGCTTATTTTAGTGCACATAAATCTTAGAATTTCAGGCTCTGTTTCTATACTTTTTAGTTCTCATAGATTTTATCTGTGTATGAGAACTAATATCGAACATGAGTAGAAATTTGCAAAGAACATGTGAACTGCCATAGACAGTATTTTATATTTCAATGCATCATATCACTTTATAAAGGGCATAACTTATCATATTTTCTGAAGCAATGCATTCATAACATCGCATGAAATGCATCATATCACTTTAGAAAGGGCATAACTTATCATATTTTCTAAAGGAATGCGTTCATAACATCACAAAGGTAATTGAAATGATGGAGTTTTATGGTCCCTTTGCAGTTCCTAGAAATTTCAGACTGCTGGAAGAACTTGAGAAAGGGGAAAAGGGAATAGGTGATGGGACTGTCAGCTATGGGATGGATGATGCTGATGACATTTACATGCGGTCATGGACTGGGACCATAATTGGTCCTCCCAGTGTATGTTGCTTGCACTGACATACATACATGAACAAGTTGTGAATCTATCTACTTATGATAAATCATTTTTTTGTTGCTCTCTCTCTCTCTCTCTCTCATACATAATCAAATTACTTGGTTCATATTCTCGGTTCTCTTGAAATGATATATGTGCTAAAGGACATGCATTGTGAATACTGATACACACACCCGCATGCACACACACAGATTACCGTGTTTTTTTTGTACTTATTTTATTTTAATATTAAATAACATTTCATTTCCCAGCTCCCGAAACAAGCTGTTGAGAATGAAAACATCAGTCCACTTAATGGAAACCAACAGCCTCAGTTAATCAGAAAGTTAAAATTAGAATTGAACAGGTCCTCAAACTGTCAACACATGAATTGCAAACACTTCAATCCAGAAACTCAAAACCATTAATCAAATTCTCTTTAAATGATCATAGTGAAGACTGTCACTATGATAAGAACCAATTTGGGTTGCCCTTTAAATTCTCACATGGGAAAACTTCCATTTTGAAACTAAAAGTCCACTGATGAAAACCCTAAAAATTCTAGCATTACTCCATGGAAAGCATCTTTGTAATTGTACCCTATTAATCTCTGGAAACTATCCCTGGGAATCTCAACTATTTGATGTTGAGGTCAAGTTCTTGGGCAGAATTATGTTTTGAGGACTCATTAACAAATGCAGTCTCATCATTTCTTTGAGGTCAAGTTCTTGGGCAGAATTATGTTTTGGTAACTCATAAAGTCTCATCATTTCTTTTTCCTCTTCTTCTTACGAATTAAATTTGAGTAGTTTTATTGAAATAATAGTAACTTCCATCAAAAAATTAAATTTGAGTTAGTTTCTTTCAAGGATTAGTAATTAAGCCTGGTAACATAATTTAGGCATCGTGATGTTGATTTTCTGACATAAAATTTACACAGATCATGTTGATTGTAAAGATTGCATCCAAAATAGGCTTACCATGGTGTCTTACCATTTCCTGTTGCTTGTCAGACTGTTCATGAGGGGCGCATCTACCAGTTGAAACTGTTCTGTGACAAGGATTATCCTGATCACCCTCCAACTGTCAGATTCCAAACTCGTATAAACATGACATGTGTGAATCAGGAAACTGGAATGGTAGGTATTGTTACTTGCAAGAGACGTGTATCATCATAGGTGTGAAAGCTTATGGATCAGCAATGTACCAGGTTGAGCCAAGCCAATTCCCAATTCTTGCTGACTGGCAGAGGGAGTACACAATGGAGGATATATTGACTCAATTGAAGAAAGAGATGATGTCTCCTCAGAATCGGAAGTTAGCACAGCCTCCTGAAGGTTTTGCACTTCTGTTAGTTTGCATGTTTACTGTTCAGTCAATTTTCCCAAGTTTTTGAACAAACTAGATTGCATGCATGAAATGTGCTGTCTGGTTCATTATCTGCCAATTTTGACTGTAGTGACTGACTGGTGGTGTGTTGGTATCCCGAACTCAAATTGATTGGATGATCCTAATCAGTTTGGTGAGGTAGATACGGCTGGAACCTAGTTTATTCTGTTCAAAAGTGGGCAACTGATGGAAGGTTTAGAATTGTTTTTCTAATGGAGACTTGAGCTATGAAAACAGTTGCCGAGGATAGACATTTTGTAGTCATGTTGCCTGCTTTTGGATGGAGATGGTTCATTCAAAAAAAAAAAGGAAAACTTGTTTCCGTGAGATTTGGATGAAGATTTATCCTTGATATATTTGCATCCTTTTGCAGGCAACGAAGAACAAAGGATGGATCCGAAGGGGTTAGTGCTGAAATGTTGTATTCTCTAAGTAGGATGAGATGGTTGAATATGCTAATGTACATAACATCCATGTAGATGCATGGCTTAGCTTCTTCAGTTTATGTACTTCTGTCAACTAAATATTGATTACCTAATTAGAGAACTTGATAGCGAAGTCTGAAGAAGTCTTTCTTTCCTTTTTCTTTTTTTAATTTTTTTGTTTTGGGGCAAGGGAGACACCTGATGCATAGCATTTTTTGTTCCAAATGTCAATGGTGCAGACAGGATAAACATTACATTGGGTAATAACATGCTCCCTGTTGACGATGATATAATTAGGAAAAAAAAAATGAAGTTTGTTAATAAACATTTCCTTTTCGTATTAGGGATGTCAGTACTTCTAGTAGATATTTACTATTAGTGGCACATGCATACGGCACGTCTTTACCAAGTGGGGGTTTAAATTTGAATGTGGAAAGAGTAGTGGGGTGGTTATAAGTTCTGATTGTTTTAGTTGAGGAAGGTAATATTTGAGAGAAAAAAAAGGAGGTCAAAATCTGGGAGGAATATTTTCCCTTTTTCCTTTTATTAATAGTATAAATATGAGTGAATTGTTTTAGTTAGAGAGGGCAATATTTGGGGGGCAAAAAGGGCTTTTTGCATTTATGTCCTTACATTATATTTTATTTACTTTATATTATATTTGCATCTATATCTTTTTGTTTTTAATTTTTACATTTATACCCCTCCATTTTATATAATCATTACAATTGAATCCTTGTCGTTAAAATCCATTAAGTTGTTTGTTTATTTTTATTAAATTACTAAAATAACCTTCTATAAGATAATAAAAAATATTAAATAGTCAAATGATAATGGGTCTACGTGGAATTCCAAATGAAAAATTATTAATCGAGTAAATTAATATCAATGACTTAAAGTATATATGCAATAAATATAATAATATAAGGTCTTAAATAAATTTATAAGATAATATAGGAGGGTAAATGCAAAATATTTTTATTTTATAGAATGTTCATTTAGTCATTTAATAAAAATAAACAACAAAAGTTAATGAAATTTGACATTAGAGTACATCTGTAACAATTATGTTGAATAGAAAGGTATAAATATAAATAATAAAAATAAGAAGATATATATGCAAATATAACATAATGTAGGGATATTAATGTAAAAAGCCCAAGAAAAATTTAACCGAATATTTCCCCATCTTCCTTTTATTAATATAGATGTCAGTCCATGTTAGAGTCCTAACTGATGTAACATTTTTTTTGGTAGGACTAACTGATGTAACATGATCCTGATCATAAAATCTTCCTTTTATTAATATAGATATAGATGTCAGTCCATGTTAGAGTCCTAACTGATGTAACATGATCCTGGTCATAATAAAAAAAAATGAAAAAACTGATGTAAAATGCAAAGCACGATGCTTTTGTAGCCAACATGTATCTCTTTTGCTAACTCGTCTCTATTTGTGCATCATCCTGCGTCACAGATGCACCGAACTTGATGGTAGGTTATGGTTTTGACTTCACGCTACACAAATTCGTAGTGTAAACAGCACGAGTAAAAGAATAATCTCTCAAGTTAATGAAATTCCAAGTAGTAAAGAGGTTTATGAAGTCAATAATCTTCTAAAAGAAGGAACCGTTACGTAGAGCTGTAAATCTAGTCTAGACTGTGTAAAGTCTGCCCAATTCAACCCGAAATGAGCATTGAGTTTGGGTTTAAGTTTGGATTGGGTTTCATTTCTAGCCCGAAGTTGAGTTTGGGCCAGGATTGGGTTCAAGTTATATAACTCAAAAAGTCCGAAATTAATGTTGACTTTATATACATATTATCATATAGACATATTTATAAAACTCCACTAAATATATATATATATATATATATATACTAGGGGGCTGCTTGCGCTACGCGCGTAGAAAATGTGGGCCCACTTTGATAGTAGTTACAATAGTGTGGGATTGTTTTGTTTGGGGAGGGTAATGTTTGGAAAAAGAAAATGGGGGCCAAAATCTGGAGGGAATATTTCCCCCTCTTCTCTTTATATAGATATATATATATATATGTAAATGAATATTTATTTGTATTTATATGCATCATTACTTTCTTTTCTTTTTATATTGTCATTGTATTTATGCAATTAACTATAAAACATAAATTTATTAACATTTGATAATAAGTTTATGAACTTTTGTCAAATAAATAATTTTATACACACACACACACATACATATAGTGTGTGTGTGTGTGTGTGTGTGTGTGTGTTACAATAAATGTGATATTTGGGTACACATACTCTACAAGAAAAATTGTGCAAAACCACAAATATAATGAGCTAGTATCATATTTTAAAATTTTTAAAGAAATAAATTAATTAAGTGTTTTTTTTCTCAAGTTCAAGGGACAAATCAAGAGGAATTTGTGATATTTGCATTTATAATAAACAAACATAAAAGTATGTTGATAGACAATTTAATGAATGATATTCCAACATTTTGTAATTATAACAAAAATTAAAAAAAATTCAAAATCTTACATTTTGTTTAAACCAACCCGAACTCAAACATAATGCTTGGGTTAGATTTAGGTTTAGCGAGTTTAGATTAGGGCGGGAAAACGACGAGTAGGGCGGGTTAACACGAGTTTGGGCTGATAAATCCTAGATTCGATTGGATTGAAGTCGCCCTGTTTACACCACCTCTACCGTTACGCGAACCCTGCGCATCAGAGACTCAGAAACGACTTCTAATCTAACGGCAACAAATCAAAGAAGGGAATAACGACACGTGCTACAAGCTTCCTTCAATTTAGGACGCGTGTACTATGCAGTGCTTCCCTGTTCGTTGCCGGAATCTGGAAGGGAACCAATGAACCATATCCGATCCACACTCTACACTTCTACGGTACAGAGAAGAGATCGCGGGGTGTGTAGGAGTGAAGCTAAAGCATTGTGCTTCTTTATGGCCGTTGCAGCTATCCTTTCATTGCCGAAACCAAAAGCCAAAGCGACCTCCTCCTACTCCTCTTCCGAATAAAATTAATGAGAACGCAGAAGAGCCAAATTGTTCGATTCTTGTTGTCTTCCTCCTCCCTCTTCCAGTATCCTAACCCTTCATCTTTCATTATCCCCATCGCTCGCATAGAAGGAAACATAATTCTCATGGCTTCCGCATCTCTTCAATCCAAAGTTCCCTCCTCCGACAACAACCAACATCAAGGTTCTCAGCTCTTTTTTTTTTTTTTATTACCCCTTTTACTTTTTTGATTGTTTTTTCCTAATGATAAAGGAGATTAAAATAAGAAAAAGAGAAGCCACAAGTCTGTTCGTGTGAGTGAAGAGAGTTCGGTTGTTTGTTGCAGGCGGTGTTAATGGAGAAGAGCTCATCAATGGTGACATGACTCCTCTTCAAAAACACGTTGCTTTCTTCGATAGGAACAAAGACGGGATTGTTTATCCTTGGGAGACTTACAAAGGTTTCTCTCTTTTCCCTTCTGGTTTTTCCCTTTTTCAAGAATTATAATTCCCAAGTTTTTAAATTCTATGATTTGGTTTTGTTACTATTATGTTTCAGGATGTCGTGCGATCGGATTTGGTATCCCCTTATCCACTGTTAGTGCCTTTGTGATCAATAGTGCTCTCAGCCAAAAAACTCGCCCAGTAAGTCCTCTCCCGCTCTCTCTACATCACGCCCACACGTTATAAGGACTACTCTTAGGCTCTTAGCTCTTTGATGGTAGTAATTGTTTAAGACATCTAAGGGCTTAAAAATTATTGATGAATTTTTTGGGAACTGGAAAATAAAAAATAGAAATATGGCATTATAAAATTGCTTTGGGAAAATTTATTTTCTGGCACGTTCTCCAAAGAGTGCTTAATTGTATATGGCATGGATTTCAAATTTTCATTGATATGAACCATCAGTTTAATGGCGCCGCAAGTTTATTGGTTACATTCAAGGGTGCAACTCGGGTCGGTTTGGTTCGGTTTCATCTCAATCTAAGACAAACCGAAGTTGATGACTTGATGGGAGTCAAGCCTAAACCAAACTGAATTAAAAACCGATTACATTAGACCAAAAACCAAACCGAGTTCTAATGAAGAAACCGAAACCCAAACCAGACTGAACCACATAATAAATTCGGTTCGGTTATAATTCAATGATGAGTGATTATAAAATGTTTAAGAAATAGGTGGTTCATTGCTATGCCTTTAATCCAAAACCGAACTGAAATAACTTCGGTTTAGTGTATATAAGACCAAAACCAAGCCCTATATTTGAAAACCCAACCCAAATCGAACTGAAGTCGGTTCGGGTTCGGTTTTAACCGGACCAAGTTGCACCCCTAGTTACATTGTCCATGTCGTTTGTTTTCAAAGTTGTCAATTGAGGGTAGCAACCAATAAGGTTGATAATACGACTGGTTTACCCAACTAGACTATACATTATACTATTATTAATTCTTTTAAATAAAATATATAAATTACTTAATATATTTATTTAGGGTATATGTATTTTATATGAAACTAGAAAAGATGCAAGTGCATTGCACTGTGTGACATGCATGATGGTAAAATTTTAATGATATGGAAGCAAAATTATATGAGTTCATATCAATTTCCCAAAAAGACAATTCTTTGGGGCTCAATGATCTTATGAACAATAGTTACATATTGCAGGACAAGAAAAAAAAACAAGTTAGAACAGCAATAATTTTGTCATTTGTATATCTTTAAAGATCCAATTCATCAAATCTTTTTGTTTGCATTTGATTTTGATTCATATATTTCATTATAGTCTTGTTCAAATCAATAATTTTTTATTCTAATGTAGTCAGTATTTGTCAATGTTTCTTTTGAATAACTCACATATTTTTTTTTAAAAATTTTGGATAATTCAGTTTGAAGCTCATTTACTTGCTTTTTTTAAGTTCATGACCATTAGATATAGCATATTGGGAAGTCCTTTTCATGTTGATCACATCAATGACAACTTTTGTAGAGCTTTTTTTTAGCATCTTCCTTATTTCTCCTACATCATATCTTCGAACATCTGAGACATCTCCAGCATTAATTATTGCTTAAAAGAGTTTATGTACAAGCTCTTGTCTTATGTTGTTATAATAATTTTTTATTCTAGCACATTTACTGAAAGATGTTTCTGTGTATTATGCATAGTAAAAAGAGTAATATGTACACAAGAAAGAAAAAAAATAGAAAATATTCTAATCAATGAACCTATATTTTAATCACTAAAATACATGACCAAACTTAACATTATCAATTTTTTATACTTAAGCCTTGGCTTATAGTCATTTGGTTTCTAAATTAGAAATAATAACAACCCATAATTGACATAGGAATTATAAAGTAATTTAGATAAGATCATACCTAGTTTTCACGTGACTATTCATTCGATTAAGATAATTGTCGTAATAGAAAGTGAATATAATAGAGTGCAGAGAAAATAAACTATTGTTAATACTAAGAGATTAGGAGAAGCTTATATGATGAACTTAGGACAATTCTTAACTTCCTTTTGTTTTTTCAAAGTTGTGAATGAGTTTAATGAGAATTGAGTGATTCTTTCTTTTATATATATATATACATGTTTGCTCTTCAAAGTTAGGATAATGCTAACATACCATGGCGTAACCAGGACTCCAAATCTGGGGGGGCAAAAAAAATTTTCAATCAACACTTCTCATGAAATATAGAAATTTTAATGAGTTGGGGGTGGGCAAACCAGAAATTTTAGAGGGGGTTCTCATGAAATATAGAAATTTCAATGAGTTGGGGGGGCTGGGCAAGCCAGAAATTTTAGGGGGGGCAAAACTTAAATTTTAATTAAAAAATATATAAAACATATACCTTTTTTATTAAAAATTAAAAGTTAGGGGGGGGGGGCAATTGCCCCCCCTAAGATGAACGTCCCTAAGATGAACGTGGTTCCGCCACTGCTAACATAGATACCTTAACTTTTTGGAATGACAAATAAAGTTGTCTATCCGTATGCCATTTCCTTTAATAAAGTTGTGGATAAATGGGAATGATGAATTTTGGATTTTTTTTTGAAAAATTGGGTGACTCTTCATATAATTTTTCCTTTTTAAAGGTAAGATAACTCTAAAATAAATATCTTAATTTTTTGGAATCATGGAATAATTTAATAAAAATATTATAACAGTTCGTATGCCATTTTCTTTAACAAAGTTTGAATAATTGGGAATGGCAAATTCAGATTTTGTTTTGAAAAGAAAGGAAAAAAACAAAGAAACAATGAGATGAATTGGAGAAAATTAGGCAGATCTTCCACTTGGATAGAAGAAACCAGAAAGGGTACCTATGATATCTGGAATCCTGGACAGCCTTAAACGGTTAAACCTCAAACGGAAAAACTATTATATAAAATAATGCTAAAAATACTTACATTTCTTCTTTGTTATCTTGATTGAAGGATTTAAAAACAAAATATAATATAAATACCTCAAACACATAAAACTATAACTCATCTATTAAATATGACCTTTATAAATTATAAAACTCAAGAAACCATGAGATAAATTCATGAATTATGTAGCATTTGTGAACTCTTCTTCAAAAACCCATCAAATTATAAAAATTTCCTCCACACAACAAACAAACAATATTGACTTGACACAATACCCAGGGGTAATTATGTAAAAAAGATTTAAGGTACTAATTGGCTTAAAAATTTATCTTTTACTTGTAGTAAGGTAAGATATATGAATCCCCACCCTCACACCGCCCCCATCCTGTGAGGTCCACTGTGACAAAAAAACAGTAGGGTGTGCTTGCAATTTCTTGTTCGGGCCTTGGAAGTGATTTGTGATCTTAAAAGCACTTTAGTGATGCACATTTGATGTAAACATATTTGTGAAGCAATTCCTAATGAAGCGATTCATTGGAAAGATTATTTTATTGAAGTGGCTAACTCCCAACTTCTCCAAAATTACCTTTGCGAGAAACTGATTTAATCACTCAAGTGATATGTTTGTTGAGATTGTTTTGTCCTTCCATTGTGTTAATTTCCATTTTTTTACTTTTTATCTTTGAAGCCTGAAAGCAGCATGTTCCAAATTCTACCGTTCTTTATACTTGGAGCAGTTTTCACGAAGGACTTCATTATAATCAATTTTGGAGGAATTGTTTCTTCCTCCATGAAGAAATGCTTAGCACTAGGCAAGCAAACAAGAAGGGGTAAATTGCCTTGTTATGCAGTAGGTGTATTTCAATTTGCCCAGATTATGAGAAGTGTCTTAACTGATGTTTAAAAATAGGCTCACTCTGCAACTTGTCTGCCAAACCTTAAGGATTGTTTGAGTCATTTATAACAATTATAAATGTTACTTTTACCCTAAGCTAATACCTAATCTTGTGTGTATCTGTTTCAGGGCAAGTTCCCATCTCCTCTCTTCCCAATTGAAGTCAAAAACATCCATAGAGCCAAACATGGAAGTGACTCTGGAGTTTATGACTCTGAAGGAAGGTAAATATTGCATTTCAAGCTCAACTGCAATCGCGATGTTTTGATAAGTTCCAAACATTTAAAAGCATCCTCTCTCTCTCTCTCTCTCTCTCTCTCTCTCTCTCTCTCTCTCTCTCTCTCTATATATATATATATTTGTGATGATCCCAATGCATCCTCACATATCTTGTTTTACAAATATTCATTTTTTAGCCTTGTGATGAATGCCACATTTCTTATACCTTCCATGTTTATGTAGTTATAATTTTTTAAATTCCATTATATTTCTATGGTGAAAACTTCAATTAACTGGATTCTTCTGTTTTGTATGGTATCTATCCTGTGGAACTCTTCCTATAGCAGTTCACTGCTGGCATCCAAAACCATAGCCCATACTATGTGCTTGTACCTGGCCTTTGCGTTTCAAATCTTTAGCTCTGCTTTAGAAGATTAACTAGTCTATCTTTAGCTAGGTTCTTGTCTAGTTGGCTTGCGGCCTTCCCTTATCGTGATTCTAATCAGCCAAGCTAGCCCATTAGCACCATAGAGAGGGCAATGCCTTGTTCTTTGCAGAGAGGCGAATTGGACCTCACCAGTCATGACTGTATTAGAATTTTCTTCTAAATAAGTGAATAAAGGTTGGGCATGATCTTCATGGGACAACAATTTTTATAAACATGTGAAAGAGACTGGCCCTAAGCCAACCAGCAGCCAATTAAGATATGTGTAACCATCTAAATCACCATATACTTAAAAAAAATTATAAATTCTCAAGGTATCTATAAGTTTGAAACAGTTAATGAGATTGAAATTTGATTCATAAGCTAGACAAATTATAAAAGTTTAAGTTTTGTGATTTCCCTTTAAAAAATGGTTTTTCTGCTACTAAAATTTAAAAAAAAAAAAAAAAAAGAATAGTTTCAGTGTATATAGTCAATTATGATTGCAGGGAAGGTGTTGTTTGATTAAATTTCAAGTTAAAAAAAGCAAAAATCATTCTTTTTCCCCCTCTGTTGCCAAGAAAAATTATTTGAAGCATATTATTAGATCATAAATCATAAGATTTAAAATTTGAATTGTGGAATTCAAAAGTAAACGAACATTTTAACTAATTCTAATCAACTTGGGGTTGAATTGAATCATACAATTCACAGAATGAGGTATATATACAATTTTAATAATAGAGATCTGGAATAAGTACATTTTATAATCATATATGGTTTGTTCTGTATCCATCTTATAGGTTTGTCCCCTCCAAGTTTGAGGAGATTTTCAAAAAGCATGCCCAGACTAATAAAAATGCCTTAACAGCAGAAGAGTTGTCTGCAATGCTGAAGGCCAACCGCATGCCGAAAGACTACACGGGATGGTAGGTTCTGCAATGGAAATTGAAAATAAAAATTTGGAAAAAAGATCCATTTTTATTTCTATTTGTGATATATGCTGCTAAGAAGTTATAAAGATGAAAATGGTGGAACTGTTCACAGGGCTGCAAGCTGGGCAGAATGGAAGGTCTTATACAACCTATGCAAGGACAAGGACGGTTTGTTGCGCAAAGAAACCATTAGATCTTTTTATGATGGGAGCCTCTTTGAACAAATGGAGAAAGACAGAGCCTCAGCTCAGAAAACAGTGTAATTATATAAACCAAAATCAATTCCATTCACTTAAACATTTGGATCAATTTGTGAGAAATAAACATGAAGAATGGTATTTATTTGGAATTATGTGGTTTTCATGGTGCAGTGTAGCCTCTGTCTAAAAGCAGCAGCCACTTAAGGTCTTATCATATGGTTGGTCCCACTTGTTGAATGGTACAAATTGCTTGCATTTGGTAAAATTGTTTTGTATATATATATTCTTATTTAGGTAGGTTGAAGATGTATTGCTTTAATATGATAATAATCATCTTTTGCAGGCAACGAAGAACAAAGGATGGATCAGAAGGGGTTAGTGCTGAAATGTTGTATTCTCTAAGTAGGATGAGATGGTTGAATATGGTAATGTACATAACATCCATGTAGATGCATGGCTTAGCTTCTTCAGTTTATGCACTTCTGTCAACCAAATATTTTTTACCTAATTATAAAACTTGATATTGAACTCTAAACAGGTTTTTTTTTTTTTTTTAAATGTCAATGGTGCAGGGTAAACACAAAACATGTTTGTTTTTTATGTTGGCTAATAACGAGGTCGCTGTTGTGGATGATATATTCGGAAAAAAAAAAGGAGTTTGTTAATAAACATTTCCATTTTCGTCTCAAGTATATGAGGCATTCCACTAGAAATTTATATCAGTCCATGTTAAAGAGTCCTAATCAAGGTTTTGAGTTTCGATGCCGATGGACATGTCAATCCCTGAAAAAATCGACACACCAACGGCATGCCGACGAAACTCTCGAAAAATCAAGAAGGCAAAAACTAGTTAAAATTTTGATTTTTTTTTATTCTGTTGAAATTTTGTCGGCACGCCGCTTTGTTTCGCCGGCACGTCGTTAAAATCACAATTGAAAATTTAAAAAAATCAAAATTTCTTCTATTTATCGTCTATTTCGTTTGTTTTGGTTCATTTCACTTGGCACGCCGTCTCGTTTCGTCGACACGACGCAAAAAATCGTTTGATTTGCAAATAAGTGATTTTCCCTCGTCGAAACGCATCAATACGTCAAAAAAAAAATGTAAATCTTGGTCCCAAGTGATGTAAACATGCATTCGCACAAGACAATGCTTTGTAGCAAAGAGGTACAATGCTTTGTAGTAAAGAGGTTTATGAAGTCAATAAAGTACAAAACACATCGCAGGATCTTCTGAAAAAAGAGAACCACTACGCGAACCCTGCGCATCAGAGACTCCCCCTCAGAAACGACGCAAGAAATCAAAGAGGGAAAATGACGACACGTGCTAGAAGCTTCCTTCATTTAGGACGCGTGTACTATGCAGTGCTTCGCTGTTCGGTCGCCAGAATCTGGAAGGGAACCATGTCCGATCCACATTACACAGAAGAGATCGCGGGGTGTGGAGGAGTGACGCTAAAGCATTGTGCTTCTTTATGGCTGTTGGAGCTATCCTATCGTTGCCGAAACCAAAAGCAAAAGTCGCCTCCTCCTATTCGTCTTCCGAATAAAATTAATGAGAACGCAGAAAACCCATATTGTTCGATTCTTGTTGTCTTCCTCCTCCCTCTTCCCTCCTCCCTCTTCCAGTATCCTATCCCTTCATCTTTTATTATCCCCATCGCTCGCATAGAAGGAAACAGAAGTCTCATGGCTTCCGCATCTCTTAAATCCGAAGTTTCCTCCTCCGACAACAACCAACATCAAGGTTCTAAGCTCTTTTTTCTTTTCCCTTTTATTTTTTTGATTGTTTTTCCTAATGATAAAGGAGATTAAAAGACGAAAAAGAGAAGCCACAATTCTGTTCGTGTGAGTGAAGAGAGTTTCGGTTGTTTGTTGCAGGCGGTGTTAATGGAGAAGAGCTCATCAATAGTGACATGACTCCTCTTCAAAAACACGTTGCTTTCTTCGATAGGAACAAAGACGGGATTGTTTATCCTTGGGAGACTTACAAAGGTTTCTTTCTTTTCCCCTCCCGGTTTTCTCTGTTTCAAGAATTCTAATTCCTAAGTTTTTCAATTCTATGATTTGGTTTTGTTACTTTTATGTTTCAGGATTTCGTGCGATCGGATGTGGTATCCCCTTATCCACTGTTAGTGCCCTTGTGATCAATACTGCTCTCAGCCAAAAAACTCGTCCAGTAAGTCTTCTCTCTCTCTACATCTCGCCCACACGTTATAACGACTACTCTTAGCTCTTTGATGGTAGTAATTGCTCAAGACATCTAAGGGCCTAAAAATTAGGGGAAATTGGCTTTTTAGTGTTAATTTTTCCAAATAATTCAGATTTAGTTGTCTAATTCTTAAAACTTGAGAATTAGTAATACTTTTTTTCAAATAATTAAGATTCAATATATTTTACTCTTCATAAAACTTTTTTCCAACAATGCCCTCCAAAGATATTGAAAACGGTTTCACTCATTTAGGTAAAAATGAGGTTTGCAAGTCTTTTTGAGGGTATTTTTGGAATTCTTTATGAATAATAAAAAGGACACTGAATCCCAATTATTTGAATACAGTATCACTAATTCTCAATTTTTGAAGAATTTTCTGACTAAATCTGAATTATTTTGAAAAATATCACTAAAATCCAATTTTCCCTAAAAATTATTAGTGTATTTTTTGGGAAGTGGAAAATAAAAAAAAAAAAAGATACCAGTAATCCCATAGAAATATGGCATTATAAAATTGCTTTGGGAAAAATAATTGACTGGCACGTTCTCTAAAGAGCACTTCATTATATATAGCATAGATTTCATACTTTCATTGGTATGAACTATCAGTTTGATGGCGCCACAAATTTATGGGTTACATCGTCTATGTCGTTCGTTTTCAAAGTTGTCTATTGAGGCTAGCAATTACCAATAAGGTTGATAGATAATACGACTGGTTGACCCAACAAGACTATAAACTAATTATACTATTATTAATTCAATATAAATTACTTAATATATTTATTTAGAGTAAATATATTTTTATATGAAACTAGAAAGATGCAAGTGTATTGCATTGTGTGACATGCATGTTGATAAAATTTTAATGATATAGAAGCAAAATTATAGGAGTTCATATCAAGCTCCTAAAAAAACAATTCTTTGAGACGCAATGATCTTATAACCAATAATTACATAATGCAGGACAAGGAAAAAAACAAGTTTGAACACCATAATCTCATAACCGATAATTTTGGCATTAGTATATCTTTAAAGATCCAATTCATCAAATCTTTTTGCTAGCATTTTATTTTCATTCATATATTTCATTATAGTCTTGTTCAAATCTATAATTATTTATTCTTATGTAATCAGTATTTGTAAAATTTTCTTTTGAATAACTCTCATATTTTTTTTTTATTTTGGATAATTCAGTTGAAGCTCATTTACTTGTTTCTTTAAGTTCATGACCATTAGATATAGCATATTGGGAAGTCCTTTCATGTTGATTACATCAATGACAATTTTTGTACTTTGTAGAGCTTTTTTTTAGCATCTTCCTTATTTCTCCTACATCATATCTCCGAATATCTGAGACGTCTCGAATTTTAATTATTACTAGAAAGAACAGTTTATGTACAACCTCTTGTCTTACGTTGTTGTAAATAGTCTTTTATTCTAGCGCATTAATTGAAAGATGTTCTTGTGTATTATGCATAGTGAAAAGAGTAATATGTACACAAGAAAGAGAGGAAATAGAAAAGTATTCTAATCATTGAACCTATATTTTAATCACTAAAATACACGATCAAACTCAACATTATCAATTTTTTATACTTAAGCCTTGGCTTATAATCGTTTTAGAAATAATAACAACCCATAATTGACATAAGAAGTATAAAATAATTTAGATAAGATCGTTCATAGTTTTCACGTGACAATTCATTCAATTAAGATAATTGTCGTAATAGAAAGTGAATATAATGGAGTGTAGAGAAAATAAACTACTGTTAATCCTAATAGATTAGGAGAGGCTTAGATGATGAACTTAGGAAAATTCTTAACTTCCTTTTGTTTTTTCAAAGTTGTGAATGAGTTTAATGAAAATTGAGTGATTCTTTCTTATACTTATTTTTTTCTGGCTCTTTTAAGTTAAGATAATGCCAACATAAATATCTTAACTTTTTGGGATGACAAATAAAGTTGTCTATCTATATGCCATTTCCTTTAATATAGTTGTGGATAAATGGGAATGACAAATTTTGGATTTTGTTTTGAAAAATTGGGTGACTCTTAACATAAATTTTCCTTTTTAAAGGTACAATAACTCTAAAATAAATATCTTAATGTTTTGGAATTATGGAATAATTTAATAAAAATATTATAACAGCTCGTATGCCATTTCCTTTAATAAAGTTTGAACAATTGGGAATGGCAAATTTGGATTTTGTTTTGAAAAGAAAAAAAAAACAACGAAACAATGAGATGAATTCGAGAAAATTTGGCAGATCTTCCACGTGGATAGAAGAAACCAGAAAAGGGTGCGTATGATAAACCTTGAAAGGAAAATAATGCTAAAAATACTTACCTTTCTTCTATGTTATCTTGATTGAGGAATTTGAAAACAAAATAATATAAATACCTCAAACAAGTAAAACTATAACTCATCTATTAAATATGACCTTTATAAATTATAAAACTCAAGAAAAGATGAGATAAATTCATGAATTATATAGCATTTGTGAACTCTTCTTCAAAAACCCATCAAAATATAAAAAATTCCTCCACACAACAAACAAACAATATTGACTTTGATACAATACCCAGGGGTAATTATGTAAAAAAGATTTAAGGTACAAATTGGATTAAAAATATATCTTCTAAGCATAGTAAGGTAAGATATATGAACCCCCACCCTCACACCGTCCGCTCCTGTGAAGTCCACTGTGACAAAAAACAGTAGGGTGTGTTTACAATTGCTTGTTTGGACCTTGGAAGTGATGTGATCTTAAAAGCACTTTATTGCTACACATTTGATATAAATATATTTGAGAAAGCAATTCCTAATGAATCGATTCATTGAAAAGATGGTTCTATTGAAGTGGCTAACTCTCCACTTCTCCAAATTACCTCTGTGAGAATCTGATTAATCACTCAAGTGATATGTTTGTTGAGATTGTTTTGTCCTTAAATTATGTTAATATCCATTTTTCTACTTTTTATCTTTGAAGCCTGAAAGCAGCATGTTCCAAATTCTACCTTACTTTATACTTGGAGCAGTTTTTACGGTGGACTTCATTATAATCAATTTTGGAGGAATTGTTTCTTCCTCCATGAAGAAATGCTTAGTGCTAGGCAAGCAACCAAGGAGGAGTAAATTGCCTTGTTATGCAGTAGGAGTATTTCAATTTGCCCAAATTATGAGAAATGCCATAATTGATGTTTAAAAAATAGGCTCACTCTGCAAGTTATCTGCCAAACCATAAGATAGATTGAGTTTTTTATAACAATTATAAATGTTATTTTTATCCTAAGCTAATACCTAAACTTGGTTGTTTCTATTTCAGGGCAAGTTCCCATCTCTTCTCTTCCCAATTGAAGTCAAAAACATCCATAGAGCCAAACATGGAAGTGACTCTGGAGTTTATGACTCTGAAGGAAGGTAAATATTGCATTTCAAGCTCAATTGCTATCAAGATGTTTTGAAAAGTTCCAAACATTCCAAAGCATCCTCTCTCTCTCTCTCTCTCTCTCTCTCTCTCTCTCTCTCTATTATTTGTGATGATCCTAATGCATCCTGCCATATCTTGTTTTACAAATATTCATTTTTAGCTCTGTGATGAATGCCATATTTCTTATACCTTCCATGTTTATGTGGTTATAAAATTTTAAATTCCATTATATTTCTATGATGAACACTTCAATTAGCTGGATTCTACTGTTTTGTGTGGTATCCATCTTGTGGAACTCTTCCTATAACAGTTTGGTGTAGACATCTAAAACTGAAAAATACGAATTTAGACTCTTTTACACCTAGAGGGGGATGAATAGGTGAAAACAATTGCAGAATAAAAATTTCTACTAATTAAAGACAAGTCCTTAATTAATAGGCATGCAAAATTCTTAGAAAAATAGCAAATATTTCAATAGCCAATGCCACAAAAAATTGCAAATAGTAATAAGCAGTAAATAAATCAACACAGACAATTTTAGTGACAAAGGGAAAACTCTATGAGAACTCTCAAAGAGAAAAACCCTCCAGGCTATTAGGAGCCACCTCAGAAAATTCCACTAGAAGAAGAAAACTTACAAACCGTGGTTCAGACGACCCAACACTGACTCTGACTCATAGCCCATGTATCTGAATAACTCTTCAAACTTGCACCCTTGCAACGATTCAGAACTCTGAATATCTTCTTCATGAAACATCAAACAAACTCGCTCAGCAACCGTAGTTACCCTCATGAGCAATCTCTTCAATCCGGAACTCCAAGGCAAGAGAAGAAGTAAGAAAAGAAGGATTGATGGCTCAAGAGAAGAAAAATAAGAACGAGATTTTTCTTCCACACACACAATGATCTAGGGTTCCAAAAACGACTTAAAAAGTGATTAGGAACGAACCCTAGAGGTTTCTATAGGTTAGGTAGAAGTCTAGGTAGAGTTGGATTTGAATTAAAAATTTTCGGAAAAATTATAACTGTTTTTACATATTGAACGTTCGAGCACCCCTCTAACGCGGCTCTCACGTTCAACGCGTAAAACAGCCTAATAATGTCTGGCTCGAACGCGGGCCTAATGCCAGGCTTAAAAACACGCTCGTTCGAACATTGGCACTAACTTTCTCAAACGCTACTCTTGGGTTTCTCTGTCTGTCACTCAAAACTTCACCGCTCGACAATGTGAGATGCCATGCTCGAATGCTCCTCTTATGTATGAAAAAACGCTCAAACGACAACTCAAACCCTCTCCAACACTAGGTTCGATTTTTCTACAACTCGCTAAATAAAGCCACACTCAAACGCCACCCCAAACCCTATCTAACGTCAAACATAAAATCTTCAATTTTGGCCCGATTTTGACACCGTTTGAACCATGACTTCTTGGACTCAACCTAACCAATTTAAACACCTTTAAACACACTTTTTGACACGGAATCAAGCCAACCTAAAATACTAAACCTAAAAAATACCATAGCCCATATTATGTGCTTGTACCTGGCCATTGCATTTCAAATCTTTACCCCTCCTTTAGAAGATTAATCAATTTATCTTTAGCTAGGTTCTTGTCCATTTGGCTTGCAGCCTACCCTTATAGTGATTCTAATTGGCCAAGCTAGCCCATTAGCCTCACAGAGAGGGCAATGCCTTGTTGCTTTGCACAGAGGCCAATTGGATCTCACCAGTCATGACTGTATTAGAATTTTCTTCTAATGAGTGAGTAAAGATTGGGCATGATCTTCATGGGACAACAATTTTTATAAATATTTCATGACAGAGACAGACCTTAAATCATCATCTACTTAATAAGATATATGTATGTATCTAAATCATCATCTACTTACTAAGAATATATATTCTCCAAGGTGTAAAAGTTTGAAACTGTTAATGGAATTGAAATTTTGTTTCATAAACTAGAAAAAATATAAGGTAACTTTGATAAAACATTTGAGGTTTAGGTTTTGGATTTCTCTTTAAAAAATGGTTTTTCTGCTACTAAAATATAGAGAGAGAGAGAGAGAGAGAGAGAGAGAGAGAATAATTTCAGTGTATATTTTGTCAATTGTGATTGGAGGGAAGGTGTTGTTTGATTAAATTTCCAGTTATAAGAAAAAGGGAGATCATTCTTTTTTCCTCCTCTGTTGCAAAAAATCATTTGAAGCATATTATCAGATCATAGGACATAAGATTTAAGATTTGAATTGTGGAATTCAAACATAAACCAACATTTTAACTAATTCAAATCGACTTGGGGTTGAATTGAATCGAACAATTCACGGTACGAGGTATACAATTTTAGTTATGGAGATCTGGAATAAGTACATTTTATAACCATATTTGGTTTCTTTTGTATCCATCTTATAGGTTTGTTCCCTCCAAGTTTGAGGAGATCTTCAAAAAGCATGCCCTGACTAATCAAGATGCCTTAACAGCAGAAGAGTTGTCTGCCATGCTGAAGGCCAACCGCATGCCGAAAAACTACATGGGATGGTAGGTTCTGCAATGGAAATTGAAAATAAAAATTTGGAAAAAAGATCCTTTTTTTTTCTATGTGTGATACATGCTGATAAGAACTTAAAAAGATGAAAATGGTGGAACTATTCACAGGGCTGCAAGCTGGGCAGAATGGAAGGTCTTATACAACCTATGCAAGGACAAGGACGGTTTGTTGTGCAAAGAAACCATTATAGCTGTTTATGATGGGAGCCTCTTTGAACAAATGGAGAAGGACAGAGCCTCATCTCAGAAAACAGTGTAATTAAATTAACCAAAATCAATTCTTTTCACATTAACATTTGGATCAATTTGTGAGAAATAAACATGAAGAATGATATTTTTTTGGAATTATGTGGTTTTCATGATGCAGTGTAGCCTCTGTCTAAAAGCAGCAGCCACATCAGGTCATATCATATGGTTGGTCCCACTTGTTGAATGCTACAAATTAATTGCTGGTATTTGGTAAAAGTGTTTTGTATATGTATTCTGATTTAGCTGGATTGAAGATGTATTGTTTTACTATGATAATAATCATAATGATACATAATATTTGGATTGTGAATTTGATATTTAACCCTAATTTTGTGAATTAAATGCCATGTTATCAATGAAGAGTATTTGAATGTTAAAGATTTCAAAACATTGTAAGAAAACATTTTATAAAAAAATATCAAAAAAATGTTAATATTTGTGGTAAATACCAAATGACAAGACCAACAATAGAGTGGCCGATGCCGAGAATTTAAACCTTGTACCCAATTAAACTGATTGAAGGTAAGGACCTCGTGTGCCGAGTTGTGGGTGGGGTTCATGTGTTCAGGGTTTACGCTTCTGGGGTGGGTCCAAAGAGTTGCGGTGGATTCATGTATTGGAGTTTACTCTTTTTGGGTGAGTCCAATTTGGGGTGGGTCCAAAGGGCCTTGCCCTTGCCTAGGTGAGGTTTCATGTTAAAAAAAAATGCTTGTCCTTGCCTAGGGTAGGTTCCAATCCCTCATGAACCCATCTTCGTCAATCCAACCACCTCCCACGGGTAACATCAGGACCCACACCAGCCACGGATTACTTGATCCGTATTTAGCTCTGATACCATTTTTAATAATCCAACCCAATGAGGTGTTGTCCACTTTGGACTTCAGCTTGCACGATTCTATCCTCAAAAAGTGTCTCGCTAATTAAAGTGTTATTCCTAACTCTTATATCTTACCCGAAGGGCCTTGCCTAAGGTATACGTTATTAAAAGAATGAAAGAAAATAACATGCTTATCAGAAAAAAATGGAGTTCATACAGTGGAATGTATTGTGTCAGGAGGATGTCCACAAAAACACACTGTACTATCCATAGAAAGAGTGATTTGAGTGGAGTTTCTCCGTCACAGAAAGCTGTGTGTGTGCATGTGTATTTGTGGTGGCTAATGTGAGGATGAATGGTCTAGTCAGAGTAACCGACCTGTCCAGGAGTTCTTTCTCATCACACGTACAAGATTCACACAACTGTATGCGAGACTGACCACCAAGTGATTCAAAGAGGATTCATTAATGTTAGAAAAGCAAATGGTCTGTAATGGACAGCTTACCTTATCTTTGAGAGAGCAACATGCATGACGATGGATATATGGTCTAAAGGGTATGTGGGCACTCTGAAGCAAAGACAAATCACCATTACTTAAACAACGACATTATTGAGAGTGACCCTTTGCCTTCCATTTCTTCTCTCTACCTTCGAGGGAACATCTATGGCTTGGTCCTCCACAGACCTCAGACTATCTGACAAACCATCCCAATAAACTAAAGCCACCAGGAGTCCCCAACCAATAGGGTGACAGTTAGTTTAGGTTTTGTGCTTTCATGTCTTAATTTTTTATTTTTTGGAAATAGGAGCAGGACAAAATAGTCAGAACCATGGCAATCAGTGCTGTTCCACCACTCAGATCAGGCCTAAATCCTCCCACGAATCAAAATAATGAAACAGCAAATAAATAATTATCTATATCCCTCAATAATTATCCAAACCAGTTTCTATGTAGGCGTAGTACTATGGCCGTTGACCCAGTGATCAATTCCTTAAAACACACGTCACTACATCACCTACCAAATGGGTATTAACACTTCAACATGTAAGCAATCATTAGAAACTCATTTTTCCGGGGTAAGCATTAGATATTTACATGGGGTAGATAAGTGGCTCTATATTTGTGGAGGGGCAAATGCCACCATCCCCTCATTTCAATTGGACTGTGGACTAAAGTACTAGGTGCAATCTGGATACGTACATAGGTGTCACAAGATTATATGCATTACAAATTTACAATAAGAGTTGTGAATCATCCAAGTAAAATCTTCAAGGTTCAATAATTCAAAATACGCGTGACAAGACACGTTGGCCTTATGGTTGAGATTAATTACACAATTTATTGGCTTTATCACTAATCCAACAGCTCTTGTCAACTTTACAAGTGTAATAAGAAGTAGTATAATTAAGGATTGGGATATCAGCGTCACTATAGCGAGAGGTCTTTGCTGTCCCCATGGAAAGGACCCCCCCATTCGAAACCTAATCTCAATCATCTTTTTACCTAACAACTCCGTCCCCGGTCAACCCCACGCTATCACCTCACCCTCCTAGTCCTCGCCTCTATTCAATTTTAATTACTAGTCTTCAAAGTCTTCCGGGATAGAAAAAGGAAAATTCTAGATCAGTTCCATGTGATGTATCTGTTTCTTGCCTACCCTTTTAATATCAGACATTGAACATGGTTCAATCTTCTTCCATGGGTAGGAACAAAAAATTCAAAATTTGTTATACAATTTTTTTTTTTTTTTTTACGGTTATTACTTTGAAGGATTTTAGATTCTTTAAGTTTTATATTATAAAATCAAGCGTTCATCGCTAGACCAATAACTTAAGTTATTGATATAAAAGTGTAATTTTATTTCTTTATACCATTAACAGGATACTAGACTTTGTCCTAACACCTCAACATACATATTTAGAGTTATATACTAAGAGATTACTACACATACATACTTAATTTATACCCCTAAACAATACACTTGAACCCTTGCTCATAAGGTTATAATCATTTGTTGGTGAGTAGTTATTTATAGATATGGTCTTAGAGAAATCATAAGTAGATAGTTATTTATGGGATTTGGAATCCTAAAAAATTTAAAGAGACATTTATTTGAAAAGCTAAAATGTTCGATGAAAATCTTTTAGATTTACTTTATAATGTTATATATGAACCAAAATTTTAAAACTGACATACCAAACTTCAAATTTTTGTCATTTGTCGAATCAAAAGTGCGTTTTCCTATACCATGGCCTCCATCTAATCTAATTAAGTCCACTTTACATGAATATTGTATATATAATAAATACTATTAATATTAAATACGAATATCCGTACATTATTTATGTGGTTTTTGTAACGGGCCGCTTAGGCGGGTTGATTTAGTCTTGTATTCTTCAACCACCGCTCTCGATTCAATAATACGACCTTTTTCTGCCTTGACCGTTATGCCCTCCCTAATTTTCCTGAAAGTCCAATCTGTTCATCGCAGCGGAGACTTTGATGCCTCCGTCATAGACCGGTTCATCTGGCGTGAAACATGCGGATGGATGGTCCTTTTTAATGGTGGGACTCACACCCAAAATGCATCCCAGCCGATGATTTCACTGGGATTTTGTCTCTAGAAGAAATGCTCGTCGTCTATCAAAAAGAAACAGCGCTCCACAACATTTCTGTCATTTAAGACGTCAAACCAAACTAACGTACAAAACCCCAGAAGAAAAGGATGGCAGGAGACGAGGAATTTTACAGTGTACAATCTGCATTATCACCGATTATTCTGTTTGTCTCGACCACACAAACAGTATAGGGTCCACAATTTAAACGTCCCAGATCGATTAAGCTGTTCAACACTCTCTGCATTAACAGTAGTAGCTCAGAGTCTCTTTGTTTTCTTGCTCACTGAGCAGGGGTACTTTCGTCTGACAGGAAAAATCGAGTTTAGTAACCGTTGTACGTAAATTCTCCTGGAAGCAAAGCAAAGAGAGAACTTTTCAGAACAGAGTCTCAGAAATCTCGCACTGACGAAAAGGGGAATGTTCTCACCTTCATCTTCTCATAATTAGCGTCTCAGATTCTGCATCTCTCTCTCTCTAAAAGCAGAGCAAGTGAGAAAATCAGAAACACAGCAACATGTCTCGACCAGGAGGAATTCCTTCTCTGCAACTCACTGTCTGGGCTTTTCTTCTCACAATTTCGTCTCTTCCACACCCATCAAGACCCGACACGGACGCTTTTGTTTACGGTGGCTGCTCACAGCTAAAATACACACCGGGCTCACCTTACCAGTCAAACATCAACTCGCTCCTCACCTCCCTGGCCAACTCGGCCACCTACTCCTCCTACAGCAACTTCACCGTCGGGGGTCCGAGCCCCCAAGACGTCGTTTACGGACTCTACCAATGCAGGGGCGACCTCTCCATGCCCGACTGTGCCGAGTGCGTCTCACGTGCGGTGAGTCAACTCGGAAACATCTGTTCTTTTTCGCGTGGGGCTGTGTTGCAGCTACAAGGGTGCGTGGTGAAGTACGATAACACTTACTTCTTGGGTGTGGAGGACAAGACGGTGGTGTTGAAGAAGTGTGGGCCGTCGATTGGTGGTTACGCGGAAGCGATGGACCGTCAAGTTGCGGTGCTGGCGGGGCTGGCGAACGGTGGTGGGCCATATAGAGTAGGTGGGGCCGGGAACGTGCAGGGGGTGGCGCAGTGTGTGGGTGACCTGAGTCCGGGAGAGTGCCAAGACTGCGTGTCGGATGCGATCGGACGGCTGAGGAGCGACTGTGGGATGGCGGTTTCCGGCGACGTGTTCTTGGCGAAGTGCTATGCGAGGTACTCGAGCGGAGAAGATCATTCTGGGTATCATGACTCTCATGAGTCTCATCACGGTAAGCGGTTTCACCAACCCGGATAGTGGTTTCTGGTTTATTGAATTTGGTTTAGTTTTTTTTAAGCTCTAATAAAGTTTTGTTGAATTGAATTGAATTTTCTCAAATCCCCTTTTGAAGACTGTGAATTTCCATTTATTTATCTTTAAAATTTTTCTTTTTTTTTGGGGGGGTGGTTGGTTGGAGTCAATGGTTTCTTGTTGATTCAAAGCATTCATGAAATTTGTAAGTTTCTTTTCATTTTTTATTCTTTTTTAAGTTTCATTAATTTTCATGATCAGGTGATTTATTTATTTATTTATTTATTTATTTTGTGGCTTTCAATTAACAAGTGGTTGTTTGATATGAAGGAGTTCTTTATTGTAAAATTACACTGCATGATGCCATTAAGAGGGGAAATTTTAGGAGATTTGATCAAAATCTTACAATCTTTTAATAGTGATTTTGTTTGCTTTGATTATTTAATTATAAAAAATAAAATTTCAGATTATGATTTTAATAATTGCTTATGCTTATCTGCTAGTCATGATAATTTATTCTGTGTAACAAAATAATATAATGAAGAAAAAGGATAAAGGAAACCAAAAGCATAAGGGGGACACATGATATGTGACTGACTAGTAATCTTAAAAGCAGGATTACTTTGTATGGAGAACATTCCCCTGTGTTAAAAATATTGATATGTCTAATCAAGGAATGGCTTTTAGCAATCACTTAATTATGTGTGCACCTTATGGTATAAACAATACCAACATTCAATTTGTATCATTCTTCTTGGAAAAAGCTAATGGGATGTAGTGATATGGACTTCTTCCTCCAGGAATTCTATTTCTTAGACTTCAAATAAAGATGGAATGATTGAGTCTCCTTTTTTTTTTCTGTTATGAATATTTAAGCATATATTCTTTATTATACTACTTTTGATATCAGCTAAATGTGAAGAATGACTTTCTTTTCTATACGAAAATCGAGATGACATCTGCCGCACTTTTATGATGCATTGGTTTCTGCTATTGGAGTAAGATGTTGCCATGTGGAACATAAAATGGTTACTGATTGTCAAAGTAGGCCCCACGTGAAACATTTATGACAAGGAAAAATATACTAACCGTAATGCTCCATGTGACAGATCTCACTCCAATAGCAAAGTCCAATGTAACATAAAAGTGTAGCAGATATTATTTCATAAAAAACATAATGGGCATGAAGAAATGTCACATAAGCTTATATATCCTAATTTATCCCTAAATATAATGATATAAATTCAAATTAATTTTCCTTATAGCATAAATTGGCCAAATTATTATTTTATGTGACATATTGTGGTGAGTCACAATGACTAACTAAAGCTATAACAAATATAACATGATAACTTTTTGCCAAAGTTTTATTGAATGTAATTTTAATATTTCCAAATTTCATTACAAATAACTTGATTGTTTTTTTTTTCTAAGTGTAGATTCTGATAATAACACGGAGAAGACACTTGCAATCATCATTGGATTGCTTGCTGGGGTTGCTTTACTCGTCCTTTTCCTTTCTTTCTTAGGAAAATTGTGCAGAGGAGGAAAAGGTACTATCCCTTCCTTTGTTTTTTCCTTTTTCGTTTCTTCTTCTTATTTTTTATAAAATAAGAAAAAACATAACAAAATGATTAATTATCTTCAATAGAATATCATTCTTGTTATCTTTTATTTTCTTCCAGGTAAGTGAATGGAAATTTCATGGAAACTCTTGGAATTGGCTCTTACTCCTCCCACTTCCTCCTGCAACTTCCTTTTGGTAGCCTTTTGCATCACTTTTGCTTCTTGGTGTCAACCTCTTTGTCTTTATCTGTATTTTTTAAAGCTTCTTTTGTATTTCCTCTAAAAGGAAACCATAAAGGAAAAATGGAAAGTTGTATGTGGAGGCAGGTACCTTGGAATAAGTGAACAAGAAGAATGGGAAGAAGGTCCACAATCCCCACCCCCACCTGTAACAAAGCTGTGTTGTCTATTATGTAGAAATGGAAAATTCTTTTTTGAAGGTGCAATCAATGTGCCTTTCTTGATCTTCTCTTGGTTTGGGTGCTTTCAAGGTTTTGGTTTCCTTATTCATTATATATGCATCAATCAGTCATAGGGACTTTATAAGGTTTGTGTAATTCTTGCTCAACAACTCTAATCATTAACTCAATATTATCAAGTTTGTGCTGTCAGTAGCTTTTGGTGGCATGGCTAAGAAAAGGGATCTCTCCCTCCTCTCTCAAGCTATTGAGATAATGCAAAGTGGGTCTAGCCCAATCTAGTCTTTGGCACTGCTTTTAATATCCTTTTCTTCCAACCAAAAGTTGGTCCAGACCTACTTTATAAATTCCATGTTGTGTTATGAAGCCTTAGTGGAGAAAGTGAGAGAAAGATTATTGATTGAATGATGATGCTTTTGAGGACCCCATGAACCATAGAAGACACTTATATTTAAATTACAAGTGCTACCACTCTCTTACTGAAAAGTCTATATTCCTTGTCAAGGATAAAAAAAAAGCAGTGGACAACAAAATCAACAAATTAAAGTTAACATAAAGAACATAAAAAGAGGGGGAAATTGGTTGGTTTGGAAATGGTGACAAAAGGTATGACAACATAAAGAGAGGAAAGAGGACAGAAGAGAGTGGTTTCAAACTTTCAATTCAATTCTCACAAGGAATTACATTTTCCCATGCAAAAGTTGTAGAAGGATGTTATGCCTGCCCACCATGGTCCTTGGGACTTTGAAACTCTCTGGTAACAGCATCTGTTCACTGGTCAGATCAGTTTACATAGAACTTGGGTCAGATATGCATGTCTTGGGTTGTAAAACTGGTCAACCCTGGATATGCTTTTTATTTATTTATTTGTTTCCAGATACTGTCATAAATCTTTGTTTAAGTGAACTGACACACCAATATAACAAGATGAAACTCCCAGAATGTTTTATGAAACAGTGATTCAACAAGATGTCTTTGTGTTATTCAGAGAGCATTGCCTCCTTTGCCACTATGCCTCCCTAGAAAATAATGTTTAACCACATCAGAAAAAGTTCTGGGGATGTGAGAAAGGGAGAGAAACAGACAAAGAGCCTTTTGCTTTCCTTGGATTATTCTTCTGTTCAGTTTGCAGTAAACGCTCCCAAAAAATTTAAATTTCTCTCATCGATGCTTGTGAAACTTCAATCAGTTGCTCAAAAGTCCAAATCAAGCATCTTACAATGCATTTAAATAAATTAAATTGGTGGTTGAACCACACAGGACAAGTGTATATCACTATAGTATACACTATACACACATCATAGGTGATCCTTCCCTTTGTCTTCTTTCCTACACATCTTTTTGGGAGTTGGGGATTCTTCCCCTTGTCATATTATCAGAGCAGATCACTTTAGAATCCCTATAAAGATTGAAGGCAAAGCAATTGTTACTACTTTAATATGATATGGGGTATACCCACTTGTATAAATTCCTGATCCGTGATGAAAAGATATGCTTAGAATTAATCCAAGAATTAATAATAAATTATGTTTGTTTAAGTTATCAGATATTGGCCGTTTGATATATACATAGTTACGCTTTCACCTAACACTCGCAGCTTAGCTTTTTAACATTGTACCAGCAAAGAGAGTCTAGTATTTGACTCTTGGGGTTGTGTGTTACCTTTTGGATTTATTTGTCTATTTGTATCCAGGGTATGTGCGTCCTATGTTTGTCTGTTTCCATACAAAGTTTCACATCTAGGACTGTTATCATATATGGGGCCCTTTGATATACAGTCACACCTTCATCTATTAGCTTAAGCTTTTAGGTCCACTAGTTATTTAACGATGTTCGAAAGCTGGGATGACTCATTCTCAGGGTGATGTAACGTGGACATCGATGAGACGGTGTCCTTTCCCAATGTGATGTTCATCCTACAGAGAGAAAAAGTGAGTAGAAAAGATGAGGAACAAATCAAGAAACGATTCGTGGAGCAAAGTAGTCTTGTGACTTAGTATGGTTCAATGCTTTTAGACACTGAACAATAATCGAACTAAAGCTTTGTAAGAATGGTTGAAACATAGTCGGATTAAGTTCACACAAGTCGGGCAGGTTCTATATATTGTAGTAAGCGGGATGCACGTGCAATACTGCACGTAATAGGCAAAGTTTTGGCTATTTTAACCCTATATTAATTATGCTTTATCAACGAATAGCAAGGGCTTTTCGGAGAAATCTTGCACAGTTGTTGGCACGCTTTCCAAGTGTCCTATTCTCGTTATATATAGTACAGATTTCTTTTAAATTTCTATTAGTAAATAGCTGAACACATCCATTAATTGTTGAAAAAATAAATTTTTAGGTTGGAATTTTTTTTATTTAACTATTTTATTGATTGTTAACTTTACTTTTTGCCAATTTTTGTGTGAAATACAAATATCTTGGGTTTTTTTTATGGCAATTATATGTTTTTTAAATATTTAATTAAAATTCATTTATTTTAGAACTTTTCCGTAGTTATCCTAAAATCTATACTAATATAAAGCAAATAGGGAAGATTCTAGTCCGACAATCCACGCCCAAATCGCCCATCAACTTTTCTATATTTTATAGGTTTGTTATGCTACCTCAGCATAACTAACAAATTCAAATGACATGCGAACTATTTTAAAATGGGATATTTTATCTAAATGGATCCTACAAATTTGCTACACATGTAGTGCATGCAGTCCTCTAACATTGAACAAATGGAAGTATTTGAAAAACTTGATCAATTGCAACAGTGATGCCAACGGGTGAATTACAGTTCGAAAATTATATTAGATGCATACTCAAACTGAAAATTTTTCATGGTTATTCTACCAAAATCTAGCCAGACTCTAAAGAACAGAATATGAATTCCAAATTAGTTAAAATTGAATTTTTATTGGCTTACTTTTAAACCAATTTGATATTGAACCGCTTATGGCTCAACATGGTTCACTCGGACCATGAGAGCAAGGGTTGGGGGCCGAACCTAGTATCTATACTTATAGTGCTAATATAAAATAAATTTTTTTAATAATTATTTTTAATTGCATCTAATTAAGGATTTCATATTCTGAATTTGAATATAAGTTTTAATTATCAAATATAAGTTTTAGCGGAATTTGAAAATCTAAAATTCGAATTAAACCCATTGGCTGAGTTTAAAAATCATGCTTCATGAGAAACCCTTATTTTTCAAGATGCCCTTTTTTCAGTCTTAGAACTTACGAACATTTTCTCAGATTTTGGGTCCGACATCATTTTTTTTTCCTTTTCCTACTTAAAAAAGCTTTCATTTTCTTATTTCTTGGTATCAAAAATGCAGCCATTGGGTATGATGGGGTGACTTCATTTGACATTTTTCGATTGATTAAATCTTGAATTTGGATTTTTTGGATCCCACTCATTGAGACCATTATTAGCAGCTATTAATGGTAAGTTTAACGGTATTACTAACAATTATAATTAAACCATCGGCCTTTTTTTTTCCATAAAAAGATTGTACACAAGTAGTTACAAGCTACAAAACACAACTCAAATTTTTTAAGCTTAGGGTTTAACCGTTTGATTTTCAATTCAGTAATTTTACTAGTATTTTGTGCTTTGGTTTGATTTTTGGTTTTAGCTTAATCAAGTTTGCCCTAGCTGTGACCACAAAACCAAACCAGACTGACAAAATTACATCCAGAGTTCTGCTGCCACTTGCTCTGCAACGGCAGACCGTCAGGTTAATTTGATATGAGGAAAAAAAAGAAAAAGAAAGAGAAGATTATTAAAGTAACTAAATACAGACCAAATCTTCCATTGAAAGGATAATAAGATATAACCCAAGCAATTTGCGATACAGGGCCATACAAGCACCCTTAACCCAGGACATGATAAAAAATAACAAATGTAAAAGAGAATGCATTTACAATATGACAGGAGAAGCCCCTGTTTTGTGTGTTCTGAACTTAGGTTCTTCGGAAAAAGGGGGCGAAAAAAGAATACAAGGACGGCACACTTCGGCGCACAAAATGAGAACCATGGGTTGAGAAGTATCAGTAAAGACAATGCAGCAATCAATGAAGATGAGAGAGGGGTTGGGTCAGGGCACAAACCCAATATCCTTGAAGTATTCATGCTCAAGTGCAATTCTAGCTGTAATTCTTCTACTCGGATCCAAGCAGAGCATTTTCTGAAAATTAACACATAAGCATAAGTATAATGAACCACCACAACGGAACTCTGATTTTCGTTTGTAAAAAGGCATGGGAGAAGCCCTGGTCGAGAAACAAAGTTAAACTACTGGGAATTATTCAATAAAATATTTGTGGTGCTTCCCCCATCAACCTGGCTGGTGGATCAGTAGTGACAAAAGGGGAGGTCAAAGCACTTCAAACAAAACTTCCCCTTCTCAATGATCTAGGATCCAGAAGAAGACACCAGGGTTCCGCAACATATTAATCAACAGATGTAAATACATAAATCAAAATCCAAACTTACAGAAAGAAGATCAACTCCAGCTGACTCAAGATCTGGGACCCCAGTTGCAAGGTCCTGAGAAAAAGCAAGAACAGTTTAAATTTCAGAATATAATTATGCTATCTATGCATGCTCTGTGACAGAGAGAAAAAGCAATAATAACTCCAACTACCTTTGGAGGCCACTTAGGGAAGGCAGACTTGAAATCAGGCAATGAAGTTACCCCAGGCCATGTTTCTTCATTTGGGGTACCTAAATATCTTCACCAGAGAAACTGTGTCAGTCAGCAATACTAGAAAGTGGAATGATATATGATAAGAGGGGGACTGAATAAGCTGTACTACCTGAAAATCTTGAACAACTCATCAATCTCAGAATCCCCAGGAAACAGCGGCCGCTGATTCACCATTTCAGCAAATATACAACCCACTGACCAAACATCAACAAGAGTGGAGTAATGTTGTGAACCAAGAAGAATTTCAGGTGCCCAATACCACAGAGTCACCACCTGAAGAAAATGCTTTTAAGGATTAACACCAACAATGGTTACAATTGACTAATGGAATGGTTAACAGTGAGCACTATAAACTTCCAATAGTTGCATATAAAAGAAGAAGATAATATGGAGATAATGAAAAATAAATAAAGGTACGCAACACATGATATTTGATATTGACCATGAAAATAGAAGAGAAATGCTGGCATGAATTTCCATCAGCTAAGCGATTAAATATCTCACAAGAAACTTTCTTCTAATCTTGCACAATGATCATAAGCATTTCACAAGATCTGAAAAATTGACTCTTCCAGATAATGATTGCTATTCAACTCTGATATCCTATTGATTAAATTATCCCCAAGTGACAAGGCACACACATGATACCCTCAAGTGGTCATCTAGAGAAGAGACAAGGATCTTCTTTACAGAGATAGTGCCATATGATTTGCCATATGATTTATAAACATTTGAGTCTTCCAAGCCACAGGATTTTGTTGGAGGATAAAAAAGACCCCTTGGTTTGAGAAATTTGAACGATTTTGACATCAAATCCTGCATACTGAAAAATCGCAAATTTATGCATAGCACGCACGGTGTACCGGGTGGAATTAGTAAAATATATATATATATATATATATATATATATATATGATAGAGAGAAAGAGAGAGAGAGAGAGAGAGAGAGAGAGAGAGATATATATATATATATATATGATAGAGAGAGAGGTACAGAAAGAGAGGGAGGAAGGTGATGAGAGAGAGACAATGGGAGGGTGGACGATTAAGAAAGAGGAAGAAGGGGGGTGGGTAGAAAAACCTGCAGTGCCACGAGCAATGAGCCAATGAATTTCGATGAACGGCACACAGGGCCTCCAATGTAACAGCATTGAAACCAGCATGGCCGAACATGGTTCCATTCATTTAATTGTAAGGAATTGACTTTTTTTTTAAGTGAAGAGATTGTAAAACCAGATCTCTGCTTCTACAAAAAGCAAAATTTATTATTTTTAAAGAATGATCCATATATTCTATTATTGTTTTTTAATTAAAATAAAGGGTAAATTACACAAATATCTCTTCAGATTTATCAAAATCACAAATACCTGCCTTCAACTTTTTTGAAATAATATTGATCTTCATCCAGATTTGGTTGGTTGTAACATTTACCTCTCCTCTACCAAGTGACAATTATGGTTGTCGAGTAAATGTGATTAATTTTGATCATTTACAGTAATTTTCCCTTGTAAATTTAGTAAATTGGGTATATGACTGTTCACTTATTGAAAACCTTTTAAATATCCTACATTACCCTTATGTAAGCTAAATCTATTATTTCCTCTTCAAGACTTGTCTCCTTAATTCACATTCAAAATTTTTTACAAGGTCAAAAGTGACATTTATGTAGAAAATCAAGTTTATAGGGTTTTCCAATTGGTAAAAACTCAACAATCAACAAAATCTTGAGGGTACTGAATGTTATTTTGAAAAAAGTAAAGGGAGGTATCTGTAATTTTATTAAACCTCAAGGGAGGTTAGTGTAATTTTCCCTAAGGTAATTTATCTAACATTTTATATGTAATAAATGGAGAAAAAGGAAATTTGAGAGAGACAGAAGCAAAGTATTTGTTCAAAACAGAAAGGGCATGTTTGCAAAAGCAAGGAAGTGTTTGCAATCAATCAACATATGACGAGATACTGTTGAAGAGAAACAAAACAGACCAAATTAAGTACTGAAAAAACAAACCTGAGAAGGTCAAAGACAGTGAACATTGATACCTCATGAGTAAAGGTCCTGACAGGGATACCAAATGCCCTAGCCAATCCAAAGTCTGCAAGCTTCAGTGCATTAGTACGACGATCTATCAGCAAATTCTGAGGTTTCAAATCTCGGTGTAGAACTCTATGAGAGTGAGAATATGCAATTCCATGCAAAATCTGATATAGAAACAACTGCCAAAGAGAAGAAGAAAACAAATAATACAAATTAAACTGTAAGAAGTCCCACAGATATATTATTTAAAAGAAACATTAAAAAAAATTTTAAATCAAATGACAAAGCAAACATGGAATCAAGGAACATGCCCATCTAAACCTGCTGATTATTGTAACAAAAGCAAAGATGTGAAAATGTCACTAAACTACCCAATAATTTCATTGTCAAACAAGATTGCTGCCAAAATCATAAGCCAAGCTAGATATTCTATTGCAATTCATCACATAGGAATCAACCCCAATTCTGTTAGAACATGAAGATGATGGAGGGGTCTTTGTGGACTTGATAAGATGATGATCATATTATTTTAATTTAGGGGAAGGCCAAGCTACATAAGAAATTGAGAGTGGAACAAGAACGTATTTGGCAGATTGGACGTCTGGAAGAAAATATTGAAAATTGAAATCCCAGACTTAGAAAGGAGTTGCCAAGCTCATTATCAGAGCTGAACTTGGAAACAGGACTTCTGCCAAAATGGAGTAGAAGAGGATGGCAAGTATGGAACATGCTTTATGGTTAAAAGACACAAAACATAAAATTATTCCACGTGTTGGCTAACTTCCATAGAATACAGAACAATATATCACAGTACTGTATCTATGACCAAGGTTGCAAGGAAGTTTTACCAAGTCTTAAATGAACAAGAAGCTGTATATCAACCCTTGATGGAAGCAAGAAATGTCCTACATTAGATCCAGAAACAAATGATAGAATGCAGAAAACCGTTGAGGAAGAAATGTTAGGAATCAATGAGAGCGCTTGACGGTGCCCAGGACCAGGCTAAATGGATTATAGCCTTCACCAATAGATGTTGGAAAGTGAGTGATCTGAATCTTGTACTGGTCTTTTTCTGAAGTGTACTCCAAAATCAACTTTCAAGGATCATGCAAACTTTACTTCTCAGTACTACTACCTAATAAGCTTGGGGCTAAAGATACCAGACATTAGCACCCAATCAACCTAATAGGAGCAGTTTACAAGACAATTTCCAAAGTTATCACGGCTCAAGTCTATCATGCAACAATCATCTCCCAACACCAAAGTAATTTTTGTCTCTGGTAGACAAGTTACAGATGCACTAATGAGTGCTTAGACAAATTACAGATGCACCAATGAGTGCTTAGAGTCAAGCATTGCAAATGGGGTTCAAAGCATCATTTTCAAAGTACACATCAAGAAGAAATTTGACAATGTATACTGGAAGAATTACATGGAAGCTGTTATTCTGCATCCTTACGCGCATGGGTTTGGATCCAAGTGGCTCACATGGATTGAAAGGTGCATATTCAAAGCTTCTCTTTTAGTGTTAATCAACAGGAGATAGTCAGATTTCTCAATGCTCAAGGGGAATTCCGTAAAAGTAACCTTTATCTCCCTTCTTGTACATTATAGTATCTGAAACCCCTGGCCAATTATCTCCAATGCCACAGACGACAATCTGATTTTGGGTTCCGTAATCAGGAAGAGGTTGATGACATCACACACCGTCAATCTGTGGAAGAAACTTTACACACTCACAGATTTCTTGGTTTTGCAAATTAGGGTGGACTTTAAGCCTCTCTTGGGGCCAAATACAAAGTTCATCAACTTGGAACCCAACAGTATAAGATAAATTTGGGAGAAGGCTTCTTGGGTGGAAATCGGGTTATCTATCAAAAGGAGGTATAATCACCCTGATGAATAGCACACTATTCAATCTCCCAACCTACATTCCTTGATTAAAACACTATCCTCGTTTGCTGAAAGAACTGGAAAAGACCGAAAAGGGATTTTCCATGGATAGGGAAACTACCTGATGTGCTGAGGGTATGTGTGCACCCTAAAGGAGAAGGGGGTATCTTGGAATAAGTCTTTATTATGGTCTCCAATAAGGCACTCATGGGAAAAATGGCTCTGGCACTTTGGCATGAAAAAACCCTTAGAGGTCAACCATTGAAGTTAATAATAGAATACCTTCATTCGGGCCTCGCTAGAAGGCATTAAGGGTCAGTTTTTTTGGAAGTCACTGATTAGCATTGTGGATCCATTAATAAAGTAAGGTCAGTAATTGGAAATGGAGAGAACTCCACCTTTTCAGAAGATCCATGGTGCAAGGATCCTATTCTCTAATCAAGACTTCCAGAAGCATAAAGCCCGACAACAGATTAACAGGCATATCAATCACTTGGAATATTGAATTAAATATAAAACTAAAGGACTTGGGGTTAGACTCATTTCTCACTCTCCTAAAACTCTTCTTTCTTCCAACTTTTTTTCTTTTTTTGGATAATTGATGAAATTTTACTGATAGGCAAAGGTAAGACAGTGAGAGATACAAGAACCATATGCAATAATAACAAAAATACCAAACAAGAAAAGAAGGCCCAGTAATGTGAGGTAGGACACAAACCTACTCTAGTAAACATCCCATATCATGTCCTATAGTTGAATACCATAAAACATCAGAGATCTAGTAGTCCCTATCTCAGAAAGCTTATCTGCTACCCCATTGGCCAATCTGGACACATGATTAAATGAGGTATTCATAACTATGGTCACAACTGATTCCCTATAAACCAAATCCCCCAGTGGCTGATGGCTGTAGAGTCCCCCTCTACCACTAGATTGATCCTTCCAACCTGGAAAAAAAAAAGAGGAAGGATTTTTTTAAAACAATATTTCATTCTCAATGTGCTCATTTGCAAGGGCTTTGCACTCATAAGGTTTAAAAACCTTTCCTTCTAAAGCCATATGGAAAATACAAGTTGCCATAACAGTTCCATTTTTTTTGCCTGGACAGCTTCCATAGAAAAAAATCTCAACTACAGAGGATATAAAACAAAAAAGATGAACGATCTGTAACCACTGTGTAATGTACAAAATGGAAGAAGGAAATATTAATCATTTATTCATTGCCTAGATGCTACTGTGATCTGGAACAATTTTGTTGGAATTAGGCATTTTAAAGCCAAAATCTACCCAAGAATGCATACAAAGTTGGGAAATTTAACAAAATTTTTAAGAAGAAAATAAGGAAACTATAGATTCTGGTTCTCTGGTGTAAAATGTGGAACGAAAGCAGCATCAGAAGTCTTGAAGGCAAGGAAATACGAGGACTCCTCTCCAATTACTTGGATGGTCTAAATAACTGCATTGACCATAAGAATTGTAAGCATAAGCTCTTGGACACTTGGTCCAAGGCACTCTGTTGTGGGGGGGAGCGGTTGTATTCTTGGGGTTTGTGAATGTTTCGTAGGGTGGATGGGTGGGGTGTTTTTGTTCATACAATGGCATGCCTTCTAAGGCAGTGTCTTCGATTGTAAGGCACTTCTTTTCTTAAAACACACACACACACATATATATAAATCTTCATTATTCATCAGAAAAAAAAGCTCTTGGACACTTAGGTCTTTTCTACGACTCGGTAATCATTCAATCTAGTCAAAACAAATATTCTCAGAACTCTATTTCAACAGGTGAAAGCAATAAGGGAGTTCCAAGATTATACTTTTCTCCTCCTGCCAACAATTACAGTGATGATTTTTAGACTTCCGGTACCATGTTTTAAGCTAAGTCTGCTTTCTTCTGTAATCCAGCAGCTCTGCCTATCTTCCTCAATTGCATTAAACCACCATGTATTCTTTTATCATTGCATATTTATCATATATAATATGATAATCAATTCACCGATAAAACATGTAATCCTCTTATGGTAACATATAAATTCCAAAGCTATTAAAGATTAAACTTCTAACACAAAATATACAATCTCACAAGGGCAGAAAAATCTTACCCACCTTTACTAAGCGTGGATCCTTAGCAAGATCTGGACAAGAATCCATGTGCTTCTTCAGATCCAGGTCCAGATACTCGAAAACCAGAAACAGGTGTCCCTCACTGTGCACAACATCCTGCAACCTGTTAACATTAAATCTATCAACTGCTTTTTCAAAGAAACCTGTAAATTATACAAAAATCAAAGAATAAAGTTTAAATACACAACAAGTTAATCCAAACCAGATATATATAAACTACAAGCCCTTACAATTTCAGACATGAAAATGGAAGCTAGTTTTTTTAAGCCACTAAATTCCAAGGGCAAAATTATACTCAACAAATAATTGCAAATATGGTAGAAGAATATCTTTATGCATTCAAACATCCAATTTAGCCAGCTAAAAGATAGAAAAGCACACTCTACCCAGGTTGCATATGAGATAACTAATGGCTCAAACTCACTAATGTTAACAAGGCCAGATATATCTCTCAATTGAAGAAAAAATATCAATAAATTATCAGGAAATTGCTTATGATTATTTAAACCGTTGAAATGGGAAACATGAGAGCAAAATAAAGATCAAAGACTTTGCACATAGATTTTACAAGGTTCAGCATTTTGCCTATGTCCACGGGAGGGAGAGATTTTCATTATATGAAAACGAATAGGGTTACAACCTATATCTCCAAACCTCAGCTACAACCACAGCCCAGTACATTAGATAAATTCCTAATACACACTTACTATACCGCCCCACACACCCCCCAACTCCTCAGCTCAAACCAGAACAAAACAATCACACCAAAACGCCAGACCCAAATAAAATATGAGCCACACTCAAACAACTATTAACAGCCACCACCAAGCAACTCTATAAAACTTCTTTTATGCTATTTTTGATTAATAATACAATTCTTGGACCTCAAAGGAATGGTGGATCACTGTCGAAGTCTTGGAAATGACTCATCTCAAGGCTTTAGGGAGACTATGGAGTAGCTATGTGAGATTTTTTTTTTTTTTTTTTTATCACCAGCGGCATGCCGCCGAAACGCTGGAAAAATCAAATAAGGCAAAAACTGGAAAAAAAAACTGAATTTTTTTTATTTTGTCGAAATTTCACCGGCACACTACCAAAAATCGCTAATGAAAATTAAGAAATTTCTATTTCTCCTCTCTTTTTTGCTTGTTTCGCCCCGTTTCGCTCGATACGCCGCCCCGTTTCATTGGCACGCCGCCAAAAATCGACTGAATTGCAAATAAGCAAGTTTCCCACTCTGAAATACATTGCTACCTCTCAAAAATGAAATTTCGATGGCACACCGCGACATGCCGCCGAAATTGTAAACACTGTCTAAAAGAACAAGAAGAAAACACCCCCAAAACATAACAAAAAAACAGTACCCCTCACTACTACTCCATCAGACTACAGGATTCCAAAAAATCTTGTAGGGGCACCATATCTGCGGCATAATGTACTGAGACCCAGCTATAGATTAACCTTAATGTCCTTCTCTCCAAAAATGCCCCTTTTCTCTCAATGTTTTTAAATATTCTTCGGTTCCTTTCCCCCCAAATGACCCACACAATGGCTGCCGGGGTTAAATTCCACGCAGTAGCTATGTGAGATTATCACTGAAAAGCATGATGACATAATCAGATTTGAAGCACAAGACTAAAAAGGTAGGAAAACTTATAAGAATGCAAGATTTCATTGGAAAAAATCTAACTTTATGGATCACCCAGCCCTGTAAATGTTAAAATCGTTATATTGCTTCTCATGCATGGAATCACAATCGACCTACTCAAAGTTCCAAATTGTAAAAGTACCAAAATCACTGCAGTTAATCCTTGTGATATAGGACTCAAAAACAAAAAAAAATCTGGCAGATTAATGCAATATACCACATTGATTTTGTCAGAGCAGAAATGCTTTCTATACTCAAATATCAACAACAAAAGGACTTGTAAACTATGATATAAGCTCAAGTCCTTACAGCCATATCTTATAGAGAGATAAATCACGGGAATAATAAAAATGCACTAAAATTCCAATTAAAACAAATCCACAATCCCCGAGGAGGCTACTTTATGATGTTCCCTAAATAATCTTGTTCGCACAAGAAGAAGATGATGATGACAATGACAAAGAAAGAATCTACTTATTTTTCACATTCTTCCACCCATCATTCATTAGCCATCCCACAAGGAGAGGAAATAACTACTCCTTTTTCAAACTCCTCATCAAGGCAAAATTCATTATCCTAACTAACTGGAGCCCACAAAATGAATCCAATTCATCCATCCCAACCTATCAAAGACCATATCTTTAATTAGCTTATAGATATTCACATCCATTCTACCATAATCCATCCATGTTCTGTTTGGTTTCCCCCTTGCCCTCCTAGATCGTTCAATGAGTATGATCTCATTACATATCAACAAAAAAAAAACCAAAAATTGAGTATCATCCCATACCTTTTCACAATTGCCTCCTCAAGTCTTTACTTTATTTGCCCAAACCATCTTAACTTATTATTTGTACGAACACCCTAACCGCTATCGAGTATGCACATTCCTTATTTTATCTTTTCTAGTCTTCTCATACGTCCATCTCAACATATACATCTCAAAAACATTCATCCTATGTGTGTGCTACCTTTTTGGTTGCCAAAGATCCTGACCATGACTGTATAACTTTAAAAATCAGATTCTAAAATGAACAACAACAACAATCCCCAAAGAAAGAAAGGAAAAAGAAAAAGGAAAAAAAGATAATATAACTGATAGAAGCACCTTACTATGTTGCCATGTTGCATCTCCTTCAAAAGGGAGATTTCTCTGATGGCTGTGCTTGGCACTCCTTCATCTTCTTGCTGCAAACGAATCTTCTTCAAAGCTATAGTCTCATTAGTCAAACGATCACGTGCCTTGTAAACCACACCATAGGTTCCCTCTCCAATCTTCTCAACCTTCGCATACTGCCAGGTTTTCCAGCATTACGAAGTAATGAAAGGAGGATGAAAAGAAATATTAATATAATTAAAAAGAACAAAGTGAGATCTGTTACCCGATCCATTCAATCCAAATTAAGACATCCCACTGCTGAAGGAAAAATCTAAAAGCCAACTCCCTTTCAATCTCGTGTACGATGTTTTCGCCATAATTTTTCTCCTCGCTCTCGATTTCGCACTCTGGAAACGTTTAGCTTGCAAAACCCCAAAAAAGGGTTTTTGATGGATTTATAAACCTTTTGCATATATGGTTTAGCGGTCCTTGCAAATCTCGACTGTTCGATGGGGGATAGATTATATTTATCTGACGGACTATATATCTTCTAGCAATGGATGGTCAAAGATGGGCAAGATTGTTGAATGTCGGTCAAATCTTTTATTGCTCAAATCTTCCGTCTGATACGCAACCTACACTGACAGACCACCCCTTTCTTTTGTTTTTCAACTGTTGTCCAACTAGTTAGTTAGAATTTGCAGAGAAATTTTCCCAATATAAATTCATTTTGTCTTGAGGGGAAGACTTAAAATATTTATGCCGACGCACAGAAATATTTTCTCAATAACACCCCCTTTTAGAACTACAAAATTTCCAAAACTTCAATATGCCTCTGCAGACAATTATAAAACTAAGCCTATGATAAAATTCGACATATATAATTTTTCCATCGACTTTGCAAGATTTCATATTACTACCTCTGGGTGAAGAAATAAAAATATTAATAAAGCAAACCCTGCATAGAATCAAACCTGATATGTAGATTCCTTTCTTCTGCCTCTCTCTCCATATAACACAGGAGTGCCTAATTTTGTATAAAGGTATAGGACCATAAGTGGGTCTTCTTTCCTTCTTTCAACAGATATAGTTATAAACAAATAGTTTAAAAAATATATAATATATATCAAATGCAGAAAATATCTCAACAACGGCAATATCACTTCCTACACATGCATTAAATTTGAAGTGACCTACAAAGAAGTACTTTTGACCTTCTAAACAGATCATATTATCAATATATCAAAATCCAGAAGCCTATCTTTGGCTTAACAAGTACATGGGCCTGGAAGGCAGGCATCAAGGCTCTTCGCATCAGGTATAGCGCCTGCAGAACAAAAATTGATTTGGGAAAAACAAGATGAAAGATCTTCACTTCTTACCCTCGTAAAATAAAGTCAAATTGGTGGTACTGCACTCAAAACTGTAGATATGCCTGATGTTCCATGCAGTGTACACTGACTCTCTTCCATTAAATGGTACACAAAGAAAAACATATATTTCAGTAAATAAAACAATTAGCTAGCATTTCTCCCCTTCATGAAATCTTTCTAGATAAGTTCTTCAATCCACATCCTAAACATTTGAGGATGACAGTCTCCGTTGTTGGATCTGGCTTGATAACAAATTTAACACCAAGGAAATCTCTGATATTTCTAAGTGTTTCCATTGCATATCGCGATAGCTTTCCTACACGAACTTTTGAAACATCTTGAGGGCATAGAGCACAAAGAAGGAATAACAAACCCTACAGAAAAAACATAACACAAATTAGAATGACCTAGGGAGTCCATGAAATGTATTCTGTATGCTATGCATTTCAGGAAAAAGAAGTCAATTGAAGTATGCTTGGAATGTTAGCTCTTCAATTCTTTTATAAAGGAGACAGTTAGTTATATATCCTACCTTTTTCCTTCTTTTACAGATATGGATAAGGTCAAGACGTGATTGCAACAGAGGAACAAAAAGTAACATGCATAGCTTACTCTGGTTAAGAAAAAAATAAATAATAAAGATGAAAATAATAAAAAAAGATGACGGGAAAAAAACCAAGACAAAAGACTGTCACTAGAGTCTTTTCGTACTTTTCTCCACCTTCATACTTTTCTCCCATATAATATATATACTCACCACCTTCATTATGCATAAAAAAAAAAAAGACTATCACTAGAGTAAGCTCCTCAAAAAAAAATTTTCCCTATAAAGAATAAGCATATGCATATTTTATTACGAAAAATGGGTTATGCTTTATATTTATATATCTGTTCACTTTTGGACCATAAAGAATTTTATCCAGTTCATGCTCAACTATGAGTATCATATATATACCATTATATAAAGCAAACCATGAAAATTCTCTGACATTCACTATCCACAGAAAACAATGAGATTTTATTACCTCCTTATCCCTAAAACAGATCCACATTCAGTTATAACTATCTTTTTCAAATCCTAATAGTTTCTAATTATTGAATGATTTTGTTGAAATATTTTATTTTTTGATTTTATCACAATTAAAAATAAGTATATAAAAGATAATTATTGTAATAAATACATTATCTCTTTATCGTAGATTTCGAATATAGTTTTTTTTACAGAATCTTATTGTGTAACAGATAACTATTGTAAATAAATAAAATTTAAGATTTTGGTTTTCCAAGTTCAGCTCTCACATAGCGTGTCCTTCCCCCTAGTTAGGTCTTGAATCGCTAATAAAATTTGTCAAAATGCAAGAGTTATGAGCTTCGATTATGAAAACCAATGGCCCAATTATTGCCCAGGACATTTTGACAACTGTTGAATTTCTATGATGTGGAAGAAAAAGAATCACAAATACTAGCACAGATTGTTACAGTGATAGAATTCGGACCTGATGTGTTGAATCCACCACTCCCCCTTGCTCGATTTCTCCAAGAAGAATAGAAGCAACTTGCTCACCAATATCATCAGGAGGCATCAGCTCTTCCTTGCCCTCATCTTCTATGGTGTCTGCATCCTCCCCACATGCATAACAAACAGCAGTATCCGCAGAGATGAAGCAACCAGAGGTGGTCTCAGCAACCAATGAAATGCCATATCCAGGTGACCTGCAATGGGATCACTTATACGATAAGCTGAAAGTAAGTACAAAGAGGCTAGTATAAGAAACTAACTTTAAAGGTCAAATATTAGTTCTTGGGATCACTTATACATTAAGCTGAAAGTAAGTACAAAGAGGCTATTTGTCCAAGGAACCAATTTTGCCCAAACAACAGAATTCCTCTATTTTTTTCCCTTTTTTGATAGTTTAAATAACAGTATTCATCACTATAGAAAAAAAAAGGAAAATGTTAATGAAATTTGCGAAATTGCATTGGATTCTTGCATTTTTTATGAAACTCCAATGAACATACTTTCCAGCTTGTGGACCAGATTTATGATCAGTAAATATATGAACATCAGGAAGCAACCGATTAAAGATTCCACGGGCTGAATATATCATAGAATTCTCAAACTGGGATGAAACTTTAGTTGAGAAAGTCACCCCTCTGATCCTCTTAACCATTCCCTCATCAACCCAATTGACTGCCTGCAAGGAACAACAATATATTAGAGAAGCCCAAAGCAGAAGGGATAAAGCAGCTTTCCTCCAGTTTATCCAACAAACTCACTGTCAAACTCGACTGAATGATGGGCACAGTCAAAATAACTTCTCCACCACCTTGAGGAGGAGCACCACGGCTCTCTATTTTCAGCTCCAATCCCTCAGAAGGAACCCCAAAACGTTTGAGCATGGGCAATGTAGTTGATCGGAAAGTATCGACACATGGATCCTTCGAATCATTTGTTATTCCTGTAAGAAATAGATTAATCTTCACGTCTAGAGGGCAATGTTGTAATGTATCTATTAATTCACAATCAATTAATGTGTTTATCAGAACAACATGGATGAAATGCCATGCTATGTTTGGGAAATTAATGCTTCTCTGTTCATTCATGTCATTAAAGTATTATGGTTCAAGAACAATTGTGTGCATTGAACCTTGCCAACTATACATTCGCAGCATGTTAGAGGCTGTTTGTCGCCTTTTAAAAAATAGTCTTTCACTTTTAACAACATAAGCCCCGAAATTGTGTTTGGCAAGGACCATTTTCAATTTGATTTTAGAAAAAGAAAAATCCAAAACCAGCCCTTTTTTAGAAGCTGAAAATCTCCGATTTTAGAAACAGTAAAATGGTTTTTCCAGTTTTTTGTAGCACTTTACTAATTTCTTGTTTTTAATAAATTTGATTACTTAGGTTTCGGTTAGCACCACTGTCACATCTCACACCATAACAACACCACCAAGTAAAACAGACAGCCAAGCAAGTCCAATGACAAAACAATAATCAAATGAAAATCAAACAGCCTCCAATGCTAGAACAGCCAATGTAACATGATGGATACTTCATTCAAAAAGAAAAATTAGTCGCAGAGATGAATCGCTTGTACCTTTAAGTCTTATGGAAAGAGGCTTCTTTCCAAATAATCCAAGCACAATCAAAGGCTCCAAGAAATAACCAATTGCGCGACTGAGACCACAGTCGTGCACGAGATGTTTCCCGCCGATCAAAACTCCCGGCTTGTACTTTAATTTCGTTCCTGAATCAAAGAAAACCACCAAACCAAAATCAACAATTACACAGAAAACCCACTGATGCTAGAACCAAAACCCTAATTTAACGAGGCTATTACCGGTCTCGTTGATTTCGACCAGACAATCGTCGCTAATAGTCTCCAATAAGCGGAGGAAAGAGACCTCATGTGGTCGGAGTCCCGGCCATGTGTCGTCTGGTCGGATGTCCTCTATCACAACCGGAGTCGATGACAATGTCGATAGTAGCAGCCTCTGCCTCAACTGCCGACTCCCTTTCAATCTCGTGTACGATGTTTTCGCCATAATTTTTCGCCTCGCTCTCTCGATTTCGCCCTCTAGAAACGTTTAGCTTGCAAAACCCCAAAAAAGGGTTTTTGATGGATTTATAAACCTTTTGTATATATGGTTTAGCTGCCCTTGCAAATCTCGACCGTTCAATGGGGGATAGATTATATTTATCTGACAGACAGAAAATCAGCAGGGAAAAGATCATAATCAAACAAAAAATTAGAACACACTCACACACAAAACTGTCAACTGGTTAATGTTTCAGAACTGGTTTCAATTCTCCCTGTAGCATGTGTTGACAAAGCATTAATCATGTATTAATGATCTATGACCTTCAATTCTATGCTATGCATTCTTCCATTTGCTCATGGTGAACGAATTTCATACCACACGAGTCACATCCTAGGATGCCCATGAAAGGGTTTGTCCACTTGAGTGAATTCTTTGTGTGGAAAATCAACCAATTCACCTTAATTAAGTGACGTGCCATGTTGATCCATAACCTACTTATTCAAAACCACCAAATCAAAGACGATATTTACAACTGAAATTGTCTAATCCTGCTGAACTTTGGAGTGCAATAAAAAAAGCAAACGATAATGCCACATAGAAGAACAGAGCAAGTTCTTGATACATGTATATAAGAGTGGGAAAATGGGAGACCGTCCTCACTTGTCTAAACACTCCAGATAACAGCTACTATACAAAACAATGAAATCCTAGTTGTAGAGACGATAGAACAGAGCTTGAATGCCGAAACCAATTTGTGCACAGATAAATAAAAAGGAATCATGCTAGAAACAGAAACATTTTCCTATAATCATAGAAATAGAAAGCCCTTCCGAACAAAATACGAAAACCCATCTGTAGAAACGATAGAACAGAGCTTGAATGCCAAAACCAGCAGGGAGATTAGGCTGCGGAAGAGCTGCTACATAGAACGAAAAAAAGCAAGAGAAACCATCAAAACATTTGAAACCTAACGATTGCCACAAAATAGAACCAGAACACATCAAACAATTGCCAAAGAAACACAAAGCATAATACGTTGATTGCCAAAAAAGAAAAAAGGAAAAAACCTAACCACTACCAGAAGGAGAAGGGAGGAGGAGGTGCTAGTCGATTCAAAAACTTACCAGATGTTATCGCATTAGCGATTTCGAAGATGGTTGAAGACGACCACGAAGGAGAGTCGAGAGTCGAGAGGCGAGAGTTAAAGAGTCGACAGATTCGTTCCCCAATTCTTTAAACCGAGAATTGTGAAAAACAGGATCTTATATTAAAGAACTAGAAAACACCCCGTGCGATGCACGGGGATAGATAAAAGTTCTATATGTTATTATTTTTTCGTACGGGGATGGATAAAAGTTCTATATATTATTTAATAAAAAATTTTATCAGAGGAGATCTATAGTTTATTGAAATGATTTTGTTGATTTTATTTATTTTTTAAACAAAAACAATTTTATTTTTGGGTATTTAATGGTCCTTTATTTTCTTTTCTTTTCATTTTTTTTTCTGGTTCTTTGTTTTTTTTCAAAATTGAAAACCTACTCCAACCATTTGCAATAAAGCTGGGAAAACCCACTAAGATAAAGCTTCAGGAGTGTAGTAAATTTGGGTTTAATTGTAAAAATTAGGAAAAAAAACAACAATCAACATCATTTCAATACTTATACTCCTTTAAAAAAATTTCCTAAATACCCCTAAACTCACTTGGAGTTATAGTTGAGAGGGTTCTGCATATTTTAAATCACAAATTTGGTTTTTAACTTGTTAGAGGGGAAAAAGATCACTATAATATTAAAATGTATACCATTCAACAAATTGAATATACACCTATTCACGTTTAATAACAAAGAATCTAAACTAAAACCCAATTGTTCTGCTAATACATCCGAACATGGATATGTCGTTGGACAAGAGAGAGAGAGAGAGAAAAGAACAACTTTGCTACTTAGTTACAAGGAGATGTATCAACTGTTATTCCATAATTGAACCTAAATAGGAGTTCAAGATGAAATTAAGGAAAGCCATATTACCATGTTTACAAAGACACTATATATCATACATCCTCACCTCACATAAGTAGTCCTTAAACTGCTAGGTTTTTTAAGGAATCAATAATCACCTCCATGCAATTGATTGACTTAACAAACTTTAATATCATCAAAATATACTTCAAAACAATACAAATCAATACATGTAAAGTGGTTATTATTATTATTATTGGTACAAAATGTAAGGCTGTTTGCTCCTTTTGATAGAGCATTTATGATGTGCAACTAATTAGGAAGAATGTACTCATATATGGGCTTGGCTACAACTAATGAATTTGAAATAGCCTTATTTTATATCATGCCATCAAGAAGCCTTCCTAGTTCACCAAGATAAGCGAGCTACTTGTAAGGGGTGCAAAAGTATACGTGTAGGAGCTAATTTTTTACAGCCCCACAACAGTGTCTTGTTCTATAGACTGTATATGGAATCAAAGCTGTAGATGATACAACCCCCTCATAAGATATAAGAATATTTCACTTTTGTACAAAAGGAGCTATATAAAAGGAATTGCACAATGTTTCCATACAAAAAATATCTTAAGGGTTTAGCCATTTGATATAAAATGCCCGTACATGCAAAATGATACCAACCAGATAATTATAAAAATAGGAGGAACATTGTCTTATTGGGCTTAATTATTTTCTTTAAGTCATCAAAATGATACTATTATTGGATACAAGGCTTTAAAGAAATTAAAAAAAAAACATTGTGATCACTTTTTAGAGCAAGAGAACCAACTTCTGCAACTCTTTCTTTACTTTTAAGGATGGTTACTCTAAATCCTATCAAAAACATCGGTGCAGCCGAACACATATTTGAAAGTAATTTATATAAGAACTCAATGAGTTAAATTGATTATGTACAATACTACAAATTATGTAAAAGAACTAACAAGGTACCCAAACGACCACATGATAATGTTTACAACAAATTTCAAGTTGTTTCTTATTAAGGTACGTTTTTCTTCTGTATCTTAAAATAATTTGCTAAGGTAAGATATATATCTTCCTATTACTACTAACTATTTCTTTTGCTTTCTTTCAAATTTTTGATGGGTTAAACTTTTCTTAATGCATCTTGTCTACTGACCAAAGTACCATAGACTGAATGTTCTTCACAAACTATTATACAATATTAGGTTGTGCAAATGGGGAGCATTGAAATAGTCACATCATTATAAATTAGATGGCTTTTCATATGAGCTTTTAAGAAGAACAATATCGCTAATGGGGAAGCATTGATTAACTTGCAAATAAAAATCATTCCAGAAGATAAAAAGTATCAAGGACAGAGCTAAAGAATTTTTTAGCACTTAGGTGGTAACATCTTAAAATATCAAAAGAGAATTGGATGGTTTCTCATAAAAAATTTTCTAGTTTAGCTAGGATATACTAAGTTTTTTTAAGGACTACTTCTATTTATTTTTATTCCTTTTCTAAAGAAAGTTTCAGCTAAACATACCAATGAAAGATATAAATGTCGGAATCAAGTGCCATAGGCCCATTGCTATACCTTAAATCAGTGAATGCATATGGCCAGCCATGGGAAGAACAAAGTGGGGAGCTATTATAGGAATCCTTCCAAATGCTTATTGCCTTGCTTATCAAGAAGGATTGCTCATGGCAACAGATATTGTTTGTTTGTAGACCGAGAACATCCTAATTTCATGAGAATGATGCGCGGTGTGTGCATCATCATGTTGCACTGGATAAGCTGTCATCAGAAAATGGTTATTCTCTTGCTTATCAAGATTGAATTTTTCTGGAAACCATGCTACAAAAAACCATGAGACTACAAGATCGCTAGTGATCTAGCGATCTAGCAAGCCTAACACTACAAAAAAAGTCCTTTTATTACGGCACTTCAAAAGTGCCCTTATAATATGAAAAAATGCCGTTATAACATATAACGGCATTTTGATAAGGTGCCGTTTTAAGTGGTGTTGCATTATGTTATAGCGACAACTTATAACGACACTTTGGAAAATGCCGCTACAAAGTGACTTTTTACGGCATCTAAAAATGCCGTAAAAATGTAAACTATTACGACATTTTTTTAAAGTGTCATAATAAAATTTATCAGCACTTGAAGGCTTTAGCGACAACCACCAAGTGCCGCTAAAAGTTTATTAATTTAAAAAAAATTAATTCACACCCCACCCCACCCCCCCCCCCCCCCCCCCCAAAATTAATTCACCCACCCCTGGAAATCTCCATTATTAGTGGTTCTGACTCCTGGAAATCTTTGAAACCACCCTGAATTGTTTTATATGTTTAAGGTGTACCAGTCCCACACGCTTGGTGGTCCATCCCGGAAAACTCAAGTTCTTGCAAGCACATACCACCCCTGGAAATCTCCATTATTAGTGGTTCTGACTCCTGGAAATCTTTGAAACCACCATGAATTGTTTTATATGTTTAAGGTGTACCAGTCCCACACGCTTGGTGGTCCATCCCGGAAAACTCAAGTTCTTGCAAGCACATACATAGAGATAAGTGTTGCCGTTGTGCACATGAAATGAAAAATCTAGTCTACCTAACACATGCTACTGTTCACTATACCACCCAATAACTCATGTAATCACCTTGTCTTTCCTCTGCATCATCTATCTCAATACAGAATACAAATGGAGTAAATAATGTCACCTTGTCTACCATGGAAGCCCCAAGGTTGACTGACCATATTCCTTGAATCCATGCTCCAGCCCGCACTATATTTATTTAAGCATTACAATAGAAAATGTTCATAAACAGTGAAACAGGCCGTGCCTCCTGAAACATCATTCTTTTAAAAACTATAGATATAGATAAACTAAATATGATTCAAGCACAATAAATAGACATCCAAACCTGAAGGAAAAACTAAAGATAACTATCAAACACCACTAATAATTCAAAGTCAGAGATAGACTAAACACCAGAGACTTGCTCTCTTCATACTGTCTTTTACAGTCCCATGTTTGCTTACATGATTGCACAACTATCTGTCATACATGTAAAGATTTTAGTACAGAAAACATGGAATCAACTTTTACAGCTTTAATATACTCGCATCACATATAGCTGCCCAAAATCTCAGCAATATAGAGCGTATTACTCCTGCTGTACAGACATCAGCTTCTGGCCCATAATTAATGCTTGCAGAGTACCCCAGGAGCAACATAATATGGAATTCCAACGACATCGGTGAAAACTTACTTGAAGCAGCAAACATATACATTGGCGAACAGAGGACTATTACCTTTATAGAAGTACCTAATCCATGCTCTCACTTCCATTTCTCCGCGTTGTCAAACAGCCAACAAAACAAGTCACGGCAGTAGAGACGAAGCAAAGTGAATCCAACAACAGCAACAACAGAGGGATGCATTTACCATTTTTGAGTTTCTTACAATAATACAAGCAAAATCCACTTCTCAGCTCCTGTTCTATGTGTATATGTGGATTATTTTCATTGGGGCATATTTTGGATTCAAAGTGGTTCAATTTGCTCAACATTAGGGACTACTACTTCAAATTCTCACTTTAAGAGAGCACTAGGAAAGGTTGATACCCAAGCCTAAAATATATTGAATAATCAAAGATGAGAGAAGAATATAAGGAACATGATGGTAAACCCAAACACCATCTATGATTCAGTAGATCAATCCTATAGAATGGGCAGCAAAAATCATCTAAGTAGGTTGATTTACTTAACTCTGTTTCATTCTATGGTCCAGATGGTGAAACAGGCGTACAAATAGACACCCAAGGACTAAACAGTTATATTAACTTCATAACAGGTATATATGAGGCTAATTAAATGTCATAGATGACACAGAAAGCATTTGTTACATTACTTGATGAAGCTGAAGAATTAATAGGTGCTAAATATCAAATCTAGTTAAATCAAAAGAAAAGGTATTCATTCATTTTGATTATATAAAATAATTAACAAAACATATTTGCATTCAAGACTTACCATAATGTTTTTATACTACATGAAGGACGGAGCAACAAATACCATAACAAATTGTTGGAAGGCAAATAAAGGAACGAATTTTTAGCAGCGGTCATAGCTCATTGCTAAAACCCCATTTTTCTTTAGTGACTATTAGAATCAATTGCAACGTGGAACACAAGTTGATTGATGATACCTAGTAGCAACATGTATTTGTGTTCACCGCAAAATTTGTGTTACTAAAAAAATCAATATTTTTTAGTGCAAGTGGGTTAGATCATGTGACCACTAAATTCCATTGATTCTAGGAAGCCAACCAAGCTACAAATATCAAGCCTAATCCGTATCATATACGCAAAAGAATGAGATTAAAGGGGTTGATAAAGCAAATGCTAATTGCTAGTATCTCTGGACCAAGTGTAAATCTCTTTTCTTCTATAATCCTATTCGTTAAAAATTTATAAGAGTAATAATTGGTGAATGTGTGTTGACTATTGTACAAACGAAATAGCACACAACAAACATACTTGAGAAAATCACAACACCCTCTCCATTATAGTTTCTGAGAAATTTCATCGTTCTGAATGGCATTAACTTCCCCCACCAAAACTGGGATGAGGTGTCAAGAGAGGTAATGAATTAGTCATACCATCACTATCCTCTTTCACAATACCCTTCACAACGATCCCTTCCCCTCTCCTACATCCCATAACAATCTATCAGCTATGTGTTTTAGCAGCCTAAAATGTTTTTTTTTCTGTCCACTATTCTCATGCTTGATATCTTTGGCAGTGCAAAAATTGATGGCAGAAATGGTCCATGTTGGTGAGAGGCGCAAACAAGCATCATCCTTTTATTTATTATATATAGAAGATGAGAGGCGCAAACAAGCATCATGAAGATTTAAAAGAAAAAGAATAAACATAAAACATTGATTCAAAAACCTAACCATCACCAGAAACTCTAACCGAAACACATTAAAAAAGGCTAGACAAACAGTAAGCAGAACACATCGATTACAAATGAAAAGGAATTAAAAAAAAAAACTAACCATTACCAGAAGGAGAAGGAAGGAGAAGTGCCTAATCTATTCAGAAACATACCTGAAGCCTTGGAAATACTGATTTCAAAGATAGAAGTCGAAAGCTTTGTGCTCCTGTTTGGTTATGGAGCGTAAGAACTTGAAGGAATAGTTGAATGAAGAGTTGATTACCGGAAACGTTATTGTTCAGATAGTTGACTCGCCCGGAAAGAAGGAAGATCGCCTGAGAATGCAATCGGGTCACAACTGGAGACTGTTTTGAATCAAATTTGTTTTCTCGTCACTTTGCTGGTTATTGCCAACAAACATACAAGGAAAGAACAATAGATCTAGAAATCAGATCCACAATATTGAAAACTACATAACGATTCCACAAATCAAATATGCAAACTCGAAAATCGATCTATCAAATCTTCAAACAAGATGAAACTTATGAAAGAGATCTAGAAACATACCTCCGACGCAAACGAATCTGTTTCAGAAATCAAAACCCTAAGGCTTCATTAGGCATATCCATGTACTATTTTTGTTGTAGAGAGCGCGAGAAAGAGTAATCGACTATTTTGTTGCAGAGAACGCGAGAACGCCCTAATCCGACAGGTCTTCTGTTCTGTTCTGTTTCATTCGTTGAGTGTTCTGTTTTGTTTCATTCGTTGAGCGCATTGACAACCCAAAAAAAGGAAAAATCGGTTTTTAGGGTTTTTTTTAAAACTAATTCATATTCAACCATCCAATTCTTTCAAATTGGTAATTAATTATGTTTTCTTTAAATAATTAAGAACTAGTCTTCTTTCAAATAATTTCATGACTGTATCTGAATTATTTTCATAATACATCAATTAAATAAATTTACCCAAAAAAATTACTTTATTTTTAATAATTATTTTATATTTATAGCGGCATTTCATAGTAAAGTGCCGTAATACAATATTTTATAATTATTGTATAGCGGCATTTGATAGATAAGTGCTGTAACAAATTGTTTTATAAGGGCATTCAGTTAAAGAATGCCGTAATAAATTATTTTATAACAACATTCACTAGGAAAATGCCGTAATAAATTGTTTTATAGCGGCATTTTTCTAGGAAATTCGGTAATAAATAGTTTTATAATGGCATTTTTAAAAAAATGCCGTAATAAATTGTTTTATAACGGCATCTGCATATGAAATGCCGTATTTAGGCACTTATAAGGGCACTTTTTTATACGTGCCCTTATATTAGTGTCGTTATATCACTTTTTTTTTGTAGTGTAACCAGGTGACATAGTCTCTAAGTTCCAAAGTCTTCCCCTCCATCCAACTAATAATAGCTGCATCCCCTTCCAACTCCAGTGCTCTGTACCCTTCCCTAATAGCCAAGCAAACACCAGCCACTAGAGCTATTAATTCAGCTTAAATAGAGACTTCTTCTCCAATTGGACCACTAAATGCTGCACCTACCCCACCCCACCCACCCACCCAACACAAAAATAATCAAATCCCTGAAGCAAATTTCATTATTTAGGAAATACAAATCCCACAACTCAATTTATATACCCTACTACACCATCAGAATAAATAATCAAAATAACCAAACAGTAACATCAAATTTCATTATTTAGGAAATACAAATCCCTGAAGCAAGAAAATGCTTTCTCAGACAAGAAAGAGCATCACAAAAACATTGTTAGAAGGCTAATATGCCAGGCAGATCGAAGATCCAAAATGAGATCGGTATTGTTATTTAACAAACTGATGTTATAAGAGCCTTGGATTGAAACCCCTATTCAAAATTGAAGAATAAAATTAAAAGAAACTGCAAGAGAACAAAAGTTAAAAAAAAAAGGGTTTTTCAAACCCTATGCATGACGGAATCAAAGGGAAAAAAAAGGAAAAAGACAAAAAAACCGTAAGATTGAATAGAAGAAGACTCATGCTCAACAAAAACATCACGGCCCCAAGAAAAATACAAAGGGATTTTCATTTCTACAAAGACGACATTAAAGGACCAAATCGAAGAAAGCAGAGAGTGTCTACCTGGAGTTGAAATCTTTCTCCAATCAATCTGCAACAGCACAATCAAGGTCGACAATAGCAGATTGCAGAAATGATTGTGTTCTCAACAGAACAAAAGGTCGACGATGGTAGATTGGAGTGCCGATAGTAGTAGATCGAATTGCTGCAGGATCGACAACGGCAAACTTGAGTACTGATTAATAGGGTCGTCAATGGCAGATTAGAGTATTGATTGAGTTTTCCAACAGCGTAACCAGAGTTGACAATGGCAGATTGGAAGCAGTAGAGCCCTGATTAGGGCTTGATCTTGTGTTGTTAGTTGCAAGCAAATGGGAACATGCGCGGGAGAGGGAGAAAGACTTGCGCGCGAAAGGAAAAAAATGTTAAAAGAAAGCGCCATCGTGCAAATAGAATTGGCGACTAACAATCTGTGGCGAAGGTCGTGGGCCGCCGCAATTTAGTCCTTTTTTTTTTTTTGGTAGTGGCAGCATTGAAAGACACGAACTGTTTTTTTGGTAGTGGCAGCATTGAAAATGGCCACTGCATCCCTGGACCTCTCACACATGCTGAAAAAGTGAAAATTGAATGAAGTATTCAATTAGTTGAAGAACCCTTCCCCCAGTTTTGCTTAAACTATAATATTGTACAGTTTATGAAGAAATTATCTCAAACCCAGTCTCATTCTCAATTAAAACAATCAAGAATTCCATGGAATACAAATTATGTTGATCCACTCTATAACGTCCCAACATTTGTATAAATGAATACAAATTATGTTCTTGTAAAGTAGTTGGAGGCTAATCTACAAATTATGTTAATTAAATGAAGTGCTCAATTATTTGAAGAGCCCATATCCCCAATTTTGCTTAAACTATTATTTTACAGTTGTGTGCAATATTAATTGAAGAATCCAAGAGTATTGTTGCTGTATTCCTCATTGGTCTAATCACTCCTAGGGCCTTCTTTTCTTTCTACACTTTTAGTAAAATACCAATTATAGATACTCTATGCGGGACAAGTGCATAAAATCAAAAATAAACATATATCAGCCATTAGAATATCAGAGCATTTCACAACAAGAGAGGGGGGGTGGGCCACGAAGACATTTGGGCGCTACCAGAAGGTGCAATTATCTTTCACCTCCATCTCAGATTGCCTAAAAACATCTTCATTGACCAACCATTGGACTTTTCTTAATCTCTAAAAACCTCTCTCAAATTCCGAGGACAACCTTGTACAAAGTAAGGCTGCGTTTGGTAACGCTTTTCGGAAGTACTTTTTTGCTTTTGAAAGCAAAAAATTGCTTTTAAAAGCAAAAGTACCGTTTGGTAACGTACACAAGAAGCAATTTACTAAAAGCAAAAAAGCAATTTTATTGCTTTTCACCGGAAGCAACAAAACGTTGCTTCTCAATTTTTTTACAAAATTGCTTTATTGCTTTCAAAACCCCTAGATACCCTATTGCTTTATTCCTATATTAAAGATGATGCCTCCATACTCACTTAAGAAGCAACAACGTATTGTTATTGCTAGAGCCGCAAAATGCCACCCGACCCGACGGGTCAACCTGATTATAAACGGGTTGGGTTGACCCGTTTATTAATTGGGTTTGATGTGGGTTGGGGTTTCCCAAACCCGCTAGTAATCGGGTCAACCAGATTATGACCCGCCAACCCGACAGGTAACCCGATTTAAAAAAAAAAAAAGATGGCAAAAGTATCATGTTTAAACCCGATCAACCCCAAAACCCGACCCGAACCCGGTACAACTAGATCCAATTAACCCCCAACCCTATTTTAATAATATTTTTTGAAAAATAACAGTAATCGGGTCAACCCGATTATGACCCGCCCGATAGGTAACCCGATTAAAAAAATGGCAAAAGTATCATGTTTCGACCCAATTAACCCCAAAACCCGACCCGAACTCGGTACAACTGGATCCAATTAACCCCCCAACCCTATTTTAATAATATTTTTTGAAAAATAAAAAATAAAAATAATAATAAACGGGTTGAACCCGTTTATTGGCGGGTTGGGTTTGGGTTGGGGGTTTTCCAACCCGCCTTAATTTAGTCCAACCCGATTAACCCCAACCCGATTATTTGAATGTAATTAAATGACTATTTTATGAATCTTTTATAATATTGGACTTATATTTTTGAGTATATTTCTAAGTACAATACATAAATTGTGTACAATACTTTTATGAAAGCAAAAAGCAATTTCTATGTTACTGCAATTACCAAACATGCTTTTTTGCTTCTTAGAAGTAAAGCAAAAGTTTACCAAACGCATTTGTTTCTAGAAAAGATATTTCGAAAAGCATAAAATTGCTTTTTTGCTTTCTTGCTTTTAGAAGTAAAAAAGCAAAAGCGTTACCAAACGCAGCCTAAGTCTCGGATTTGTTTAAAATTCTTTTTAGTCCTTTTTTATTTTTTAATTTCTTCATGGCGTGAAAGGGACCCAGTGCTTCATCTCTATCTCTTTGTTCCTAATCCTACCCACATTCTTCATATGGAGAGGTTCCAATTCTCCTCGTGGGTTCATTTTTATCTATTTGTTCTTGTCAACACTCTTTGTATGGAGTGGAACCTCTTGAAAACCATATAGACCAAAATCTCCTTCAAATCCACTTCATTTAAGAGGTTAAGATTACACATTGATTGAATAATATTATGGAATTTTAGTTTTCAAAACTAAATTTAAAAGATTAATACACTTATCATATAAAATAAATAGGAAAAAAAACAATGGAGAAACATACATAAATGCCATCCAATTATCAGAGATAGCACCGATCATTGAAGGGAAAAACTCAAAAAAGGTTTCATTTTTAGCAAAATAACTAAACGTGAGAAGCCAAACAATTGTCATGATTAAATAAAGTGGTCTTGTTAATATTACCATGAAAGGTCGAAGGATGTGATTTGAGGAGGTCCTGCAGTTGCTAAAACACGGTGGGTCTATTTGATAGCTGAAGGGGATGTAGCACCCGTAGCAGCATGTCGAAAGTAGTTGAAAATAATCTAGATTCTGCAATAGGAACCCAATTTCAGTATCTCCGATCTTCGGTTCTTGTTAAAATCAAAAGTCTTAGCGAGGTTCTCATTTTAATTTTGGGAAGCCATATTTCTCACATCACCGCAAAAATAAAGAAGGAAACCAAATAAATAAACCAATAAAGAAAATCAACAAGTCTCAAACACGAAATCTATTACCGTAAATCAAAACTAACTAATAAAAATATACCTTGGCACCACCGTCAAACGGAACAAAGCGAATAAGCAAATCAAATATCTCCTTATTCAACTGATTCCGGTACTTTTCTGTAAGCAAACCAAGGATGTTTGGAGGAGTAGACTGAGTAAATAAAGGCTGCAAAAAGAAGACCAATCGTTTGGCCTTTCGTTTGCATATACGTTGTCTTCCATTCTTAGATTTTGGGAAGACCGACTGCCTGTGTGAAAAGCTCAACGGTCGATAGCATATAACGGACGTTACGGCTTAATTAATTATTTAATTTGATGACAGGTAAGCTACCACATCAGACGATGATGTGGAGCTACGAGGGATGAGGGATGGAGGTTTGGGCTCTCTCAAGAAAAACTGATTGCTATATATTATATATAGATTGCAGTTTAGCAATTTAAGCTAAAATAAAATTCTAGATAAATGGAAAAAAGATTGGGAAAATTACCATATACTTTTACTTTTAAAACTTTTTTCCACAAAACACTACTCTAACTGTTAAATACTTACTTTACACTGTTTTTTCAGAAAAAAAGACATGATGCCTCATTTCAAATGTCAAAAGGCTTAAAATACCCATTTCACCCCTTGATATACGGTTTTATATTTATAATTTTGATTTATATGAACCACCCACAATGAACCTACCAGTCCATTTTAAAAGAAAACCCCAGGCCATCTTCATCTCCTTTCCAACCCTTTACATTCTTAACCTAACAACTTTACCACGACTGCCGCCAGATTCATTTCTCCGTCTATGTTAAGGAACGTAAGCTCTCATCTTCTTCTTCTTTCCTCACCTCCGCCGACGACGCAAGCCTGTAAGGAAGAGCTTCATTAGTTGTTAGCAAACAGCCATGGCGACAAAAGGATTGATTTCATCCCAAAGTCTTTTTTTAATTTTTTTTTAAATTGTTTTTTCGAAATCCAAGATCTTAATCCCTTTTTTTCACCTTTTTATTGCAAATATTGGTACAATTTTTTAAAATTTTCTCTCACTCTATACTCATCAGAGAACTGTATGCAACATGGAAAGATCCTTGAGAGCTGTAAAAGTGTCTTTTTCCTAAAAGCTCCACCTGGGTTATTCTATTTCATACATTATCATCTTCACTTTCTGCAGGGCTTCTTAGGTTTCTCTCCTTCGCCTCTTTCAATTCTGCAAAATGGGGAGAGCCACTAGGTGGTTAAAGGGGCCACTCTACTTTTTTCAATGATTGATCGTGCTCAATACTTGTTTACCAACCAAAAAAAAACATGCTCAATACCATGTGGCTTACGAGTCATTGATCGTGCTCTGCTTTTTCAATGATTGATGTGTTACTCAGACTACACATCAATAAACAAATAAATCCGGCAACCTCCGCTCCATGCTTAAAAGAGACAAAATTGTTTCTTGGTTTCTCACCAGTCATTGGGAATGCAAACCTGTGAACCATGAATCAATGGAAGTGAGTTCTACTTAGGAATGCAAACCGAGAAAGTGAGTTAATACTATAAGGCTTACAAGTCTTTGGGAATGCAAACTTGTGGACCACGATAAAAATGAACAATCCGCGAACATGGAATGTGATTAATTGATAACGAACAATTCGTGAAAATGCAAGTGTGATTAATTGAGGAAGAAACAGGGAGATAAAAGAATAAAGATCGAAAGAAGATGAGAGCTTACCTGATGTTCCTGAACGTCGGCGGTGAACTCTTGACAGCGAAATGACTTCGGCGACAGTGGCGGTATAAATGTTAATTAGGTTAAAGAGTTGAAAAGGGGGTGAAGATTGGGTTTTTTTAAATGGACTGGTTGGTTCATTTGTGAGCAGTTCGTACGATCCAACATTTTAAATATAAAACTGCATATCAAGGGGCGAAATGGGCATTTTAAGCCTTTTGACATCTGAAATGGGGCATTTCGTTTTTTTCTGAAAAACAGTGTAAAGTAGGTGTTTAGCAACTAGGGTAGTGTTTTGTGGAAAAAAATTTTAAAAGTAAGGGTGAATGGTAATTTTCCCAAAAAGATTTATGGCCTTGTTGGCGTCGAGCAATCAGACTTTTGGGGGTTTCCCACCTTTAAGATTGTAAGGGGTCGGAAAAAGATAATGGATCGAGCTTGTAAAGTCATGGCTAAACCCATTCATTACAGAACTCTATCAGCCCAACCCTGTAAAGATCGGCCCACACTATACTTGAAATAAAACTTATAGACCTTTTCAACAATATCAAATATATAGTGTTAGATTAAGAAAGAATATATAAATAAAAAACTCCTCCTACTTATGATATTAAAAAGCCAACAACACTAAATCATAAGCGAGACATTTTCCTCTGGTGCCACTTAGTGGTACCAGGCTACCAGCGTGTAACGTGTTGGTGGAGAGACTGTTTCCTCTAGTAGTCTAGTGCCACCCAGTGATACCAGTGGGGAACGAATGGATGGATGCCCCCTTTCAATAGGGTGCACGCTCCAAAAACACATCCTAGACAATGGAACCATTTGAAGTTTGGCACCATAAGAAATGTTTTGCGAATGGATGCCCCATCTCAATAGGGGGCCCCCATCCCAAAACACATCCCATCCAGTGGTTTCATGGTACCGCCAAATTCTAATTCTAGAGGAAATGCATTCATCGTGGATTGTTAAGGTTTAAAATTCTAATCCTGGTCGATAGTTTGGTTTAGGGCAGTTTGGGTTTAATGAGTTTGGTCTAGAGCAGACCAAGTGCAAGTTGGGGCTGCTGAATTTTAGGTTGTGCTAAGCCCGAACTCATCCTAACCCAACCCAACCCATCCAAGAATCTTGCCTATCCATTTTCCAAGAACAACCATTCAACCAATGGGCAATCTTTCATGAACACCCTACAATGTTTGCATTTCTGGTCTATTTAGGAGACGCGTTACTAAGTGGAGGTGAAGAAGTTCAATTGAAAACCCAATTCATATAATCATAATCATTGGTCATGAGATTCTCTGACTTCACATGCAGTCGTACTTGTAATTGCTTCAGGGAAAAAGAAACCAAGAGATGTATACAACTATGCATGGCCAACCCACAACACTGTTCTGTTATGTACAGTAGTTTGACTACTCTACCCCCTAAACATATTATTATTTAATATAACATCCACTCTAAATTAATTGATTACTTAATATATTAAAGACTTTTTTTGTAATTTAAATCAACAAAATAGGGAAAAAAATTTACCATGAAGAATATGCGTTCTTGCTTTTAGGAGTAGTAGATACATAGATACGTCTGTACCACACGTCCACTCCCTTGGTATAGATATTTATCTATACCGTATATAACTCGAGAAGAGCCATTGGGAAGCATGCCAAACATAATATACAACTTTCCCAAAAAATAAAAATAAAACCCTCACATTATTAAGACTAGCGGGGGTGCACGTGCAAAACTGCACGTGGAGAGAGAAGAAGTGGGGAGAGAGGGAATGGAGAGAGGAGAAGTGGGGGCAGTTACAAACTAGCTGTTTTTGAACGAAAATGGTGAGTTGAGACAGATATAGCCCTGTATTATTGAAACCTAACTATGCAGGGATTAGCATTTTGGGAAAGTTATAAATTGTTTTGGGCACGCTTCCCAAAGGGGCGCCTCACGTTATATACAGTATAGATTCACTAATAAAAAGGGTGTAATTGTAATAACAATTCAATTCCCTTCATTTAAGATTTGAACGGTTTTGTAACTGTTCCCTTTGCAACCCTTCTTGCATGCAATGCTACACATGCACCCTTCTAGTAGATAATAGAGATAAAAGATAAATTGAAATATATAATGAACTTGGAATTGAATCCATCTGGTTCGATTCCGCATCCAAATCCATTAATATGGATCTGTATTCTTGATTCTCGAGTCTTGAGTTGTCAATGGGTCGGATCTTGATCCAATCACCGTCCGGTTTTGATTAAATTTATCTGATTTTATCGGGTCTTTATTGAAATAAATGTTTGGTCTATCAAATACAAATCCAAAGATTAGATCCATTTAATAATCGAATTTGGATTCGGATCTTACTATATCCATCCGATATAAATCCAAATCTGATTAAATTTAAGGTATGATTAAAATTTTTTAGAATTGTATAAGTGTGTTTAAGTAAATAGGTTAACATGCTGTATAAGTAAGTAGACTAACATACTATAAAGTAATAGGTTTAAAAAAGGCAAATTTAATCAAAATTTTAACTAGATTCAGATTTTTACTCGGATTAAAATATTAATCGGATTTGTTACGGTTATTATAATCATATTCGGGAATATTTTTTTTTGTGGAATAACCATATTCGGAATTTTTTGGTAACGAACCATATTCGGATTCTTTTTTTTTTTTTTTTTTTTTGGTAATGAACCATATTCGGATTCAACAACAAATGCGAAGGATCCAGATATTTAATGAAATTTAGATTCTACTACATCCTGTCCGAATCAACCCAATGAACCCATTTTAGACGGATGGACATCGTATGCAGGGCTGCATACAGCCTCTCACACGAAGAAGGCTGTGGGGCCCTCCAATGAATGGTGGGACCCACCCGCATGTGATAGGCTGTACGCTGCAGCGAATGCGAGTCCATTTTAGACCCCTCGACTCTCGACGAGGCTGCGTGGTCGCATTTGTCGCATTTCCGTCTTGTGTCTCCCTTGACCGCACTCCATAAGAGAGTGGGGTTTTAGAGAGATTTACGGCCCCTCTGTCGATTCTCAGCTATTCTGTCGTTCGGAATTCTTCGGGGACTCGAATCGTCTGCCATGCCAGTTGCTCATCATCACTGCTACAGCGGTCTGAACCCCTCGTATTCAATTACTTCGAAGCTCCCTTCGAACTACAAATTTGCAACTCCACTCAAGACAAATGTCTTGAGCTTCGGATTGACATATGGAGATTCAAGATTTATTCGCAAAGATAAGCCCATAAGCAGCCCTAACTTTCCTTTCCTTCGAGGCAAACGGGGTCGCTGCACTGTAATCAGGGCTTCTCGTTCGGATTACTATTCTACATTGAATCTCAATAGAGCTGCGACTTTGCAGGAAATCAAGAACTCTTACAAAAAACTTGCTCGCAAGGTTCGTTGGGTTGTTGAAATTTTACTTACTTTTGGAGAAGAATCATTCTCTCAAGGGTTCTGAGTTAATAGCTTTCAGTTGTTTTAATAACTATTCTTGAATGTTTCTTGTTAATGATATAAGATTTTGATCTAAGTCTACAATTTATCTGATTAGAAAAAAAAAGGATTATTAATAAGTGTTTACAAGATATTGGGGAAACCCAAATTAATATAAAAACGAATAACGTCAGACAGATTTGGGCTTTCACGCCCATTCTATTATTTTTTTAAAATTTTAGGGGTATTGATTTAGACAATAATAAATAATAAACCACTACCAATCTTGATATGTTATTGGTCTTAAAATAAATATGAAAGTATCACTAAATTCAGGATGATTAGTCGATACTCGATATTTGGTTATTTAATTAATTATATAAATTAACTAGGCTAGTTGTTAAGAACTACTATTACTAACAAGTGTCAATAATTTAACATAAGGCTGCCATCTCAATTGATAGATTCCATTCTATTGGTAGTTTGTTAATTACAGACATTGAAAAATTAAGTTTTAGGCCTAAATAAGATGTTAGTTATTAATTAAAAGCTTTGATAATTATAAACCTATTCATAGGGGATTAGTTGGTTAGTTTTTAGTTGAATAGTTTGTTAGTTAGTTAGCTGGATAACAAATTAATAGTTAGTTAATTAATTGATTAGTTAGTTATTAAAAGATTTTCTTTATGTGTTAGTTAGTTAGTTATTAAAAAATTATATTAATGTGGCAGATAGTTTTTTTGTTAGTTGAATTGTTTGTTAGATGGTTGGTTAAAAAATTTGTTATTAATCATTAGAAATATTGTCCCAATTGACTAACCTAATTAAACTGAAAGCTACATTTTTGTTATTGTTATTATTATTATCATCACAGGGAAGCCATTCCTATTTAAAATAAAAGTTGGTGATTACAGTCATTAAAAAGTAAATAACTAGACGTAAAAATATAATAATTAATTAAAGGACTCTATTAACTGTTGGCCCTCAATATATGAGAGTTTAATCAATTAACTTTCAATATTACGATGGGGTAGAATCCCAGTAGATAGGCCTTATTTTTAATTTAATTAAAAGATTTTATGAATTACAGGGAAGAGAGTCCATCAGTAGATCCTGTAGTTTGATAAGTTATTACCATGAATGACAACAGAGCAAGCCATGCCCTGTGTTATCTTGTGAAATACAGTGATTGATCTAAAATTTTATAAGCATTACCAGTGTAGGTACTTCCAAGCCTTTCATCTCAATTTTTCCATTCATGAAAGCGCGAACAAGCCAACTCTGGACAAGATCATGAGCTTCTGTGATAAATACCCAAATAATCCAAGAAAGCTTAATCATCAAGTTAGTGAATCTTGGATATCTACTGTGTAAAGGGTGTTGATATACTATATCATCATCCTTCATGTACAGGGAGAACCTAGAAGTGATAAACCATCTCATATTAAAACTCGTGTCGTTGTACCATGAACCTTCATACCATTTGAATTCTGGTCATAACTCACTCAATCAGGACCATCTCAGATAATCTTGTCTGGATAGAAAGATCTCATAATAATTCCACAAATTCAAAGCTGAGGAGTTCCCCATTTTTTCTTTTCTTGATGCTTCTGGCACAAATTATTTTGCAATGAATCATGTTATCAGAATGGACTGCTTAATTTTTTTGTCTGGATTAGTTTTGCTGTTCTGTATTTTCATGGATGTTTTCACATCTGTTGGCCTCTGAGGTGATTCATAAATTTGCATATAAGTCAGATGTTGATATATCTTTGTTTGTAAACAGTTTCATCCAGATTTGAACAAAAGCCCTGAGGCAGAAGAAAAGTTCAAAGAAATCAGTGCTGCATACGAGGTGCTTTATTTCCCTTTCATTTCTATATTTTCTTTTACCATCCGTAGAATGCATTCTATAATATTTTTACACAATTAATGAAAATGCTACATGATTTTGTTTTCTGCATCATTTTTGTTGGAACTTACATTGGTTTTGTGTTGGTGATTTCTTATTCTCATAAAAGAAGATAGATTGTATTGAGACGAGGTCAAATAGTTGCTAATTCAGATTTCAATGCACTAATGTCTTACAATTTGTAGGTTTGTATTTCTTTTGTTGTAATTTTTCTTTTATATGCTAAAGACTCTGTGTAGGTACTATCAGATGATGAGAAAAGGTCTTTATATGATCGCTTTGGTGAGGAAGGCTTGAAGGGAGAGTATGTCGGATCAGGTGTTGGTTCACACGGGGTGAGAATTTAGCCAACTCTGCTCTACTACTCCCTCTTTCTCTCTCTATCGCAAATGTAAATTTTTTTTGGCTGGCAATGCTAATAGCAAAATATGAAATTTGTCAGCTATTTATGGTTGGTCAAAGTTTTAATTGTTGTGGTAAATTTTGAAATTTTTTTAATCTCTCAATATTCATAAATATTGAATGACATACAGAAAATGATGAAAGCACCTAAAAAAAGAAAAAAAGAAGAAGCCAATATTATGATGAAATAATGGGTTTTTTTAAAAAAATTTTATTTCAGTCCAAGGGTCTAATATAGGCCTATGATTAGATTGGACTTAAATCAAATCCTAGTGTATCTAAATCCAATTTGTTAAGGATCCTGGTAGATCTAAATCTGACTCTAAATCAAATGGATCGTTACAAATTGGAGTCGAATTCGAATTCATATATGATTCAATATGTGAATTTGATTTTCGTTTCGATTTGACTAAATATTGGATTAGAGAAAAAGGGAAATTTTTTTTGTTCATTGTCTTACTACAATTTGAACATCTGTTAACAGGAAACATAATACAACATATAACAGTAAAAAAATAAGAAAATCTAAAAATAAGAAAGGTCTTATTGTGTATCACAATTATGCTAGTTATTGTACACATACAAAAAATGATTTGTCGTATTTATTTAGGTAGGTGAGTCATATTTGATCTGAGTTGAATTGAATGAAATTTGAGCTATTTTGTTTATAATATGACTTGTCAGATATATATATCTTAATCGGATATCATAAATCCCTTACTGATTTTATACCCTTGGATTGGATTTAAGTCATATTGAGATCATGATCCAATCATTTAATATATCTTAATCGGATATCATAAACCCTTGGATTGGATTTCAATCACATTGAGATTATGATCCAATCATTTAACATGCCTGGTCTGATCTTAGAATATTTGGCATTTAGGAATCATGCCCATTACATATTGCTGATCACTAATTCCACTGCCACTACCCACAACCACCACCTGTACTGGTGCCAAAACCCATCTAACACCACCATTGCCACTGCCACTACTCACCATCAACCACTAACAGTATCTTTCAATACCTACCCCTTCCACCACCTAGGCACCTGCCAGGCTGCCACCTTTATGATCATTGCCCACTATACACCACCTAATCGAACACCAAGCATACATTTATACCTTATGTTAAAATATCTTTTTTGATGCCACTTTATTTGTTTTAAAAGGGGAAAATTGAATATTAAAGGAGCATTTCAAATTTTATTTTTTGACTTTCGAAATTTTACTTGTCAAAAGTCATACCAAAGAAAGACCTAATTTATTTAGTTCTATTTTGATTGAATGAGTTTTTACTATTATCCTTGATAAGCAACTGATGGTATATTTTTCTTCATTTTTGAAACTATCTACTTCTTAGGTGGACCCTTTTGAGGTCTTCGATGCTTTTTTTAGCGAGTCAAATTGGGCCTTTGGAGGCAGAAGTGATTCTGGCGGAACTGACTACCATTTGAGAAACCAGTACAACCAGGATCTTGACATTCGGTAACTGATATACTTTGTGCTTCTGAAGTTAGTATAGCAGTATTTGGTGGTAAGTTACTAAGATGATAATTTGTTGATAAAAATGGAGGAATAGGAATATAAATTCCATAAAACCAATGGGCTGCTCACTTGGCAACTTGGGCTTAAGTAGTGAGCCAACTTATCACTGATTGGGCCTCAAGCCCACTAAGCGTAATTCTATATTAATTAATTAAACTAATTAAGAGAAGACAATTAACCCTAAGTAAAATTTTTGGGTCATTACTGGAAATATCATTATCTTTATGGTAATATGTTTACTATTTCTGAGTCGCAGGAAAAATTGCATTTTTCTTTTATTCAACTCCTATTTATTTTATTCTTAGGTATGAGCTGTCGTTGAGCTTTGAAGAATCTGTTTTTGGAGGACAACGAGAGATTGAAGTTCCATGTTTTGAGACATGTGACAATTGCAGTGGCACAGGTGCAAAATCTAGCAGTTGCATAAAACCATGTACTGGCTGTGGAGGTAGGGGAGGGGTAATGAAATCTCAGAGGACACCATTTGGGATAATGTCTCAGGTAATTGATGGTAATTTTTACCAGTGTTTTTTGAAACCTGAACAGACATCTGGCTGAACTGCAGACTTGAGATCTCAGTGGTTTGATTTGAACCTTAGTCTGATTTCGTTATTAAACTGGTGTGCACTAGGTCAAACCGTTATGAACTGGATAAAACCAATAAAAAATGGAGTAAACTGGTTTCTCTGTTTACCATTAAATAATCAGGTTTGTGATGTCCTGAAGTCTTGTTTTGAACCTTTGGTTGCACATCACAAACCACAGTAAGGTATATAAACATTGATTTTTACTACTGTATATTAGTTAATACTAAAAAGCTTCTACATTTTGATCAGACATATGTTGAGTGAATTCTTGTGAAAAAATAATACAAGTGTTATCCATCAACAAAGAGAAGAAAAAAAAGAAAATGAAAAAAACATCGCAAATGATGAGAAGTGTGGCTTTCAAACTTGCAAACAGATTTTTGTATGATAGTTCATGGATCATTTTTTGTTTCCAATTTTTAATTAGACATCAAAATTAAAATTATCCAGAAATAATGAAGTAATATATTCTCCAGTATCTTTTTTCTGGCAAATACAATTATATTATACATTTTTATTTATTTGCTTATGCTTTTCAAATGCTGGGGTTATTTTCCAGCCTAAAAGAAAGATTGGTAGCCAACAAGAACTGTAAATGTGTCACACCCTATCAGTGCCCACGTAATCGGTGAAAGACTTTAGTTTAGTGGTTCTTCATTTCCGCGGTCTTCAGCTTAAAATAGGAATTCTTTGACATCAGGTTTTGGTTGGTATTCTGGCTTATTTATAGATACTCTGATTGGTTTAGGAAAGGTGGGTTTATTCCTTTCATCTTTATGCTGGTCTTGTAGTACAAGAAGCATTGGTTTGTCTTATTGGCCAGTCACCAGTGTATTATGGTGAGGTGATTGAACTAGATAGTGGAAGATCTTATATTAATTTTACACTGTTGTCTTTGGAAATTTTGAATTCCAGGAGAATTTGTAAGCAAGAACAGATATCTCTGTTGTGTTCTCCATTAAAGCTTGTTGTTATACTTTTTCCTATGTCTACTTTGAAGTTTTCAGCCCTGATCTTGACTAACACAGCTTTCCATTACTGTTTTATAATCAGCTATTTCAGAGTGAAAAGGAGAAAAAAAAAGGAGAATTCAATTCTTCACTGCTATCGCCTAATCCATAGGGTTTTATGGATACCATTGTGGAGTTTGCGGCAACCTTAATTCTTCCCAACTTGCTTTCTTTTGTGATATTATGATTTGATTAACTGTTAAACAAAGTGATTTTAGGCAGGATACAGTCTTTCTTTATTTCAAAAATTCTAATAAACTTACTTATTTCAAAATAGTTATTTTACCAATTAAAATTAATTATCGAACTTATAGATCTAATGTTTTACTGTTGACTAGAGTTAGCTGTATGAATAAGTGTTGAACCTAATAAATGTATCCTTATAAATGGCACATTGATAATTTGCCTCTTTTGTCAGGTGAATCCTCCTAAAATATAAGATTTATTTTAGTTAAATAATGATTGTATTGCATTTTGTTATCATATTTAAGGTTTTTTTTGGATCAGTAATAGAAGTATATATTAATACTGGAGAAAAAAGGGAACAAAGTTATGGTACACAGACAGTGTACCAAACAGCTACAATACTAGATAGCAAGCCCACCCATAGTCAAACAAAGTAGGAAGCCTTCCCTTTCTATTCTAGGAAGGACAATTTGCCCGAAAATTCTTCATGGTTGATGTTGTCCATTGAAATATAAGTTGCCAACTAACTTTGGATAAGGCTCAAAACCTTTGTTGCATAACTTTGATGTTATCATATTTAAGGTTTTGAAATATGTTTCTTGATTGAAAATTTTCCCTTTTGAATGAGAATATTTGCACCTTAAATTTGTTGCATTTATTTTTTGATATAAATATTATGGAAAATTTTCAAATAAAGGACAATAAAAGTATTTATTTAAATTATAAATTTTTTTTGAAAGGGCCATGGTTACATTTTATTAGTTCAAAAGAGTGAAGAAACCTATTATTCCACCAAGTCTATTACGATGAAAATTATCCATTGCTTGGAGTGCGGTCTTCAACACCAAGTTTATTTAAATTATCTTTGATGTGTTGATCATCATCATCATCGAAAGCTAGTTCCCACCAAAGTGGGGTCATCGCCACTAATCTTGTTTCTCCATCCCACTCCGTCAAAAATCATATCTTCAGTTAATTTATGTTTTTGTAAGTCTTGTTTTAGTAACTCCATCCTAGCCTTTTTAGGTCTTCATCTTGATCTCTTAGATCCTTCATTATGCATCCTCTCATATCTTCTTATAGGGGCATCTCTCGGTCTCTCCTTTACATGTCCAAAACACCTTAATCTACTCTCCTCCATTTTATCCCTAATGCAGCTATGCCTAACCACTTTCGAATGTCTTTATTTTTTTACTAATGTATTGATATTTAAAAAAATAATAATAAATTGTCTTTAAATTCCAATATCTGGAGAAAAAAAAAAAAAACTAACAACTAAAAGAAAGGGTAACTATATGGGGAAAAAAGTCGTAAATGTGTGATGCTACTAGTTTGCTCAGATAAACTTGGATCAAATCCATCTACATTGTATAAAATCTGTGTACATCTGTTTCATCCTTGAACTGTATAAGTTATAAATTATTGAATATCTATTTGGTAGAACATGTATGATGGGTTGGTCTTAGAGATGATTAGAATGGACTTGTTTCCATATGCATAAAAAATCATTTTGGTGTACTGCTTCTGTTTATGTTTGTGCCATATACATATGCTTTGGCTCAAATGAGCAGGAAACTTGAGTTAAGTTTTGTTTTTTTATGTATATATATAGATATATAAGAGCATTCCTTTTTATTCTGCCTGATTTGGATATATGCTATATATATGGTTTTATGTGATTTCTAGGTATCTACTTGCTCAAAATGCAGAGGTGATGGCAAAATAATTACTGATCATTGTCGAAATTGTGGTGGCCAAGGTAGAATCCGTTTAAAGAGAAGTATCAAAGTAGTCATTCCACCCGGAGTAAATAATGGAGCCATGATACATGTCCAAGGAGAGGGGAATTTTGATAAAAGAAGGTGTTCATTTAAATTACAATTTCCATCAATGTAAATTTTTTTTTTAAATTTGTATTATTTTGTTATTTATTGTAATATGCATTTATTTATTTTAAAATTTGTGTTCGTTTTAGTGATGGGGAAGGAACCAATATATTATCCTCTACAGTGCTGTAAAAATGCCTATGTGAGCTTAGGCAATAGACCTGGTAGCCACCTAAGTGCTTGGGCACCATCCAACTGAATGCAATGTGCATGATACCTTATGTTGTGTTTGGAAATTTTGGAAATGCATTTGCTTCTACCATATTCTATACCTAACCCACAGAAAAACCAAGCTCTTCAGAATCAATTAATTTCAAAATTCACAAAGTTCACAGTTTTGAAACAAGAAAAATGGTGATGCAATGCAAAACCATTAATACCTGAATGAACATCCGTGTAACAAACATGGACTAAATAAAATGAACACGAGAATTAGCAAAGTGAAATACTGCTTGAGATCAGGAAAAAAAATAATAATAACAATTTGTAGCACACAGTTATAAACGGCAGGAAGAAATAGCAATGTTAGATTAACAGTGCTTAGGTGCTATTCTTCATCCTGTTGATTTGGTTAAAATAGTCTCTAGGGATTTGTATCTTTAATCTCTTCTTTTTTATTTTTAATATTTTTTAAAGTTACCTTTGTAATTCTATTCTTCACCTCTGAGAGAAGATTTTATTTAACTACACAACATATATAGATGCCTAGGTGATTGTGAGATAGCCTTGGCTGCCAAAAAACACATTGGTGGGCATCTGCTTTGTAATGCCTATACAGTGCAGCTCCTAATCTCTTATTTACGCAGAGTCACTAAGCACCTAGGCACCTCATGTATTCATATTCTTAAGTAGTTGTCCAAAGTAGTCTTGTGCAAAATTTTGAAGTGAAATGAGTCCACCTGGTATGGAGTCAACTCAGTAAAATGGCTAGTGCATTTTGTTTCCTGGAAGAGATTGTATTTTCCTAAATGATGTTGTGCCAGATTCAATCATCATCACTGGGTTCATATTTGAATAATCAACAGGAAATGAGGAATGGGGAGAAAAGAAAGTTTTCTTCGATGATGAAGCTATTTCAGTGATGGCCTTCTCAATGCAGACAAGGAAGGCTGAGAAAGCGCTTATAACTGTGAAATGACATGTGCTGTATATTCATATATTGATGTATGACTTATACTCAGGCATAGTAGCTTTACAATAATTTGTGCTCACATATGTAGTTACTTGTGATCTTTATTGTTGTTGATTTCATATATTGATGTATGACTTATTCTCAGGCATGGTAGCTTTACAATAATTTTGTCTCACATCAGTAGTTACATGTTATCTTTATTATTGTTGATATGAACCTCTGCGCGCTTCCTCCAGAGTCAATATGTGTCCTAAACTTATTATTTTTGAATTGTATTCTCTCTCCTCCTCCTCACTTTTTGTGTATTTGATGGTTTTCGTTGTTATCTATCTAGGCCTGCATTATTATTTATCCATTTTCTTGTTGCAAACAAAATTTTACGTTTGATCGCTTTGATGCCCATGTTTTATTTGCATAAGATTCTGAGGTTGTTTGTGTTAATATGCATCTTTACTGCTACTCCAAAAGAGAAAAACAAAATAAAAAGTGGTGTGGGGGAGGGGAATGGTGGTGGTTGGGTTTAAGAGAGAGAGAGAGAGACTTCTCTGTTATAGTTCACTTGTAATGTTTATTCCTTTGTTTCGTTGATGTATTTACTCTTTTTTCTAATTTGTGTCCCATGGATTTCAATTAACAGAACCTGAAATCATAAGAACGGTTAGATTAAAGCAAAATAATGTCACTGTTTCTTTCGTACAGGGGTATTGCAGGGGATCTCTATATGGTACTCCGTATTGATGAGAAAAATGAGATCTGGAGGGACGGTCTCAATCTTTATTCAAAGATTAGTATTGATTATACGGAGGCAATTCTGGGGACTGTCATCAAGGTAATTATGGTTCCAAGAGTCTTATACTAGTTACCAGGTATTCTACTCTGTGCTTTTCCTTCCCTTTCTCCACGGCCTTTTTGCAAGAAACATTGGAATCATATGTTACAATTGGATTTTACGAAATCTAAAATTCTTCCTGTGCTGGCGTTTTAATTGATGATGGATATACTTAGTTAGGTCTGTGAATATTTTTGTATTTTTTTGTGTTTAGAATGAAATTGAACTATAAAATGGTGGTCTATGCCAGTGTTGGCGAAATTTCGATAAAAAGGTGTAGCAGCATGATATTCCACCATAAAAGCCCCTTGGCAGCATGCCGTGGCAGATATGTGCCTCACTAAAGGGTTGAGATGACACTAAAAAGGGCCATATCGACAAGATCTTGCCCAAAACGGCGAGATCTCCTTCATTTGTCCTCTTTTCTTTGATTTTCATCATATTTTTCCACATTTTTATGCAATTTCTTGGGGGATCTTGCTTCTAATCAATATTCACACCAGATTAGGCTATCTTGGGAGTGGTTTTCTCTCACTCCATTGAAGGCTTTTCTTGTGAGATTTGAAGGTTGAAGCCTTTATCATTGAGGTAAATTGTTTTTTTCTGTGGCATTTTTTAGGGCAAAACTTATTAGATTTGAATTAAATTTTAGTATGCTGTATGTTGACACCCGATCTATCGATGGTTGTCCTTTTTTTTTTTTTTTTGCGCAAAAAATTATTTTTTAATTATTTTACTTGAAAATTATATGAAAATATTATTTTATGTGTATTTTATTGACTCGTATTGGCTTTTTATTTCAATGAAAGTATGTTTACTTTATAAATTAGTGATTAATGAGTATTATTTCAAGCTTATTTATCTTTATTATATCATATTTTAAGCTTATTTATGAATTAAATGAGCCTAAGGGCAAAAAATTGCAATAAAAATATCATTTCTCCAACATTTCCTCAATTTTGGCGGCATGCCCAGCAAAATTTCACTGGCATGCAAAATTTAGAACCTTGGTTTATGCAACCATTTTCCAAGTTTAAGTGGATGTAATAACTTTTTCCATGGCACTCTATATTCTGCCAATTTATACATAGTTAAAAAAAAATCCATTGGCGGTAAATACAATGGTTTCTGTTGAACGGATGAACCAGGACCTATATAAAATTTCATGGCACATTCAGTGACAAAAAATTAACAAAGCTGACTATTTTAATCACTGTCACGGATTTTCTGCAATTTTCTTTTTGGATTTTTCAAATCCCCATGAGAGGTATTTAAGAAATGACTATCTTTAGGTTATTGCAATGGGTACTAACATAATGAAGTTCTTACAAAAAAAAATTATTGTTTGAATTCCTTTGAGAACTTCACTATGTCTTATCCTATAAACATTAATCTTCTAAATGAGTATCATTGTCAAACTGAAAGTGATTTTTTATTTACATAAGCTTGAATTTGGAGAATTACTAGTGGATTTTTTTTCCCTTCGTTTTTGTACTTTAGTTGTTTGTCTACTGGTGATTGGCACTTGTAACCTGATAGATGATTTTTGTTGTTGAGTAGAGTGTGTTTCTGATGTCCCACCATGGTACTCTTTGCTTGGCTGCAATGATTTTTTTAATGCTCTGAATGAATTTCAATGTAGCTGTTAAAATCTGTAAACTAAGGTTTTGAGACATTAAGTCTGACTCAAATCTTAGTACAATAATCTGAATAGTAGTGCTGAGCCCCTTTTTGAGGGTGGTTTTCATTTTAATCTTGCAATTTATAATTTTGAATATTAAATCCCTTCAAATCTCAAGACATAAGTTGGATTGAGAATAAATGTTTCAGATTCAGTTTTCTAAGCATACTATTTTGTTTTTCCTTTGCTAGTGAGAGTGGAAATATTTAGGGAAATATACACGCATATGCATTATCAGGTTAGCCTATACTAGATTTTTTAGCATAGGAAATCACCTCATTGAACAATTCAAAATCGTATGCGTACGCATGTATCACATGTAGAACAAAAAGACTATTAAAAAATTGGGATGAAGATATTAAGTGGTTGTTTACGGAAATTGAAGTAGTAAAAATGAAAGCAATTTGATTGACCAAAATGTCAACAGAACTAGATGAAGTTCCAAAATAACGCTTTTGTCTGATTTAGTGTAAAGCATATATTTTTTCTTTTAAAAAAAGGGAAATTTCAGTTGGAAAAACGCCCTCTTTTTTGTTTTTTTGCTCCTTTGTTTTGAAGCTGCTAAAGCCATTGAGTTACTTATATCATAGATGGTTTGTTTGCTTGCTTTAGAAGTTATTACTGTAAATCATAATATTAGGTAGAAACTATAAAATGGACAAACTATATGGAAGTGATGTGTTTTGTTAATATTTAGTGATTATACGTTTGGTTACATGGAGTGAGTGTTGGAAGATTTAGGAATAGTTTGTTTGTAAACAGATACTACTTTCTCTTCCATATTTCTTCAATTATAGCATGTAAGCGTGCATCCTACAACTCAGAATTTGTATTATTTAAAGTAATAAAAGAATCACTGATAAAAATGGACAAGCCTCCTGTACACAAAAATTATACATAAAGCCAGATCTAACAGCTATACGTTCAAGCTGCATAGAAGAATTTACAAGGTAGTAAAAGATTGTTATAATAGTTTGGAGTCTAAACCACTTATTAGATATTAACAGCCATGACCTTAACAGCTTTTGAGCTCTAATACAACTGCACTCCACATTTGCTTCTTTGACTGAAGGATTTCTGTAATATTTTTTCTTCTTTTGGGAGGAAGTTAAAAATAATCACAAGTCACTTTACTTGTAATCCTAACCACTTTGATTTCCCTTGATAAGAATTTCATCAACTGCTGGTGCTTCACCTTTATATCTGCTTTCCAGACAATTAGATTGCATGTCTATCCATCTTTCCAATGTGGCAATTAGCTACATCTCATGTGACAACTGACCGTTCCTCCTTTGATTTGTGGAGCAATATCCTTCTGTGGGGCAACCAGGGTAGATGGCAACCCCTGTAACTCTTACTGCCATGAGGTACAGGGTCTAATAAAAGGCCATATTCCCTTCCTGCCTGCTCACCTATTGGCCTTTACCCTTATTCTATGGCCACTGTTGCCTAACACCTAGAATGAATCCTGCTCTTCCCCATGTCTCCTTTCATGCTGTCCTTAACCTTTGACATCTTCTTTGAGTTCCATTTGAATCAGATAATCACTAATCTGAACTTTGAAACTGACATTTAATCATCAATTGACCATGGTGGAATGGCATGACAGAGAAAATCTGTTAAATAATAAAATGGGTTCTCTAAGAAGCCTTTAGAACAATATACTGACAAATTTGCAGTCTTTCTTTTTTAATTATTTTTTAATTATTATTTTGTTGTATATTGTTTATATCTAGATTTCTTTGCCAGTCCCTTATGCCACTGACAGAATTATTAAAAGAAGAAAATTGAATTGCTCTATCTCTCTCTCTTTTCTTTCTTTTTTTTTTCTGGGGTGGGTTCATTAACATTCACAAGAAAAATTCTGCAGTTTGAACATTGTGTAAACCAGCTTTTATCAATGCATTATTCTAAAGGGAAAAAAAGGTCGTGTTGCTTCACAGTCTCAAAATCTCTCTGCTTCTTCATTCGTGGATCTGAGATTAGTCTTACAGAGGAGTAAATATAAGTATTCATTGCACATGGTTAATGGCTTGATGCTCATTACAATTAACGGGTAATTTAGGACTCAAAATTAAGCGAGTTACTTTCTCATCTAGTTTTGTACTTTGAGTCATCATGTTTAACTGCTTAACTGATGTCAGAATGGTGTCCATAATATATGCTTAGTTTTTGAATAAAGCCTGAAGACCCTTTTTAGGTTCACATTACAAAATTCTTGGGATCACTATGGTCAACTTGTGAATGCCTTTGCAATTATAACGATGAATTTGATTATGCCCTTTGGATATGTTACCAATATATGATCTTTGTTTCCACAATTCACTTTCATTTGTCATGATCAAATTAAACATTAAAACCTTGTGTGTACATTATATAATGTATGCAACTCTGTGATCCGTTTGATAAAGAAGCATCTAAATAGCATTGTTATGGTTATAGGTGTCACATCTAACCCTTGTACAGAATGTTGGATTTGACAATTGAATTTAGGATTCATGGACAAGACAAGTAATCTAAATAGCATAGTATAAATGATTAAATTTATAGAATATGTTACCTCTTATATACTAGTAAGGGTTTAATGAATGTGATGCTTATAATATTCTCGTAAGGAAACAGTACTGTATGAAAGTTTTTATAAAAAAATAATAGTGTATGAATGAAATCCTTGATAATTATAGCGAAATCTGTTAACTTTATATATCCTAAAAAGTGTATTACAATGGTTACTCACTTATTTAGTGCCCACGAACAAATGAAAACATTATTTGTCTTTAATAGGTTGCTTATGTATTACTGTTTCATTTGACATGAGTTTAAATTAATATCAGGTAAAAACAGTTGAAGGATTGCGAGATCTTAAAGTTCCTTCTGGGATTCAGCCAGGTGATACCATTAAATTAGCTAACTTGGGTGTTCCAAACATTAAAAAACCTTCTGTTCGGGGTGATCATCACTTTATTGTGAATATTCAGATCCCAAAAGATATCAGGTTTTGACTCTATTCTCTTAACTATGCCCTTACTCAGTTTCAGATTTCAATGAAAAATAGTTTTGACATATAAGGCCTGCTATTTGCCATTCTCAATGTATTACATGTTGAACTTATAAGATAATCTGCTTTTGAGATTCTAATGCAACCTGTGATAGTGTTCATGTCATAAAAGCTTTGCTTAATGCAATTCATAATGTAGTGATTTATGTTAGTTTCCAGAAAAATTTTGAAGATACTAAATTAAGAGATTGAAGCACTACTAATTCTGAACTAGACATCAATTTTTGTCATGGTTAACTGGATCTAGCTTGGAGTCTTTGGACAATGCATTTTGTTGACTGGCTTAATTGGATTTCATAACTTGTGGAAGGTTCCAGCACAGGTATCATGTAGACCCAACCACAAAGACTGGATTTTGTTTTACTCAGTGCCTTTAATCTTTACTAGGAATCGCATTCCTCAAGTTGCAACTAAAATTTTCTCGCAAATATAGGTAGAATAATTGATCAAAATGTGGAGTCCAATCTCTAAATGTTATGATGTAACTGGGTTTATATGGAATATATCATGAAGCTGATAGTTGTCATTAACAAGGTTTTAAGTGTCAAGGATGTCTGAAATGATCCCTTGATCCAGGATATAAAAGATGTATGGGAAAACCCGGTTTCAACTGAACCTAACACATCTTATTCTGTATTGGCCACATATCAATTGTTTAAGCTGAGACATATTAACTCACAAATCCTTTAGTGATACTGTCATTGTATCAGCCAAGACATATCCAGTTGCAGAGACTATTTGGAGACTATTTTTTAGCAGCGATTTAATGAGTTTTTGCTCATCATTTTTGATTTAAAGCTCCAAAGCACTTTGGCTCTTACCCAACACTCTATGTTCATTTTCATAACTAGATCTACATGTATCAGGTAAAATCAATATGACTTGGCCACATCATATGAGTTTTATGGGTGGTGGATATAAACCTATTTGAAGAGTACCACCCAATGCTTATCAAATTAACTCATTTTTTTTTCAATGTATCAGCTGATATTCAACACAAGTTGGTGGATAAATACTGGCTTATTTTGGTTTTGGAGGGTGCCAATACCCAGTCTGTTACTGACACTTAAAACCTTGATTTCTGTGGTCTTAACTCTTAAGTGCATTGAAGCAGAAAAGCATTGAATTTGGGGATTTTTCATCCACATTGAGTTTTCTTTGTTTTTGTACTCAGAAGTGCATTTTTTTTTAGTTCTTTCATTACTATTTCATGTTTAAGACATTATATAGGCACTTTTACAAGTCATTTTTTAGATTGGACATAGATGTGATTTTTTTTCCCTAAATTAGGTTCTTTTCTTAAGTGAATTTTCATTTGTTCTAAAATTTCTTAAAATTCACCTTTTGCAGTATGTTATTGTATACACTTGACTACTTGGATCCATGGGTTTGTGCTCACTTGGTGTATACAAGAGCCCTTTTGCATTTTTCTTCCAAAATTGTTTGCAAAAAACATAAAAATATCTCTTAAAAAATTTGATATCTTTAAAATAAAAAATTAGTTCTTTTTCTTGTTTTTGGGAATCATATGGTATTTAGATCATAGATGCATTAATTTGAAAGGACTTATATACAGTGTTCTTTCTTTTTATGGTGAAATAGTAAGAAAGAACCTTAATTATTTATATAAAAATAAAATGCATATTCTAATGTAGACAGATATGGTGACCGTGAGCCACCTTGGAGTTTGATTTGAATTTAGTTTATTGACTTTCATGTTTTACTTTTTACTGAAGTTTTAATCCATCATTGGCAGTGTTATTTAATTTCTTTTTCACTGAGTGTGCTCATCTTTAGCTTCTTTTCCATAAATTGTGTATTTAGGGTATGTTTGGATCGCGGTAAGTAATATGTACCTTAGAGGTAGAATGTAGAGCTTATGATTTTGAATTCATATATATATATATATATATATATATATATATTTTAATTCTATTTAGTTGCCAACATGGTAGAATCGAGTGTTTTTGTATTTTTTTTTCTCATACTCATTTGCATGGTAGAAGAGAAGCTTATTGTTTTTTGTTTTTTTTTCCTCTCATAAGTGATGAAACAAAATATATTAAGGACATCAAAGTGGAGGTATAGAGAAGGATACACTCCTCAATAGTAGACTTTCGTTATGCAGCCAAATAAAGTGAGATCCATAAGGTATCCCACCTCCTAAAAATTGTAGATATCACTCAAAAAACTTCCACCAAGCATTAGCCAACATCTCATCAATAGGAATGCCCATGAACCTATCATGCCTACAAGCTCCCTTTTCGCAAATCTTTCAGCAGCCACAACTGTTGAGTGAAACACATGTTTGAATGGAATTTTCAACACGTGAGCTATTAATCTAGCCCTATCAACCAAGTGCAGAAGGTGCCTAGGAGAAGGGATGCCTAGATAAATCTAGTGGATAATGATAGCTGAATCTCCCTCCACAACTAGGTTACGGATGTCTATCGACTTCACTGAATCCAACCCTGTGAGAAGTGCTAGCAACTCTGCCCTAGTTGAATCTCCTACACCCAAATGTCCCCAAAAGGCATAAAGTATACTCCAAGGGAGTCTCTAAAGACGCCTCATACTCTGGATGCCCCAGGATTGCCCAATGAACAACTGTCAAAGTTGAGCTTAATTCCATTGGGGGCATCCAAGTTAGTCTCATAGCATCTATTAGGAGAAAAGACATATACCACTCCACTTCCTCATAATGTACCCAGCTCTACTTACTAGCAAGGCCATAGAAACCATGATGGCCTCAAGTTTTGCTGCAGTATGATAGGAAGTACCTTCAATTACCTTCCTGTTATGCTCCATATAGATCTGAAGAGAAAAACTTTAGATTGCTGACGATGATCACTGTTTATGTGGACGTTTTCAACTTTTCATTTGCATTTTAAACAACATCAATTTGTATGTATGGATGTTACTTTTTATACATTATCACAAGTTCTCTTGCCAGACCACAACAGTTATTGTCTTGCTAAGTTATTTTGCCGAGTAAATATAAAATGATCTTTCTCCCTCTCCCTCCCAGAATAGATTAAAAGAAAAGGGAACAGAAAAAAGGAAGAATGAAAAGAAAAGGTATTCAAGACTAGGGTACCGTTTGGTAACGTTTTTCAGAAGTGCTTTTTTGCTTTTGAAAGGAAAAAATTGATTTTGAAAGCAAAAGTACTGTTGGGTTATGCACACATGAAGCAATTTATAAGAAAAAAAAGCATAGAAATGTTGCTTCTCACTTTAACAATAAATTTACTTTCTTGCTTCTAAAACCCTCGACACAGAACTAGACTAGGAAAAAATTGACCAATCATGTCCAATCCAACCTGAATAAATAGGTTCGGGTTGACCTGTGTAATAGTTGGGTCGGCTTCGGGTTGGGGATTTAGTAACCCATTCGTATTCGGATCAACTCGAATCTAGCCTGAAAATGATCCATTTAACACGATAATGACCTGTTTAACACGATAATGACCCGTTTAACCCGATCCTGATAATGATCCGTTCAACAGATAATGACCCGTTTAACACAATAATGGCCCATTTAACACGATATTGGCCCGTTTAACCTGATAATGACTTGTTTAACCGATAATGACCCGCTTAACCCAATAATGATCCGTTTAACCCGATAATGACCCGTTTAACTCGATAATGGTCCGTTAAACTCGATAATGACCTATTTAACTTGATAATGACCCATTTAACCCTAAATTGTATCTCTAATTCATGTTATTTTCTATTGGTGTATTTTTTTATAATTAAAAAATAAAAAATTTTAATCAGGTTGGTGGGTTGAACCCGATTATTGGCGAGTTGGGTTTTCCCAACCCACCAATAAACAGATTCAACTTGAACCGACCCGATTATTGCTCAACCCGTTACAATTTACGCCAAGAATATTTTTAAGTAGAATGCATCAACTGTTTACGGTAGTTTTATTAGATAGCATAAAAGCAATTTATATGCTATTGTAGTTACCAAACATGCTTTTTTGCTTCTTAGTAGCAAAGCAAAAGTTTACCAAACTGCTTTGCTTCAACAAAAGATCTTCTAAATAGCAGAAAATTACTTTTTTGCTTTCTTGCTTTTGAAAGCAAGAAAGCAAAAGCGTTACCAAAAGGAGCCTAGATCAAAAGAAAAAGGAAATATTTGATTATTGTAAGAAGAAACTGCAAGAATGTGTGGACCTGGATAGCATGACCAAATTATGTTCAAGGTCCTTCTTTTTTATATATTTCAGCAGGCAGATCATGGATGAAGAAATCTTTTAGTGGTCAAATACGGTGAAGTTCTCTTGCCAGACCACAATAGTTATTGTCTTGCTAAGTTATTTTGCCGAGTAAAAGATGCTATAAAATGATAAATATTTGTGATACAGTACTAGACTTCTAGTATTGCCAACATCTTTCTCCCTCTCCCTCCTAGAATGGATCAAAAAAAAAAAAAAAAGAAAAGAAAAAGGGAAAAATAAAAAGAAAAGGGTACTCTAAGACTAGATCAAAAGAAAAAGAAAAATTTTTGATGTAAGAAGAAACTGCAAGAATGTGTGGACCTGGATAGCATGACCAAATTATGGTCAAGGTCCTTGTTTTTTATATTTTTCAGCAGGCAGATCATGGATGAAGAAATCAATTAGTGGTCAAATATGGTGCCAAGGATTCCGAACCAGAACCTTTTTATGATTTATAAATTTACCTGGGTAGGGCGTCTGCTGATTTGAGTTTATATAATCTTAATGACAGCGAAGCAGAACGTATGCTTGTTGAAAAGTTGGCTTCACTCAAGGCATCATCTAAAAACTATTCAATTCACTCCACTGGTATTCCTCTTTCCATTCAGTACTTGGCAAAGTGGGGAATTTCTTTCAAAAGGTTTAAGTTTAGTAAGGGAATAACCATCTTGTCCTTCATATTCCCAGAGATAAATGAAGGCAACCTCAACCAACGTAAGAGAGAAAGACGGCAAAATCATGCTCTAGGCGAAGGAAGCAGAAAAGTTGCATCCTCGTGGACCTCCATCAAGAAATTTTTGGGGTATGTTTCCAAATTAATAAATTATAGCACTTGTAGTCAATGTTATGGAGCCTTTGTCTTTTACTTACTGTGTACTTTTGTTTTCGTACTGTCTTCTTGAGGTTTTGTTCAAATGCTTCTTAATATATCCAGACATGCAAACAATGTTATAGCAAAGCTATATAATCTTAAGGTGAACCAAGTAACATCGGAAGGCATAGAAGCTATTTTTTATTTGAAAAATTAGTTTACTATCAGTTGAAATGATAGCGAAGAAAGAAAGAAAGATATTACACATATGACCCACCCACAACAATTGTAGTGTAATCCTTGTAACTTTATTTTGAGAAGATGATGCAACCATAATCGCCCAGCAAAGAATTGATGACCCAGGTTATAAAGTAGCAAGCTAGTTTCTTCCCGATAAACATGAGACATAAAGTCAGTTCTAAGATGTTGATCCATCTCTTGGGTCATACGCCTGGTTCTCCATGAAATCTTGGCCTTTCTTGTTACTCGACAAACAATTCACTACAGCTTAGAGGTCCGTGCCATAATTAATTTACATCATCATGGTTCAAAAAAAGTTTAATGCCCTCATGAAGAGGAAGGGATTCTTCCATAAAGAATCTGTTAATCCAACCGAACCCTTTTAATACAAATAACAATATAAGTACTAAAACTATTAGAATCGACTATTAGGATATCCCTTTAAGTAATAAGCTCAAATATCTTGGATCAGGGGTACAAAAAGATGGAAAAGTTGATGAAGATGTAGCACATAGGATTAGATCTGGTTGGCTTTGGAAGGGTGCTTTAGAGGTATTGTGTGATAAGTCTACTAAATTTAGAGGATAAGTTTTATAAGACAGCAATTGAAAGCGGTTAGGCATAGCTTGCATCAGGATAAAATGGAGGAGAGTAGGTAAGGTGATTTGGTCATATAAAGCGGAGATCAAATGCACCTGTAAGAAGGTGTGAGATAATGCATATTGAAGGGCCTAAGAAAGCAAGAGGAAGACGTAGAAAGACACGGAGTCCATAAAACAAGACTTACAAAAAACGTAAATTAACTGATAATATGATTTTTGATAGAGTGGGATGGAGAGACAGGATTCGTATCGCTGACCTCACTTTGGTGGTAATTTGCTTTTGTTGATGATGATTTCCTTCATGCCACAACCAATCATTACTTGTCATCTTTCAACACTGATCTACCGTACTTTACCAATGTTTGGGGATTTCCTTTAGAAATGCTTAACCAACTCTCTTCCTTTGATACTTCTCACAGAACCTACATTTGTTGCAGCAAACCAAGAGTAAGGATATTCCTTCCAATGATTAACAGGCATTCTTGTAGCATTTTCAAGAACTTTAGTTGGGTGAATTGATTCCCTTTCAAAATTTTTGGTAGTCCTGGAAAGCCAGATTTATCACATCATGTTGGCTAGCCCATCAAGATAACATTCGAGAAGACATAATTTGCCTTTTAGCTTTAATGGAATCTGTCAATTCACACATCATTCTAGAAGACGTTTTTCCTCACAAAATCTTCAAATTAACATATCATTCTAGAAGACAAATTATAAGAATGATTATTAGATTTGCTATGATTCTGGAAGCAGAATGTTGAAAATAGAGAAGCAAAGACAAGAATATGATGTGTATTTCTGATTTGAGGATGTTGAGATTGATGCATGGAAAGAGTAGGATGAATAGAAGTAAGGAATGAACATATATCAATGCATAAGATTAGATTAAAATTATTATTATTTTTTGATTGGTAATGAGAATCATGTAAATATAAGAAAACAAGAAAGTAAGAACATACAAGATAGCACCCCAAAAGAAGGGTACCATAAGCCACCCCAAAACCACTCCATACTCATCCTCAGTGATCAAAACCAACCCCCAAAAAGAAAACGTAACTCCCCATAGGAAAGCACCTGCACAAGAAGAAAGCCAATATGAACACCCACGGACATAATAGAACAAGATGTTCTATACCTGTTGCAAGTGTACATACAAAGAATGAAACCTAAAGAGACTTGTGAGAAGTCATGGTAGGCTAAATATTGAAGAATATCAAAGGGTGATAGGAAAATACTTAGATGCTCTTCATAGGTAGTATTTTAGATACAAATAATATGATAAAAAGATAATGTTTTTATCCTAGGATGGTGCAAAAAAAAAAAAAAAAAAAGATCCATTTTGTTGACCTCAACTGATTGGGATAACTGTTTTTGTTAAGATTCTAGAGAACATGTTATGATATGCAAAAGGCGAAAGGCTAGAGATGTAATCAGAATCTTCCTAAAGCTGTAATCAACATATTCCTCTCAATAATAACATATGTAGAATTCCTTCAGAATGCTGAAGTCCCTATTAGCAAGCAATGTTCTCATAAAGAAGCCAATTCTACTTGTAACTCACATAAACATCACTGTTTTTGAAGGACAATTTGACTTCCATACCATGTGAAGAATATTCTTCTATGTGAAATAGTTCAGATTCATAATGAATAACAACTGGAGCTGCTTTCTTCCAAGTAAATCTGCAATGTGGTGAGTGAGGGTACAAATACACCCTTACAAATATTCCCTTTTTTTCATGAATTAGAAGCTCTCATTAGTTATGAGGGGAAGAGGATACAGTGGAACAATAGCAGTCCCAAGTATAGGTACCAGCCTGGAAAAGAGGGAAACAAAGAAAATGAAAAAGAGAACATCAAAAAGTATAAAAAGAGAAACAATATATCCTACATTATATCCCTCTCTTCTATAATCTCCTACAAAGTATTCCCCTCAATGAAACTGACCTTAAAATCCTGATTTTGTCAAACTTTTCTGTGATTTAGGCTGATTGAAGAATGTAAGAACACGATGTTTTAAACTTACTAGCCAAAGAATGAGCAATCTAACCAATTTTTATACTTTTCCACAAAGAGCCTTGAGGTTGACAGTGAAAATGCAGTCAGACTATTCAGGAGGGACACAACTCTGCTCTGATACATTCTCCTTTATTCCAAAGAGTTCATAAATAATGCTCACAAAATGATCTTTAAAACATCACATCAGTCTAAAACAAACCTAAATTCCAAGAACAGTCATCAAAATTTTTACTCCCTGGAGGCTTCGAAGCCAATGCTCAGGCTCACATATACTGGTGAGGTTGCATTAGGCCTAGATTTCTATGAACACCTGGAATCAAAGTGCTTTTTGACTTTTGGGTAATTGCACACCCTAGAAACAACCAATGGCATTATGGACCCGATAATAGCTATAAGGAAAGCTCATATCCTCAGAACATCACATGTTCCTTTCATCCATCACCCACAAGATAGCATGGGGAATTAAAAAAAACCTGAAACATCACTATTTCTCTCTTCCTGAATTAGCAGAACATGTGCTGAGACAGAACTTTGCAAATGCTCTCCGGCATTACCCAAACCATTTCCACAAACTACTGAAAGAAGCACAACCTATATAGCATCCGTGGAATGTTAAAATAATAATAAATGAATGAAATTGGTGTTCAACCAATCTCCTTAGACCCATACACAACATAGACCAGAGGAGACAAAGCTTCTAATTTTAAATAATGCCATTTGTATGAATCTTACAAATAATTATAGTACAAGCTAATCCCTTATTCCTCAAGGGTACAACAGATTTCAAACTAGATGAAAGGGTAATGATGGGCAGTATAACCACCATCAACACAGGTGGAGATAAAGGTTGAAATAGTAGAGAAAATTCCTTTAGGGTCAGGATTCCAGTCATGGTTTTTTATAGAGTTGTTTGAGGAACTCAAAAAAGGAGTCTTACTTAGCAAGATCAATTGGTCTGGGATTCCACTTAAGAAGCAAGTTCCAGACTGAACTCTCAAAACACCATGAAAGGTTATCTATATTACAGGAATCCTTATAAAGAGACCAACAGCAAGAGATTTGGGAACTGAGAGCTCGAATGAGAGATGCCCCAGAGTTTCTGACAAAATGAAGATGTGATTCCTACCAGAGCAAGGAGTCTAATTACTGAAATATATGAATTGTTTCCAAGGACAATGAAGTACATCTTTCCCGGATATTAATATCACAACCATTCTTATATATGTCATTCTTACCCTTGATGTCCTTGACCCAAAGTGTGCTAAGTCAACAAAAGCACTTACCTGGAAAGTGTAAGTGTGGGCTAAAGGTTTTATATCTCGGCTGGTACCAGTACGCACTGCCCTTGCAACTACTAGAGACAAAATACTGGTATTAATGTAAATACTAGTAAATATCAGTATTTAATGTAAATTCCTGCCGGTACTTGATTGTACTAGCAGGTATGTACCAGTATCAGCCATGTACCGGGTGGTACGTACTGGTGCCGGCTATGATTTCTGGGCTTTCAAACACTGTTAAGTAACCCTTGTCCCTATACACAAACTTTCAGCTAACAAAGATGATTTATCGCAGAATTCTCCTCTCCCCAAGAAAACACCTCTATGGAACTTTCAAGGTTTGAAAACTTGCCCAATACCAAGTGGCATTGAAGGAGTCAACTTGGCATCGGCTTTTACTGAGCCGACACTTGAGTCTCGAGATAAGAGGTTTGTTGGAAACCCCTTGTCTTGGTCACACTTGGCTGAGTCCTGCCAAGAATGATGCAACTTGGGTGTTACAGAGTTTGTACTGCCTGAGTTGACTCGGTCATGGGCAATACCAACTTGGTACTGCTCAAGAACTCTCCGACGAGAGAAGAAATCAGAAAAAACCAGAAGAAAAAATTAGAAAAGAAAAAGAAACAGAAAGAGAAACCAGATCTGATTTCTGGTTTTTCTGATACCAGAAATCAGAAAAGAAACCTGGAAAGAAAAAAAACAGAAAAGAGAAGGAAGAAAAAAAAACAGAAAGAAGAAGAAAAAGCAAAAAAAAAAAAAAAAATAGGAACAGAAAGAAAATGAAACCGGAAGAAGAAAAAACAGAGAAAAAAGAAATAACAGAAAGAAGAAGAAGAACCAGAAAAAAGAACAGAAGAAGAAAACAGGTAAGCCCAGAAAACTGAAAAACCAGGGAGGGGGAAGGAACAGGTATGAACTGATAAAAAACAGTCAGGTACAAATGCGTGTTCTGTTCCCTGTACTGTAGGCATATCATTCATGGTAGAATAATGTCTACAGAAAAGAAGCAAGGTTATACTATATCGAATAAGGAAAAAATTAAACTTCAAACAAAGCAATTATAATTTTGTAGCATTAGACTATTAATATGAAAGTCTTAATGAGATCTGAATGCTGGTAATGTCCATGGATCTGGATGTATGCCTAAAGTAACAAAAATTCCATTTAAAAAGTGAATGCATATTTGAAGTATTTAATACGTATCTACACATAACAATATTGTCTCATATCTGAAATAGATACAGGGAACATAAGTGAATTTTTCAGATATTATAGGTACTAGATATTACTTTGTATGATGAACAGCATAGTTGATGGGAAGAATCTAGATATAAGAGTTTGATTGTGCTCCCCTTCCTTGTATGGTTGGGGATTCCCTGAGCAAGTGTGTTTTGTCAAGGAGGTATATTCATATAAATTAAATTTACATTTGTATAGATTTGTTTTGCCATTATTGAGTCTGGATGTAAGTGGTCTCTTTATCAGCAGTAAGACGCATACTTTGACGTGAAACACGTGCTTTCTCTGGAAATTTTTTTATTTTTATTTTTTTGTCGGTTGATTCAGTACACTTGTAACCGTGGGAGATTAATTTCAAAGTAGATGAGAAGTCTTTATCATAGAGACATAATAGTTTCAGCCATTTAAGTGTTCAAGTTTCTCAGTTAATAACCCTATACTTGCCCTCATCATCTGCAATGGTCACTTCATAACTAATATCCTCATTCACAGGCTAAATCAATCTCGGTCAGGTTTTGCATCACTTAGTGTGGATGCATCAGCACCATTGCAGAGATATAGCAGCCCAGATTCCTCATTGGTGATTTCCATTTTTACAGTTTTTGTTGTTACATGTATCTTTTCTGTGATGAGTCGAACAGATTCTCGTGCATTTTTACTACAACAGAAACGCTCCCATCCTCCCTGTAAACCTTCAAAAGAACAGCACTAGAAGAACTATCTGAGGTATTATTTTTGTTGTTTCATATTTTGTTACGAATGGCATCAGAATGGATGGTTGTAACATTTTCATCCTCAACCTTCCTTGCCCTTCATAGTCTGAAAAAGCAATGTTGTAGAAACTAACAGAAAATATGGGTAATCGATTAATACTGTTGTGTCAAACTTCCTTTTGTGCATCACAGCCTTGATAAACATGTAATGTGCACGTATGAGTCTTTAAAATAATGTTATCTGGTACACTTTTAATTCTATCCCATAATGTTCATCATTTAAGGCCAAAAGGGTGATGATTTTTTCAGGACGGCTACTTAAAGACAAACAAGATCCATGGCCAAATCAGGTCTAAGTACAGAAAAACGAGTAGATACCTTAGAGGTGAGAGGGCTGTAGAACTCCTCATCCTACTTAGAATATCAATAGTATTTACAGATTTGGTTACTTAAAAATGCAGGATCACAGATTGCAAATGTGTGAATACTATTTTGCTCCAGTGCCTAGCTTTGAGTGAGAGCCTAACAAAGAGGTATTCATATGAAAAAATATCAATTAATTGATTACAAGAATGAATATGATTATGAAGTATATTCCTCTTTGTAGAAGCTGTATAATATGTTATACATATTTTTCTTAATTTTCATGTGTTATACTCAAATACTTGAATATGATTGTATTGGAAGGTGAAAAAGCCTTTTTCACCTTCCAACATCCAACACAATTTCAGGTTTTTGTTGTTGAAAATATTAAAGTGTTTCCATATAGAATGCATATAAATAAGTTTTTTAAATAGAATTTATAAATTAATGAAATTTATTAATTAAATATGTATTTTTACATATGATATATATATATATATATATATAGAAATAATATTTTAATAGATTATAGTCGGGTCAGGGTGGTTGGGCTAAATCCAAACCTACCTCTAACTTTTGGAAATACCAAACCCTAACAAATATGGTAAGTTACTCTTTCAAATTTTTAAAAAGGAGAAAAGAAATACATTCCTTAGAGGTTGAATGCTGCAGGCCTCCTTTTGCAGACGTTTTAAGAAAAAGGCCTCCCGTGACTCGGTCTTCAAATACCGCACGTTAAGTGGACTTGGGCCTCCTATTAGCGTCTATCGGTATTCGAGAGAGAGATTTGGGGCAATTAACGTCGACTCGAGGGGTAATCTTGCACTCTTCCGTTCACTCTATTCCTTTCACTCCAACAACTTCTTCCCGAAGAACTCGGCCTAATTGAAAATAATTGAGATTCAGTCACCCGATTTTGGATAACTTAACATTAATGATATTTTTTAAAGATATTTAAGAATGAATGTTGTTTTAGTGTTCATGAGCAACAATACCCTTTGGTGTGTATCTTTTGTAAGTCCCGATATTGGATGTACGATTCTAATAACATGGCTTGCAAGTACTTACAAGCTACAAGTTTATTAAAGGGTTTACAAGTCTCATTACATCTGGTTTACAAATCAATAAAGCATTTTTACAAGTTGATTTTTAAATATCTTGAAAATTAATTATCCACAATAAAGTGGCTGAATCTGAATTAGGTTCAAAAACTGTCAATAAAAACCAATTTTAATTCTCACGATCTTACCGTAACTTGGCAGTTTCATGTGCTAAACTTACGGGCCAAGCTATGGATGCAGAGCATCTGCAACCGTTGGATGCTTCATGAATCAATAGCTGCAGATAACGACAGATGATTTCAAGGACTATAAAATGTTCATGAATCAATTTTCACTCCCTCACGCCTGCTTCGTCTCTCCATTTCTTCCTCTTCTCTTGTTTTTGTTTGAATCTGTTCTCCGTCTTTCTTCATGTTTACTGCCGAAGATGCGATATGCAGGGCTGAAGATAGCTTTAAAGTTAAACGTCTGAATACCGCCATCAACCACGCTCGTTCTATAAAGAGGCTCGATCCGCTTCTCCAGAACACCCGCTGATCAGTTGATTTCTGTCTACAAGGTCCATGCGGCTGCTTCGAATAAGGTCTCCATAGACGAGGAACCTGATTGGTACGAAGTTCTCGGCACATCCTACATTGCTTCTTCTGATGATATCATCAAGAGCCAGTACAGAAAGTTAGCGACCTTGGTACATCCGGATAAAAATAAGTCCTCCGCAGTTGAAGATGCCTTCAAGTTGATATCGGAGGCCTACGATATCTTATCTGATCCAAATAAAAAGAGCGATTACGATCTGAGATGTGGTTTCTCTGCAGCTTTTCCATTTGTAATAAAGAAATGTCCCAGATGCTCTGCCTTGCCCCTACGAGACACAACAACGTTCAGCCATTTACTGTATTTATTGCGACCGACTCTTCGTCTTAATTAAGAAAGAATCCGCATCTCGGTGGGAGTATAATGATCCAGGCCCTTCTTCTTGGGTTAGTGTCCATGCAGCGACTCCAAATACCTGTCCGGTCTGCAACAGATCGGGTAGTTTCCGCGTTAATGCAATTCGGTATGTATGCTCAAACTCTAACGTACGTTATTATGTTCCGACGGAGGAGAGTGGACGATGGATGCCTGATGGGTTGACCGGTTGCCAGTTTAGAAGCCCGTGCCCGACATATGTCTTCAAAGATTAGAAAGAAACATCATTATTTGGGGAAAATAAGATAGGGAAGTACATGAACGGGGATGAACATTGAGTGCAGTAGTGGTATATCAGAACTTTCCAAAATTTTTAGGAAATTTAAAAAAATAGTGATTTTTTTTTTGGGAAAATTTAAAAAACGACCGTCTTTTAGAAAGTTAATACAAAAACGAACGTTGAAAAGTCTTACCTACCGAAGCAACCAATTTTTGAAAAAGTGGTCTACGGATACAATTGTAGTAATCGTAGGATACCATCTTATGCCGGTATCAACAACTTTTGATTGTGAGAAACCGAACTTCATTGTTTCATCTAATAGTGTAATTAAACATGTATACCGGTATACTGGTATCAACAACTTTTGATTAATCGCATACATCCCCATTAATCACAAGTAATTTGATTAATCGCACTTTCATCCTTTGACTTACCTAGTGGCACAATTTTCGATGAAACATGGACCGTTGATTGTTAATATTTCCGATTAATCAATGAATTTTATTGAAATGGAAATGTTCACCGAGGCTTTAAATTTCGATTAATCGATGTCATGGGATACAATCCTATGAATCAGTGGATACAATTTATATTCGTGTGGGATACAATTCTATTAATCGAGGGATACTAATAGTTTGTCGTTGAACAATCACGAAGCATAAGATGGTATCCCTACGATTATTACAATTGTATCCGTGGACCACTTTATAAATTTTTTTCAAAAGTTGGTTGCTTCGGTAGGAAAGACTTTTCAACGTTCTTTTTTGTATTAACTTTCTAAAAGATGGTCGTTTTTTAAATTTTCCCTTTCTTTTTGGTAATTAATAGATCTTGGGAATTTAGTAAGTTCTAGAAATTTAGGAAATTTTTTGTATTGTTTAACTTATTTCTTTTTTTTTTAAAAAGCGAAATTCAAACAAGGTAATTGGTTCACTGAATGAGGGTAGTTGGATGCCTAATACTTCCTAATCACATAATTGAATCCCATGGTTGGGTCACTACAAACTGAATTGCCAAATCAACAAGAGGATTTATGAGGAAATGAGAGACAGTGATCAATCAGATGGATGACTAAAGAAAAAAAAAACACAAGATGATTTAAGTGGTTTGGCATAAAGCCCATGGATGATTAAAGAAAAAAAACATAAAGCCTATGGATGATTAAAGAAAAAAAAAGACAAGATGATTTAAGTGGTTTGGCATAAAGCCTATGGATGACTAGAGAAAAAAAACACAAGATGATTTAAGTGGTTTGGCATAAAGCCTATGGATGATTAAAGAAAAAAAAACACAAGATGATTTAAGTGGTTTGGCATAAAGCCTATGGATGACTAGAGAAAAAAAACACAAGATGATTTAAGTGCTTTGGCATAAAGCCTATGTCCACTGTAGGAAGAGAGAGAATTTTTCTTATTCATTTTGTCTCAATCGAGACCACACCAATGATCTCGAATTATTAGGAAGGTTCCTATAAGGGAGGTATGGCACCAATCAGAAAGGCTCTGATTAAGGAGAATGAGCATCTCACTATATCAACTCACAAATAGAAACAAATCCCCATCTTCTCCACCAACAATGATCCTCCCAAGGGCAGGGGCGAAGCTACATAGTGCCTAGGGCCCATCCTAAAATTATAAAAACTTAGTGAATTTACTATATAAATAAATTTTGCCCCCTCTAAAATTTTCAAAGTGCCCATTCAATATCTCAATTCTCACCATTGGTTTGTCTAAGCTGTTTCTTAACAGTGGTCTACTCATAAAATGATAAGTTAATAGGAGTTTGATGTGGTGTTGTCTACCATCTGGTCTTAGCCCAAGCATTCTCCATTTCTCAACATCTTTCAATAGTCATAGAAAAGAGATTAGAAAAGGAGAGAAAAGCTCTAGGTTCGACTAAGAAGGATACTTTGTGTTTAGAGCCATCTCGCTATCTCTCTCTCTCTTTTGCTTTGCTCTTAATACTGGATCGCACATAACAACTAGGTTAGTTTCTTCCGCACTTTCTATTATTATATTTCTTTCCCTCTTGGCTCGCTTGCCAACGAGTGCACCTGTGGTTTTTTTTCTACTTTAAATTGTATCAACTATTTACATTGATCAATTAGAGGAAATCTACACTTATTTTAATCATGATCATTCTAGTTCAAAGATTTAAACCTGCCCACCCTAAATGAAAATCCTAGCTACACCACTACCCAAGGGAAACACCAACAGATACCAGTTATTCTCAAGAGCTCCCACCAGCTACTTTGAGTGAACTCACAAGTGTACAAATAAGTGATCCTCTGCGACTCTCCTTGCTTGAAGCATAGAACACAAATGTGTGGGGACAAAGGCAACTGTTGGTCTTCTCTTTCCAAGCATGTCACAAGTGTTGATTCCATACATTGCTTAGACCATGCAAAAACTTTTAACTCTAGGTGGGATATGTATTTTCCAAAGATAGGAGAAGAAAGATAAGAGTTTGGCTAGGAGGATGATTGGAGCTCCAAATGTAAAGACTAGAGATGAGCTACTTTTGTGATTTGTTTGCATATATCTGTCAACACCCCATTTTTGCACTATAAAATTGCCCAAGAAGCATATCTTAAACTAGCATATATGTGGGCATGTAAATCAAGGTTTTTATAGTGGACCTGTCTTTTTGAAATAATAAGCCCATAACAAAGAGAATTCTTAACCGATTCCAATGCACCGAACCGTGCTCAAATCGGATGTCAAACGGCTAAGTTATGAATAAAATAAATAAAGGGTAGTTTGGGGATTTTTACAAAACCGAAATTGGATGCCACATGGCAGCCACGTGTACGCCATGGTGGCTGCCATGTAACCAATGACAAATTAAAATTTTGTGGGGTTGTTTTAGTAAATAAGTAAGGTTTCTTATGCAAATAAATAACAAAGTTAATAAAAGATTAAGATTAAAAAAATAATAACAATAAAAATAAACAAAGAGAAATGAGTTGGACGAATTGGTCCAACTCATATTCTCTTGAGATATTGAAACTAAGCCTAAAAAATATAAGCCTAATAAAAATGGGGGACAATATAGACTTTGACCAAACCTAAATGAATGAAGGGTTTAAGAGAGGAATAGGAGTTAGGAGTTTAAGTGTTTAAGAGGAGAAGTTAAGAAAATGAGAGGTTTAAGAGAGGAAGAGGAGGAGTTAGGAGTTTAGGTTTTTAAGAGAGGAGTTAGGAGTTTAGGTGTTTAAGAAAAGAGTTAGGGGCTTAGGTGTTTAAGAGGAGAAGTTAAGAAGTTGAATGGGTGAGAATCTTCTATAAAAGGGCTTGAAGTTGAGAGCAAAGGAGGAGGAGAAAAAGTAAGAGAGTTCCTTGAAAAAAAACAAAGAGAGCAAGTAAGAGAGTTCTTTGAAAGAAAAAGCAGCAAGTAGGAAGAAGTGGAGAAAAGAAGAGGGACATCTACTAGCAAGGAGGGAGAAAGGAAAACTGCTGTTCACGACACACCAAGGCTCCAAGACTTGATTTGAAGTGTTAATCCATAACAGGTGAGTCATTTGTTTAATACATTGTATGAGACCTCTCTTTCATTACAATTTTTGAGATAAGATTATATGATTGATGAGAGACATGTATATATGTTTGATGGCTTTGGGTAATTTTATCATATAAAAAAAAAAAACAAAGATGTAAAGTTCTGAATTTTTTTTTTCTGCATTAGGTTTGCACCTGTTTTCCAGATAAACCAATTTTTTTCACCTAGTTCTAGTTTGATTCAAGTCTGGAGTCCTTCATGAGATTTGTGGTATTTTTATTTTAGTTTAATCTAAAAATATGCTCGAGACCTTACACTATGAGTAGGTATTTTATTTTTAATTTTCTTTGGTTCAGATTTTCAATTGGAAATGTATAACAGTAAATTTTGGAGCTTCATATCTCTTGAATGAAAATGAATTTTTGAAAACTGCTATAGGTTATTTTATTGTTTAAAGTCATGATTCTAAGGAATCAAATTTTGCACAATTTGGTTAAGAATTAAGGGAGATATGAATCTTTGAATGTGGATAGCGCAGTAATTCAGGTTGTTTCATTTTGTTTGTTTCCTTTGTAAATTAGTAATCAGGCCATGGTTAAAAGTAGTTCAGGTGGTCTCATTTTCTTACTTTGTAAATTAGTAATTAGTTAATCTTGCATGATAAAAACAATAGAAAACAAAACAAAACAAAAAAAATAATAAATAATAAGAAAGGGAAAAAGCAAAGGAAACAAGCATTGAAGCGATGATTCTTTTTTGTGGTTGAAAATTGTTTTAGCATGGTTTTGTTTTGTTCATATGGTTTTACTTTCAATGTAATTTTGTGGAAGCCTTGTACATATAGATTAATATTTGTTGTACACTTAAAATGATAAAAAATTAGAAAAGAAAAAAAAGAAAAAAAATAAATAAGAGAGCCCATTAAATATCCAACTAATTTAAGAGAACCCATTTCGGTGGGACAATCCAGGGTGTTCAAGGACTTCCCTGGGTTGTAATCAGGTCATTTATCTGGAATCACTGGTGCAGACCAAAAATCAACAAAGTGTCTACCTGCACCATTTCAGGTAGTGGCGACTCTATAACAGATTGTAACATGCCCTTTCAGCGCGACCGAGGTGCGCACAATATCTATAAATTGTATTGCCTTTTTGAGGTTTTAATTTATTTTTGGAGAAATTGGTCTATAGTTATGCTTCTTGATAAATAACCTAGATTCAATCACCTAATCTTGAAAATTGTAAATTAGTGATACTTTTTTTAAAATAATTGAGAATGAGTGTTGTTTTAATGTTCATAAAAATTTCTTCCAATAATGCCCTCAACAAAATTTTACACATTTTGTTTGTTAGTGTCCTTTGATGAGGTTAAGAAGTATTTTTAGGGCGTTTTTGTTCAAAATACTTTCTATCCTTACATTTTAAAGTTTTAATGAAGGACTTATACACAACAACATATGCATTGTTTCCTTACAGATGTATTAGGGGGCTCCACGCACTACGCGCGCAACAAATTACAAAATACCTTTGGGAAAAACTCCACGTTTGAAGAGTTCAGATTGCATGCGGTTTGGTTATAGTAACGTGTCATAACAAATTGGTAAAATCCAAAGCTGAGTTGGGATAGATTATCAAGTCATAGTCTTAAAAATTCCCTTTAGTATAGATTAGTTGCCAAATATATATTTTTGGTAATGTTTTAAGGTTTTTGGTAGTAAACAAGTCCAAAAACATCCCTAAAAGTTATATTCAAAATTTTCTCCTTTCCCAATATTTATTTCTCTAATGGTGACGGTTTGCAATTAATTGCCTATTTGTTAGCGATTTAGGACGGTTTATTATACATGTTAGACACATTTGTAGGATTCAGTAATTTTTTTCACAGGAAGACTGATGCGACGATTTTGGATATTAAAATGTTAGCCAAACAAACAAATGAGTCTAGGAGTTAATTTGATAATTTGGGTTGAGCATCAGGGAGCTTGCTTTATATCAAAGCAATGGTGCGCTTCCTTTGACATATGAATATTCGGGATTCTTCTGCTGACAAATGCAAGGCAGTGAAGGCACATCATCAGTGGTTCTTCACCGTCTTCTTCTCCGTATGTAAGACAAAAGGGCATAAGACTGGGAGAACCTTCTAGGCTCTCTAGACCCTCCTAGAAGAAGAAAACCCCCCAAATCAATATAACACTGCAATGGAAGTAAATCGTCAGCCATTAACTATTCCAAAACCAGAAATCAAGAACATCCCATCTAAACTTGTTGAATCATCGAAGAGAAAGCTCGGGGAATGGCTGAGGGTTTCTTCAGAGACCCATTCAGGCGGTTCTTCTTGAGCCCTCCGATCTTCCGGGAATGGTAAGGGTCGGCAGCCCTCATGGACTGGCTCGAAACTCCAAATGCTCACATCTACAAGATCAATGTTCCAGGTACCAATCAATTCATTCTTCTTCTATTTGTTTTTTGTTTTTCGTTTTTTGCTTGAGCTTATATTAGTGGGGATTTTCAATAGGATTTGGGAAGGACGACATTAAGGTTCAGGTTGAGGACGGGAACGTTTTGAACATAAAAGGGGAAGGAGCAAAGGAGGAATCAGGTGCAAAGGATGCTGTTTGGCATATCGCTGAAAGGGGTACCAAAGGGGGCTTCTCAAGGCAAATTGGGTTGCCAGAGGATGTGAAGGTTGATCAGATTAAGGCTCAGGTGTAGAATGGTGTTCTCACCATTATTGCCCCAAAAGATTCAAACCCCAAGTCATCAAAAGTCCGAAACATCAGCATATCCAGCAAGCTTTGAGTTTGAAATAAGAACTTAGAACGCTAGATGGTGTATGAATTTGTATTTGGTTTTAAGATGGCTGGATGAAGATCTGTGACGCTGAGGTTCAGATGAAAAATTATAATGGTAGATTATGTATGTATGCAAACTGTGTGGTTTCACTTCTGTACTTCTTACTTGAGATTTCCTTGTCCGGTTTGAAAATAAATTGGAGTTTTGCCGATCTCCATCCCAATACACTTATAGCTTCCGGGTGGAATTAATCCTTAGATAATGCAGAGTCTAATTCTAAGATTGAATTATAGACTTCATTTTCTATTTAAACATTGTAAGCATCATTTTACAATCAATGAAAGGAGAGTCTTCTTCATTCATCCTGTAAAAATCAATTCTTAACATGGCATAAGGAATTGAAATTGGGCATCAATTCTTAATGTCATTATATTTTCTTCATTCATCAGACCACCCAAGGTGCTGTTTTTGTCTATTCTCAATGCTAAAAACACAACCTTGGGTTTGTAGATGGCAGTCTCTAAAAACCAATTGATGGATGATGTTTTAGTGACTTAGTTGTGGTAGTGATTCAAATACATGGTCTTATCTTGGTTTCTCAACAGCATGGATAAATCCCCCGCTAGTAGTCTGACATATTTTAATGCAAATCATGAACTCTTGATTGATCGGAGGCTCGGTTTTCTCAAAGCAACAACCTAAAGTAAGATATTGTAACACTCAACTGTGACACGCTCTTCGGCTGATCATTGGGCGGGCTGGGGCCAGGCCAAAGGTCACGTGTAAGCCACATGGTTTTTTTCAAGCCCGTGCAACTCAAATATCGGGCTTATTCTTTATGACCAAGCCCGTCCAAAGAAAACATCTAAAAACATAAAACTTGACCAAACCTGCTCGGCTATGATTATTTAGACATCTAATTTAAAAAAAAACTAAAATTTTTTTTCTTCTTCTAATAAAAAAAAATTGTTTGGGTTGAGTGACACAACAAGTATTACAAAGCAGATGGCACTTTTCTAGAATTATAAGAAAAAATATGAAATATTAAAGTAGCAAAAAAAAAAAAAATTAAACTTTTAAAATTTTTAACATATGTATATAACATCAAGCTGGTCGGGCTCGGCACGGGATTTTCCATACGTGACCAAACCTGCCCAAACTTTTTTCGGGCTTTTCAAAAACAATCCAAACTAGGTCCTATGGTCAATAAATCCACCGGTCACCTTGGCCCAGGCGGAGTGTTTTTTTTTTTGGGTAGGATATTGGGAGGAGTTGAATGCATTACAATTTCTTATAAGATTGAATCGTTCTTATTATCAAATAGGAAATTACAATTTCTAGGTCCAATTTAGAGGACAAATAAGCTTACGTAACTGCCGAAATTACACGGTTAAAATTATTACGTGATTTTAAGCATCATATCACTAGTGACCGGCTTCACGATCATCAAAATACTCCTATGTGTTGCCAAGCAACAAACTAGTGGCCAAAAATAGGGGTACTTATCGGGCCGTGCCGGGCCAGGGGTTGGGCCTTCGGCCCATTTAGGCACAGTCTGCCAGGGCATGCGGCCCGGAGGGCGGCATGGGCCTACTTTGCGTGCGGGCCGCCCGCGTGCCTGCTGTTGGGCACGGTGGGCCGGCCCACCGAGGAGCCCTCTAATTTAACCACCTTTTTTTTGACTCTTTTACCCCCCCTAATATGGTTGTTATATAGCTTTTGGGGGGGTATGATTGTAGTTGACTGTTAAAGACCTTTTCTACCCTTCCAACTACCAAATAACAGTCATATTGGAAGGTAGAGGTGGTAAAAAACCACTTTGGTTTTCTATAAATAGGCCTACTCTTTCCCATTCCAAACCACACCTCTTCTACAATCTCTTACTCTCTTTTACAATCTCTTTAGCCTATCAAGAAATAGTTGCTTTGCTTAAATTGTTCAAGCATCAAAAGTGGGAAATTTGACTCAGGAGGTTGAAGGCTTCAACTGCAAAGTTCAAGCTTCATTCTAAAGATGTATTATTCTATTTAATTTTCCAATTTTAAAAGTAGTATAAATATCATATATATAAATAAGTTTCTCATTCTACCTTTCTTATTAAGCCTAGTATGGTGGGTAAATATTGTGCAACTAAGTGCATCTTTAGGAAAGTTCTGTTATAAAGGACGAGATAATTGCCTATGGAAAGTGGATTTTAAGCAGGACCGTTTGTGACCCCTCCACTTACTTGGGAATTTTCTTAGTGCGTTTTTGCATATTTATTCCTCACTTTACTATAGGTAGTGTATCACCAAAAATTTATTATTATATTATTTATTAAAAATTTTTTTTCCGAAATTTGATAATGGACCCCAGGCATCCTATGTTCTTTAACACTGAGGGAAGGGAATTTCTTAGATCCTATTCTGACCCAAATTTTTCTGATGATGTGACCCAATCCCCATATGGTGACCCTCCCATCCAAGATTATGAAACTGAGTTGCCTTCCCAAGAGATGGGATCATCTTCCCTACCACCTAGGAGCATGAAGAGGAGTAGAACCTTCGATGTCTGGCTAAATTTTACAATAGAAACTATAGGGAGTGAAGAGAGGGCATGTTGCAACCATTGCAAAAAAAATTTTAGTTGTAAAGGAAAAAGTGGTACAGGCCATTTGCAACGGCATTTGCAGAAATGCCTTCTAAAACATAGCTAAATAGACCCTAGGCAAGCCCAAATTTTCAGCAGTAGTGTTAATTTTGGTAATTTTGTTTTTAATCAAGAAGAAAGTAGGCTTGAAATAGTAAAGTGGGTAATACAAGAAGAATTACCCTTTAGATTAATAGAATCTAAAAGATTTAATGGTCTAATAATCAAATATCTAGCGCCAAGATTTAAATCCTTCTCATGCCACACTTTAAGAAAGGATGCTATAACATTATACGAAAAAATGAAAATCGAATTAATAGAAACTTTTTCAAACAATAACTTTAAGGTAGCTTTAACCTCAGATATCTTGATAAGTAGACAACAAATAAGTTATTTAGCTATAACTGTACATTATATAGATGAGAATTGAAGTATGGAAAAAAGAATACTAACTTTTTAATCATTAGATTCTAGACATTCTAGACCAGCTATAGCAAATACTATAGCACATAATATAAGAAAATATAAAATACAAAATAAAGTAATGGCTCTAGCACTTGATAATGCAAGTGCTAATAATGTTGCAATAGATATATTAAAACAACACTTAAACTTAAATATAGATGGATGCTTATTTCATGTTAGGTGTGCTTGTCACATTCTAAATTTAGTTGTGTAGGATGGCTTAAAAATTGTCTAATATCATTTAACAAATATTAGAGATGCAGTAGGATATTTAAAACAGTCTAGAACAACTGCTAGAGAATTTAAAAATTATTATGCAAGTTTAGGAAAGCAGCCTAAAAAAATTACCCTAGATGTTGAACATAGGTGTTACTCTACATATTTAATGCTAGAAGCTGCACTAGAATTAAAACAAGAAGTTACAATATTTTAGAAAACAAAAGTGCCTCAAAGTGAACTAATAGAACTTGATTGGCAAATAGCAGAAATTTTTTAAAAGTTTTTTATGATGCAACAAGATATTTATTAGCGGTTTATTATCCAACATCCCTGAGTATTTTAAATTGTTTATATCAAATAAGTATTTGCTTTAAACAATATAGAGACATGCCCGTTGCTAAGGATATTTGTGCTACAATAGAAGCTAAAATTTTAAAATATTAGCAAGATATGCCTGATTTATATTGTTTAGCTAGTACAATGGACCTTAGGATTAAATTAGGAGTGGAAGACTTAACAGATGGAATAAATGAGAAAATGAATTCTTCTTTTCAAATAGATATACATAAAATAAGAACCCTATTAGGAAGAATTTTTTCTGAATATGATACTAGCTATAGCAGACAAGGTCAAACTTAGATCCAAGAAGCACTACCAGATAATTCCTTTTGGAATTTTTTTAAGTGGGAGAAGAAGGGGAAAACAACAAGCATCTAGTAGTGGGGGATCATCTGAGTTAAGGATTTATTTAGAAAGCCTCCCAATACTTTTACGTACTATGGAAGAGCATAGTTCTTTTAACATTTTGATATGTTGGAAGCAAAATCAGGTTAGTTATTCTGTGTTTGCTGCCATGGCACGTGATCTATTAACGGTTCCGGTGTCCACAGTTGCATCAGAATCAACTTTTAGTGCAGGTGGACGAACAATATATGGACGACTACAGGAGCATATTAACACCAGAAATGGTGCAAGTATGTGTCTGTCTTACAGATTGGTTAAGGGCGGAACTGAGAGATCAAGAATATGTGGATGTTCAACTTGCTAGAGACTTTGATGATTTGAATCTTGATGAATTTAGTCATCCAGATTAGTCTAAGTTTTATTATATTTTTTGTAATAAAAGTTTAGGAACTTTACTTTCTCTTTTTTTTTCTTTTAAACTGCAAAAGAAAGATAGATAAAAGTTACACGTATCTTGTTAGATGGGACCCACCTAACGGATGGGAGATAGCGTTAACGCCCTCTTTTGGTCTTCGTTAAGGTACTTTTTTAAGAAAAAATTAAAACAAAACTAAATAAAAACCCCAAACACAAAATGAAAGTTCCAAATCAAAATTTGAGCCTCCTCTTCCTCTTCGCTATTCACTTTGGAGTTCCACCTGCCGTGCAATTAGAAACTTGCAACTGCGATCTACCATTACGTCCGCTCTACAACCACCCAACAGGTAATCGTCAAATCTCTCTCTTTCTCTCTCTGCTTCCTCTTCTGTTTAATTGAAAAACGTTATATGACGATGAATACGCTGGTATATTTGATAAAAAACATATATGCGATGAGTAATTGGTATATAACAAGGGAAGATAGTACAACAAAAATGTTACATCAAGCTGGTATGCGTCGATGAATAGCCTGGTATATTTGATTAAAAAATGGTATATAGCTGATGAATAATTGGTATATGAGAATAAAAAGCTTGTGTACAAAAACGTTAGATCAAGCTAGTATGCGACGATGAATACGCTGGTATATTTGATGAAAAACAGGTATATATGCCATGACGAATTGGTATATGACTGTGAGACATGGAAAAATCACCGAGATGATCCCCTCCGTCATCATACGGGCTCAACAGAAATGGGAGAGTCGCCACCATTCATTTTTTGGGTGTGAATGGACACCAAAAGATTCAAAATAAGCAAAAAGGCAAATACTAGAGTAAAAATAACTCTACTTGAAAATAAAATCCAAAGATGGGTAAGGGGATTAGATTATGAACGGGGGAAGGTGTTAGGCACCCCCACTCACCCACACAAGGTGGTTGCCAAGTGTTGTTCATGCTAAAAAATAAGAAAGCTTGCTAAAATAATCAAAAACCTTGAAAAAGGATTAAAAAAATGTATGATATTTTCACATGAGAAATCCAAATGAATTCCAGATCCTCTTTTATGTCATTATCACTTCTGGGATATCACCATTAGATGGAAATCAAAGCAAAACTTGAATAAAACCAAGTTGAGACAAATTTGGAAAATTCAGTAAAAAATAGAGCCATTTGTCTTGAAATCATTTAAATCCAATTTAAATTGAATCAAACCAAATCCATTTGAAAGATTATGATAAATAAAAGACTCATGCAAATTTTCAATCAAATCCGGTTAAAATCCTAGGAGTTATTCTTCTTTGAAATCTGCTGCTGGAGATAATTAAAAGTGACAAGTGGGCAATTTTGGAAATTCATGTAGAAAAATTGGCTCCATATAAATCCGTGAAATTTGGCATGAATTAAGTATGTAGAGCCATCTTTCAAATGAAACTAGCCTCATACAAAAATTCATTCGGATGTGCCTTGGGTGACTTCCTGAACAGGCCCCGAAGATCACATATTAACCCAGAAATGTGCTGTTGAGCAGTTCTGAGTAAATCTATTACCCACGATACAAATGGAGTCAAAAAATTATGAAACAAACTGGATTTGAAATTATAATTCCAAAGGAAAACACAAAAACAAAAATCACTTGAATCGGACTTAAAACGAACACATGGCGCTTAGTCGAAGTGACTGGTTCAGCAATCTAGCCTGAACTGACCTATCAACTTCGACTGAGTGGTGTCAAAAATCCTCTTTATAAAAATTGATAAAATTTTGCAGACATAAACTAGACAGCCTTACCTTTCCCATGGCTTTGGAATCACTCCAAAATTCATCCGGACGATGAAGTTACGAGTATCCGAAGTTGGGGTACAGCTTGTAGACACCCCAAATTGCACAGTAAAAATGATCAATAATCAGCAAAAATCATTGCTTCCTTTGAAACCAGCACAAAAATGTGAAAAAAAACAAAGTTTTCCTTGTATCCGACAATGTAGGTCGGATACAAGTGCATCTATTCGTATCCGATGGAACATGCCGGATACAAGTAGCCCTTAATGTATCCGGCAACATATGCCGGATACACATAGGCGCTAGTGTATCCGACCTGACATGCCGGATACACTAGTTTTGCTCAAAATTAGGGTTTTCCGAGAGCTTTCACCTTTTACCATTATATCCCTCATTAAATGAGTGGAAATCTCAGAAATAACCTTAGGGTTAAGGTTGGTGGGCTATAGACCTTATGTTGTGTCTACCACCTCACCAACCTTAACCCTAGCCTTTGCCTATAAATAGGAGGCTCATCCTTAAGCAAATGGCCATTAACTCTCTTGCCAATAATTCTTGCCAAGAACTTTTGCCAAGAAGAGCTCCAAGAGAAGAGGGAAACCGCTGCGGAAGTGCTTCCAGAACCCAGGTAAGCCTCAAACCTCTTTTTAAATTTTGTTTTTACATTTCTAGATCTAGATCTCTTCTTCTACCTTTCTTTAGAATAAAGCCTTGATGTGTGTATGAAAACCTTTCCCTGGCTCAAAGTATTTCAAGACTCCCCCTAGCCGTAAAACGTGAAGGCGGGATCTAGGAGAAACGAGACTGGGGATTGATCCTAGTGCTAGAACCTTTTTTGCTATAAGCCTTTTGAATCTTTGAAGATCGTTCCATATTCAAAGTACCCCAAGATTATCTTGAAGAACTGTGTTTAACGAGGAAAGAGAACTAAGGGAAACGATAATGGAACGGAACCCTAGGTTGTTCTAGAACCCTCTTTTTTATTGATTTAAATGCATGCTATAAGCTTTGTGATTCTATGGAAACCCTTTCATATTCAAAGTACCCCAAGATTATCTTGAAGAACCGTGTTTAACGGGGAGAGAGAACTAAGGGAAACGATAATGAAACGGAACCCTAGTTTGTTTTAGAACCCTATTTTGATTGATATGAATGCATATTATCTTTGCTATGTTGTTGGAATGATTTTTACACCTACACATACATGGCACGTGATTTTGCCGGGATAGGCTCATATTTCAGATTTATTGCATTTATTGTGATAAATCTGAAATAAATAGCCCCAAGCAATTCTAGAATGTTTTCAAATGACTTTCAAAGGATTTTGATGAATATTGCACGGATCACACACACTTTATCACTATTTGGAGTCGGTTTTCTTCAAAAATGGCTTAACTTGACAGCAACTGTACCCCGACTTCGGACACTCATAACTTCATCGTCCGGATGAATTTTGGAGTGATTCTAGAACCATGGGAAAGGTGAGGCTGTCTAGTTTATGCTTACCAAATTTCATTAATTTCTATCAAGCGGATGTTTAACACCTCTCTATCGAAGTTGATAGGTCAGTTCTGATCTGAATACAGAACTTGTCACTTCGACTGAGTGCCATGTGTTCGTTTTAAGTCTGGTTCGAGTGATTATTGTTTCTGAGTTTTCCATTATGAGTCTATTTTCAAATCCAGTTGGTTTCATAATTGTTTGACTCCATTTGTGTCGTGAGCAACAGATTTACTCAGAGCTGTTCAACAACACTTTTCTGGGTAAATCTGTGATCTTCGGGGCCTGTTCGGGAGACCACCCAAGGCACATCCGAATGAATTTTGTTATGAGGCTAATTTCATCTGAAAGATGGTCATACAGACTTCACTCACACCAAATTTCATGAATTTATATGGAGCCGATTTTGCTAGGTGATTTTCCAAACTTACTTACTTGCCACTTTTAATCATCTCCAGCAGCAACTTTAAAAGAGACATAACTCCTAGGATTTCAACCGGATTCAATTGAAATTTTGCATGAGTCTCTTATCTATCATAATCTTTCAAATGGATTTGATTTGAATCAATTTAAAATTGGATTTGAATGACTTCAAGACAAATGGTTCTTGCTTTTACCGAATTTCCTGGATTTAACTCAACTTGGTTTTGTGCAACTTTTGCTTTGATTTCTATCTTTTGGTGATATTCCAGAAATGATATTGACATAAGAGAGGATCTGGAATCCATTTGGATCTTCATGTGAAGATATCATACATGTGTCCTTTTCAAGGTTTTTAATGATTTTTAGCAAGCTTTCTTACTTTTTTTGCATGAACAAACACTTGGCAACCACCTTGTGTGGATGAATGGGGGTGCCTAACACCTTCCCCCATTCATAATCTAATCCCCTTACCCATCTCTGGATTTGATTTTCAAGTAGGGTTATTTTTACTCTAGAATTTGCCTTTTTAGCTATTTTTGCTTATTTTGAATCTTTTGGTGTCCATTCACACCCAAAAATCTGAATGGTGGCGACTCTCCCACTTTTTGCGTTAAGCCCGTGTGTTGACGGAGGGGAAATCATCCCGGTGATTTTTCCCATGTCTCACACAGTTGCTGTCAAGTTAAGCCTTTTTAAAGAAAATCAACTCAAAACAGTGATAAGGTGTGTGGAATCCGTGCAAGATAAATCAAAATCATTTAAAAAGATATTGAAGAACCTCTAGGAAGAAATAGGGCACAAGTTTGGCTCACCATTCTCCTCGATTGAAAAGAATATGCCAAAACTTGAAAGTGGATCAAAAGTGCCCAAAACTGAGAGGTTTAGACCTAGAGGTCTTCAATACTTGAGATAAACTTGATTGAAATTCATTTGAAAATCATTGAGATATATTCCAGAATTGCTTGGGGCTATTTATTTCAAATCTATCACAATGAATGCAATAAATCCGAAATATAAGTCGATTCCGACAAAAACAGGTGCTATGTGTAAAAATCCACTTTTCAACAACATAACAACATATAGTATGCATTCATATCAATCCAATGGGGTTCTAAAACAACCTAGGGTTCCGTTCCATTCTCGTTTCCCTTAGTTCTTTCTCCCCGTTTTACGGTTCTTTGAGATAATCTTGGGGTACTTTGAGTATGAAATGGTTTTCATAGAATCAAAAGGCTTTGCAAAAGGGTTCTAATACTAAGGATCAATCCTCAGTCTCGTTTCCCCTAGATCCCGCCTTCACGTTTTACGGCTAGGGGGAGTCTTGAGGTACTTTGAGTAGAGGAAGGGTTTACATACACAAAGAGTAGGCCTTATTCTACAGAAAGGTAGGAGAAAGAGCTAATCCTAGAATGTAAGAATAGAAAAATAAAGAGAGGTTTGAGGCTTACCTGGGCTTCTAGAAGCAATGCGGCAGCGGTTCCTTTCTTCACTTGGAGCTCTTCAATCTCCAACTTCTTGGCCATTTGCTTAAGGAGAGGCCTCCTATTTATAAACAAAGGCTAGGGTTAGGGTTTGCATGATGCTAGACATAGAACGATGTCTAGAGTCACCCACACTTAACCCTAAGGCTATTTCCTAGATTTCCACTTTTTAAACAAAGGATATGATGGTAAAACGTGAAAACTTTCGGAAAACTTTAATTTTGATCAAAAACCTTGTATTCGACAACTTAGGTCGGATACAAGCAATTCTCTTTGTATCCGACATTATCTGTCGGATACAATAAAGATGTTTTGTATCCGACATTATCTTTCGGATACAATAAAGATGTTTTGTATCCGACATTATCTGTCGGATACAAAAAAGAAGAAGCTTTTATCTGAATTTTAACGCATGCAATACTTATTTACATGTAATATCGTTTAAGTAAATGTCCTTGTATTTTTTAATCTCCATTTACTTAAGATATTACATATAAATAAGCAAACACCCCCCATTTGAATCCATTAAAAATAGCTCCAGACCCAAATTCCAAGTGAATAAAAAGTCAACTTTCCAGTTCCAGGCTAAATTCTGGTTTTTCAGGTTTGGTAAAAAGATTCAACATGTTAAAACCAAGGTATTCGTCAAGATTTAAAATCTCAAAAAATTCTTTTATGCAATAACATGGCTAAAAACCTGATTACCGAGAAAAATTATCTTGAAATCTTGCTTTACAAAATATTTCATTTTCTGGGGTCAAAAGTCAACAAAATTCAACCGAAAAAAGTTTGACTTTGCACAAAAGATTGAATTCAGGCCTTTTCCTTTACGGTTTTAGATTCAAATTGAAAATTCCAATAAGATATTTCTCTTCTTCATGATCTATAAAAAATCCTGCAATTTTGGGGTGTCTACAATAACCGATGAATAATTGGTATATGAACGTAAGATGCTTTTGTCATTCAATATGTAACTTGATTCGATTAAAGAACCCTCTAAGAAAAAGGCAAACAATGGCAAGACTTGATTCCCCAAAAGTATGCAAACAATAAACTCTTCAGAAAGATGCTAACAATGGCGGGTTGAAGTCACCAAAACCCGTACAAAATGTCGTTCCTTTGGGTGCCAAATGAAAGGAGCTCGTTTTTAGATTTAAAATATTCAAAAAATGGTGCGTCCAAGCATTTTGCGTTACTTTTGTTTTTTTAATTCAAAAAACTTTTGAAACGGGTGTGAGAGACTTGGACGTTTGCGTTTTTTTTCCTGGGCATCTAACAGGACACGCGGTATGAACGTAACACACGCGGTATGAACGTAACACAATGGGCAAAGAGAAATTGTAACAGAAGAATCGGGCTCGAGGGTCACGCCGCTTAGATTCGACACCGTTGTTACTTGTCAGCAGGAAAGAAGAATCGTTACCAAAAAAAAAAAAGGAAAGAAAAGAAGAAAGGTAGAAGTCGGCAATCATCGATTCCTTAGCGTTCTAGGGTTCTTTTCTCTGCATCAATTCGGGTTCTAATCTCTGCTTCGAATTCTCTCCAATGGCGTTGGAGTGGGTCATGCTAGGATACGCTGCCGGTGCAGAGGCAATCATGCTTCTGCTCTTGACCCTCCCTGGTTTGGACACGATTCGCAAGGGTCTGATTTCTGTGACTCGGAAGCTCTTGAAGCCGTTTATGTCTGTGGTCCCCTTCTGTTTGTTTCTTCTTATGGACATTTACTGGAAGTACGAGACTCGGCCAAGTTGCGAGGGGCAATCGTGTACGCCCACGGAGCATCTCCGGCACCAGAAATCCATGATGAAGAGCCAGCGAAATATGATATTGATCGCCTCTGCCCTCTTGTTCTATTGGCTTCTCTACTCTGTTACGCGTCTGGTCGTTCGGATCGAGCAGCTCAATCAGCGCGTGGTGAAATTGAAGAACCAGGACTGATCACGTGAAGAATTAGGTTAGAGTTAAAATCTGTTGGTATAATCTTAATCAACAGAGGTTCGGTTCTTCTGATTTTCAGTTTAATTTCGGTTTTCGTTTCTTAAATCTGTTGTTATGATCTATTAAGCATTAGGAGGATAAATTTTTGTGGTTGGTTCAGGATTTTGATTCTGCATCTGCTGTTTATCTTAATGAGTATCAGATTCATGTGATCATCTTCGATAGGTTTTTCTTATCATTCATTCGATTTTTATTTTAAATTGATTGAATTCTTGATGTAAAACCTTGTTTCCAATCAATTTAAGAGGACTTGCTATGATGGCTCTTTGAACAATTGATATATTCGGCAAGGGTGTAGACTGATAATAGTTCAAACCTATTTATATCTTTCAAAATCAAGGTTTTGTTGTTAAAGTATCTCATTGTGAACAGCTTTCTTGTGATTGGTTTTGTTGTTCTAAATTATGATTCAAGGTCTCCACAGCTAGAAATTGCCAGATTGTGTTTGGAATTTATTTTGTTACTTCCTTGTAATGTGATCCAGGGGGAGATGGGGGTTGCCAGTATGCATATGAACTAGACAGATGTCATGACATGTACTGGCATTTTTTCTATCAAAGTTGAAGATCAGTTATTCTTATTCAAATTGGTACGGATCACATCTGCTAATGTGTCATGTCTTGTCTTCAAAATGGCAGGAGATAAATGTTATTTACAGTGGATCCTCCAGCCATTTTTTCTATTGAAGTTGCTTGTATGGATCCATTGAAACATATCCACTTTATTGGTTGAGTGCCTTCAAATCCCAATTTGTACTTAATCAATCATGTGCCCTTTTTCTTTTGACATTAATAGGAATTGCCGGCATCTTAAAAAATATTGAAGTAGAGGACTTCTAGTGTTTTGTTACTGCTGCCTTATGGTTGTGGAGCTTAGTTCTGAAAATACACTTAACATTGAATATGGTTCCAATTTGCCAAACCTGTCATTTGTAGAAATGCGTAGGGTAAGTACATTTCTATGCCAGTACAGAACATATGTTATGTTAAAGAAGACCGGCTCCATGCAGTTGATGAATTTCCAACATCATATATATATCAAAGGACTTCGAATTATTTTATCTATGGAGATTTGCTTTGGTGGTGTTAGCCTCGCATACTCCTTTTTGACAATAGTGTCCTTGTGAAATGGTGTATGCGTACTGTTGCACCCTTGGAGCAATAGAAATTGCATTCTCAAGTAGCTTAAACTAGGATTTAATGCAAGGGGGACTAGATATTCACATGCTTGGTTATTTGAGGTTAGACAGATTGGATTTCAGCCCCTCCAAAACTATCAAGTAGCAGTTGATATATATATCAGTCAAAACCATTAAAAACTAGAGTAAAATTACAAAGCCTTGCTGATAACTTCTAACCATAGGTTCTGTGCTGGTCACCTTTTAATTGGTTTCAGTTGGAATTCAAGTCCTTGATGTGAACTGCCTGAATGGGTTGGAAAATGATTGTTGATAAGAAGAATGAAGTTGAGAAGATATAAAGGTCCAAGCAGCTGAAAACACTTGAATTTACATGCTATTTAAGAGATTAAATTCCTTGCATTTCTATACAAAGCAGCCTTAGCTATTGTTTAATTTTTATCGAATCTTCCTTTTTACCCACCCTACTTTTATGAAATTTTTTAAGCTCTTTTTATGATTCTTAGATATATTTTTTGTCTTCCCATGTCAGGAGGTAACGTTAGCTAAAACGCTATTTTGTTGACTGGATGGGGATTCCTTGAAATGTCTTTTCTTCATGTATGAGATGATTATCTGTTAATGCATATTGGAAATTATCATAGTTGTCCATTGGAGTGGACTTATAGAACCTGTCATTGAGATTGTATTCTTGCTTATGTCAACACAACAACTAATTAGTTCTTTCAGTGCCTTCAAGACTAATTAGAAATGGACTTCAGTGATTCGAAGTCATTAGCTTCCAGTGACTAAAAGATTCATCATTTAAGTGACTAAAGCTCTGTTCATATTTTCCTACCATGCATTTGCTAATGATCTTGCGATTAATGGAATATCAGTATATGGGTAGATTTTACAGTTCAGGATGCCTTCAATGGAGGTGCTTAACAGGGATTTGCGTTTCCTTGTCTTGTCAATTTTTATACTATATGCTAGGGTTATCAATTTCTTTTGAGGAATTTTTTTATTGGCTTTTCTGGATCTTCACTACCTTGTAATTTGAAAGAGGCCCTGATCTTGTGGGTAAGTTTGTAAATATAGACAAGTTGTTGCTCAGTTTGATTTTTAGTAATCCCTTTTTTTAAGCTTTACAGGTAGGCTATGTGTTGGCAGCTGACACCATTATGGTCTTACTTGAGCTATTATCACTAAGGTGTTACTGCTTTTCTTTTTTTGATAATAAAAGTCTCACATATATATCATATAGAATCAGTGGAAGGGAATATTCTGGGTCTGTAAGGAAGGTTTCTCATCGAAAAACAAGAAAAGTTAAGTGATCGCAGAGTTAGCAAGTTGATCTGCCACACAATTTGCTTCATGAAAGACTGCTCGGAATCTGAGCTCCACAAAAGAGTTAGCCAGCATGAGAATTTCTTCTATTAAGATTGCAATTTTCCAAAGAGGGCCGCTTCCCTTGGTTAATATATCCACCAGCACCTTGCAGTCACATTCAATTACCACTCTGTTGAAATGGGAGAGAGTGTGCCATCCTTAATCCTTCTGGCACTGCTGATGTTTCCACAACTAAACAGTTTGTCATCCCAATTTTTGAAGCAATGGCTCCAACACATATGCCATCACAGTTCCTAGCTATGCATCCAATTGCCGCCTCTCCTGGGCATCCTTTGGTCGCACGACTCGCACCATCAACATTAACTTTGGTCCATTGTTCTCCCGGTCTTTGCCATTAGATGAAGCTCTCCTCCACCCTCCTCATCTTCTCTGTTTGGTCCTCTTGAGCTAGCCTCTCTGAATCACCCTGTAGCAATGCAAGTAGGTTAAGGTACCGTTTGGGATTGCTCATGCTTATGGGTAAGTACTTATAGATAAAATCCCTTATTTAGGAACTTATCCACACTGATAAAAAGAAAATTGCTTACTTAAAAAGAGTTAGTGTTTGGTAAAGACCTCCATATCAGCACTTAAACAATAATTCACGAGACTAACTTAAAAATTATTTCGACACTTGCAGGACCTCCAAAGCTGAACACCCCCCCCCCCCCCTACTCTCCATCTCTCTTTTTCTCACTAACATAAAAAAGTACCCCATCAGATAAGCAAAATAGGCTGTAAGAGACTGAAAGATTGTGGGATGGAGCTTCTTGGATCATCATCTCCCACCACCATCTCTCTCACCATATTTCTTTATAAAAAACAAGAGACTCTAAAAACCGTGGAATGGAGCTTTTTGCATCATCAAAGATCTGAAATAACCGGTTGATTTAAAATTCCAGTGAAATTAGGATTGTTCGAATAAGGCAATAAGAGGCCTCTTATGATTGGAGAAAGGTTTGTGCCTTCTGACGGTGGACTCCCGTCGCGAGATTCCGCCCATTGGGGATACGAGCTAACTGCGATTCAATCATTTGCAGAGGAAAACCATGTCTGATGGAGTGGTCTATCCAATTTGATGCAGGGATGACAATATCACGCTGGAAACAATCAAGGCCCAACGATTCAAAATCATCATGGTAAGAATGGAAAATATCCTGTTTCAGACAAGCAAAACAGGCTCAAACAGCTGCAACTTTCTTTCTTTAATGGAGATCCTTTCAACACACATCACAATCGTCGAAGATGGGTGGCATCGAAAGCCTCAACTTGCCACGATCTAACCTCCGGCAAGCAGTCCTTCCGATCACTCGGATTCGTTAGAGATTAGGGGTTTAACCAATGCTTCTAGTCACTTGGATTCACCGAAGGTTAGGGACAAGTCAACCAGTAGTAAGTGATGGGAGAAAGAGAGACAGAGGAGTAGACGGAGGAAGAAATGAAAAATCGACGAGGTCGAATGTGTTGATAAGCAATGGCTTCCGACATAAGTGGATGGAGAAGCTACCGAGAGGGGCTTCTCCTTATGGGTTGTTTTCTTTGGTCTTTGTGGATAAGTACTGATCCATTTTAGATAGCCAAACAAGATTGTAACTTAAATAAGTGCTTTATTAAGTTAAAAGTAAGAAAAAGCACTTAAATAAGCAAATCCCAAACGCGGCCTAATACTCTCTGAGAGGCAAGGCTTAATACTTTCAAATATTGCTTTGTTCCTAGCATTTCAAACCACCCAGCAAGCATTTGCCCATCCGCAATGATCAAGTGATTTTTTTAATGAAGATTTTTGTCCAGCTGCATTAGACCATTAAAAACCCAATCTTTACAAGATAAAGATTGGATCTGTTCCCCCAATAGACCACCCATTATCCCAAGCCAAAGCGCCTTGCTAAAACTGCGCTTAAGAAATAAATGAAAATTCGAGTCTTGCTCTTGACTACATAACAAGCACAGTTCAAAAGGAACACCAATTCTATTATGAAATGAATCATTAGTGGGCGTACCTTCATGAAGCATTTTCCATAGAAAAAGCTTAATTTTCTGGGGGCAGGAAGATGCCAAAGTTTGAGCCACTTACTTGCTTCCTGTTTTCTTCTCTTGAGAGCATTCGATAAATTGATGCAACTGAAAACTTACCTTTCGCAGTACCTCTCCAAATGATCTTATTTGTGCTCGAGGACTTATGTGGATATCCATGATTTTCTCCACAATCTGTTCAAGCCAGATATCTCTTAGTTTTAGAACATCCCAAACTCTATGATATTGGTCTATGAGATCAGCAACCCTGTTGGCGTTCGGACTTCCTTTGCTGATCAGACCCTCCATATTCATGTTCTGAATCCACCCACTGTTCTTTATTTCAATGGATTGCCCATTTGCAATAATCCACCCCATACCCAACTTTACGACCTCTCGAACTTGGCAGATCTGCTTCCACAACAACGAATCATTTTTTTTAACTGAGACCCACAAAAATTCATCATTTCAACAATATTTTGGTTTCATTAATTTGGACCACACTTTCTCTTCATTGTTGAATCATACCCCCGGCCACCTTGGGGAACATGGCTTGATTGGATTTTCTATTGTTTTTATGTTTAATCCCCTACATCTTTTGGAGAGGCAAAATTTTGCCCAGCTTAGAGTGTGCACAAATTTTTCCTTACCAGGTTTGGACCAAAATTACTACAAAAAAAAAAAAAAGGTTTGGACCAAAAAGACCTACGGGCTTCTTTATCGATGTGATTAAAAATGGCCGCAGGCAATTTAAGACCGCCCACTATGGTGTTACTGCTGCTCATGTTGTGAGCTGCATTTTGAATTAGCAGTCATACCTGGAAGTTGTGTGATCAATTCCTACAGGGAATCCCAAAGAAAAAGAAAAAAAACTTTTGAACCTGTTCTTTGTGTTTGTGAAAACAACTAAACAAGTGAGGAATAAAACCATTTATGATATTGAAAAGTCAGTAAAATTGTGTTTTGTAAGACCGATGACTGTGATTTAAGGGCAGTTCATCATTATAGCGTTGGGGTCAGCTAGCTGTGGCTGTGATAGTAGTAGTGGTATTAAAGAACATGGCGGTGGTGGTGATGTAGCATTCGTGGTTTCAGTAGTGTGCAATGTTGGTTGTGATAGTAGGGGTGGTAGTGGTTGTATTTTGGCAGCATCGGTGATCATGGTGGTAATGATGTTGATAGTGGTTCTGTGGTGGTGGTGATGTTGGTGCTATGGTGGTGGTATTCGTAGTGATGATCATGGTGTGGTGGTGGCAGTAATAGTACTGGTGTTAGTGTTGTGGAGGTGGTGGTAGCAATGATATTAGTTTTATGATCGTGATGGTTGTAGTTGTGGTAAATGAAGTTACGAATAACTTTGATTAATTCAAAAAAATTCCGTAAATAGGTAAAAAATAGTTATCTGATTTCTGAAGTTAAATTCGTAGCTTCTAAAAATGGGGTTGTTTTTGGATTTTTTTTTTCTTTTTCTTATCTTTTTTTTTTGGTCAAAAAAGGTCCTTACCAAATGCAATTTTGGATTTCTATTTTTAAAAATACAAAACTTGTTCTAAAAAAAGTTATCAAACAGCCTCTTAATGGTAATTATTTTCATTTTTCACATAAATTTGATTTATTTTAGTTTATGGACTACATTTTTTTTCACACACTCTTGACATTCAAATGAAGCCTGACTACTAATTATAATTGCATTAATTTTTTATGTCCATTTCATAAATTTTTTTATTTGCATTACCTTGTTGTCACTCTTGACATATAAGCATTAACTATCATGTGAAAATCTTGCGTGAAAAATTGTTATTGTCAAAAAATGTAAAAAAAAAAAAAAAAAATGTCAAATGCTATATTTAGAAAATAAAAAAAACTCAGGAACAAACTTACAAAATTGGTGTATTAATAACTTCAAATATAACAAAGGATTATAAATCATAGATTTATCTGAGCAAAGTAAATAGATTTGACCTGGTAACACTTTGACCTCCTTTCTAGAATTAACGACGTAGAACATTGTTTCTTGACTACTTCTTTCTGAATTATAAATTAAATCAGACTGAATTGGACCACCATAGATTTATCTAAGCAGATCGGAAGGACTAACCACACTCCTTTCTCTTTTTTCTTGACTATGTCTCTTTGAATTGTTAAATATGTAACTTGGTCAAGTCAAAGTGACCCTTACCACCATACCATATCATCCTGCAAACAAGAAGGCATGGCAGTCAATTTGGCTGGAAGAAGGGATATGTTTGTAAACTCAAGCAAAGCACACATATACATTGGACCAAATCTTGAATACAACAAAAATTTAGAAAATCTTCCATCTTTGACAAGAGGAAACTGCTATAAATGCAGCACACTGTCTCTCCTACAGATGAAACAAGCACAGACGAGAGACATACTGTGAAGTGGTTAGAAAAGGGCAACAGATCCTCTGTGCAGCAGATCCTCTCTGAAGCAAACGTCTTCTCTGTGTAACGCAATCTAACAGTTCAAATTAAATGAAGGTTATCAAATATGGGGATACCTCAAACAAACAATGGGGTACCTCTGTCAAATATTGGGGTACCTTAGGCGAGCATGGGGGTATCCGATCTTAACAATAGGGTACCTTTGTCAAATACGGGAGTACCTTAGGCAAACATGGGGGTACCCCCATATTTGATAGCCCCTAATTGACCTTTAGAGCTTAACAATAGGTACCTTTGTCAAATACTGGGGTACCTCAGGCAAACATGGAGTACCCGATCATCTTCATGGAGGTACCTTCGGCCTAACAATGGAGTACCTCCCTAAATCGTGGTAGGTACCCCCAAAAATAAGCTTAAGGTACCCCATTCTAAATCCAAGATACCCTCATGTAAGCCTAAGGTACCTCCCATATAAGCCTCTGGTACCCCCCATGGTAAGCCATATGCAGTCACCAAAATTAGCCTAAGGTACCACCCTTCTAAGCCTAAGATACCCCAATATAAGTCGAAAGTACACCAATATAAGTCGAAGGTACCTCCCTACAGATAGATTCGGACTACATTAAGATGGTGCTGCACAGAGGATCCTCTGCTACACAGAGGATTTGCTGCATAGAGGATCCGGAGCCTTAAAAAAGCTTCTCAGAACTGTTAAAATGGATTCTATCTCTCATCTAGCACTTCTCTTCCTATTCTTGTCTCTGTCTCTTTCTTCTATCGGAGAATCTGATCTTGCTTCCGACAGAGCCGCTCTTCTGGCTTTCCGTTCGGCAGCCGGTGGCAGGCTTCTCCCATGGAACACCTCTCAACCCACTCCTTGCTCGTGGGTTGGTGTTTAGTGCAATGACAATAGCGTCACCGGCTTAAGTCTCCCCGGCAACAATCTCTTCGGCGAAATCCCACCCGCTTCACTTGGAAACCTCACACAGCTTTGTAATCTATCCCTACAAGGTAACATCTTCTAGGGAGAGATTCTAGCATTTTTGTTTGGTCTTAGTGACCTTATTCAGTTGGATCTCTCCTTGAACAATTTCACTGGTGGGATATCTCCATCGTTCAACAATCTTACGAGGCTGGTGACTTTGAATATGGAGAACAACCAACTCAGAGGTTCTATTTCGGAGCTCATACTCCCGAATCTTTTGAACTTTAATGTTGCGTTTAATTCATTGAACGGTTCGATTCTGTCAAGTCTTTGTAGTATGCTGGCAACTGCATTCGTTGGGAATTCACTCTGTGGCCAACCGCTAAAACCTTGCTCTAGTGAAGGAAATTCGACGCGTGTGACTGATAACAGGAGGAGAAGGAGAAGATTGTTGAAAGCCCAACAACACATAAGAGAAAGGGCTTCAACCTTAAAACCTAGGCTAGAAGGTGAGGGAAGTCTATCTCTTCTATAGTCGGTGAAAGAATGGTGAACTCCCGATGTAGGACAAGTTCTAACAGCCCCCTCACGCTGGACAGCACAGTGTGGACATGGGTTAGGCTCCAATACCATATTGAAAGCCTAACAACACATAAGAGGAGGGACCTCAACCTTAAAACCTAGGCTAAAAGGTGAGGGAAGTCCATCTCTTATATGGTGGGTGAAAGAATGGTGAACTCCCGATGTGGGACAAGTTCTAACAAAGATCTAGAAGAATAATTGTGTAAATTAAGGTGTGATTGCTGGGATAGTAGAGAACTTCTAGTGCTTTGTTATGGTTTTGAATGTTGCAACCTTGAAGCCTTTCATTTTATTTATTTATTTATTTATGGTAGGATTGAGGTATTTATTTTATGTTTGAATTAATGTCATCTCATGGTGATGCTTTTATATAAGTAATTGTATGAGATTGTGATGATGATTAGATTTCTACTGTGCTTCTAAACAATCTTGTAATCTTTACAAGATTGGAGCAAAAGTGGTTCTCCAAATGGCGACTGTGCAGCTCCTGTCTATATCTTTATTTGTAGCTCCCACAAGATCCTACCACGTGTCCAGTTTAATATTTAAACTAACTTCAGTTATGCATCACGTGAATGTCATGTGCATTAAAATGGACATGGGGCATAATCTTGTGGGAGCTGTAAATAAAGATGTAGACATGAGCTACACAGTCTGCCTTTCGGCGGTTCCCGGGATTCAAATCCTCCATGAGGTTTTTTAAAATTTTGATGCCGAGAGAGATAAGATATACAGTGTGTCTGGTTGTAGATGTGGTAAATAAATTACAATTGGTTTCGCGACAAGAACCTTTTAGAGGACTTTTTAAATAAATTAAAACTGTTTGTAATTGGTAAATAATCTATATTAAGACAATACACATAGTAGATAATCTCAAAAGTCAAAGTTTGTCCCTCCCTTACTTGAAATATCATTTGGTTTCTCGAATGCGGGATTATTCAAATATCATTTGATAGAAAGACTAAATGATGTCTGGGTTTCCCAAATGTATGATAATTCAAATATTATTCTAATAGAAAATAAGACCAAATGATATCTGGAGTTTCCCGAATGTAAATTATGTAATGTAGGATTCTTGAAATTTTATTCCGCAAAAAGAAAAAATAAGGACGGAAGCACACACTTACTTGAGATTATCTACATTGTCTATTACCTGAAAATGTTCCCCTTCCGTGAGGACTTTTTAACTGGTGTTTTTGTAAATAACCTGTAAAAAGTGTCCCTTCGTAACAATTTTCCCAATCTTCTACCTTTTGTCATCCTCTAACTAGAAGCGGATTGAATACGGTACGGATCTCCGAATTCGATCCGATAAGAAAGTCCGATATCCGAATTGGAACTGATTATTTGACCAATCTCTCACATTTAAAACCGAATTCGATCCGAATTCAAATCCGACCGATTATCTGATATCTGAATCTGATTACATTATATATGGAAAAAAATTAAGATATTATAAACCTTAAGTTAGTGGATCAAATAAGGATGTATTAATTCAAATTTGTCCTATATTATGACCTTAAATCAATAAATATTATATGAAACCTTCATTCCTTCTATACTAATATATAAAAAGACTTTAAAAAGCCTAAAAAACACATAACATATATACAAAATAAACGGTCGGATCTTTATCGGGTCGAATATGTGTAGTACCATATGCGATTCTGAATATAATCAAATTCGGATAATCGGATTTGAAGCTAAGATTCATATTCAGATAATCGGGTCGAATTCGGATCTTTATTTGACCCATTGACAGCCCTACATCTAATCAATTCATGTTTTTTCACCAAAAAGACTTTCTTGCATTTACAAATAGAAAAATTTTTAGCTATTAGATGCTTCACATTACAGAACACCAATCTTACTTAAAAAGTAAAAGCTTAAGCCCATAATTACTAAAAACTTAAGTTGATAACAGGGATGAACTTTATATATTTAATTAAATCCTTAACACTCCCCTAACATGTGATTAGGACTCAAACCCATTTTAAAGCTTAAGCTGAAATTACTAAAAACTAAAGTTGATAATAGGGATGAACTTTATATATTTAATTATATTCCTAACAATCCCCTGATATGTGGACCGGACTCAAACCCATTTTAGGGAGGCCTTACACGTAGAGTATATATATATATATATATATGGGTGGAGCAGAGGTTTGAACCCAGGACCTCGACATTAGCCCAAGACTCTGATATCATATAGAACATCATTCTTATTAAAAGCTTAAGCTAATAATAAGGGTGAATTTTGTATATTTAATTATATTCCTAACACACATGACAATATTTCTCTCGGACACTAGAAATCAATGTAGCACAAAATTACAGAAGTGAGGAGATGTTATTGCATGAAATATTCTTTTAAATTTTAACATCCTGTGCACTTGTCACCTGCACCCATATGTGCACTTTGATGCTCTCTCATGGAGGATATATACAAAGGTTAGGAATTTTTTATTCTTGTAATGTTAATAGAAGAGATATTTCTTTTTGAAAAAACAATATAACCGTCATATGATCCATACGGCAGCATCAATTTAACAGTGTGAGTGCACGCATGAGCGTAGTAAAAAGAGAAGATGACAACCAAGAACCTGTTCAACCTTCCTTCCACAAGCCGAATCGCCCCTGTTCTTAGTACTGTCAATCGTACCCACGAATAATTACTCTCATGATCACACAAGTTCAAAGCATAGATTCTTTACATAATTTACAAACAAGTGTAGTAGCACGTATTACAATAACCATAACCATTGCAGATATGAGAGGTTGGGACTCGTGAAATCATCACTTTTCTTTGGGAGTTCAAACGATGCAAAGTTGAGACTTGAAGGAGAAGCAGGTCGGAAAGTAAAATTGAAAGAGATTCTCTGGGAAAAAACCAAAGGGAAAAGAAAGAGAGACTAGAAGAGAAATGGGGGCAAAAGAGAGGAACAAAATCTGACCTTGTTATCTCCAACGGAACTTGAAAGAGAAAGGGAGGTGGGAAAGCATATGGGGCAGATAGAAACTTGACAGGGAAAGAAGAAAAGCAATCAAGGGAAAACCTGAAAAAGAGACAAAAGTAGTTAGAGGCTAAAACGACATGAGAGTCATCACATTCACTTAAAGCCCCAAAGGCAACATCCATCCTCCTCTTTTGTGCATGTGATTGACAGACAAGTGAAAGGGAAACACACGCGAGTGTGCGGCACCTGCGCTGATGATAACTTCTTGTGCTTGTCAAAGCCAAGACCTGGTTCCACTCTCGCCCCCAACAAATTGAAATAACGCCCAACAGCCCCACCTCCAGCTGACATATATTATCCTTTAAGTTGCTGCCGCTGCCTGCAACCGACAATTCCTCTGTTGCTGCACTTTCCGAAGGAGGTAAGTTGATGTGTGTACGTATGCTGTTATTGGCTATTTTACCGGGCATGTAAGTGTGGACGGATGGATGCCCTTCTCAGTAGAGGGGCCCACACATCCATACTCCATCTCAATCAGTGGTTTCATTAAACCACCGGATTTTAGCTCTAGAGGAAATGCATTTTTGTAATATCTGATGTATCATTGGCTCTAGAGGAAATGCATTCTTGTAATATCTGATGTACCAAAAAAAAAAACAAACAAACAAACAATGGGAAAGAAAAAGGAAAAGAAACACGCACTATCCCGATCTCCAAACAGCATATCTGGGGTGTTGGTGGTTACTGGTTGGCTAACTCATTGTCCTCCCCCTTGTCTTTGACAATATGTTTCTTGTGTCCCACCTAAATCTCTTGTTTTTCTTATCCGCTATCGATTTGATGTGATTACTTACTTGGGTACTTCATTTCAAGAGTCAAAATCTTGGATTCCTTTGTAAAAAAGCTTCTTATAAAGCGTACTATGTGACAGATACACGGATACAACCAATTTGCACCCACATATCGGCATTGTCGGTGAGGATGAGTATTTATGGCCCAACTAAATATGTCTTACACACCCAAAAGAGAACATGTTAAAATGACATAACTACCCCTGCCATTTCATGACCAAGTATGGTTATGAGCAGATCCGGCAAAAGCGACCCAACCCGACGGATCCGATTTAAACGGGTTTGAGTTGACCTGTATATTAATTGGGTTAGGGTTTTTCCAACCCGAACCCGATTATAACCCAGTAACCCGACAAGTTACCCGATTAGGCAATTTAGTCATTTATTTAGATTTTAAAGGGGAACCGTCGAACCGTAAATGTGGGTTTATTACTAATGAGTTCAATTGATAAAAAAGAACTCGGTATAATGTGGATTTATTATCCTTGAATATTGATGCATTAGTGTCCATGCCCACAGAAGTATAACTGACGATTGATTTGGTTAGCAATCAGCATGGGTTTGGGTTAGTAACGCTAGCATGCTTAAATTGAACCTGGATTTCCGACCAATGAATATCCATATATTTTTTACTAATGATCAAGGTTTTACGTTTCGGTGCCGGTGGGCCGCCCATCGGCCAAAACGAAATTTCGGTGGCATGCCGGCGGCGTGCCGCCGAAACGACGAAAAATTAAAAGGCAAAAATCGGGTTTTTTTTTCGTGCTGGTGGAAATTTCGTCGGCACGTCGGTCCGTGCCGCTCCGTTTCATGCATAAAAACTGATTTTTTTTCTGTTTCGTTCGTGCCGGTCCGTGCCGCTCGTGCCGGTGACAAATCGTCGAAATTTCGGTGAGTTGCTGGCGATGCACCCAGAACGATTTCCCCTGGCGAAACGCATCGCCGGGGGTCCCTGTACCGAAATTTCGGCGGCACGCCGAAATTGTAAACCTTGCTAATGATAGAACTTTAAGTCTTTAACGTTTAAAGATGGATCCTAGTACATGAAATTTTTAGTAGAATCTAGGTTCCAAAACCAGAATGAGAACATGATATCATGTAATTTTTCTAATCATATTCTTTGCAAAAAAAATAATAAAAGAAATTAATTGGATTGGCAGGTTGAACCCGTTTATTGGTGGGTTGGGCTCGGTTTGAGGTTTTTCCAACCCGCCATTAATCGGGGTTCAACCTGACCCGATTAACCCCCAACCCGATTATGACCCGACTCGAACCCGAACCAACCCGACCCGTTGCATACTCTAGCTACGAGGCAGGTTGATCTGTCTACCCACTCTAATCTCCCTTAATGGTTGAAGTTTGGTGATTCATAAATCATGTTAAGCTCAGGTTAATCAGGGTTTAGTTTAATTAACCTAAGCTTAACTCACCCTAACCTGACCTTAATTTATAAAAAATCATGTGTTGAAGCTTTCCATGTGATAATTTAGACTCTGTTTTCCATGTGATAATTTAGACTCTGTTTGGAACCATGGATTCAAAAGAAAAAAAAAGTACTGCAAATTTTCTTTTCTCCCATCCGTTAGAATGAAATATAAGGATTTAATTGTAAAAACTTTTTTCTCATATAAGTCAACTAAAATTTGGTGGACAAAGCAGAGACCATATCAACTAGGGGTGCAACTCAGTTCAGTTCGGTCCGGGTTGATGTCAACCCAAGACCAAACCGAAAATATATATAATTAAACCGAACCGAACAGAACTGAATTGAAAACCGAAACTACTAAACCGAAAATATATAGAAAAACCGAAACCCAAACTGAACCGAATTGAACTACATGAAAACTATTCGGTTCAGGTTAGACCAATATATTCTTGTCTCAAACAAGGGTTTTTTTTGTAATATCCTTAAAGTTTAAAGATAAACTTTGAAAGTTTAACATATATTATATTTTATATATATATATATATATATATATATATATATATATATATATATATATATATATATATATATATATATATTTATATATGAATTAAGTTCGGTTTAACCGAACATGCAACCCAAAACTGAACCGACCTAGTTCGGTTTAAGCATGTTTGGACCGAAACCGAACCAAACCACTATAGTTTGGTTTTAACCGGACCAAGTTGCACCCCTAATATCAGCTGGTCCCTTATGCTAGAAGATCTACTGGTCTAATGGTGGAGAAGGTGAGCACGTAGGCTTCATGCGCCTATGTTGACACATATCTCACCGTTGGACTAGCAGAACAGATCCTCGAGCCAAGGGTTCCAGTAGATTTTAATTAGACAAATATTGAGTAAATATTGAGTAGGAGGGCGAACTAATGTCCCTGTCAAAAGGACACATGTCACGGGTTGAACAACTTGAATTCGGGTCCCACTCCTCCGCTCAGCTGGGTCCCACCACCGTATTAAACAAACGAAATAGAATTCGGTACCTTTTTTTTTTTTTTTCGGTAGGCAATTCGGTACCTTGTTTGATGCGGAATTTGAAACGAGCCATGAATGCTGGACCCACCAGAAATGTTTCAAACAGGCGCACCCTTTTACGAGATAATAATCAATCACACAAACACAATGAAAAAATGCGTGAACATTTCTTCTACAGCCAAAATCCGGTGGTTCAATGAAACCACCGGTTGAGATGCATTTTGGGGTACGGGCCCATTATTGAAAAGGGCCATCCATCCCTATGTCTCACGTTGAACCACTGAAGGGCTTAAGGTGAAATGATCTCGAAAAATGCAGATTAGCCGGCTCAGGCTTGCCGCATTGCGTAAAAGGTGGGACCCACTCTGCGGACGATTGTCGGCTTTCGTGTGAAGAAAAACACAGTGTTCATCCTCATCGATGGCCGTAAAAGCGCACCTTCAAAACATAAAATATCGAGAATGCCACGTTAACGGCGTGAGAGCGTCGACAAACGGCTGTAACGGCTTGTGGGACCCGCTTCAAAAAAGGACGTCGAACTAACGATGCCGGGATTTTTAAACCAAATGAATGAAATTTGGCCGTTGTACTGTCGCTTATCTAATCTTCTTCTGACACGTAATCTATCCGGTCTTCTACTCTACACTCTACACGCCGTCTAGAAGATGGCTATGTTCTTGTACGCCGCATGTTACTTTAACTACGGTACTCCGCTCCTACAATGACAATAAGCCGTTGGATTCCCTCGTTGTTATGACTAATATTTTAAGCCAATAGTCAATTTCTCGCAATAAATTGAGCGAAATGGCGAGAAATTGTTCTGTTGAGTGTTGGCACTCACGGTTGGTTGTCCTACTTATTGCCAAATCTGCATCGTCAGAGATTTTGAAGTATCCGAGTTATTTAGGAAGCTTTATCAGAATCCAGCTTGCAGTTTTTAAAAAAGGGGTTTGTTTTCAAGTGCCTGCATTCTATGGATATTGAAGATAACTCCCTTTGTTTTGTGAATTTAGGATTCTGTCCCTCTAATTTTCTTGATGGTTTATGCAAATAACCCTGCTTTTGATAAATGGGTTTTGAAGTGACTGATATATCCTTTTAGTGATCAGTGGAATGGAATAATGGCCAAGGGTCATATGGATAGGGCATTGTAGAAGCACATTATGCAATCTTGAAGGATGAAAAAGTCTTAGAAATATATTTGACAAAACCCATTAGATTGAATGTGTTTGATACAGGTTTTGGCAAACCCTAATCAACCTCTATAAAGATTTAGACTATGATATAAAATTTAAAATTATGATTGTTATTAAATGGGACATATAAATTTAGTAAGTATTTATTCATAAGATATGTATTTTTTAATATACATGAAAAATAATATTTTAATGAAATTAAAGTTATATTCTAGGCAGGTTGAACTAAATCCTAACATAGCCATACCCGATTTATGCCAAACTAAACCCTAACCATTAGGGGCAGGCAACCCATCCCATTGCCAAAAGCTTTTCCTAGTTGTTTTTCACTTTCCATTGAAAAAGACCCTACAGTTGATCTCTCCCTTCAATTTTGATTCAAAGTCAAGGACTTTTCTCACATATATTAAAATCGCTTTCATTATAATTACTTTAAATTTTTTTTCTTTTTTTACATTAATTTCATATGTTTTGACTATTGGAATACTTTTCTTCATACTCTTTAACATTGTTCCAAATGAAATATAAGAATTAATGGCAACTAATTCCATTTTTTTTTTTTTACATTATCCTTATACCTTTTAGTTTTTGGACTATTTTTTTTTTTTTTTTGGAATACTCTTGACTTCCAAATGAACCCTAACCACTAATGATAAATTACTTCCAAATTTTTATGTCCCTTTCAAAAAATTGTATTTTTTGGACTACCTTTTTGGCATGCTATTGACATCCAAATGAGGCCAAGGTATTAACTTTTATGTGAGCTTCTTGCCTGATAAAACATTATTGTCAAAAAGTTCAAACAAGTCAATATCATCTTAAAAAATCAAGCAATCATAATTCAACTTTGAAGTGGACTTAGACCTTATCTTTTATTAAGGTAAATTCATCTTTTCATATGATATGTGAAGAGAGACACCTTTTGATTGCATATGCTCTGTATGGTATAGTTCACATTTTTGCTAGTGATTCATGCCTTCTCCTATTCTCCAATAGTTAAGTTGATCCAAGTCTAATTGTCTTGTACCTCTTGAACAATAAATTATTATATAAATTTTCAAATTCGATTTTTTTCCAATCTGCAATGTTCTCATCAGAATGAAAAAGCCTAGTGCTAGAAACAGAAAAGAATAAGCTTTATAAACAAAATAGGTAGATTTGACTCACCCAAACTTTAAAAATACTTTAATTCAAATCAGAATAACTAACCCCAACTCCTTTCTCATTTTTTCTCCATTCTAGAAGTGACAGTCCTTTCAATTTTTCTTATTCTTTCTCTTTGAATTGTCAAATAAATTGGACAACCACCTTGGTTGACCAAATACCCAAATATCTAACAAAAATTAAGAAAGTGTAATTACTATTAGGGATGCAACTTGGTTTGATCTGGTCTAGGTTGACGTTAACCCAAGAACACAATAAGGTTTGTGACTATTAACCCAAAACCGAACGTAATTGAGAACTAATCACTCTAACCCAAAAGCTAAATAGAACATATAAGTAGGTTTAGTTCGATTTGGTTCGGTTTTATCAAACCATCAACCCAAAGTGAAACCCAAACAAATTTGGTTTATAAATTTTAAAACCAGAACCCAACCAAGAAGCTTTAAAACTAAACCCAAAATCCATTTCCGGCCTCCTTTTTTTCTTTTCCAAACTTTGTCCTTCATAAACAAAATAATCCCAAGTCCCAACATATAACTAGTTAACCACCACAGTTACCTTCCACTTTTAAATTGAAACCTGAAATTGTTCCTTCTCCTAAATTGCACCTAGTCAATTTGGAAGGGGACTGGAGGAGGGATATTCTTGTAAAGTAAAGTAAAGCAAGACCGGCATTTTAAATTGTTAGAAAACTTTAGGCACAATTTTAAATACAGTAAAGATGAGGGACCAACATAAAAACATGCCTTCTTCTACCTTTTTCCAATTTACAAGAAAGGAAGGAAAAAATAAATGGAAGGTGAGAAAGTAGAGAACTGCCACTAGGGTTTAATAACACTGCCCAGTGTTGTCTTCCTTTGTCTCTCTTTCTCTCTACAGATGGAAGAAGCACAGACCAGAGAGATACGGTGAAGTCATGAAAAACGCTTCTCTGTAGATAACATCTCAGAGGGGTTTTCTTCAAAACCGCTAAAATGGGCGCTCTCTCTCCTCTAACGCTTCTCTTCCTCTTCTTGTCTCTGTCTCTTCTTCCTCTCGGAGAACTTGATCTTGCCTCCGACAGAGCCGCTCTTCTCGCTTTTCGTTCGGCCGTCGGCGGAAGGCTTCTCCTGTGGAACATATCTCAATCCACCCCCTGCCTATGGTTCGGCGTTCAGTGCAGAAACGACCGCGTTAATGGTTTGCGTCTTCCCGGCGACGGTCTCTCCGGCGAAATCCCACTTGGTTCACTTGGCAACCTCACGAACCTTCGAACTCTCAGTCTCCGTTTCAACGCCCTGACTGCTCAACTCCCTCCCGATCTTGCCTCTTGTACTGGCCTTCGTAATCTGTACTTACAAGGTAACTTCTTCTCCGGCGAGATTCCCGATTTCTTGTTTGGTCTTCGTAGCCTAACTCGTTTAGATCTCTCTCGGAATAATTTCTCCGGTGAGATATCTCCGTCGTTCAACAATCTTACGAGGTTGAGGATTTTGAATTTGGAGAACAACAAACTCACTGGTTCTATTCCAGAGCTGAAAGCCCCGAAGCTCGACTCCTTTAATGTTTCGTTCAATCGATTGAACGGTTCGATTCCGTTGAGTCTTCGAGATAAACCGGCAACTGCATTTGAAGGGAATTCACTCTGTGGTGAACCGCTTCAGTCATGCCCCGTTACCCCTCGCCCTACCCCTCGCCCAAAACCTGTCCCTGGCACAGGAGATTCAAATTCGACGCAAGTGACTAATGACAAGAAGAAAAAACTCTCTAAAGGAGCGATTGCTGGAATAGTAATCGGATCCGTATTTGGGTTTATCTTGATTCTTTTAATTGTGTGCGCTTTATGCCGGAAGAAGACTAGTGGAAAAACGAGGTCGTTAGACATTTCGCCGGTGAAGCAGCCGGACGTTGGGATTTCCGGCGAAAAACCAATTGGGGGTGGAAGGAATGGTGAACCCAGAAGTGGGGTCTATCCAGTTTCAGGAACTGCAATGGCGGCTTCTGCGAAAGGGGAAATCAATAACAGTGGGAGTCAGAAGCTTATGTTCTTTGGGAATGTGAGTAAAGTTTTTGATTTGGAGGATCTGTTGAGGGCTTCAGCGGAGGTTTTGGGGAAGGGGACGTTTGGGACGACTTACAAGGCGGTTTTGGAGGTTGGCACCATTGTGGCTGTGAAGAGGTTGAAGGATGTAACCATCTCTGAGATGGAATTTAAAGAGAAGATCGAAGCCATTGGAACAATGGATCATGGAAATTTGGTTCCTCTTAGGGCCTACTATTATAGCAAGGATGAGAAGCTTCTTGTTTATGATTACATGCCCATGGGAAGCTTATCTGCACTTTTGCATGGTGAGACTTTCATCTTGCTAAATTACATATGAATTTGTGCTTCTTGTTATAATTGTTCTTCTTACCTGAAAACCTTTTTTGTGTGTCTGTTTTAAGGATGGGATTGCCATGAATTCTACGTTGTGGTTTTTCGTGTAAGATTGTATTTTATTTTATTTTTTCTTACTGCTCTCATGTTGCCTTGATTTGACATTCATTTGAAACTGTAATATATTTCTTTTGATTTGCTTTGTGGGATTTTCATATATGCCTAGTTTCCATTGTAACTGCTTGAAGGATATAGGTATGTTAACTATTTTCATAAATTTCATTTCATGCTTCCATTCAACAGATGTGGTATTTGAGTCAATTTCCTGTGTTTTTTTAAACCTCTGAAACTTTCATCAATTTCATTGATGGATAACTTTGTTTTTCTTGTTATAATTTATTCGTTTGTATTATATTTAATGCAAATAGTAGTTCACATGCTTGTGTCTTTGGACCTTCAGTTCCATTTTCTTACTTTACCAGCAATTAAATTAAAATTTTGGTATCAGAACATGATTTGATGCTATCACAAACTCAACTTGACCATTTAGCCTAGCATGGCTTTCCTAAAAACTATCTAATTGTTCTTCCTTCTTTAATGACAGGAAACAGAGGAGGAGGTAGGACTCCGTTGAATTGGGAGACCAGGTCTGGCATTGCCCTTGGAGCTGCCCGTGGGATTGAATACCTCCACTTGCAGGGCCCCAATGCATCCCATGGAAACATCAAGTCCTCCAATGTCCTCCTAACCAGATCATATGAAGCCCGAATATCTGACTTTGGCCTAGCACATCTTGTGGGTCTCTCCTCTACTCCCAACCGCGTTTCTGGCTACCGTGCACCTGAGGTTACGGATTCTCGCAAAGTCTCACAGAAAGCAGATGTATACAGCTTTGGTGTATTGCTCTTAGAGTTGCTGACAGGCAAGGCCCCCAGTCATGCTATATTGAATGAAGAAGGGGTAGACCTCCCAAGATGGGTACAGTCTGTGGTCCAGGATGAGTGGACCTCTGAGGTGTTTGACCTTGAGCTCCTCAGGTACCAGAATGTTGAAGAGGAGATGGTTCAGCTTTTGCAGCTAGCAATGGACTGTGCAGCCCAGTACCCTGATAAGCGACCCAACATGTCTGTAGTCACCAGACGTATTGAGGAGCTCCGTCGCTCCAGCTTCTCACACCAAGATCATGAGCCACAACCCGAATTGGTTGATGATGTGGATGATGGGTCATCCAGGAGGACTAACTCAGTCGGTTCCGGCCCACCACCTTCTTCCTTTAGGGATTGATGTAAGGATTGTGACTTTATTCATTATACCCAGTTTTAGCATGTTAGATTTGGTGTTTTATGTTTGTTGATCGAGGGCTTATCTTCTTCATTTAAGAATCAAATGTGCATGTTCTTTTTCCCATCTCCCTCTTTATCCACAGTCCAGCCTTCTTTTATTTTCGTGAATTTCCTATTGATGGTTTCTTTTTCCTTTTGGATTAATAGCTGTGCAATTAGTTGTTATTGGATGGACGGTGGTGGTTGTAATTATCTTGCCTTTTTCCCCCCCTTTTTATGAAGCTTTTACTTTTTGAAATTGAGATGCTTTAGTTGCTTTGAGATGTATGGAATTTTTGGGTTGGATGGCTGTTAGCTTGTGATGTTGGTCTTTTGGTGGGTAGGGAATGTAGGCCTTTTTATCTGTTTTTTTCTTTTGAAAAAAGAAAAAAAAAAAGGGTTGGAAGAGGCAGAAAATGTGTTACTGTTGCCAAACACACTTAGAGAATCTTGTTAGTTCTTGAATGAGCTGTTCCTTTGTTCTTCCCCCATGGCACATGAAACAGGATCCTACTCCAAGAAAGAGAATTGTCTTTTGCCGACCTAATAAGAGCTTTACTTATGAGGGTTTGTCCTTGATGTTGCAATCAAACAACTCATTTGAAAAGGGTAATGCACTTCCCTTTCTTTTATTTAATTGAGTTTCTGTTTAGTGGTGAAGCTGGTGGTTGTGGCCCTGGTGGGGCAGGTGAGAAGAGGATGGGGCCATGTCCTTTGGGAGCGGCGTGGATGAAAATGAAAGGGATTCTTAAGGTGGTCCATCTATGTAATTATCGTATCATGTGGTTCAACTATTCTTTTTGAAATGTTGAAAATCAGAGATCCCAAGGTTTGAATACTGCCACTCAAGGTGTTTTCATTTCCCCCAATTAAAAAGTGGGAGTTATTGACTAACAAATGTACTAAATTGGAATTATAATGTCACAAAGACTCATAACATCATATAATTTCGGGTGGGTGATTCAAAACAAGGAATATGAAACTATGAATTATTTCTTTAGTAAATAATCAGAATGGAAAAAAGCAGGAATCATACCATACAGAGAAGTTTGGGTTATGTCACAGTTTATAATGAGAAAAAAAGGTGATTTCATGGGTCCCATTTTTTATTCAGTACTGATTGAATGAAATGAAATTCATTGTCTTTTTTGTCCGACCCATTGACTGGCGGATTCGGATCTTCCCTCATTCACAGGAAATAATGCCGGATTCAAAATCCGAATTCAGCCCATATTCGATCCGATTAGCCGAATACGGGTTGACAAAATTATCAATCGAATATTGGTCTGCAGTTCTGATATCCGAATAAATTTGAATCAATTAAAGGCTTTAAAGGTGACTGCTTAAACATTTTATAGCATCAACCGATGTGGGACTAAAGAGACTACACATGAAGGATCTTCTTCCCAGCCAATCCTATAAAAGGCTTAAGCCTTCACAGGTACAAAGTTAAAACTGGACCAACTCAACCCCGAACAGACGTAAGGACTGAACCAATCCGATAAATTAGTAAGTAAATAAATAAATAAAATGTATTTATATATATAAGACATAATAATTAATTATTCGGTCTAATATGAATTAGGATTTGAATCCTAAAGCATATTACGGTTCAACAAATATTCCATCCCACACGTTGACAGCCCTAGCCCCCAACTGATAATAATTTATCAACAAAAAAAAAAAAAAAAATCCCATTTTGATGCCTTACTACTGTTTCAGGTTTAAGGACATTAACATGTTCAAGTGAGAGAGATCTCACCTGAGCAGGACGGAATTTTGCTTGAACTTTTGGGACAGCCCATGAAAGAAACATGGAGTGATTTCAACTCAAAGATGGACTCAATTTTATCAGGTTATACCATACTTCCCAAAGTATAAAGCAACATGCTTAAACAGATGGTCCAAGACCCCTGTAACAATCTGTGATAACCCAATTACACCTCTTGATTAAATTAATCGTTGTTTTGATAAGGATTTGCATTGCCTGGGGCGGTTTTTTTCTACCAAAAAGGAAAAACGAAAAAAATATTAAACATACAATTAAGAACTGGTTCAGAATTTGCTACCTATGAATCAATTCACGATTTACAAGATGAGATAAACGACTCGATTAAACGTCACCTCGGAGATCCAAACAAGTCCTTTGGAAATATAATTGGTTGAAAGAGTTGTTATTACCATGACTGGGGAATTGCGCGTAGCAAATTTTTTGAGCCCACTTAGATAAACAACCCACTCTAAAAATAGATGGCATGCCATTCCAAGTGGATAGTTACAGTGTACTTAAATTTGAATGTGCAGGGATTATTTTGTTTGTGTAGGGAAATACTGGGAATAAATAGAGGGCCATAATCAGGGGGAATATTCCCCCTGTTCTTTTTACTATAGAGGGAAAAAAAACGAATAACAAATGCCTCATTACAAAGTAATTGAGGTCCGCAATACTGATCCTGTTTGTTGCCAATATAAAACTGAATCTGTGAAGGCAAGTACCCCTGATATTCGTGGTTACCATTAAAGAGAGATAAAAAAAAATGCACCTGTGATGTTTGTCAACCATTGCTTCAAGTATATTTTTACATCTTCTCTGAAACAGTATGATAATGTCACCTATTTGATCAGTTGTCCATAGTCAAAACCATTTCTCCAGACTAAGATGACTGGCAGTGGATAATCCGCATCTATTTGTACTACAGATGCTTTGTTTGGAAAAATTTGCCATCCAACCATATCTAATTACTTGCTTCTCAGCAGAAAACACATCAATAAAAGAGATGCGATCTTGCTGCTTTGGTTGAGAAAAAGGCTTCTGGATGACAGGGACTCCATATCCACCATGAGTATGCAAGTGATGTAAAAAGAGACCTATTGCAAGGTAATACATAACTCAAGCGAAATTGAGAATCTCACTGTGTAGGGAGTAGCCTATATGAGGGAAAGAACAAATCCCAGCCATGGTAGTTTCCAGAAGTCTGAAGAGGTGAAAATCAAGAAATGTAAGCAAAGTAATCATCAAAAGATTGAACTGGATATATTGAGCAGCTTTTGTGATCTTACATTTACAACATGTACAAGACAAGCAGGTAGGTTTCTTGAGTCCCCAATTCCTGAACCTGGACTGAAGTCAATCTCCCACATTAATACAGAAAAAGAGGAAGAGCTAAGCATTAGGGTTTTCTGGGGGATCATCGTTCCAACCCTCATTCAGCAAATCATAATTGATGGATGCAAGCTGTGAGAGATTCTGTTCACCACATAAAAAATCAATGAGGAAAAAGCTGCATGAGGAAACACACACCATAGAGGTGTAGATAGAGAAATAAACATGCCAAATTCAATGGTAGTTACACCTAGGGATGCACATTGGTTTCATTTGGTTCAGATTGACTTAAACCCGAAACCAAACCGGGGTTTATAACTGTCAACCCAAAACCAAACCAAAGGAAATTAACAACCGATCACGCTAACATGGAAACCGAACCAAACATATGTACATACAGAAGTTCGGTTCAATTAAGTGAAACACAATTTTGAGTTGGGTTTTGGTTTGGTTTGGTTAGTTTAATTAAGAAATCAACCCAAAACTGAACCATATTAGTTCAGTTTACAAACTTCAGAACCAAAACTGAACCATGCATTTTAAAACCTAACCTGAACCGACCCAAAATGTGTTCGGATCAGTCAGTTCTCAGTTTTAAATGAACCAAGTTGCACCCATAGTTACACCCACGTGACATTGAGCATTGTGCTTCAAAATGTATGGTGAGAAATTGTTTTTTCTGCCACTGAGAGTAATGATGTAACTGGACCAAATAATTCACTTTATGGAGACCCTTTAAATAGGTGGCATGGACAATTTTTATACCTCCATAACCCATCAGTACTTGTCTATTAGATTTTGTCTTATGTAAAGGCAACTGTTAAATTAAAAAAATTGCTTTCAGGTTCAGTGCAAGACTCTAGATTCAGAAGAAGCTTTTTGCCATGCAGCAAACTGTCCATGGGCAGAGATTTATCATATAAGGTCGGGCCTATTGGACATACAGGTAGACAAATAAGGTTTTCCAATAAGCTTCCATGTGTGAATTAAAGGTCTCACCAAATTTATTTTGCTTGTGAGACATGGCATTTTTTGCTATGTGGTGATGCAACCAGTCTAGATTTTCTACATGATATGTGTCACTATGTAGACACTTTTCAACCCACATAAGCCTAATACATATATATATATATTGTCACATTTGTAGTCATAAGTGTTATTTTTTTTTTAAATATATTTTTAACTTTTGCACATGAAAGACTTTAGATTCAAGAAGGGTTTTTAGTATCAGCTGAACGAAACACAACTCTACCACGTCATATCAGTTTTGAGAAGTCACACACAATGCAGGTCTTGAATGACTTGCTTTATACCTTACAAAGAAGCACTTTTCTCCAATAAACTTGGATGATACCCAATACTTTAGCCGTCACACTAGTATGACGAGATTTTCCTTAGACTATGTCCTGAGTCAAAACCATGTCTTTACCTTGGATCTAGGAGATCCTTTTCGTCTGGTGGAAAATATTTCATGGCTAATACCTTGTAGTTAGTATGATTGGAAGCAAGGTGCTCCATGCCTTTTTTGGTGGAATTTCACAGAGGCTTTCTATGCCATTTTGGCAATGCCACTCATGCCAATGCAAATTCCATGCAGACATCCTGAGAAATTCCACCAAAAAAATAAAATAAAATAAAATTCTAAAAAATCTAAAAAAAATTGTAAAAAATCTGAATTTTTTTTAAAAAATTAGTCAACTATTTCACAAGCTTCTATTACCCTTTTTGAATTTTTACAAATTTTTATAATTATTTTAATTTTCATATTTATAACAATAAATTATTATTTGAATATAAATTATCCAACATGAACTTTGATAACTAAATTATTAATTTAGTGATTATTTTCACAAGTTATATCATTTTTGAGGAGAAATAGCCTATATAAGTGTTCAATTATTATTTTTAACTACACATCATAATTTTTAGAAGTATTTTATATTTTATTAATTTTTAATATTTTCCTAAATTAGTAAAAATTATTTTTTGTCAAAAAATAAAATCAATGTTAATGATACGTAAATCAAGCATTCTTCTTAACATGACACAGGCAATTTAAAGCCTGTGCCTTTAAACAAAAAGTTTCCTAGCAGCACAAGCAAAATTTTACACCATGCAGTTAACAAAACTAATCAAAATATGAGGACTTCCAAAATTTCTCCTATTTTAAGTAAGAAATGGGTGGAACACGCCTCCCATGCCGCTCATTTCTTATCCGAGACCGGTGGTTCACCTAAACCAAGTAGTCTAAGTGCCCCTTTCCACCTGCACAGGTGAAATTTTGCCAAAATTGCATTTCCTTATTGGGAGCATATAATGGACAAGTGTGTTTCCTGAAATAAGTTGTTCATAACTTCATATGAAATCTGTCTCACCATGCTTAATCTACTAATTCTCACCAGATAACCCAATCTCTCTCACATACACACATAGTGTAATCCTATTTTGGTACCTAGTCCCATATTTCGTCCTTGTTACTAGTTTGTGTGTGTCTTGAAGTGTATTGGCTCAGAACCACCACTAAAGGGATCCCACCAGGAAGATCCCAACACAAAAATCAGTAAGATTGGATGACTTTTAACCAGCTGATTTACAGGTACTTCTCTGGACATCTACAAACCTGAAGAAGGCTTTTTCCTCCATCCAAAAACATTTTAAGAAAATAAAATGAAGTCACTATATCAAATCATATGGCCGTTTAACTTTTTCTGCTCAGTGAGTGGCATTGGTTTTTGCATTAAACAATACATAACATGTCAACTACGTCTCACAAGTGTTCCAGAACCTAGATTTTGCCTTTATGTATTTATATTATGAATCAAAAGAGTTGACTTATCAAATACTGTTGGAGAAAAATCTTGAAAAGTTTATACAATAGGATTACAAAGAAATAATTATATGGTAGCTTAAACAACCTAAACTACCTAGAAAACATGACGTCATGTATACCTATCTAGAAGACCCAAAAAAGGCAGGGAAAAAGGAACAGTTTACCAATCATTAGTCCAATATATGTAGATATGGTCACAACATTATAAATTGTCCTCTAATCCCATTATGCTAGAAGTATGGGTTATTTGGTAGAGAATATCACTCTAGACAATAAAGAATGAGGAAAACATCTGAAGTGATTCCTTTTTTCAGGTAAGTTATACTTCACAAGAAACTGTTAGTCCAACATAATAAAATGGGAATACCTTGAATGAGAAATTACGGAATGAATAATTCAAAGATGAGCCAGAATCAAATTCAGCAAGTCCTCCACATTCATCTCCCTGTTTGCCCTAATTCATAGCATCCCAAAAAATGTTAAGATCAGAAACACTGCAAGAGAAACTGCAGCAACATTTTTAAAGCTACTAGTTTTGACCAATTTTCAAGTTCATACCAGTTTGCCTTGCTGATTGCTCAGGCAACTGCTGCTGCCACTTTCACTGCCATGGTCAATGGAATCCTCAAATTCACTAGATTCATAAACCTGAACATCTGAAGTATTCCAGGAATAGCGACTTGTGAAATAGCTTGTATCAATTGCACTCTCTGAGGCAGGAACAAATGCAGCCTGTGAAAGCAATGAAAATTTTCAGATAACCTGATGTTCAACGCATAAATGGTGTTCTAGTCTGCAGAGTCAAAAGGCAAAGCTGGAGAGCCAAGATAGCTTTGTATAATATCACCTTCTGTCTGGAAAGTGTATCCCAGTTGATATCTTTGAAGAAAATATGATGCTTCACCTGGACAAGTTTGCATTGAACATACTTTCTGAATGTCAGCTTAGGAAATTGAATGCAGAAAGTTCAACAAGATCTAGTTTAGCTTCAGTCTATGACAACTGGACCTGTCATTTTCCCACCACAGCCATAATGGATATGATACAAAATTCTTCAAATCTTGTAGACCTTTTTAAAAGAATTTTTGTTGACTTCAGTATGCATCCAGAATCCAGATATACAGCAACTAAAGGGCCTGCTAAGACCATTGAGATTCTCTTGTATAATTTTGGTACATTATTTATACTTGCATTACTTTTGTAGAATTTTTTTCTTTAATGAATATACAATTGCTTCTTAAGTGGACATATTATCAATTTTTTTGATGAATGATTTGTGTATGACTGAAGATGGATGGACTCCAAAAGGATTTGAATAATCGGTTGTCTTGAATTGAGTGCCTGACCATTCATTGAATCCCCATATCCTACAAGAATGAGGTTACATGGATCCAACACATTGACACACATCCACAGCCAATACCTGTACCCAGGTCCAAGTGACATAGGCTTCAGAATCTAAGATATTGACATTACCTCCGATGCTCCTTTAGCACCAAGTCTGTGATTAGGATCTTCTGTCAATAACCTGGTAATTGTATCCAGTGACACAGTTAAAGTTCGTAAAATAGGTAACTTAAATTAATAAAAATAACATTAATTTGTGGAACTAACATGCTGCATGCTAAAGCACATATATTTGAAAAACAATAATAATGATTTGTGAAACTGATATGTTGTATTGGTGATGTTACTCCAGAACAAAATACATGAATAGTAATAACAAAGAAAATAAGGGGAGCTCAAGGAACAAAGAAGCAATAACCACATAACAAAGAAAGAAAAATGGTACTCCAAAGGAGCAAAAATTTATTGTTTTTTCTCAGGGGAAATTCCCAAAAGATTTTTTTGCACTCTGAAATATGGTTGTGAATGTCATCAGTCAGAATCAGCTGGAGAACCTGTGAGAGGAGTCTTTGTTTACTCAAGTTCACATCTGTCAAAATCTCAAGAGAACTAAGAAGTCAAAGGGCCAGAAAAATGGTCAACCAACCCCATCCTTCAAGCTTACATATTCAAATATGAAGAAAACTTAAAAACCAAAAATATCAGGGGAAAAACAGATGCAGATAAGTCATAATACATACATTCAAATAAATATTTGTTTTCTATGTATACAATTACTGTGAATCTTGGGCAATGATTCAGAAAAGAAAGTTGTAAAACAATCAATTAATCAATTTCTTACTTTCTGGAGAAACATATCTTTAACTGTTTCGAGTTTAAATGCCACAATATTTCAAGGCATTGTCAGGGATATATATAATGTAACTCCCACAGAAAAATATGCATCGTCTGTTGTACCCAAGATTAAATCCTGTTGTTTTTTTTAAAATATCCTTTACATAAAATCTGGTATAAGTGGTACCATTTCTACTTCTACAGTTCTACTCAATTCTGCAATGGCTAAATTATTGGAAAAAATTGATGCAATCTGAATTTCAGATAAGAAATATGAAGGATGCGGGACAATAAATTAAAGAAACTTACAAATGAGAAAGGCCATTAATCTATTTTATTTTATTGCAACACAAAAAATGGGAAGAGTATACCGTAGAAGAAATTTACTAAAGAAGCTAGACCCACATCCTCCACAGGTATGGATCACAAAAGAGATTGTTAATCTTATGATCTAATAAATGAGAAGGTATTCCCTAACAGCAAGGTGCCCACTGTGGCATTGGAGCTGGCTGAAAGAAGTGAACCATTAAAATCCACAAGGCCACAATTAATCTAGAGGACCAACTCAACTGAAGGCATTACAGGATATGTCTTAGCAAGAAGTACCTTTCACACAAATTGCATAGCTACTCCATGCAGATCTGCATATTGGAATAGTCCCTTACATAGCTATATTAGGGAACCATATGTACTACTCACCCTTAAAATTCCTATACAGTTACACATAATCTTTTCACCTCCCAAGGCTACTTCATAATTAAAGCAATCAATTACAGATGGATTGTAAATCTGATCTAAGTTTTGTGAGTCTGATATAATAAGCTCTGTATAATGTCTTATTATCTCTGAGATCAGTAACACTAAGACAAATTCCCATTATAATAAACCACGCCACCCCAAACAAGCAAACGCCCCTTTAGCGGAAAGTTGAAGTAAAAGTGTCAATCATCCAACTTTCCAAAAATATACCATAACCATGCCTTACATATACTTCGGAAAAATATCAGTCAACTGTACTTGGAATGTGGAAAATTAATGAAAACTGTATCATCGTTTTAGGAAATGCGGATTTGCCTCATTGTGCTTCATATGATAATGCTAAGCAAAAATATATGCAGTGTCTATTGCTGCATTGGTATCACAATACAAACTCACAAGTCCTATAATCTCAAATACCAACTCTGCTAACAAAAATTTAATCTACAATAATTCGAAGACCCTATCAGCCATTGATTGAAATGCTGTTTCCTCACTCAATCTGGCAACAACTGGTTCCTTATTATATTACCGACTAACAAGGTTACTTCCTAGTAAGGACTAATAACCTATTCTGGAAAGTTGGCATGTAATGGAACCTGCCCAAATAGCATCTGTATGCGTTTCTATCTTCATGTGCCTGTATCTAGAAAATATATTTCCCTTTTGTTGTAGACGACTTCAAGTACCAAGTACTCTACATACTGCTTCTAATTTAAATGAGGGATCCTAGGAACATACGTGAAAAGATTAATCATGCTCATAGTAAGAGAAATGTCCTCATAAGTGTGTAGAAGATAAATCAGTTATCTCAACATTCCTTAAGATTGATCTGCATCAATTGATCTAAAATCATCCTCGTAATACATCCTGTGATTCTGTTTAATTGGTGTACTAGCCTATTTAGTCTCCAAATGTGCCTGCTTCGTGAAGGAAATCGAAGATGCACTTCATTTGAGAGATGAAGATAACTTTTGACGATCGAGAATCTTTAATTCCAGTCAAGTATGTTAGCTTCCTTATCATATCACTACTTCAGTGAATTTCGTCCTCTCTACTTCAGTGACAGTGATTCAGTCCACGTAGACTATAAGTACCGGAATCTTACCATCAGATGCAACACTCCTTACAAACAAGGTATGATCTTCACTTTTGAGAGCAACCAGACTTTTCCATATCACTACATGCCCAAATCATAGTCAACAGGATTACTCAGGCATATATAAAACTAAAATCCTAGAGAAGCCCAGATATATACCTCCTCTTGTAAGTCTTCTTTAACTAAGTGGCCATGTAAGTCTTCTTTAACTAAGTGGCCAAGAAAATTTTACCATGACGGACAAAAGAACCTAAGTAGAATTCATTTTTGCAACTGAAGCAAGGATTTCTCAGTAACTAAAGCCGTATATCCGAGTCTAACCTACGGTGACCAACCAAGCATTGTAGCTTGTAATATCCCACAACCAACCAAATTGCTCACCTCTAGAAAGATCAACCAATTCCCATGTACCAAATTCTAAAAGTCTGCACTTCCTCACACATTATATCATAATCTATCCACTATGACTTAGATAACATACCAAAAGCAATGTTGGGTAAAGAAAGAAAATGAAATAGAAATTATAAAAGAATGAGATGAGATGATAATAAAATTTGACACCAAGAAAAAATCAACAATCAAATGTTGGGTACATGTATGTTTACCATAGAAAATAGCAATAGAAAGATCATTGAAGGAAAGTAATAGGAACAAATCAGGTACGCAAAAAGAGGAGAGGGTAAGGTAGTACCCAAATTCAAGATAGGATTATACCCAGGTGATCGGGTCTCCTTGGACTTCTCCATTGTGTAAACCTTTAACTCTTATTTAGGAAGCATAATATATATATTATATTTTATATAGTGGTTCTATCTCTAATGAAACTATCAAAGATAAACAGTGAGATAGCAATAGGTAAAAGACAAAGAAAGTCATGGAATAGAACATTCCTTTTGAGTTGCAGATTAACCTCAAAAGAAAAGACACTCTAGTGCTTTTGGATCAAGTTTATAATGAGATTCCTTCTGAATATGGGAAAAACAAATGCATAAAAGAAGTCTGAGAGGGAGAAACAGAAAACAAATCTCAACCGGAACAGAGTAATTTAAAAGGTTCAGGAGGGCAAACAAACACAAAAATTTGGGACAAACAGAAAGCCAATCTTAACTGGAACAGCATAATTTAGAAGATAATTCAAACCAAAGATCCTTTAAGGCATATGATTAACAACAAGTGCAGTTGTTAATACTTCATCCCAAGAAAAGTGCACTTGTTAATACTTCATCCCAAGAAAAGAACGGATTAACTTCAAGAAGCAATTTTTACTTTCAGCCATCCGATTTTGCTCGAGACTCAAGAGTACCAGCACAAGCAGTCTGGTGCCCAATCCCAGGGTCACCAACTAGTTTCTGGACCAGTATACACATGTTCCCATCATTATTATATGGCATCCAGCTGGCCAACTGATACACCAATTGTAGGCCCTCTACCATTCCAGATCAAATTCTTCTCCATTGGGCCTTTTGTATTGCTATGGAATAGCTATAAATTGTCAAGAAGAACTGGAAAAAAAAGGAATAGGAAAAAAGGGATGGCCATTTCCATGATGCTTTTGGACAGAAAAGTTTTGCTAATTTGAATGAATTATGTTCATGTAAGGTCACTATAGCTTACTATGTTATTATTGCCTATTGAATAAGAGACCAGCCAAAACTATATAAATCAAAATATAAGATAGCGTTAAAGATGATTCATTGATTATGGAATGGTTGAAAGTATTGGGCACAAATACATGAGCATAATTAAAACCAACTGATATACTAAGGCTAATAAGGAGACAAGTCAATACTATTGATTCGCAACAGATGAATACGTATTTTTCATAGCATTCTTAGCATATAAAGGTTAATAGATGAATTCAATTTCATAAAAGTTGTAAACTAGGTAAAGAATATTTATGCAGGAAATTTTTTATACAACAAAATTCAATTCAAAAGTATGCAAGTGTTTTCATCCTACACCTGAAACAATAGTTCAAACAGAATCTATCAAAAGAGAACCTCTAATGTCCTAGTGATAGAATAAAAGGAACAATATGAAGAAAAAATGCACAATTATTTCTCATTCTGAGTTCAGAAATAAATCCATCCAGACGCTAATCCAAATAAAACTATCTGACGCTAACCCAAATAAAACCATCACTTTAGCACCTCTTACCGGTCTATTAGATCCTGTGCTTCAAAGCTCATTTCCTCAGGCACCTGAGGCCAAGGGACTTTACGATTGAGTATGTTGTCAAAAATTGTCTACAAGTAACAAATTAAAACAAGAAAACAATCACAATTTGTGAAAGAAATTAATGAATAATATATATACCATATTTTTAATATACTGAATTAATATCAACCTCAAGACTGGCACAGTGATATAAGAGACAGCACTCAACAGTTTCAAGAGAATAAATCCATATGAAAAGAACTTTGGACAGATCCCAGTATTGAGAAGTACATATATTTTTAGTAAGATTTTCTATAAAGGCATTTCCAGATAAGGAATGTCATAATAAATAACTGACATCCCAAGAACTTGAAGATAACAACACACTATTGAATCACTGAACGTAGATTCATTAAATAAAAAAGGAGTCAACTGTCATCATGAATGATTAAAAGGCACGGATCTGAACCTATCTTAAAACCAAAAACATACACTATAAAAATAATGTTAAAAATTATGAGATAATATTTTAGATTTCTACAAGCAGCATTCAGGGACCAACATAATAACCTGAGGATGCTCTGCATTAAAGGGTGGAACACCAACAATTAATTCAAAGAGAATAACACCCACAGACCACCAATCAGCAGTTGTTCCTGAAGAATATAATGCAAACATAATAGTGAGCAGTAGGATTTCAGGACATAATCAACTGACAAAAGAAAATCATATTGTCTTGTACCTGACACTACAAAGGGAAGGTTATGTGAGTGAGAAGAAAAAAGCTATATAAGAAACAAGACATTCATGTTCCATAGAAAAATTATACCAACCATGCCCCATTCCTAAGAGTATCTCAGGTGCCAAATAATCAGGTGTCCCCACAGCGGAACGTTTCTGCTGCCTTTCTCTCTGATTAAAGTGCTCAGATGAAGATAATTGAGATTCAATTTCTCCAATTAGTGATGCACCACTAATAGCTGGACCCGATAAATCATCAGTACTGTTGATGAGACCAACCTTCGAAAGCCCAAAATCTGTCAACTGCTCAAGACAAAAGCCAGAACTTTGTAAGATTGACCACCCTATGAATGCTAACTCAACTGGTGCAGAAACATTGAACATATTAAGTGGCAGCTTATTAAAAAGAAAATTGCTTGTGAAGCACCAGTACAATGATGATGATGATGACGATAATAGCATGCGAATTGAAAATGAGACAGAATAAATACAGACAACAATTATCAGTGTATAAAAAGCATATCAAGTACTTTCCTCGACACATCCAAAGGGCCTTGGCACAGTTTGTGCCAGTTGACACTAATCAAGCAAAAAATTAAATCTGCCTTGCAAATGGCTGCACAAAGTAGGACCATTATTTTAGAATGGAGAGTGGCTTGTAGCTCTTCAACTGAAATAAGGTCTCTGGCAGAGAACCAAATGATTTCAGATATAAAAATGGGCAGCAAGATAACTGGTAACCTATAGAACCTCTTATCCGCATCGCAAAGAAGTCCAGAAAATTTGCAAGTTCTGGAATTGAGTTCCCCCAGAGAAAAGAAATTCTACCCCAACATGTCTGAAGAGAGAGGTAATGACTGACTCTAGGGGGAGTGTCTCACATCTATGCTTACAACTTATGTCAATCTTTCATCATGCAAATTTCCCTGTTTCCATACCAGCTGTAAATCAAATATTCAAACAAGAAGTGCCTCTAATCAGGATAACCACAGTGGATGATGGTGATAAGTGACAAGCATGATGACAAAGATAAAAAACGAATAGAGGTTGACTACACATTCATTTAGATTCTCAGCAATGTGGAGGGACTCCCTCTTTGTGACAAGCAGGTTAGAGAGATTTTTTTTAACAGGTATAGTAGTGATGAAGGAAAAGTCTAAACCCTGCTACCTGGAAAGGTTTGATGCTTTAGATATAGTTCTAAAAATATTTTTTATTTCTTATGTTGTCACTTTTTGCCATTTGATAGTATGTTGAACTTTTCTATATTTTTGATATAAAATAATTCCTCTCATAGATAAGGTTTCAATCACAAGGATTACCCTCACATTTGATGTATAGCTTTTCCTTTAACAACCACATAAATAAGACAACTTAGAAAACATTCCAAAACCATAGCCCCATACTAAATATAACTATCATCTGTAATTTCTATATGAGAAGATCAACTACAATAGATTAAAAAACGGTTAGAAGTAACATCATGCCATATAAGTTGATATGGTCAAATGGTATCTAGTGTTTACCCTACCTAATATGATATTGCAGTAAATTATCCAAGCCTATAAGAAAAGAATCTTTAGCCAAAAAAAAAACCTGAAATCTGGAAAGTTTGTTTGAATAAAATTTATGTCACAAGATGAAAAGAATACAAAGATTATGCTAAGCCCTGAACACAACTCCTCATTTTAAAGAAAATAAAGAAAAAACCATATACCAACCTTGATATGACCATCATGAGCAATTAATAAATTATCAGGCTTCACATCACGGTGAACCACTCGTAGTGAATGTAAATACTCAAGTGCCAGCACCTGCATTTCATATATATTCAGAAGTTGAGAAGATAAGCCATCATAAAGTCATATAGTTTCTACAAGAATTAACTTAAACTTACAACTTCTGCTATATATACACGAGCAACAGCTTCATCCAAGCAACCTAAATTCCTCAAAAGCGAATATAGATCTCCCCCATTCAAGTATTCCATCACAAGATATAGGTTTTCACGACAGGTAAACGAATAGAAGAACCGCACCTGATACCTCATATTCCAGTTAGAATAAGGCAATTAAATTTTAAGTCAAATAAGATGCTTCATTAGATAGACCTACCCACCACAAAAGGATTACAAACAGAAATCAAAATGTCCCGCTCCACAAAGATACTCTCAGCTGCATTCTTACGGATCATGTCTGCCTTTTTAAGAACCTGTAAAAATGGTAACAGATATACAAATTTGTCAACACTAAAACTCCCTCAAGCTCTGGAATCACAAACTTATTTTTGAATGCCACATTAAAGAAGACTATATATGGAAACCAAAGGAAAATGAGACAAAAAAGTTGCTATAAAAAGCAAAGAAAAAGAAAGGAAAACAAATCTCTATAGGGTGCCAAGATTGTTAGAAAAATTATCCTACATGATCAAACAGATGTCTGCTTCAGTATTAGGTATTTAAGTTTTAGACCCTTTTTAAATTGGAAGTTATAGACCTTTTTCCTACTTGGTAGCCTTTTTCTTCCCCACTTGCTCACTCATATATTTCTCTTTCTGCTTATTGAAATATTACTAAAAACTAAGACTAGCATGTCAAAACATCAAATATTACAAAACACTAAATTCTATAGGAGTAGGTAAATTGTGCAATTTTACTCCGATGGGCCACATGTTGCTTCTATTTTGGAATGTTTTATTTTCGGAATATCAAGGTCTTTCTATGCGAGGCCCATGGATTGGCGGTCAAATGTCTAGTTCAATTGGTACGAGGTATGCTAAAGTCCACTCTCTGAATATGGCCTCAGATGAAGGATGCATTGAGATGTCTGAAGATATGGATTTTGATAAGTCAGTGATGGAACGAAATTTATTTTGCCTAATGAAAAAACATGAGATAAGGCATTGTTGTTGTTAGTCTAGGGATTGGAACAAGAATGAACATATAAAATTTGGAGTTCGGAAATGAACTAGGTTAAAATGAGAGATCCTAAATTACAATTGAAGATAATCCAGGTTTAGCATTTTAAGTAAAAAATAGTCTAGCGAGAGAATTATTAAAGACTGCTTAGTCATGGAACTAGTTTCATCGGCTATGCTTTATATGCCGGATACCAACTAATATCATTGGTGGGGCAGCAGTTGCGCTCTTATAATATCACTTCCTCTCGTCAGGCAAGTCAAGTAGTCACCTCATTGCTCATGATATATGGCGCTAGTATGCATCAAACTTTAGACATTATAAGCAAAAAAGCACAAAATTTCATCAATGAATGAGATGACCAAATATGACCATGGGTCAAAGTTCCAATTCAAGCTGAGTTTCCATGCATCAAAACCAAGAAACATTGCAAATGCATGAAAAAGAGTAAAATCCAAAAAACAAGAAATGCACACACTTGAAAAACACAAACATATAAACATACATATTATTCTCAAAAAACAAGTTGACGATAACTGCTTCATTCTCATTTGCATCCATAAAAATTAATCACATAACTATCAGGTCCGATATGGTGTTTCACGGTTGAGTTTAGCTTCTATTCTGCAAGGATGAAAAAAATTTTGATTGGAAAAATTTGAGTTGAATCAAAGATAAGATATAGTAGTGAACCTAGCTGCACGTCTTGTAACTACCAAACATACCTGTCTAACATACAGAAAAGAGGGAATTCTCTGATCAACCTACCTCACTTGATTAGCAAGTAGCAACTAAAGGAATTATCATTGATAAACCTTTCTAACCTCTAAATGAGACCTATAAACATTGCATATAACAGTCCAAAATTTGCCATGCCAGTTTCAGGAGGCTTGTCATGCCATTTCGTTAAAGTCATAAAATGTCACCGCCCGACTCCTCCTTTCACTACTTTTTTTTTTTTGGGCCATAATGCTAGAAATCCTGAAAATTTTAAAAATTAAAAAATTAAAATATAAGAAGAAATCTAAAATTGTAAAAAAAAATCAGAAAAACATTAAAATATTAAAAATTGATATTACAGTGAAATATGTTAAAAGATCTTAATATATTAACATTAGGGTGGAAAATGATATTAGATATTCTTTTATTTTTTGACCGCACGTCATAATTTTTTAAAATTATTTCATATTTTACATTTTTTTATTAATTTTTGGATGTGCTTTAAATGATCCTTAGATATTGAGTTGAGTTAGGATACCAATGGAAGGTAAATAATTATAAAAAAGACAACCTGATTGGTTTCCCGTTAGAACCCACCAGATTGTAACAGCTTATTAAGCATGCCAAATTACAACCTGGTCTAGCATATTTAGCATGCTGCAAAGCCCAGACTGCATAGATAGCATAAGTGTGTAATCAAAGCAAACAATCAACAAGGGATTGAGATAAAAGAACCCATTGGGCCTACAAAGCCATTCAATACTCTTCCAATCATCAATGTAAAGTCAAGCCCAGTAGCACTGCAAGTATGGTAGACCCTCGCAATGGATGTTTTGGGTTCTGGATAAGGGAAAATCATTTTAACTGGCCTCTCCATTTTCCTTCTCTGGACAACCTTAAATAGGTTGCATCTTGGAATGATGGCTTCCCTAATCTAGCCCATTCATTTGATAGGAGGCCATTTAGATAATCTCAACCTTACGATAGGCTACTTGAACAAATAAAACCCATTATGGTACTTAAATCTTTTGAAATAAAAAAATGACTTGAAAACCAGGAGTCATTGCCACTTGACAATCTAATCAGGAGAAAATGTTCCACCACAAAAAGTTGCTGCGGTGGCAAGCATGCTCTTTTCAATACTATCCCCACTGCCAAATAGGCGCATTCAGAACTATTTACTGGCTTGATTATATGAAGGGTCCATAAACTTGTAATTTTTTCTTTCGGACTATGTTCGATCAAGTTATCCTAATTCAACATTTAATTTTATGAAATTAAAATTTTCAAAGAAAAGTAAATGTAAAACAAAGAAGCGCTCACAGTTTCACCAGAATTTTTCTCATGCCAACAAGACATTGATATATCAACAAACTTTCCGCGAAAAGGCATTACAAGTCTGCAGCAAGTCAGCAACATGGCAAGCAAAACTGGCACACCAAATCTTGAAGTAGAGGATTGTAATGCAATGACATATAACTAAAGGTTAAGCTGACAAAATTGAGATAAAAGCAACTTATAACAAACTTAAGAATCACCAAAATATAATAGTTGCTTATTATAGAAATTAATCAAATTATTCAGAAATATTTAGCACCACATGAGCAGAACATTTTAAATTCATTAGTGGCTAACCAGGAATTGGCTTGGTGAGAAGAGATAGAGAGAGAGAGAGAGCGAGATGAGAGAGAGACCAATAAAAAAACTGAGCAAATAGATAAAAGCAAAGAAAAAAAAAATACTGAAACTTTAAGCTTTAAACATTGGTACCTTTATTGCAAAAAGATCCCCCGTTGTTCTCTTCTTTGCTAAGAAAACCCGACCAAAGGCACCACGACTGATTGGTTTTATTATCTCAAAGTCGTCTATGGAAGTACGATCCTTATAAACAGAGTGCATAGGGCTTGTTCTCAAGCTATGAACCACATCATCTTCCAAAGTATCATTTTCATCAATTATGGTTTCTGTCATATCAACATTCTCTTCATCCAGTAGCTCGGATAATTGTAGGTATTTCTCCCTAGAGAATCACAACCATTATGATTAGAAGGAACACACAAGAACTCGCATACGAAAAAACTTATCTTAAAATATCACAATTCTATGAAACACTTTCCTTTAAAAAAAGGGAGTAGTATTAGCAACAGTCTACCAAATACCTCTGATATAGTTTTTAGATCATGTGCTTGAAGAAACAATAAGTCATGAATCTTTGTCTTTTCAAACACAATACCTAACAAGCAAGCAACTTTGCAGCTAAGGACTCACCGGAGAAGCTTCTCAATATGTGCACCAAATATCTCCACTACAAGTGCATCCTGCCTCCCATGGTCAATAGCCACCCTCAAGTCTTCAAGACAAGAGACTAAATATGACAAGGAGCGCTCATCATGCATGGACACATTTGCTACACACCGAGCAATATCAGCAAGTTCATTCATCTGCATCAATCCAGAAGATGTCCAATAAGTCAATATCATAGATAATGAAATTTGAATATAAAGGACTTTGTGCAACCGTACTAAGAAACAAAGTCAGTATCAGCATGTCTACTTTGTTATATATACAATCAAATGTCCATGTTGCACATAAATACATACTAAGGTGCTATTTCATCTAGACAGTTATGTCTCTATTTGTAACTTAAAAGCTTTGGTGTTGCTCACCTTCAACTGGGCTTTGGATAGCTTACATAACCATGCCTAGCACCTGGCTACCTCAACAGAGAGGGCCATCAAATATGTTTATATGTACATGCATGCACACACACACCCCAATGAGTGCCAACAATGGACACACACACACAAAGAGAGTTTTTTGTACAAAAGGAAGGTTTGCTTTAGCCTTCAAATGAGTTTTGAATGGGTTATACAACTACATCTAGCACTTGCCTCATAAATCACTAGATAGAGCCACTAAATGTGTCTCTACATGCATGCACACACATACATCACATGCATGCATGTATGTGCATGGCACGTGTGAAGATATATATGTGTGTCTCCATAGAGAGAGACTGAAAGAGAGGATGAGCATCCTATGTTCAGCAAACTATGGTACATTTGATATGTTATACATCAACCAATATGAATAATATGATAAAAATAAATAAAAATCTCATTTCTTAAGTTGTTTATTTGCTGATCTGGTACAGTACATATTGATTATATCAAGCGATGTGGTACAATATCCAGTTCCATATTCTTCAATAAAATCATTACATGGAGTATAGAAGGACTCAAGGTTTCAAAGGAGATCAGTGTTAAGGATTTGTGTTTTTGGATCAAATGTATTATTCCAGTTACCCAAGAACCACGAAACAGTCCTCAGACAATAGAAATTATCTTACTTTTATAAAGCAGGTCAATAGGATGCCTTGGCACAGCTATTGGGGAGATTAGAGTTTCAGCAGCCAAGTTCAGATCAAGATCGTATGAGATGGGTGAGGAGTGGAGATGGTGAATTCACAGTGAAGAGTCTCTACCACCATCTAAGTAAGTTCGATGGGAACTTCAAGGTTGCTAGCTTGCTGTGGCAACCCTTATTTCCATCTAAAGCAGGTTTTTTCATGTGGACTGCGGTGTTGGAGAAGATTCTAACCATGGAGAATTTGATGAGGAGGGGGTGGCAGCTAGCTAGCAGATGTGCTCTTTGTAAATCCAATGTCGAGACAGTGAATCATCTTCTTCTTCACTGTAGGGTTACAAGTGGGATATGGAATGCTTACTTAGCTAGATTTGGCGTGGCTTGGATGCAACCTGAAGATCTAAGACAGCTTCTCCTTTCATGGAAAAGTAGTAAGGGGAATTCTTGTGTTCAGGTATTATGGGGATTGACTCCAGGGACTGTTCTATGGGCTATTTGGAAGGAAAGGAACAACAGAATTTTTGAGGATAAAGAAAGACCTCCAACAGCTATGTTCAAATATTCGCTCAGCCTACTCCTCCATTGGGCGTCTGCTATGGAGTCGTGCAAGGGTCTAAATATAGAAGAAATTCTGAACTGTGATAACTTTAATGTCCTCTAGTAGTTTAGGTTTAGGTGGTGTGATTGGTACACTCTTGGTGTACAGCTGTGTACCTGATTTTATTTAGCTTTTAATTAATATAAAATCTATTACCGATCACAAAAAAAAAGTAGGTCAATAGGATTTTTTTTTTATAGGAATTTAGGTGTTTGAGTTATTAATTGGGCATTTGATATTGGATGAAATGGCTTATGGCCACTATTAGACACGGAGCTAACTTCTTTGGGATTAAATCAGACGTACTAGGTGTGTGAATAAGATGGCAATGGTGCATTTTGGGGACTTAAATGTAACTTGCTTTACAAACAAGAGGAATAAGGCTAGATTCACCCCAAGTATGCATAAGTTTTCCTTATTGATTAAGGATCTGTCGTTAGCGGATTACCCACTGTAACCAAGGTTTCTTCACTTGGTCAAATATATAAACCAATAGTGTTCATTGTAGGTTGTACAGGTGTTTAATGTTAATCAATCAGAATTCTTGTTATTCTACCATTTCTCACCATGCCCACCCTAAAATTACAAAATTTTCATAACATTACTTAAAACAAATTTTGCCCCCTCTAAAGTTTTTAAATTGCCCACCCACTTTCTCAATTCTGATAATTGGGCTGTCTAAGGCATTTCTTAATGGTGGTTTACTCATCAAACAACTAGGAGTTTGGCAGGGTGTTGTCCACCGTCTGATCCTAGCCCAAGCATTCTCCAATGCTCCACATATATTCAATAGTGTCATAGATTTGCTCCACATCTGTTTTTTTTTTCCGTATCAGTCTACAACAGGATTGACACATATGTCTCATTTGATCTATTACTTGCAAATTGTAAATAATCATGGAACAAATTTCTGGGTTAATCCAATCTTGACTCAAAACCACTTTTATTCAAAAGATTCAAAACTCCATCAAGGAATTTATCATTTACCAACCAAAATATTGTAACCATTATAACACAAGCCAGTTCTGTTTCAATGCCCATAATAACATGGACACCTTAAATGAGAAGCTTCAGTACTTTTAGATCATAAAATTACTCACTAAAAAAAGAATTAAGCAATTATATGATTCAGATGCGAATTTGCACAGACCAGAAAACCAACATGCCAAATGTGCTTGCTTTATCTTGATCATGAAGACTGTATTTACATTTCTCTTTCATTGAGATTTTAAAGTAAGGTAAAATCATACATGTTTCAAAATAAATATTTAGAATAAATATAAATATAAAACCTGAAGAGAGAGAGAGAGAAAAGAAGAACTAGAAAGTTCAATTAAACCAGACAATGAAATACCAGTGGAAAATCTTCATGTTCTGAGTATGCACACTTTCCTGCCAATGACAAGTCCATTTGGCTGGTACTAGGAGTCAACAATGGCGACCTAGGAGTCATGCTACTAGCAGATGATGCCATTCCTTGATCTGAGTTCGGACCAAAACGAGTAATACACGACAAGGGAGGTACCACCTTGAGGTCATCCATGAAAATAGAATTATCACCTTCAGGTAGGCAATCAAGCATGTCCTCCGAGCCTCTACAGGACCAATCACTGGATTTTGGGGACAAAATATTGGATTCTTCAGCAACTCTTGAAACTTTGGGAATATCTAGGCTTCCTTCAGCATTCTGAAAGTCAATCTGTGAGGGGGACTCCATCGTCTTCTCAAGAGTTTCAGCAAACCTAACAAGACGCTCATCAACACTTAGGCCTTTCAGATCACATGTATCAGCAATTGCACAGATTCTTAAATGATCTTCCACATAAGAAGTTGGCACCTCCTCCTCACAAATACGACAAATTATTAAATTATCATCAGAAAAATTTTTCTGATCATTGTAACCCCAAGAAGCCTTTTGCTGGTGTTTGGATGGAACAGAGTAATTCTCAGAAGAATCATTGGCAGGGTGAAGTTCAGGAGGCTTGACAGCAATTAGATATGCAGCAGAACTTTCTTTGTTGTTTCTTAAAATCTGCAACGATTCCAACTTACGATCATATTGTTTATCCTTCTCTGGGATAGATTCTTTCAGGTTTTTACCTAGTGGAGATGGGAATTTCTTCCACGAGGCCATACGATCCTTTCTGGCAGGTGAATCAATGTTCTCTGGAGTATTAGCATTGGAAAGTGACAGGAAATTCAATGGTTGTATCACATGGTCCCTCTTCCAATCCAAGCCATGTTGCTCCTGACTATGAGACTTCCTTGTTGAGGCAGCCTTTGAACCCCTTGCATGAACAAAACTTTTTCCATCCCTGCTTATGCCTGATGGACCTTGTTTATCAGCAGAATGCAGGACTCTTGGTTGATGAAGCCCAATGACATGTTCATCCTCATCAAACCCACTTTCTTTGTGGAACTGTAGCAATCGAGTACACCTGGTGAGAATGAAAAGCATACGAGTATGAAGCTGTTTTAGCATACCCATGGGGAGTTCATGACGTCGATCATCCAAATCTTGAACTATTCCTTCACACTGAAGCCAAAACTCTCCAGGAGACATAATAGCACAACTTCTCGCGAAAACCAACAAATCCTCAATAGTTTTCTGCCATTCAGGATGAGTTTCTGCATTTTTTTCCAGAATTCCAACAAGATCTCCTGCGAAAATAGCCAGATCAGAATCCACTTCTTCCTTTGCTTTGTCAAACCTTGCCCGTATGACAACCAAAACCTCCTGCACGGAAAAGAAGAGACAGTTGGTACAAAACAGACTGTTAAAAAGCAAAAACAAATAACTTTTACTCCTGGAGACTTGCATCACGGAAAATTTGTACCCTCTCATAAGGAGGTAAATTAACATTGATCAAGAGTGTTCTAGTGAGTCTTCCGGCTTTTTATATGTAAAGATCCCTATATCTGTGGCAAAGAAGATGGAACAAATCCAAAGGAACTTTTTGTGGGAGGGTGTGGGAGGAGAAGCCAAGTATCACTTAGTTGCATGGAATCAGGTTTGTAAGCCAAAGAAGGAAGGGGGACTTGGACTTAGACCTTTATCGCTGTTTAATAGAGCCCTCCTCCAAAAATGGATTTGGAGATTCGGATGTGAAAGTGGGAATATATGGAGAGAAGTCATAAAGCAGAAGTATGGCTCTACTCCTGGAGATTGGTTTCCAACTCCTTCAAATCAGCCTTTCGGTCTAAGCCTATGGAGACCCATTAGTAAATTGTTGAGTTCAGTGGAGGAGTGCAAATACAAGGTGGGCAATGGATTGAAAATCAGATTTTGGGAGGATGTTTGGTGTGGTGAGACTAAACTGAAGGTGAGATACCCCACGATCTACAACATATGCAAGAACAATCAAGTCTTGGTTTGTTAATGTGTAACAAGTTTGGAGGCTGGAATTGTGTGGAACATTAACCTAAGGAGAAATCTGATGGATTGGGAAGTTACTAGTTATGAAGCATTAGTGAATGAATTTTACAATAGGCCCATGAGACAAGGAGAAGATGGAAGAATATGGTCACAAAGCAAGTCTAGGCTGTTTTCAGTAAAGGAGGCCTTTGATCACTTACATTGTTCAAATCTGGAGATGAAGGTGTTTAATGATATTTGGGCAAACAAAATTCCAAGTAAAGTGGCATTTTTCTTGTGGACTGCAGCACTTGATAATTACTAACTGTGGATCATTTGAAGCATAGAGGATGGCAGCTTGTAAATAGGTGCAGCATATGTAAGGAGGAGGAAGAAAGTGTAAGCCACTTACTACTTCACTGTAAAGGAACTGCAAGGTTATGGGGATGCTTATGCCAAAGGCTACAAGTAGAGTGGGTACATCCAAAGGACTTTAGACAAGCTCTAGAAGCTTGGGGTTGGAGAAAAAAGAAGTCATATAGAGACATATGCTGGAATCTAGCCCCCACAGTAATTACTTGGGTAATATGGGGCAAAAGGAACAAGAGAATCTTTAGGAATTCCGAGAGCAGTGAAATAGTCTTAGAACGAGCTACCTTGAGGATAATGCACAGTTGGTTGATAGGTCAAGCGGCTAACATAGATATTGAGGATTTTCTATTATGTAATAATTTTCAGGAGTTAGAAGAAAAGGTATGATGTGATTGTATGAATTTATCCCTGTCCTAGAGGATTCCCTAAGCTAGATTTGTAGTTACCTGGATGTCCTGGTATAATATTTGTATACCTGTACTCTTCTTTATCATATATATAATACTCTTGCTTACTGATCAAAAAATAAAAAAATAAAAAACAAATAACTTTTACCTCCAAATTATTTAAGCCTCGAGGCTTCCAAAATGGAAAAGGCCGTACACCCTTGGAATTCAGCTCATGAGAGAAACTCTTTACATCAGCAGGAAACCTCTTCCTAGGAGCACTAGTTACCCGGAGTATGGCTTGAAAACGGGGAGATTCAGACTCCTTTGGAGTAGCACAACTGCATGAAGTCTAGGAAAGCACATACTCAAAATCTCAACTCAGTCAGAAAAGATTACTGCTTGCATGCAGAACATTGACAGAAAACCAAGATATCTGTACCTTTGGAGTACAAATGTCTAAACTTTTTATCCCTCCAGAACCACCCTTTGATGAGTTATTTTGTACTGGAAAAAAAATCCAAGAAATCAAACAGAAATGTTGATGTATTCACTAAACCTCAGCTAATTACTTCAAATGTATAAATGATGTATGGAAAAAGCTCAAGGGAAAAAACCATTTATATAAGTCAAAACTAAAGTTAGAGAACACAGGTAGAAAAGGCCCAGAATTTTTGTCATAGAAGCATGTTGAAATGTCTAAACTATTATCAAAAACATGTTCACGGAAAAAATTATGAATACAGGGAACTTCTTGTGAAGCATTAAAGTCATTTTTCTTTACCAGGAGGAACAAGTTGACAGGGAAGCATGAAGCAAGTTGGCAGAAAAAGGATTCCAACATGAACTATCAGCATACACAGACTTCATTGAACTAGTTTTCTGTTTGGTTCGATGGTATTTGTGCATCTGTAACTTATACAATCGATTCAAAGAGAAATAAAGCTAACTAGACGTGTTAAATTATCCTAATTTGCTCAGGAAAAGGAGCAGCATCATCAATGAAGTTCAAAGAAACAACAGCGTATGCCAAATTGATGGCTGCAAGAAAACAAATCACATGAATTCAGTACTGAATGTCTCTCTTATGTAAATTGAAAGATCAAAAAGGATAATTAAATGAAAGGGAGCATCTAGGGTCAGCTGCTCAAAAAAAAGGATCCTTAAGAACATTAACTAACCATGTGATGACTTTTCATTTGAACAGCAGTAGTGTTTGAAATGTCCATGACATGTTGTGATGTTTTGCTGACATGTCATATGATAAAGAGAAATGGGGGGATTGCTGAAATATCGGCGACAATTTTGCTACATGTAGTGACATCTTGCAATCATTTAGATGATCGGAAGAAAATCAATTAAAAATTTTGTTATGCAGAAAAATTAGTAAAATGGTCATAACCTAATATATGTCCTGCCAAAGCAAGGTCCCAATAGAGGTGAACTAACAACAAAACTAACCTTCCGCGTTTTCATACAAGTTGGCTGTGTTTAAACTCATGTTTTTAAATATTGTTTGGAGTATGGTTCATATTTTATCTCACTTTCAATGGTTTATTTATTTCGTACTGGTTCAAACCACGGGGGTGGGGGAAGGGCCCCGCGAGGGGAAAACCCCCACAATATGGTAAGGGTATGCTGGTAATTTCTCTAACAAACTAGAGCTAAGGTTATAATTGGGCTTTGGATATATAAGTTGTAACCTTATTATTATTTTGTAATACAGGAAATCTTCTTATCGCTCCCATGGACACAAGCACAACAATGTCAAACCATGTATGTAAAAGCAAGCTCTTCAATGTTTCTTTCAGTTTTTCATGCACTTTTGCACGGTCTAATATTCAAAAAAATATAGATGTATCTAGTGATATATCTCCTTTCCTTGGCAAGCAATATAAACCGATTAGTATAATCTTACCTATTTCCGTTGATATATCAAGATATATATCTTTTATTTCCAATAATGGCAATATATCTAGAGTTATCAATATTTAATCCCTTACTTAAACTCGAACATGCATTCTCACACTAGTAGCTCGAGGCATTTGCCATTACACCAAGTAATGATCCCCTCATATCTTGGCAAGACCGAAAAAGGTAGACCAGCAATAGAACTAACTTTTGGCATTTTCATGCAAACTAGTTGTACTCATGCTCAAACATTTTTTTTGGGTAATGTGGGAACCTACCCTAGGCAGGGCCTCAATGGACCCACCCTAGGGGAGTAAACCCACAGATACATGAAACCATCCGCAAGGCCCATGTATCGTTTAAGTTAGAGAGCACATGAAGGAGGTTTTGAACCCAAGATGTCTGGGTTTACAGTTCATCCCAAGGTTTTCTCCTTACCAAGCAACCCTAGCGGGTTGAACATGCATTTTCATATGGCAACCTGAGGCATTTACCAGGTGAAGATCCCTTATGTAAAAAATTTAATGTATAGTACATGTTATGATACAATTACTTAAATATAAATCTAAATAAAAAGTTAATTAACCCGTCCAATTATCTGCCCAAAAAAAATCACTAACTGACCATATATTAGCTATTAAAACAAAATATAGTAAATATATAAGACTATATGAGAATATATAAAATATGCAAAAATTATTAAAACATGTCAAAAATTTTTAGGAAATTTCTAACCATGCATCTCTAGCACATAACTACTTGGAAATGGTTTTATATGTTTTTTTACTAACATAAAAAAGAATAAAATATCAAAAATACAAGCATTTTGGCTATCTATTTCATGGCTAAACAAAACAAGGTTTTTATTAGCTTCTTATTAATGTTAATAATAAAAAATAAACATCAACAAAAAATTTTAAATTTTTTATCATAATTTAAGGAAGCAATATAAATATGTTGCGCTTGTTCTAATATATATATATTTTCTATGCTTGTTTTGTCAAGTGGAGTTTATTGTCAACTTATATCTTTAGCACAATATTGTAACTATATGAATAGGTTTTAATATGGCTAGCTTAGAGATAATGGTGAAGCTTTTGCACTTCCAAGGCATTTCTTGTGAATTTGATGTAAATTATGAAATGAATGATAACATTCATCTTGATTATTTTTTAAACTTTATGACATCTTAAGACTTTAAGATTTATTGCATTCTGTTATAATGTTATCTACCTTAACTTGATAACACAAATGCAAGCTTCATTAATTAGGTGATCTTTATTGTGTCTACATGTTTTATCATATTCTAATATATTTTGATGTATTTATCACTTATTTAATCTAAAAATGTTCAGCCTTAAATTGAGCATTCAAGGATAACTTCCCCACTTCTTCTTAAACTTATCAACCTTCAATTCAGGCATTAAGAATAAGTTTTGCACTTTTTTCAGACTGAATTCATATGCCACCTATATGTTAGCATATTTCACTAACCGTACTTCGCAATGTGGCTGATGACATCAATATTTAAAACCTCAACCAGGAGGGGCCCTCTCATAACATCATAACATCATTGCCAAATGCTGTCAACCTAAATCCTTCACATTAATCAGTTTACCCCAGTCAGACCTGACATGAGTAGAGGTAAAGGATCTTTTGCCCAGGACCTCAAACCTTTTGTCATTATATGTAAAAGATATTTATACTCCGGGATTCAATAGTGAAGGCCTGAAATATTTAGTAGAACATGAAATTATAAGTTCACATCAAGATTGCCAAATCACAGGTCACATGTATGAATTTATTTATTTTAGCCTACGATAGGTGTCACAATGGCAATACAACAAAACAGATGTTTTCTTATAAAAGCGATTAACATTACTGCAATTAGTAGCCATAAAGATCCATACCACTTTCAGAAGTAGATATACCATTCTGGAAGCCAGACCTGAACTGAACGTTGGGGCTTTGGTCTGTCGATGTGGAACTATCAGTTAACAATCTATCCGAATTGCAGCCACTATCAACCGAATTGCCACCCATCGCATTGTCTTGCAGTATCTTCTTTCTTACACTCTTCACCTCCTTTGTCTTCCCTCCACTGTTACTCGGCACCGCTGAGCAAGATGCGGGGCAAGAAGAATGTTCGCCATCATTAGTCCTCGAAATACTGCTGTAACCAAGAGTCAGACCCTTATCAGTACGGAAATCAAAGAAGCACTCCTGTGGCAGTGGCCCAGATTTCGTCCGAACCCGATTCAACCCAAGCGACGACGCCACAATCGGCGAATCCGCAGAATTTCCCTCCATATCCGGCGTCTTATGCAATTTTGAAGTCGAATTAGAAGCAGAAGAAGTTGACGCCTCCTTGGCCGGACTGACCTTCAACGGAGTTTGAACTTTCTTTTCCCCAACAACCTTCCTCTGCTGGCGCTGCTGCCTCGAACCATCCTTGACGAGCATCTGGCGATAGGACGACCGAAAGCCGCCATCACTGCCGCCAATCTGCTGCTCCCCGTCAATCACAGATTTGACTCTCTTCTTCTCATATCCGATGGGGGAACCAGAACCTGTGGCTCTGGGACTGTTTGAACTGTCGGAGCTTGAAGATTCCGATCTCCTTGAGGAGAAAAATCTGCCTTTGAACACCATTTTCTTCTTGTTTTCTAGGGTTCCTTGCACTTTTTGCAGGTTAAGCAAACATGCAGGGCTGCGGAATGACTAGTCATGGTCAAAGAAAATGTTGGAACTTTGCGTTCAGACTGAGAGAGGGAGTAAAACGAAAAATGGGTTTGAACTTCGAATCTGCAGCACGACGTAAGTGACGCAACAGTGGACATTGACCGACTGACGAAAAACCGTTGCTTTACCATGATACATTGGTCGTTTCTTCCCAAGTTAAAACGGACAACCAGGCGGGATGCACAATGTTGGAATGATGGATTACGGTTGCTTATCGGACCGGGCAGCACGAACACGGCCCAGCACGCTTTAAGCGTGTCTGTGTTTGGCCCGGCCTGCTAGTGAGCCGGCACAGTACAGCCCGTGGCCCCTGGCCATGCCTGTGGCCCATTGCCCGTTAAGGCATGGCCCACCAGACACAAAAAATGGCTAATCGTTTTTTACCCCCAAAAAGTGATTTTTACCACTTCTTTTTATAATTTTACCCCCCCCCCCCCCCAACTGTAGCGCCCGAGATCCGAGTTGTTCAGTAAAGATATAACTCGTATCACGGTAACACTACGCATGAGCCCATAGCAAGCCAATGCCATAATATAATTCAACAATTATATCAATATCAGAATACAGAAACAAAAGGGAAATAAAACCAACTAAACTGAATCTTTATTATTTCATCAATTATTAAAGAAGTCTTCAATTAGAATATTAAAACTCCTACTATTAAAATCTGAACACGAATGTCTACTACATCACTGATTCTCATCTCTCTAAATCATAAAATGAAATCTCTAAGTACTGAAAATAAACTCCTTAAGACATAAATCAATAATCCTACATAAGACAATAATAAGCATTTTCTACGTAGTCGTCAGATGGATACTGTAGACACCCCAAATAGCACAATAATTGGCAAAATTCATTCTTTCCTTTAAAATCAGAACAAAATTTGAGAAATAAGCAATTTTTCTTGCATTCGACAACTCAGGTCGGATACAAGCATATCTTTTTATATCCGACAGAAGTTGTCAGATACAAGAAGTTATTAATGTATCCGACGACGTATGTCGGATACATATAGGTGCTCTTGTATCCGACTTGAGATGTCGGATACAAGCTTTTTGCTCAAAATTAGGGTTTTCCGAGAGTTTTCACTTTTTACCATCATCTCCTTCATTAAAGGAGTGGAAATTTCAGAAATAGCCTTAGGGTTAAGGTTGGTGGACTCTAGACATCATTTTGTGTTTACTATCATGCAAACCCTAACCCTAGCATTTGCCTATAAATAGGAGGCTCCTCCTTAAGCAAATGACCAATAAGTTGGAGATTGAAAAGCTCCGAGTGAAGAAGGGAACCGCTGCCGCACTGCTTCCAGAACCCAAGTAAGCCTGAAACCTTATTTACTTTTCTGTCTTACATTCTAGGTTTAGTTCTTTTCTTCTACCTTTCTGTAGAATAAGGCTTATTCTGTGTGTATGCAAACCCTTCCACTACTCAAAGTACCTCAAGACTCCCTCTAGCCGTAAAACGTAAAGGCGGGATCTAGGGGAAACGAGACTGAGGATTGATCCTTAGTGTTAGAACCTTTTGAAAAGCCTTTTGAATCTATGAAAAACAGTTTCATACTCAAAGTACCCCAAGATTATCTCGAAGAACCGTAAAACGAGGAGAGGGAACTAAGGGAAACGAGAATGGAACGGAACCCTAAGTTGTATTAGAACCCGATTTGATTGATATGAATGCATGCTATATGTTGTTATATTGTTAAAGAGTGGATTTTTACACATGCACATATTGCACTTGTTTTGTCGGATTTGGCTTGTATTTTGGATCTATTGCCGTCATTGTGGTAGATCTAAGATAAATAGCCCCAAGCAATTCTGGGATGTTCATCATCGATTTCAATCAAGTTTATTTCAAATCTTGAAGACCTCTAGGTCTAACCTCTCGGTTTTGGGCATTTTTGCTCAACTTTAGGGTTTTTGGCATATTCTTTCCAATCGGAGGGAATGGTGAGCCAACCTTGTGCCCTATTTCTTCCTAGAGGTTCTTCAACTTTGTTTAAATGATTTTGATTCATATTACACGGATCACACACACCTTATCACTGTTTTGAGTTGATTTTCTTTAAAAAGGCTGAAACTGGACAGCTGCTGTACCCCAACTTTGGACACTCGTAACTTCATCGTCCGGATGAATTTTGGAGTGATTCTAAGCCATGGGAAAGGTGAGGCTATCTAGTTTATGCCTGCAAAATTTCATTAATTTTTATGAAGTGGATTTTTGACACCTCTCAGTCGAAGTTGATTGGTCAGTTCATGCCAGATTGCGGAACCCGTCACTTTGACTGAGCGTCATGTGTTTGTTTTAAGTCCGATTTGAGTGACTCTTATTTCTGTATTTTCCTTTGGAAGTCTAATTTAAAATCCAGGTGGTTTCATAATTTTGTGATTCCATTTGTGTCATGGGTAACAGATTTACTCAGAACTGCTCAACAGCACTTTTCTGGGTTAATCTGTGATCCTCGGGGCCTGTTCGGGAGGTCACCCAAGGCACATCCGAATGAATTTTTGTATGAGGCTAGTTTCATTTGAAATATGGCTCTATATACTTAATTCATGCCAAATTTCACGGATTTAAATCGAGCCAATTTGTCTAAATGAATTTCCAAACTTGCCCCCTTATCATTTTTAACTATCTCCAGCAGCAGATTTCAAAGGAGAATAACTCCTAGGATTTTAACCGGATTTGATTGAAAATTTGCATGAGTCTTCTATTTATCATAATCTTTCAAATGGATTTGGTTTGATTCAATTTAAACTAAATTTGAATGATTTCAAGACAAATGGCTCTATCTTTTACCGAATTTTCCGGATTTGACTCAACTTGGTTTTGTGCAATTGTTGCTTTGATTTCCATCTATTGATGATATTCCAGAAGTGATATTGACATAAAAGAGGATCTAGAATTCATTTGGATTTCTCATGTGAAGGTATCACACATTTGTTTAATTCTTTTTCAAGGTTTTTGATTATTTTAGCAAGTTTTCTCATTTTTTTAGTATGAATAACACTTGGCAACCACCTTGTGTGGGTGAATGGGGGTGTCTAACACCTTCCCCCGTTCATAATCTAATCCCCTTATCCATCTCTGGATTTGATTTTCAAGTGGAGTTATTTTTACTCTAGTATTTGCCTTTTTGTTTATTTTAAATCTTTTGGTGTCCATTCACACCCAAAAATTGAATGGTGGTGACTCTCCCATTTTCGTTGAGCCCGTGTGATGACGGAGGGAATCATCTCAGTGATTTTTCCATGTCTCATAGATACTCCTTACTAGTACACTGTGGCCCTACCCCTGAAAAATCGTTCTCTCCAGGATAGAAGTCTGAAAACAAAACAAAACAAAACAAGAATGAGATATAAATCCCAGCAAGTAACGCATGCATGAATAAAGCAATTTATCATATAGTTTTCAAGATAGCATGTGTTTCAAATACATTACATTGACGAATAATTCAGTTGCAATTCATTTCTAAATCACCATCAAATCCTGTTACAATCAACAAACCAAATCCTCGTGATGATGTAACATCACAGGACTCATGAAGACAATACATTTTTGAAAAGTTAAATGCCTGAGTAAAGGGGTTGCCACTTCACGGATTAGGTGCAAGTTGAGATACACAAACATCGATTAATTGTGGATCACCCAACCGAGATACACAGAGGACTGGCAATTACAATCCAATCAACTGCAACAACGGGGAATACCAGAGCAAGATACATGGTGATAACCCAAAATAACCACATCGAGATACACGGCTGATGGGATTGCTGCAACACGACCAGATACAAGAAGGCATCATCGAGATACACGACGGGAGCATAATGTGAAACAGGTTTAACCAAACAAAGAAAATATTATTCTCACTCCTAGCTAGACTATGTGATGCAGATGGGCCTAACTACTCTAAAAGGCTAGTCCATTAGATAGGTTTGCCCAATCCACATATAAGCACATAACTCAACCCTTCATTAACTGATGTGGGATAAGGGAACAACAGAGTCTCACTACATCAATTCCCTCCCTCTCCAAAGAACACACGTCCCGTGTGTACACAAGTCTCACGTGAGCCACACGTACGCATGCATCCACACCTCCAGGAAGTTCTGGCTTTGACACCAAATGATGCAAATGGGCCTAACTACTCTAAAAGACTAGTCCATTAGGTAGGTTTGCCCAATCCACATATAAGCATATAACTCAACCCTTCACTAACCGATGTGGGATAAGAGAACAACAGAGTCTCACTGCATCACTATGGATCTATACCAAGCTATGCCCATTAGGCACACCAAACCAAAATACAGAAATCAAGCTATCTTTAATATAAAAAGAACAATTCACAACCTTTGCAATTCATCTCAAATCATCCCTAAGATACATGGAGGAAAACAAAGCTTAAACTCAAGCTACATGAGTGAGAAATAACCACTCCGAGGTACACGGAGGAAAATATAAGTAATACTATCAAAACAACTCTGAAAACATCTTTAGATAGGTCAAATACAAGTGTAGGAATCGATAAAATCACAATAAGTTGAAAAGAAAAGAGTTTGAAACAATAAACTCGAATAAAAGCTGTTTCAGTAGAACGTACCCAAAATCTTTATAAAAATTCAATTTAATCAACGGCCAGTGCAAACAATCTCAAAACACTTAAATCTTATTGGTACATAAGTTGGAAATTAATAAAAACATTTTTATAGTAAAAGACTAGGCATTTTCCAAAATATCAGAAATTCTGTCAATGGCGCTCGTGCGAGCGTCCGTTTAAAAACAAGTTTTGAAAGGTTGGTCGCTCAAGATGGCACTCGAGCGACCTCTCAGGCGTTCGATTTACTGGAAGTTGACAACTCTCGAGTTTTGAAAAATAAAAAAACAGAAGCGGGGCGCCTTCAAAGGCATTCAAGCACTGTCGAGCGCCCTGACAATCAGCTCATCGCCTAATAGAATGCTCGAGCGTGATTGCAGGCAACCGTTCAAACTCGTAAAAATATGAGTTTTCCGAACTTTGTGAAAATTCATACTAAAATCAAATAACACCAAACCAGAACTTCAAACCACTTCGAAAACATTCTAAACCAACCTCTAGACATGTTATATCAATTTTAAACAAAAGAAAACTTTGTTTATAAATCAAATCAAATCAAAACCAATCATATAAACATACTTTAACAATTTTTAAGAAAACCAAAACATAAACATAAAACCTACGAAAATCCTTGTATAAACTAACATGGTTTGCTTCTAAATCATCTCACAATATGTATCTAAATCATCTTTAATAAATAAACGAAAATCATGCAATTCCTCCAGTTTTCTAAGTGTTTGCTACTTGCCTCAACATGTAGAATCTTTCTTTCAAGAAACCCGATTTCTCACCAACTTTCTGAAATTTTCGCACCACTTTAGGTATCTCCAAATTAAATCTCCACCGTTCAGATTGAAGCCCTACGAGTCAAGAACTTAATCTCTAAATTTGAAGCCAATCCAACGGCTAGATGTCTCTAGATCTTAATTCTAATATAGCTGGTTGGAATTCTGCAACTCTCCTTCTTCATCAAACATCTTTTTCTTCTTTCTATCTTTATTTCTATTTTTCTCCAGCCCTATGCACGAATTTTCTCTCTTCTTTTCTCCTCATGATTGACTTAACGGAAACCCTAAATCCTTCCTAATGCCTTCCTTTTATAAGCTCGCCTAATTAGAAGTCCTAATTGATTTAGGAAACTTTACAACTAGGATTCCTAATTCTATTTAGAAAACTTTCATATCTTATATCTCATTCTAATTATTTTCTCTTAAACTTAACTCATAAGAAACTTCTAATTTAATTAATTTTCGTGTTATTCATCATCCCTATTTTAAATATTACTAAAACAACCCCAAAACTCCTCTTATCCTTAAATTTAAGGCACCCAATTAATCATAATTACCAATAAGCCCTTTTTCCTTCTTCTAAGCCATAAATCATGATATTTAAATTCAAACCAAACCCAAATTAAGTCTAATTAAATATTTCCAATTCTATTAATTACTTAGTTAATTAATTTATTAATTTGGCCTATTAGGAAAAGATTAAAATACCCTTTTCTTTTCGTATCTCACATTTAGTCATTGGATATCTTCCAAAAATACCCATATTTATTTCTCATAATATTCTTGGCTTTAACATACTCTTGAACTAATACCTATCTTCTCCAACCTCTATCTTTAATTTGCTCTCCTAATTTATTTTAATCAATTATCCCATTTTCTATTTATTATTAATTACTATTTAACTCTTCCTAAAGTCAAATCCATAATTATTCTTCCAATTAATTGAACCTACTATTTAAATTCCTAATTACTGAAAATTACTATTATTTATTCAATTAATAATATATCTTTGGATTATAATGTTAGTCCTCCAATACCTAGATTAAATCTTTACTTTTCAATATGTTTAGGCTTATTTAATTTATTCATTCATTTGTTTTATATTAGGAAATTCCAGGGTTCTACACCAACATCCATATTAGGGGGTATGCTTGTAATTGACTGTAAATGACCATTTTCACCCTTCCAATTGCCAAATAACAGCCATATTTGAGGGTAGAGGTGGTAAAAAACCACTTTTGGTTTTTTATAAATAGGCCTAACCCTTACCATTCCAAACAACACCTCTTCTACAATCTCTCTTACTCTTTCCATCTCTGTAGCTATCAAGTAATAGTTAATTTTTTTAAAATTACTCAAGCATCAAAGGTGGGAAGTGGACTCTGGAGGTTGAAGACTTCAACAGCAAAGTTCAAGCTTCATTCTGAAGAGGTATTCTTCTATTTTATTTTCTGATTTTAAAATTATTATATATATATATATATAAGTAAGTCTCTCCTTCTACCTTTCTTATTTTTTAAAGCATAGTATAGTGGGTGACAAACTGTGCAGCTAAGTGCATCTCTAGGAAAGTTCTGTCACAAAGGACGAGATAATTGTCTAAGGAAACTGGGTATTAAGTGAGACCGTTTGTGACCGCTCCAATTACCTGAGAATTTTCACGGTGCATTTTTGCGTACATTATTCCTCACTTCACTATAGGGTTGCAACTTGGGTCGGTTAAAACCGAAACCGAACCAATCCAACCTGACTTTGGGTTAGTTTGGTTTGGGTTATATAGTATTTGGGTAGGTTTTGGTTCTAAAAATAGAGAACCAAATTTGTTTGGTTCAGTTTTGGGTTAAAGGCTTGGGTTAACCGAACCGAACCGAAAACCAAATCGAATTTCCTAAGTGTAAAACCAAACCAAACCGAAATATAATGATATATATATAATATAATATAATATAATATAATAGATATAAGTTGTAATAATAAAATATAACTTATAAATTATAAGTTATAAAATAATAAATAAGATTAATTTGGTGATGTACATCAAGGAGTTCCTTTCAAAATTCTTTTAGAATGACTGTTTGATCATCTTTGTGAGGTGAGAATACTATTTACAGTTTAAAAAATAAATAAATTCATCAAAAAGGCTCCCATTTGTTTTTTCCTAATCGTCCAATTTTTATTTTGTTTAGGTATTGAAATGATAGAAGTTAATTGATATAAACTCAAAGGAATGCCATAGAGACATTGTTGAGTAGTTCTCTGTACTTGGTTTTTGGTTCTTTAAATCTGGTTGGTGATTATCTGTACACTAAGTTTTGGAATCATGGTGATGAAGCAAATGATCCTGAGGAAGACATTTCCGATCTGATTGTATTTCATTAATTTTGTTTTGAGATAAAGTTGAATTGTTAATTAGTTATTGTACAAGAAGTAAAAATTTGTTATGTGTATTCTTTAAAATTTTTTTTGGGCAACAGTGGGAATTTCTCTCTTGATAATAGGTTTAAGTGTGTGCAATTTGATTCGGTTTGGGTTGGGTTATGGGTTTTCTTTAAATAATCGGTTCGGTATTTGGTTTGAATATTTCGGTTCTAAGGTCGGTTCAGTTTGGTTTTGGGTTGACCATCAGTAACCTTGGTTTGGTCTTGGGTTGAGGCCAACCCGAACCAAACCGCACCGAGTTGCAGCCCTACTTTACTATAGATAGTGTATCACCAAAAAATTTATTATTATATTATTTATTAAGCAATTTTTTTTCGAAATTTGGTAATGGACCCTAGGCAATCTATGTACTTTAATACCGATGAAAGGGAGTTTCTTAGACCCTATTCTGACCCACCTTTTTCTGAAGATTTTGATGAGACCTAACCCCCATATTACCCTTCCATCAAAGATCATGAACCTGAGTTGCCTTCCCCCCAAGAACCCACAGAAATGGGTTCCTTTTCCCTACGACTTAGGAGCAACAAGAGGAGTAGAATCTCCGGTGTTTGGCTAAATTTTGTAATTAAAAATATGAGGAGTGAAGAGAGGGCAGTTTGTAAGCACTGCAAAAAAAAAATTTTGTTGCAAAAATTCAAGTGGTACAGGCCACTTGCAACGGCATTTGTAAAAATCCTTCCAAAACATGGTGAAATAGACCCTAGGCAAGCCCAAATTTCCAGTAGTAGTGTTAATTTGGGCAATTTTGTTTTTAATCAAGAAGAAACAAGTCTTGAAATTGTAAAGTGGATAATACAAGAAGAATTACCCTTTAAACTAATAGAAAGTAAAAGATTTAACCGCCTAATAACCAAATATCTAGCACCAAGATATAAACCTTTCTTACACCACACTTTAAGAAGTGATGCTATAACATTATATAAAAAAAAATGAAAACAACATTAATAGAAACTTTTTCAAACAGTAGCTTTAAGGTGGCTTTAACCTCAGATATTTGGACAAGTAGACAAAACATAAGTTATTTAGCTATAACTGCACATTATATAGATGAGAATTGGAGTATGAAAAAAAGAATACTAAAAATTACGTCACTAGATGCTAAACATTCTGGACCAGCTATAGCATTTGCTAAAGCATATAATATAAGAAAGTATAAATTACAAAATAAAATAATGGCTCTAGCACTTGATAATACAAGTGCTAATAATATTGCAATAGACATACTAAGACAACACTTAAACTTAAATGTAGATGGATGTTTATTTCATGTTAGATGCGCTTGTCATATCCTAAATTTAGTTGTGTAGGATGGCTAAAAAATTGTGCAATAGAATTTAACGAATATTAGATACATAGTAAGATTTTTAAAACAATCTAGCACAACTGCTAGAGAATTAAAGTTTGGGAAAGCAACCTAAAAAAATTACCCTAGATGTTGACCATAGGTGTAATTCAAAATATTTAAGAATTGAAACAAGAACTTTCACTATTTTATAAAACAAAAGTGTCTAAAAGTGAACTAGAAGAACTTGACTGGCACATAGCAAAAATTTTAAGAGATTTTTTAAAAGTTTTTTTTCATGCAACAAGATTCTTATCATGGGTTTATTACCCAACATCCCCGAATATTTTAAATATACTACATCAAATAAGTATTTGCTTTAAACAATATAAAACAATATAGAGACATGGTCATTGCTAAGGATATTTGTCCTGCAGTGGAATCTAAAATTTTAAATTATTGGCAATAAATGCCCCATTTATATTTTTAAGCTAGTACAATGGACCCTAAGATTAAATTAGGAGTGGAAGATTTAATAGAAGGAATAAATGAAAATATAAGATCTTATTTTCAGATAGATATAAATAAAATAAGAAACCTATTAGAAAGACTTTTTTCCGAATATGATACTAGAAGTAGCTGATATGGTCAAACTCAGACCCAAGAAACACTACAAAATAATTCCCCCTGGAATTTTTTAAGTGGTAGAAGAAGGGGAAAACAACCAGCATCTGGTAGTGGGGGATCATCTGAGTTAAGGATTTATTTAGAAAGCCCCCCACTACTTTTACATACTATGGGTGAACATAGTTCTTTTAATATTTTGGCATGGTGGAAGCAAAATCAGGTTAGTTATCTTGTGCTTTCCTCCATGGCACGTGATCTACTAACGGTTCTAGTGTCCACGGTTGCATCGGAATCAGCTTTTAGTGCAGGTGGACGAAAGGTGGACGACTATAGGAGCAAATTAAAGCTAGAGATGATGCAAGTATGTGTCTGTTTGACAGATTAGCTAATGGCAAAACGGAGAGATAAAGAATATGTAGATGATCAACTTGATAGAGACTTCGATGATTTGAATCTTGATGAGTTTAGTCTTCCAGATTCGTCTAAGTTTTATTATATTTTTTGTAGTCAAAGTTTAGAAACTTTACTTTCTATTTTTTTTTTTTTTTTGAAATTGCAAATGAAAGATAGATGAGTGAGTGCCAATCTAGTTGGGATGTGCTCATACTATAGTGATGTAGTATTATTTGTGCAAGTGTATTATGTATAAGTATTGTTGTATTTGCAAAGTTGTACACATGTACTTATGATAATTAATTTATTTAAATTTTTTTGATCAAATTCTATCCCAATATGTGTAAGACATTTTTGTGAATAATAAACATATTTTTCAGAATTTTTAATGGTTTTTTTACTATTTTTTCCATTTTCTCCAATTTTTTTGCAAAACAAAGGACCTAGGCTTGCGGGTGGCCCACCAGGCTTGGCATGGCACAGCCCCAGCTGTGCCATGGGCTGGGTTGTGCCGGGTTTTCCTTGACGGGCCAGGCACGACATGGTCCGTCAAGGAAGCGGGCCGACCCACGGCCCACCAAGCATGGGCTAATCGTGCTCGTGCTGTGCCAGGCCGGCCCGTTAAGCAACCCTATGTTGGATATAGTTAGAGATGGCAATGGAGCGGTTTAAACGAGCAACCCACCCCACCCTAATGGTTAGGGTTTGGTATGGCTAAAATTGGGTTAGGGGCCAGGTAAGGTTTAGCCCAACCTGCCACATACCCGATTATTAAATATATATTATAATTAAAAAAAACACCTTTTTACATTTTATACTTCAGCGGGTCCGTGCCATTACCAACCCAATAAGGGTGCATTGGAGTTTGGTATTGGCTAAACTCCTATAAGAGCGACTTTGGGTTCACCAAAACCCATACCGAACCAATCCCGTTGCCATCCCTAGATATAGTGGTTTGGCACGTTCGGGAGGGCATTTCCTCTAGTCCCATAATTTGGCGGTACCGCAATACCACCAACTGGGATTAGGGCTGATCATTGAGTGGGCTTGGGCGGGTTCGGGCCGGGCCAGTGGTCATATATAAGTGATATTGTCTTTGTCCAAGCTCGCCCAACCCGATGATCGGGCTTGTGATTAATGACCAAGCCCGTTCAAGTTGCACACTTAAATGCCCAAGCTCGACCAACAATAATCACTTAGAGATTTAATTTTGTACTTTAAAAGAAGGCAAAAATAATAATCTTTTCTTTTTATGATAATTAAAAAAGAATGGAGAAATTTCACTTGCCAACAATTTTGACGAATAGATGGAAGAATGAAGACTTGTGGAGTAGGTATAAGTAGCTTAAGGTTAAAAGAGAAAGTATTAATTAAATACTAAAAATAAAAACAAATTAAATAGTAAAACTTCGGGCCAGGCCGGCCTGGCCTGCCATTTCCTATTTTTGACCAGGTGTAAAACCCCGAATTTTCACCTAATAAATAAATAATAAATAAATAAAAGAAAATATGAGTTTAAGTCCTAGTTGAAATAAAAAGTGAAGATTAGAGGGTAAGTAATTCAAATAAGTCATAAATTGTAAATAAAGAAAGAATTTTAATGAAATTAGCCTAAAAGAGTAAAAAGGGTATTTTGGTAATTTTCAGAAAAGGGTAATTAATAAATAGATCATTAAATAATAACTAGAATTAGAAAATAGAAGAAAATAATTTATTTTGACAAGTTAGAAATTAAAAAAAATTAATAAAAGCCTAAAAGTGGGAAAAAGGGTAATTAGGAGATTTCAAGTCTTAATTTGGAGAAAATAAGGTTTTAGGTGATATTAATGTTTAATTAAATATTATGCACGAAAATAGGTTGTAAGTAGGAATTTAGATGATAAGAGATTTAATTAATAATATTTTAGTAGAAAAATAGAAGGTGGAGAAAAAGTAGGAATTAATTAGAATGGGTTAGACTTTAATTAGACCATAGTTGGGTTAGCCCAAATTAAAGTAGCCTATTAGGGTTGGTTTAGGACTTCTAAAGCCTAATATAAATAGAAGATTAAGGTTAGACAAGAGAGAATTTTCGTGGGTTTATTATTGAGAGAAAAGAGGGAGAGAAAGGAAGAAAGCTGCTAATGGAGATGTCTGACCAGCCATCATCAAAACATGATCGCGGAAATTCCGTACGATGGATCGCCTTCAAATTTAAAGGTTTGGTTCATGACTAATGGAACTACAATGTGTACGGTGGAGATGTGAATCAAAGGGCTCTAGCTTGGTGCGTTTGGGGAGCAAAAGTCAGGTCCAGAATTAGAAGCTTCAATGGAAGAAGGATTTTAGCGTATAAGGCAAGTAGTAACCCTTGGAAAACGTGAGGAACTGCATGATTTTGTTTTCTTTGATTTCATATGGTTTGAATGGATTAGTCGGAATTGTATTTACATGGAATCAAAGTGCTTATAGTTTAATGATTGGTGTTCTTGATGGATTTGTTAAATTAAAGAAGAAAACTTAGTTTGATTATGTAAATAAATGTAGGAGGATATTTAATTAATAAGAATTAATCTATGAGGCTTTAGGAATGTTTTAGAATGTTATTAGATTAATTTAGACCAAAGAAACATATAGCAAAAGCATAAAAATCTAAACTTTAAAAATCTGGAAATTTCTGTTAAAAATTGCACGAGCGCCTAGCCCTGTAGAGATAGGCGCTCTATGTAAAATTTGCAGATTTTGGGGATTTTGTAATATGAATAAATATCCAATAATTTTTCTGACTAGTTAAGCATGTTAGCATCTTTATAAGGACCTAATTAAGGTATAAAAATTATAAAATTAAATTGGAAAGATTAACCAATAATTTGAAGGTTTTAATGAAAGGATTGTCTATAAAAGGGTCAAATGGTATGGATATAGATATAAATGATACTACTGGAATTTATAGGATAAAAACACTTTCTAAACTTTATTTTAGGTCTGTAGGACATACTGGATAAATAAAATACAGAAAACCTAAATAGAAACTATCTTGGGTGTTAAGATAGGAAATTGGATTCTAATAAAGGGATTAATAAGGAAAACACTAAGTAAGATTTGATTTACTTTATTTGAACTTTCAGTATGAATATTGGCTACTGGAATTGTATAAACTCTGAGTTTTATTGGACTTATGAAACATGAGTTTTATTTTGAATATATTTGGGAAATTGCATATGTTATTATGAAAAAGCCTTTAATTGAATTTGTAAGGATTGAATCATGGTTTTCCCATGGAATAGAATACTTGGGTATGGTTTGGTATGTGGTATGATGTTGTTCACTTTATTTTTATGGTTGGGTGATACGGCTTCTGTGGTTGAGTTGATACTAGCTTTTACGGCAGAGATGGGTAATCCTTTGTGTAGAGATGTGTAATCCTTTACATGTAAAAGTGTGTATGCTTCCTACATTAGCGTGTCTTCCCGTATGTGGTTTTATCGTGTTTTGTGTCAGTGGGCTTAGCTGTATATGGATCCATAGTTTTAGCTGGTTAGCTAAGTGGTATTTAATTTGGGTTGAGTTATTCCTATATGCGAGCGAGCTTCCCTTGCAAGTTAGTTTGCTTTGGGAAGGTCCTATGTCTGGAGGGACACCCCGGTGCGCCGCTGGTGATTCCCTGTACATGTGGATAAGCGACCATCTCCATGTATTGATTCTGGTGCTACATGCTGGTGGTACATGCCAACTCTGTTGAGTTCGTGCGCAATAAGTCGGTGACTACGGCTCTTGTCTATAGCTGCGCTGCATAGAGCTGTAAGTTTGGCTCAGACCACCCGAAGCCCGCCCAACCCAGCCCGATTTAAGAAATAAGTTTGGGTTTGGGTTTGGGCCGGGCTCAATCTTGAGCCCGAAGTTGAGTTCGGGTTGGGCTCGGGCTCACAAGGTACAACCCGAATAACCCGAAGTATATATACCACTAAAACCCCCTCCTGCAAACCTCCATACAATTGTCTCCTGCAAACCTAAAAGTTTCTTGTCTTCTCCCATATCTCTACCACGGAAGTTGGAATTGCTTGCCCCTCTCAGTGACTTACTGTCCCTCTCTTCTATTATCAATACCTCACATCTCAAAGACAACCTAGCTAGACAAACCCCCAACAAAGGAGCTCGATCGGCAAGAGCTAGCAATACAGTTGTTGTCAGCGTCGCTGTCAATACAGTGGGGTACAGTTCCAGCAGCAAGGGATTTGCGATTGCTCACAAGGGATTTGCGATACAGATCCATCGCTTACAAGTCACAAGGGATTTGCAATTGCTATTTTTGTCAAATCGGGCATCTCTCTTTAAATTGGGCATCTCATCTTTCCCCATTTGTGCACTGCTTTCAGGTACTGTTTAATTCCTCTCTTTTCTAGTACTCGATTTGGATAAGATCCATTGATGTGTGCTTGGGAGGGTTTGTTTCTTTTCCTCGGCTATGCACCATATAATCTAAAATTATTTACCTCTTTGACTACAAAGTTAATTCAGATATTTCAATCCCCAATCTTTTACTGCTAGATGCAAATTTTCATCAAAATTTGATTTTTGATAAGGTAGCAAAACAGAAAATCTTGTTACTTTAGTAGTATTTTATTTTATGTTATTTTTAAAATCAATATATATCCCCTAAAATCTTGATTTATTGTTCTTGTTTGGTCATATGCAAATGAGCTATGTGTTTCTTACATAATTTCGTGGTTCTAATATTTGAAACGTAGATTCTAACTCAACCAAAAAAAAATGTAGATTCTAAAGTAATTGGAAGAGATAGAAACATGAATGTTAAGTCTATTTAAAATTACAAAAGTTGATTGATTTTGTAAAAGGTATTATTTTTAGATTAAGGTTTGAATACTTAAACAATGCGAAAATGCAATGAAACTAATTCTAGAATTTCAAATGGGGTAGGTCCTATATGCAACATTGAAATTTTTGTAAAACAGTGATTGAGTGAGATTGCACGACGCGAGGCGAGGGCCCAAGCGAATCATAAATTGCGAGGGAACGGGGGTATAAGGAGTCGCCACTGCCTGATGGGGTGCAGGCAGACACCTGGGTGCCCTAAGGATGTCTACTTTGGTTTGCGGCTTAAGATTCCGGTTAAGGTCTCGATTACGGTCCGGGGAAGTCCGTAGACACCCCGGTCCGCCCCGTCGGTTGATGGGTCCCATGTGTCTCCCTGGTTCGAGTCAACTTTGGTTCAACTCACCTTACGTCCTAAACCAACATGCTCACTTTATTAAGTCTGAATGGGACCTTCAAAGGTGTGGGTCCCTTTTATTTTAATTGATTTTATCTTTTTATCCAAGTGATGTTGGTCTGATGTGGGCCCCGTTGGAAGGCCCATTGGATACCAAAGAGGGCTTAGGTCAAACCCAATTCTCATTTGGGGTTATGTCGGGTAACCCTGCTTATTGGATTTGGTTATTTGGTTTGGGGATTACTTATTTACATGAAATCTGTGGGTTTACTGGGCATGACCGCAGAACAAGTGCGATTTGGCTTGAACTGCACATACGGTGCGGTTTGAGCCAAACCGCTCTGTATATGCAGTTTTGGCCCAGAAAAACCCAAAAGGCAATTTTCTCTGGGGCTTTGGCTTCTTGGGCCCTTTGTGGTGTTCAGTAGCTGTGTGGGCCCCTGCGTGGACCCACAGTAGTTCAGGGAGAGGGGAAAATCCCTCTTTGGCCTCTCTTTTGGGTTTTCTTAATCAAAGAAAAAGGGGGGAGGCATGGGGTTGCCTTTCCCTTCTTGGATTAGGTACAATGCTTGACAGGGACCATGGAGTCCCTGTCTTGGTTTCTCAATATACACCAAGCAGCCAAAAAGCAACTCTTACAAATCAACAACAAGGGATTGTGGGGTGAAGGAAGCATGCCATGCATTTACAGAGTAAAGAAATGAAATAAAACATGAAAGCATGCTGTAGCAACATGGGGACATCAGCAAATAAAGGGGCAAAACATGCTAGGTAGAGATGGGCAATTGCATAGAGATTGGGGGTGAGGCTGCCCTTATGCATGGCACTTAGGGGGTGTCCTAGGGGTGCTGGTATGTGGATGAGCCTGCTGGAACAACAGCTATAGCAGGAGGTTTTAAACATGCTGGGACAGCTACGGTTAAGAGAGTTTAAGCGTGCTTGGACAGCAACCATCATGGGGGGTGTAACATACGAATGGGGGGTGAACACCATGTTAAGAAAGAGCTTCCATGCCTTGAACCTGGGGGGTTTGGTGGAGGGTACACCTGCTGGAAACAGCAACTACTAAAGGGATCCAGGGGATTCCTAAATGATCCAATCAGCAAGCTAGGGGATGCATGCAGTGGTCAAATGGCTGGGTTGGACTTGGGGAGAGTGAGGGAGCTTCTCCCATTCTCCTCTCTTATGCTGAGTCCAGCACATGGACAGGGGTAAAATGCCCTTGCTCTGGTCTCTTTGGATAACAAAACAGCAACCATACATACACAACAAGTCAACCTATATGTGTGTGCATTCAAGGAACCAAAAGAATACTTCACATGCATTTGAAATGGGCAATGACATGTGCACGTGTGTTCATTAACAAACAAAAAAACAGCATTCTTACATCCTACAAGTGAGTAATAACATGCATCCTCTTAATGGCAAACCTACATATGCATGCAAGAAAATCAAAAGGAACACAAATGTGATCCAGCATACATCACCTATGACTGCCAGCAAAATCTGAACTCAAGCTCCATGTTAAACCCAAGGACATTTAGAGAAGGGAGAGAGAAGGGGGCTTACATGGGATACATTAGAGGTATTGGAACAGGGGAACATTCTCCCCTAAGGCATATACGAACAACCCCATGCATAAGACCCTTTATTCCATCTACCAAGATTTCTCTCTTTTCATTCAAAATAACCAACTCCCTTTACTGTGGGAGCCTTAGCATAGGACGTACAGAAGCAGGAAAAAACAGTATAATAGCAATGAAGAAACCATGCTCACAACATCAAGAAGAAGATGCTCATCATGGATCAATTGTCATACATGTATATTGAACAATAAGTGTAAAGAAATTCACCTAGGTGTTGAGAGATCTTGTTAATATCAGGTGTTGGCTCCTGGAGGCTAGAACAGCAGTGGAAGCTCCTTCCTTCAGCTTCCCAGCACAAGAACTCAGCTACCTTCCTTCTTTGATTGGAGAAGAAATGGTTGGAGTGGTGTTTAAGGGGATCAAAGTAGGTTAAGGCTTTGGAATAGTGAAGAAGAGTAGTTCGGAGGTTTAGAGGGTTGAGGAGACAGAGAAGGAACAATAAAAACCATCCATCATTGTCCCACTGTTCAGATTTTCCTTTTATAGCAAACAGGGACAAAACCGCATACTCAGAGCGGTTTTGCCGAAAATGAACAGTAACCGCATATACCGTGCGGTTTGGTCGAAACCGCAGGGTATGGCGGTTTTGGCCTCGTCCTTTCAGCAATGATGAGGGGACAAATTGGTTAGACGCAGTCTGATGTGCCATGCAACCGTATTGTATGTGCGGTTCACTTTTCGGCACCGCTTGCTTTGATTGGCTCGCACGGGCGGTGGCCAAAAAAATCAACCACACACAATATGCGGTTGTGAACTTTTTCTCCCCTTTTTTTGATTGAGTTGATGGCTGAGGTGACTCAGCCGCCCACTCGGACGGATTAGGCTTCCCCAATCTTTATTATTTCTCATTTATCTTAATTATTTTAATTAAGATATTTTAACTTTGACCGATTTGCCCTTGGGACTGTTTTGCTCATATCTTCTCCGTCCGGGCTCCGATTCCTGCAAAATTAATTGTGTTGGAACCGTATTGGGATGCTATATCCATTGGGATAGGGTATAGCAATCAATTTAGACTCAGAGGGAAAGTCATCTTTTTTTGCTCTTAAGGGTTTGGACCTGTCTTTTAGGGTTTTGTTTTCTGGCTTTTCAAAAGGGGTGCAAAAATGGGGTGCTTACACCACTCTCAATGGTACTAGAGGAAACGGTTTGCACATTCGGTCAGGACGAATAAAATCACCTGCAATGTCTTATTAATTGCTACTGTTGAACTTAGATGGTTCCTAGAGCATCTAATGCTTATTCTTTGTTTTAAAACATAGTAACAAATTTTATCCCTAAATTATCACATAATTGTTAAAATGTAAGCATCAACCCCTATTATTCTTTCATGTAAGCATCAACACCAAAAGAGTCATTGAAGACCTCCAAAATCTGAAAATAGAAGAATTATGGGATATGACAAAGTGGTTTTTTTGGGATTGGCAAAAATCCTTAAAACTAAGCAAGTAATAACATGTAGGCCATTAATCATGATAGTATAAAACATCAGTTGGGCCGGGTCGGTCCGAAATTATTTATATATGACCAAGCCAATCCAAAAAATAATTGGGCTTTTTAAAATCATGCTCAGACCGGCCATATGTCCAACAGATGCATGGCCAAGCCTATCCAAGAGAGGGCCGGTCATGTCGGGCTGGGTAGGTTGCCCGGCGATGAACACCCCTAACCAAAATGTTTCACATCATCCATACCTTGAGAGTGGCAACTAAATGAAACCTTGGAATATGAAGTACGAGTATTGGGGGCTTGAAAACACATTTCAACAAATCTTTTTTTATTTGAATTTAATAGCATTTGATTAGTAATTGGAATTATCAAAACTCTTTTATTTAAATAAGTATTAAAGAAGGGACAACTTTAATAAGATTTTATTAGTAATTCCAAATTTTAAAATTCTTTTAGTTAGATAAGTATTAGCTAAGAAGCCTAAAACTGGCTAATTAAATGACTCATGGCAATAATAAGAAAAATTACTACTAACATTATTCTAGAAAGGATATTTTATCTATGTAAGAAAAAGGAAATAAGTAGTTCGTGAATTTTAATAGCAGCATAGATTTAAATTTTATAACATACAAAAATTTTGATATTTTAAAAATTAATCGTAACAAAATAATTTAATATGTAATTTTAATTTACCAACTAAAAAAATGAAATTATAAAATAAGAAATATAAACCCAATAAAATTTTAAATTATATATATATATCTTTTTGGGCATTACCATAATAATTAATAAAAATTTAGCCTTTGGTTAATAATTGAAATTTAGTTACTCAGATGAAAAATCAATCTTAGCATGCAATGCACATTTTCAATTGCTAGTAACTTGAGAAAAGTACCATTCGTATTGTAATACTTGTTGTCTCGCTCAACCCCAACATCAATTTGTTTTAATTATTGGAAGAAAAAAATAAATCAGTTTTTTTTTTTAAAATTAGATGTTATAGCTAGGCAGGCTTAGTTGGGCTTGGGTTTTTAGTTGTCTTCTTCGGACAGGCTTGGTCATAAAGTACAAGCTCAATGTTTGGGTTGGGTGGACTTGGACAAAGATCATATGGATTATGCATGAGCTTTGGGTAGGCCCAAGCCCGCCCAGTCATCACCCCTAAATATTATATTACTAGTAGGTACGTGGAGGAATATTTCCGGGTAGTTATTGGATAAAAATGTTTTTGAGTATACAAGCATTTATTTTAGGATAACTTATTCTATGCATCTGATCAATTAATACATAAAGATATTAAGTATCAACATTTTTTTTTAAAAAAGGAGAGAGAGAGAGAGAGAGAGAGAGAGAGAGAGAGAGAGAGAGAGAGAGAGAGAGAGAGAGAGAGAGAGAGAGAGAGAGAGAGAGAGAGAAGGCCTCTAAAAATTTATATATATTATTAGATTAGAATTGAAGAGCAAAACAATATTTATTTCTTTGGTCCCTGATCTAACAATGAAGTTGAGGTTCGTAGTCTCCTTGTTGGCCTTAATCTCTGTCATCAGCATGGCTTCCACGTTTTCATTATTGACTCTGATTCAAAGAATTTAATCAATTGGCTGGATGGTTCATCGACTTACCCCTGGAAATTGAAGTTTTGGTTGCTGCAATTAAGTCTTTTCTTCACTCCTTTAATCATTCTATTCATAATATTTTTAGAGAAACTAATTCAATTGCTGATGTGTTGGCTAAAAATGGTGCTCATGGTTTATCTTCTACCTACCTCTCAACAAGGGATTTGTCCAAGTCTACCTATGGTATATTTAGATTATATAAATTAGGCTTGCACTATGTTCGTTCTCTTAAATAAACTTAGATCCTCCCTTCTGCCTCTTATTTGTTTTCTTAGGGATTTTTATCCCCTCTCTTGTACATCTTTTGCTTAATTAATATACAGGTTGGGGTCTTGGCCTCAACCCTCTTGAATTTTATTTTTCAAAAAAAAAAAAAAAGAGCAAATAAATTAATAAGAGCTTATAACTTAGACTTGTGAAGGAATGAATGACTCTTAAACCAGTGATTCACAATCCAAGCAGGTGACAATGTGATTTTCAAACCAAAGTTAACAACACACAATATACCAAATGTATAGACTTGTTCTTTAATTGAAATATAAATGACAAAGAGTGGTTATCAAACAATTTGCTAAGAAAAAATGTTACAAGCAAATGAAATCTGAAATGAATCATCAAATTTGAAAAAATGTGGTATGAGATTATCATACAAATGGTAAATGTTACCCTATCAACGTGGTCTATTAGATTGATGTTCCCAACCAACTTAGAAAACAACGGACGTGCTATAATATAATGCTCAAGACCCAATCGATATACTACACTTATATAAAGTTATTATAAATTTGTAAGAATGCTTATTTCACTGAAACAAAATTTGTAATTATAGATAATGCAACTATACCAATAGAACCTTTTAAGCTTCTAATTTGATGCCGTTTGAGTTTCTAAATGAATGTGCCTTTTGAACTTCAAAATTAAAACATTTTGAGTTATGTGACCAACCTTTAATTATAGCTGTAAAATTTGTTAAACTAAAGCCTTTTGAACTTCTAAACTGAAACCTTTTAAATTATATCACTAACCTTTAATTTGAAGCCTAATGAACTTCTAAATTGAAGCCTTTTGTATTCTTTATTAAAAATTAGTTATGAAAAAGTAGAAAAATAGTAGTTACAAAATTTTAATTCATAATTAACTTTAATTATGAGTTAGAGAAAATAAAAAGAGGATGGGGACATAACTTGAGAGTGATAAAGAAGAATAGTCACAAAAATTTTCATTGTTTCATTAATAGTTGAGATTAATTAGAATTGAACGACAATTATTGACATTAGGGAGAAACTTTATATTTTTTTAACCTATGTATCTCAATATGTTAAAGTTACTTTTTTAACCTTAAGAAATTGAGAATTGCTAACACATTTTGTAGTGTATATAATAAATTAACGCTCTTCTCAATGGTGCTTTAATCTGTTATGTCAAAGTTACTTTTTTAACCTTAAGAAATTGAGAATTGCTAACACATTTTGTAGTGTATATAATAAATTAACGCTCTTCTCAATGGTGATTTAATCTGTTATGTTACTCTTTTAATGTTGGGTTGCTATTTTGCCATTTAGTTTGCATAAAATATGGTGTCTAATGAAAAGAAAAAAGAAAAACATGAAGATACTCAATGGTTATCCTCACTGAAAAGGAATGCACTAAATTAAGGCTTAAAACATCAATTTTTCTGGATCATTATTTATAAATAAAAAAAAGAGAGCAGGCATAGTAACCTATCATAGAAAATTGTCTTAATTACAAATTAGGTAACCTTATTCTTAATTTCTATCAAACTCCTTAAAATTGTTGTTTTCCCATTAGAATTAAATCATTGAAAGAACAAAGAGCTAAGAGCCAAGATAATCAATCCAAACAATTAGTCATCAAAAAGCTTTATTTTTAAATCTATATCAAACCCCTTAAAATTGTTGCTTTCCCAATAACTTTAAATTACTGGAAGAACAAATAGCTAAGATAGCCAATCGAAATAAGTAATTGTTAGAGATATATATTTTTTAATTTCTCCTATAATAAATTTCCTACAATATAACAAAGATGTTTATAATCAACTATCATGACATGCATGTTCATCAGTTGCAGTACATGTTCATCGGTAGATGCCTCCTAAAACCTCCAAGATTACAACCTTCAAATATGGCATCTTCTACAAATTCTTTTCTTTGAACTCTTTCCATCTTTTGTCACATTTTGAATCTCTTCAAACACCTACTTTTGTAATGTTGGTACTTCTCTTAGTTTGCCTCGATCACCCTAATGGTTTTCTCATCAATCTTTCCACTGAAGCATAGAAGAGCAAGGAAACAAAACATGGAGTAGTTTAAGTGACCCACACTCAAAGGCACTTGCCTGAATCAACATCTTGAGATCTGAGCTTGTTGGTGTGTACGTCCAAAACCCATTTGCAAGCATGCTCATAGGACCTCATATTCAAAGGATGGAAGATTATGGAGGTGAAATTCTGGTGGAGAAATCTAGTTATTGTTATGAGCCGCTTGGTTGGGAGAGCCCATAGTCTGAAGGCCAAGATGGCTCCGTGATGGGCAAGTGCATGGGTGGAGATGAAGATGGCAAGACAAAGAAATAGAAAAGTTTAAATAGATTTTAGAGAGATAATGGTTAAAATGTATTATTAGTTGGAATTTGTAAAGTTGTAGCAGTTACGGACTCTAAATTGTTGCAAATAACGTTAACTAATACAATTAATCATTAAATGCATCCGTTATCTCATATCAATTAAATATATTTATTGCAAATTAATTGAAATCATAGTTGCTAGCAAATACAAATCGATGCATGGTAAAATGGGAAATTTTCTTTTAAAATCACATGATTACCCTTCATATGTTAATGGACTCCTTAACCCTTTCAAGACATTTATTTAAAATAAAATCTATTAGAAACTGATGGATTATTGAAAAACTTTTGGATAGCATTGTAATTTTAATGATAAGACTAGGAAAAAGAGGACTGACGATGAAAATTGAGGGTTTTTGCTTTTAGGAGTAGTAGAATATATACTAATGGACATCAAAAATTAAAATTTTCAAATTTAATATTTCAAGTTTTGTTGTATAATGAAATTTCAATAATTTTGATTCAATAAAAATATTACAACCATAAATTATCATCGAAGTATAAGAACTAATGCATAAAAACTACGGAACACACCATTAATATGTGGACTAATATATAGGAGAAAATAAGATTAGTCAAATACCTATAAAACTATAATTAATACTATAAACATATAAATGAAAAAAAACATACATCAGGTAAAACCCATATATGTATAAAACTATAACTAATACTGTAAACATATAAATGAAAAAAAGCTTACACCTGGTAAAACCCATGCAGAAAGCCACGCACGAAGAAGGCTATGAATAAACAATTTCTCAAAATTGGATTTTTTCAAAACCCAGTTTGAATGATTCTCGCACTCTTAGATGGAATGGAACTCACCTAGAACAAGAATAGAACTCAAGGTTTTCTTCCTCTCACTTCCCCTGTCACTCACATTAAGGAGCTCTTTATAGTATAGAGGATGGGTTAGTCTAAGAGACTCTCATTAATGCATCAATTTTATATTGAGCATTAATATAATAAATCGAGGCCTCTTGAACTTCTAAACTAAAATCTCTTGAGCTTCTAAACTGAAGCCTTTTGAGTTTCTAAGCCGAAACCTTTTGAATTATGTTACAAAAATGTTTTAGTCTCATTAATAAGATCAATTAGAATTGAATGGCATTTATTGACATTAAGAAGAAATTTTATATTCTTAGGCTGCGTTTGGTAACGCTTTTTGGAAGTACTTTTTTGCTTTTGAAAGCAAAAAATTGCTTTTAAAAGCAAAAGTACCGTTTGGTAACGTACACGAGAAGCAATTTACTAAAAGCAAAGAAGCAATTTTATTGCTTTTCACCAGAAGCAACAAAATGTTGCTTCTCAATTTTTTTACAAAATTGCTTTATTGCTTTCAAAACCCCTCGATACCCTATTACTTTATTCTTATATTAAAGACGATGCCTCCATACTCACTTAAGAAGCAACAACATATTGTTATTGCTACAACCGGCAAAATGACACCCGACCCGACGGGTCAACCCGATTATAAATGGTTTGGGTTGACCCGTTTATTAATTGGGTTGGGTAATCGGGTCAACTCGATTATGACTCGCAACGCGACGGATAACTCGATTTTTAAAAAAAGATGGCAAAAGTATCATGGTCCGACCCGATTAACCCCAAAACCCGACCCGAACCCGCACAACTCGATCCAATTAACCCCCAACCCTATTTTAATAATATTTTTTGAAAAATAAAAAAAAAATAATAATAAACTGGTTGGCGGGTTGAACCCGTTTATTGGCGGGTTGGGTTTGGGTTGGGGGTTTTCCAACCCGCCTTAATTTAGTCCAACCCGATTAACCCAAACCCGACTATGACCTGACCCGAACCCGATTGTGTACAATACTTTTATGGAAGCAAAAAGCAATTTCTATGTTACTGCAATTACCAAACATGCTTTTTTGCTTCTTAGAAGAAAAGCAAAAGTTTACCAAACGCATTTGCTTCAAGAAAAGATCTTTCAAAAAGCATAAAATTGCTTTTTTGCTTTCTTGCTTTTAGAAGCAAAAAAGCAAAAGCGTTACCAAACGCAGCCTTAACCTATGTATCTCAATATATAAAAGTTACTTTCTTAACCTTAAGAATTTAGGAATTACTAACATATTTTGTAATGTATATAATAAATTAATGTAAATCTCAAAGGATAATAATTTAAACTAAAAGGTAGAAAAAAAACCCCGACTAAAAGGGGGATTTTGCTTTTAGGAGTCATGAATGATGTTCAGATCCAGGACTTCATCCTATGTCAGCGGTTTCCAAATTAGACAAGAAAACTTGGTGTAATTTTCTTGAGGTCCTTGGTGTCAGGGAAGTAACGAAATGAGTGGGAGACGTTGTATTCTCCCTGCTTGAGCTGTATTTTACACCCTATTGCATCATAGGTACATTTTTGGTGTACCTATGATCTATGTTCCTACTTATTAATATATAGCTGGTCTTTACCTATAAAAAAAAAAAAAAAAAAAAAGGGGGATTTTGCTATTAGGAGTAATCGAATGTCCGTGAAAAAGAGAAAATCCTCAAGCCGTGTGTTCGTGACGAAAAAGGGGGATTTTGCTTTTAGGAGTACTAGAATGGCCGTGAAAAAGAGAAAATCCTCAAACCGTGTGTTCGTTATTGACCCGTCCAACGGTAGAAGGTCAAAACACGAAAGATTCTACCGGTGGTGGTCTTCTCAGATGCGGACATATTTCTTCTGAGTCTTCAATGTCTTCCCATTTTCAGAGCTAAATATTTCTCTGCTTATGGTACTCATTTGTTTTATTGAACAGAAACCCTAGATTTTAACCCCGATTCCATCCAAATTGCAGTTCTTGATACTTTCTTGGAACATATTATAGAGAAGTTCGACTCTTATTGTTTGCAAATTGGCTTGAGTTCTATCCGTCTGATTAGTTAGAGCTCGAAAATGGATGAGGTGAAGGACAAAGTCAAGGGATTTATGAAGAAGGTGAACAATCAATTATCTTCTTCTTCTTCTTCTTCGTCTTCTTCCGGCAAATTCAAGGGCCAGGGAAGAGTATTGGGCTCGTCTTCATCCGGGCCTGCTAATTCAATTCTGGCTCGTGCTTCTCCGAACGTCGATCCAAAGCAAAACAACACTTCCGTCGCTCCATCGAGTCCGAAGCCAAGATTGCAATCGCCTCAGAGCGCCTTCAATCAAGAAAGTCAAGCGAAGAGTGGAAAAGATTCTCAAAAGACTTCCATTTCCGATCAAAGATCGACAGATGGATTCGATCCGTTTGGCTCATTGATCACTTCCGGGAAACGAGTTGGGAACGGGTATTCTCTTGATGTGTTTGATTGTCCGGTTTGTGGTCGATCTTTTAGGTCTGAAGAAGAGGTCTCTGATCATGTTGAGAGTTGCATTAGTATTTCGGCCAACAATTCTTTAATTGTGAATGGATTGCCAGATCATGGGTCTAACGCAGAGGCACGGGAGGAATTGGCGAGTCGTGTTAGTGCCTTTCTTTCTGGAAATCCTTCAGTAGGATCCATCGAGGTTGTTATTAAGCTACTCAGTAATATAGTTAAAGAACCAGATAATGCCAAGTTCCGTAGAATTCGGATGAGCAATCCGAAGATAAGAGAGGCTGTTGGTGCGGCTGCAGGTGGTGTAGAGTTGCTGGAATGTGTCGGGTTTAGACTTCAAGAGGAAGGTGAGGATATGTGGGCGGTGATGGAAATGCCTTCTGAGGAGCAGATTTCGTCAATCAAAGAAACTATATCGCTACTGGAGCCACGGAAGATGGAAGAGGATTTGCCTTCTGCAGCTTCAACTGAGCTAGACCATCCAGTGGAGGCAAAGAAGGTTGACAGACAGGTATATTAGTTTTGGAAATGTTCATTTTACGAGTTCAGGTTTTGAGTTCCACATCATACATTGCTTCTTTGTAGTGTTATTCTTTTATCAGAATTACATGATAAATATTCTTTCATTCTTTATGAAGATTTTCTGTATGGTGATTACTTGACTTATGGTTCTTGTTGTTTGCTTTTATTTTCTTTACGGCTGAATTTTTAGTTCTGAGATCCACTGAATTGCTTTGTATTGGGGTTTGATTGGTTATCTGAATTTCTTTCTCTGTGTTTTGTAGTGGTTTCAGTTGTTGTTATTGCTAGTTTTGAATTGGAAATCTCATTTCAGATGTTTATTTCTGATTCCTGCCACATCTCTCATTTTTTTAAAATAAGTCATTGAAATCTCTAGATGCTGTGTTCCTGTATGCTCGGCCAAATTATTCGTGTCTCAATATTGCAATATGCATGACTTGTTATTCAGTTTATCCATTTATTTATCGTTAACCTCTAACTTTTTCTGATAGTTTATGTGGACTTCCAGATTCGGGTCTTCTTTTCTGTCCCTGAAAGCATTGCAGCTAAAATTGACATTCCAGATTCTTTCTATAACCTATCAGCTGAAGAACTGAAAAGAGATGCTGAGCTGAGGAAGAAAAGAATTGCAGACTCTCAGCTTCTGATTCCCAAGTCATATAAAGAGAAGCAGGAAAAAGCTGCTAGGAAGAGGTACAAGAAAACTGTTATTCGAATCCAGTTTCCTGACGAAGTAGTGTTGCAAGGTGTCTTTTTCCCATGGGAGCCTACCACTGCTCTTTATGAGGTTAGCTTTTCTATCTACTGTTTTCTATTTTCCATTTATTCCATTCTTGCCTTCTCTCGTATTTAGATTATACCATCAATAAACTACTATAATATAGATTATAGAGTGTCATGTAATAACATAACCAAGTCTCTAGGTTGCCATATTAAGGGCATGATGCGACAAGTGCTAGATCTGAACTCTTAGGAACAGACACACACACACACACATTACACATGTATACTAAGCCATAGTACATATGTTTTCATTTTCCTCTGCTTCCTCTAGATCCAATACAAGAATCTTTTCTGTAACTTTAGTTTTTTCCCTTATGGATAGCTGCTATTCTGGATGCTGATTGGAAGTTGGATGCATTCTTAAGATGGCTGTAGCTTGATGTATGGTATTCATAACATATAACTGTGGATTGATATGATGAATGTAATGATTTTGTAAAATAATTTGGTATGGTGATGGCATTACTGAAATTATACTCTCCTTTTAATTTCTGCTATAACAAAGGGGCTCCTGGGTCCACTTTTGAACAAGAGATCCACCTATGTTCAGCTTCTTAGTTTTTGCTGGCACCTACATGTTCTGCATTTATCACAACGAAGCATGTAGAGGAGGACAGATAACATAAATATGTTAGATTTTACATGTTTTCTATGACATACATAATCACAGGAACTGTTCATCTGGCCTTTAAATTGTTGTCTGCTTCAGAGTCGGTGAGCCGAAATTCTGCTCCCGGTTTCATTTTGGTTCCTTTTCTTTCACACCCCCTGATGTCCTAGTTGAGATGATAACTCTATTATGTGGTTGGAAAGCTATGGTCTTTGCTAGTGCTTGGTGTTTCTGTCTTGAGCCATGTTAGAGTGTGGTTCATATGTTATCTGACCTTCAAAAGCCCACTGCAGTATGGTAAGGATATGTTAATAATTTTCTGGAGTGTACCAGGGCTAGGGTTGTAACTGGGGATTGAAGATATAGACTGTAACCCTACTATTTTTGACGGAAGTGGAAATATTATTCTCTCTCTTGTGGATGTAGGGACAATCCCGAACCACATAAAATCTGGGTGCAAGTTCTTTGATATTTCTTTTGGTTTTCACGCACTCATCGCATAGTTTAATTTCAACAGGCCATAACAGAAATGTAATGATAAAAGAAAAAAAAAAGTGGTAAAGGGGAAAAAAAAAAAAATTCACGCACGCATGTGCTTGCACACCCACACACACACACATACAAATCCATTACACCTTCGGAGAATGCACATTTAGAGGGGTCCTTTAAGCTTGGCTATAGTGACTTAGCTAGAGGAAGTCCAGCAAAATCGTCATTTGATGAGGGTGGGTTTCAAACTTGGGTCTTGAGGACAAACCTCATAAGACTTTACCATTGTCTCAAGTGGCATCGGTACATGGATTTAAGTTTCCATAAAAGAGATATGTAGATTTTATCATGGACTTAAGCTTACAATCTGTTTAATTTCCATTTATATATTTCTTTAAGGAATAATTACTCTTGGATTCATTCTCAATGAGAAAAGTTTTCCAAGTCGTGGGGGAAAAAAAAGGAACAAAAAAGACAGAAGAAAAGTTTTCCTAGCTCTTCCAATAAAGGCTTTTAGCTCTTTCAATTCTCTTGACAAAGTTTACTTTTTTCCATATAAAATAAATGTCTGCTTATTTTAATCAAATCTTCATGATCATGTTTTTTTGAATAATTTATATAAATTTTCTCGTTTGAAAATGTAATCTACAATTGTTGTCTTCTTGGTTGTGCTGTGTTACGTTTGTGCCTTCTGAGGACCATGTTGTTCATGAGGAGGAACTTTTGCATGAGGTTTGTTTTCTTTTTGATGTTCTTGAACTTAGGACTCCATGTAGGAATGAGAGTGGGCTAACCGACTCATCCTGCCTGGTCAATCCATCCCAATATTTGGGCGGACTTTTAACTACATAAATTGTTCCATGGGCTTTTACATTTGTTAGCCTGTCCGGCCCTGCACAGTAAAATTTTGTGTCAACCTTGCAGAATGTGAAACTTAGTCCATTCCCAGCTTGTCCCAGCCTAATAATATTTTATGTTCATATACTTTAATTTCAAAACACATAATCAGAATCTTGCTTTTAAAATTTTGAATATTTGCTTTCAATTAAAAAGACAAATATTTTTCACATGTAATATAATAGATACTTAAAAACTTTGGTTACTTTGTAATATAAAAACTTGGATTAATATTTGAAATATCATTTTCTTTGGTAACCTTTATGCACTCCGGCAAACTTGATCTTGGTTGGTACATAAAGGTAACCCGACACTTTAAATTATGATTTTTAGTTGGGCTGGGTAGGGCTTGAACTTAAAGAATTCTAAGGTTGGGCTGGGCCGGGCCAGGCTGAGCTCATAATTGTGAGCCTAAAGGTTGGTCCAGGCTAGGTTTGGGCACACAAAAAAGTTGTTATATTAATGTACAAGCTCAGTCTATTGTAACCCTACTTCAATCATACTTTGTCACTCGATCTGAGGAGCTTTTATTAGGTTTTCAGATCAAAATATGGGTCGATTAGCTGTGTCTTGTGATTGTTTTTTTCTTTTCGGATGTCACATATCTCCCCCAGATGAATTTCTGGCATTTCTTGCTTCTCTAGAACTCTGATAATCTAGTTTTATCTGCATCATATTACATGTTGGTTTGGACTTTCTATTCCAGATTTTTACTTCTAGAGTGGACTGCTGTCTCTTGCAGGAATTTCCAGTCGTAGACCTTTTAGCTTATAGGGACCATAGCATTATCACCATTATGACCTTTTGGGTGTTTTTTGGTTACTATCCATTTCACTGAAGCCTTCTTAGGGTGTAGTTTCCTTAAATACCAAATTAGTCCAACCTGATCCTTCAGTCAGGGTTTTCTATTTAGAATGAGCTGATGAGTTCCTACTCATGATCATCATGCTTTAATGGAAATTTCATAGCTCCACTCTACAAGAAGTTGAAATTTCCACTCTCCAAGGACTTTTTAAGTTGTCTTTGAGGCCGTATCTACCATATCTTAAATATTTGACATGTTCCATCATTTTTATGGTGAATGTTCATTAGGTTATGTAGGACCCATGCATGTCTTAAATGTTTGAATTTTGCTTTTGAACGAGAACATGTAAATTTATCATTAGGCAGATGAAATGGTTTCCAGTCCCAGTCTCAGGCAAAGCATTTGTAACTTCGGTGCAGTACAGTCGCCAAGTTTCTGCTCCATGGAAAATTGGAAATAATGGAAATGCCGATTTTTTTTTTCCACTGCAATTTATTTTTTGTCACTTAATTAGTTCACTGTGAATCATGCCTTTTTCCTTTGCTAGAAAAGTCAGTAATTAGTCATAGTGCCTCCTTGGTATTATGGCGGAAGGTGAACTGGACAGCTCCTATCTACAATTTTATTTACAGCTTTGAAGTAGTGTCATTCAATGTGGGTCCTTCACAAAAAAATAAAACCTGAAAAAAATGGATGAATCCTAGGGGAACGGCATCCTATATATGATGCAAATAAAATTGTAGATAGAAGCTGCACAGTCTGCCATTTGGTATTATGGACCAAGTGATGCTTGTAACTTATCTTTGCATACTCATAATTGAAATGCTCAATCCTTGATTGTTTATGTAGAATTTGCTCTTGATACCAATCGCACAAAAGTAGCTCAAATACTCCCTATTGATTACTTGTTTTCTATATTGACTGCTGCTAGTGTATGTGTATCTATTTGATACTAATGTAGCTAAGCTTCAGCACCATTTATTCTGATTGATTCATGCTCCATGTCATGGAAATCTCCCAATGAACAGACATTTAGATTTTTGTTTTTTTTGCCCCCATATGCATGGTGATGATTGATGTCTGGATTTGTAACCTAATTTGCTTCTTGTTCAATCATTTCTTTCAGTTGGATTTGTAATCCAATTTACTTACTTTTCTATTTTTTTTTCCTTTTTCAGTTTGTGAGCAAAGCACTGAAAGAACCCAGTTTGCAATTCGAGCTGTTGCATCGGGCAATGATCAAGTGGAGCGTGATCCCAAGGTTTGCTAGTACAAAAAAAAGAGCACCAACACTTGATGAAGAGGGCATGGTCCCCTCGGCTCTCGTCAAGTTTAGGCCTATAGAGACTGATTCCACCGTTTTCACTGGACTCTGCAACGAACTACTCGAAATTATTGAACAACTTACAATGGATACGGTCATTGCTCCAACATAACTTGGTTGCCAGACACTCGGAAGGTTAATCATCTCCATGATATAGTTGCAAGGATATAATGAGGAACATTCGCCTCTATGTCACAGCATCACAGGCTGCTTAATCTGTCCATGTGCACTTTAATTGGATTTGCATTTACATTTGTGATTTGGTATCATTGTACAATAGATCAAGTTTGAATCAATTGTGTACTTGGAATTATTCTCTTTTTTCTTCATTGCTTTTACATCTTCCTCTTCTTCCATGCATAGTGTTTTTCTTTTCTTGACCTTCTACTTTTCCTCCAAATGGTATCTTATCATTTCAAAAAAGAGGCATGATTTTAAGCACGAAGGCTATGCTTATAGAATGTACGAGCAAGCACTCCATGCCATATCAAATCTCATGTAGAAATTATTACAAAGCAAAGCACATGTAATTATGGCAATAATAGAAGTATAAGTGTGCAAGCATACGTACAATAAAATGTGCACATTAAGCGTTTTTTCATTTTCACATACCAAAAATACCCTTCTCTAAAATCTTTATTTAATTTTAAAAGAATATTTAATTCAAAAACTACTTGTACTTTATCAAAAAGAATTTTAAATAGAATAATTAATTTCAAAATCAACTTTTTTTTTTGTTATCTGTGTGAGTGTAATAAAATCCTACTAATTAGATAAACTTTCAATAAATTTATCTAAAGAATTTTTAATTAAATAATATAAACTTAAATTATTGATAATAATAATTTTGTATCTTTACTCATTATCTTAGAAAATTTAATTCAAAACTACTTGTACTTGTTTAAAAGAATTGTAATTGAATAAAATAAAATATTTAAACAAAAATTATTTTAATAAATATTCTAAAAGAATATTAAACTAAAAGAATTGTAATGTAAAAGAAACTTTTACATATACTTAAAAGAATAATATAAACCTTAATTATTAACCTTGAGTATAATTATTATAGTAATAATTATCTAATTAATAAAAGATTATGATGGTAGTGATGTTTAGGGAAGTAGTTCGCATTGAGTAGCAAACCAAGAAGTATACATCTAGTTGTAAAATTTTAAATTGTTAGTTAATAATGTAGATGATATTTTGAATTATATATGATTAAAGATATGTTCTCCAATAAAAGACAAATATACTATTGGTATTTTATTTTTTAACAATTACTATGCAAAAAGTATGTGAATATTGAATAAATGTGTATTGTATATTCAATGAGTTAATTCAAGGTTAGCTATATATCTTAACCCATTCAATAGACAGATAACTATTAATTAATTAAAATGTGGAGTAGTTATTTGATAAATTTGCAACTACCCTATAAATAAAATATAATAAAATAAATTATTTACCTTGTTATTACTAAATATTTAGTTTACTCCAATATCTCAATTAAGAACAGCATAAAAGGCAAACAAAAATCAAATAAAATTAAACAAGAGTTAGACTAATGCATTAAAGAAAAACAAAATTAAACAATAATTAAATTGGGGATAATGAGTATAAATTTTATAGAATTTTATTTACTTATTGATGATAATAGATTTACCTATTTCATTAATGAGATGCATATTGTAAAGGAATAGAAATTGGCATACATGAAATGGTGGTGGTAAAGGTTGTAGAAATAACAATTATTTTAAGCAATATATTTATAAGTTTTGAACCATATAAATAATTTGTTAGTATCATTAAAAATATAAAACATGTGACAACTATACATAAAAATTTCGCCATATTTTAGAATGAGAAAACAAAATTCAATTATTTACAATAAAAATTGCATTGTGAAAGTATGTGTCTTTCTATGAAGCAGCATATTTTCAAGCTAATTTTTAAGAATATAATTATCAAGGTTTATTTTATTAAATTATTAAAATTGTTATTTAAAAATTATAAGAACACATTTAAGATAATTAAGAAAGAGTTGGAATCCAATTAAATATACATCAAATATAAATAAATTAATCTTATAAAAAATTCTAAAATAAAACTAATTTCATTAAATATATTAAATATAATAATCATTTAAAATTATTAAATATATCAATGCTCCATTTTCATGCATTAAATTGTACAGCATTAAGTCTCATGTTAAATATATTGATTATTTTGATAATTAATATATTAAATTATATTAATATATTATGTTAAAAAATTATAATACTATATTATTAAAAATACATTTATTATTATTTTAATTATAATAAGATATGTTATTAAATATATTTATTAAATGTTTTGACAATTATTAGAAAAATAATTAATCTATTAATTATATTAATTTTTATATTAATATAACAATTTAATATATATAAATTATTTCAACATCTAATATACTTAATTAATTAAAATAAGTATTTTTATAATTATTGGTATATATTATAGTTGAATTATATTCTATTGTGATATTTGAAAATTAATAGTAGCAAAATAATTGAATATAATAATTTTAATTTGCTAACTAAAAATTAAATTATAAAATAAGAAATATAAATCCAATGAAATTTTAGAAAAATAAAATATCTTTTGGAATAACCACAATAATTAGTAAAAAAAAATTAGTATTTTCATCTAATAACTAGATTCCGTTACTCAAAATAAAAAACGATAAAATCAAACCTAATGTGCAACGCATGTTGGCAATTGCTAGTGTATAAAAAAGTGTACACATGCATGCAAAATTGGTGAGTAGTGCAATGGGCTTGAAACCATTAATACCCAATAGAGTCGCCAAGTTGTGTGAACCTCCCTCATGTGTGGGTCTGCAGCATGATTGCTTGACGAAACATCAAATAGAAGTGTTTGGTAGTAGGTCTTGATGATGAAAAATAAGGGAAGGGGAGTCACCATTACCTATGAGGCCTAGGTAGACACATATGAAAGTGATTTGTGTGGTCTAACCAAAGTTAGGGTAAGTGGGTTTGGTTATGAGTTGGAGAAGTTAATAAACACGCCCAAATCGCCCCACCCAAGGTTGGGTACCCCATGATTTTAATGTTGCTTATAATAGTATTAATTAGTTACTGATTTTATCAAATTAAGCATGCCATGCATTTTTTTTTCTGTTGAACTGTGCTCTTTTTGTGCATCCAGTCTCTGAAATTGGATTGACCATTCTTATAACACATCTCAGAGATCGAATTGCAGTTTTTGACCATTCATGTTAGTTTTTGTTTAGTATCCAGTCCTATTAAGCTGTATCCTGAAGGACAGATTAACAACACAAGATCCATTAAGATGTAAAGATAAAAAAAAATGAAGAAGGATAAAACATGAAAGATCAGAATTATAATGTGTGGACAAGCTTTTACGGCCACAACCAGTTGTTGCAATGCTGTGACAAACGTAGAGGTGCATGTTTCTCCATTGCAGCCCTGAAACCATGTTATAGAGACGGTCGACCTTCTGAGTGCGTGGAAACGAAGTTATGCTGGAGCAATCACAGGATCAACCGTAAGTTCTTCACTGATTTCAAGGAGTTCGTTGCATAGTCCGGTAAGAACCGGTGGAATCAATCTGTTGGCTTAAACATTCCCTCCGTTTGCTGCATTGGTTTTAAATCGATACACTAGCAGCAGTCGATCTAGCAAATCCATAATCAATAGTAAGTATGTGAGTTACTTTTTTTCTCACTGCCATGTAAAATCCGTTTGAACAGTTCTTTTGTTTTTTTTCTTATTTCTTGCAACGTTTTAATATTCAAAAAAAAAAAAAAAAAATTCATAGATTTCTTTGGAGCACCCTTTTAACAGGTTTGTTTATCATGTCGGCCCAGCACGGTACGGGCACGTTTAGACCGTGCCTGGTGGGCCACAGGCCAGGCACGGCACGGCCCATCTGGAAGACGGGTCGTGCCGTGCCTAACCCATAACCTAATACCCCAGGCACGGCCTAGCTCGTGGCATGAGGCTAATGGGCTGCATAATAAATTTTTAAAAATTTAGAAAATAGGAAAAAATAAAAAAAAATAACACAAAAATTCTAAAAAAAATATATTTTATTATTCACATACATATTGGGATACAATTTTCTCCAAAATTGTAAAAAAAAAGATAAAAGAACACCACAATTTTCTCCATCAAGGCCCGGTGGTCTGTGGCTTCGCTGGCCACAACCCGCTGGGCCATCGTGCCTGGTCGACTATGCCATGATGGGCCTAGTGCCTGGTATTCCTAGACACGGCACGGCCCCATAAGCAAGTCCACCATTTAAAACGCTGAACCTGGAATGTGTATTGACATACAATTCGCATCAAATCAGAGTGCTCTCCATAATGTCTAAATGCTAGCCTTTTTTATCTGTTATTGGATTGAAGCCTGTAGTGTGTTGAGTAGAGCCGTAAGTTTTGCCCGCCCCGCCCTAAGCCCACCTAACCCAACCCGAATAATAACCCGATCTAAGGTTTTATTTTGGGTCTGGGTTTGGGTTGGGCTTGATTTTAGGCTCGAACTTGAGTTTGGGTTGGGCTTGGGTTTGCACCTCATAGCCCAAAAAGCCCGAACTATATAAAACCAAGGTTAAATGACTTATTGCAAACTCCATCTTCTTCCTAAGTTCTTTCAAACTCCAAGCCCTTCCTCTCTATTTTTTCAATCAATTCCCCAATAGATAAGGTTCTATAGAATTGAGTATAAAGCTTCAAACCTAGAACCTTTTCAAGATTTAGGAAAGTTGATAATGTTGACCTTTGTATGGATAATGACTTGAGATTTACAAAGGACTACATTTTCAGTAAGTATTTTTTTCATAACGTTGAATTTGTTGTCTTATAATTTAGTCAATAAATCTTAGAAATGTTATAATTAAAAACTCAATTTTTTGCTTTCTTATACTAAAAACATTATAGACTTGTTGCCTTTGCTAGTATATTTCATTAGATACTTGATAGATCCCATTAATTTGGGCTAACCCGAACCTAGCCCGAACTCGAGAAATAATTTTAGGGTTGGGTTTGGGTTCAAGCAGTTTGGGTTTAGGGCGGGCCAAGGTGAGTTTGGGCCAATTGATTTTAGATTGGGTTGAACCCGAACTCATCAAAACCCAGCCCAACCCGCCTTACTTACAGCTCTAGTGTTGAGGCCCACTACTTACATAAATAAAAAATATTATCTGTTCTCTTCCCTCTTTTTAATGCTTTATGTTAAAAAAGGGGAAAAGGGTTCAGATCAAGTTTGGCTTTTGTTTTTCCTTCTTTGAATGCTTTATTTAGAAAAAAACACAGAAAAGCCTATACATGGAAGGCAAAAACATGCTTTTCTTCATCATCTCATTCACACCATGGCCACCTTATCAATTTCCCAACGATCAAAACTGGAAATTATAAAATAATTAGAAGTTCATTCCCACTTGCAATAAACAATTATATATAAAGTAGTTGTTATGGAATCACTACAATATCTGCTAAGCCAATTGCAAGGAAAAAATTTTTTAAAAATCCTCCCTTCCCCTTTTCATGAAGAACACCTCCCTCAACTAATGTCTCTTTAATTATAACCCAAAAGGATAAGTCTTCCATATTACTAGATTTCTTTTCTTCAATATTATATGGAAAAAATTAAAAGTAAATGTAAAACTTTTCCCATTCATTCTAATTAACCAAACAGCACAATCAGGAGTTTCTATCAGTATTCATAAATTTTCCAAGAACATCCAAACAGCATTTAGTAAAGTTAATTTTTACTTTCTAGAATATCAATTTATGTTAATTGGTTGTTTGGTATTTCTTTTGTTAAGTTACTAAATTGATTATTAGTAGTAGTGAGTATTCATTGCCTGGTAGTTGTGAGATCCCATTACAAAACCCTAATATAGGTTGGTGAGATTCTCATCATAGAATTGTTTGTTGATTTGCACAAGAGAGTTTGATTGATAAAGGAAGAAAATTAAGGATGATAGCTTTGGTGTTTTAGTACAAGATGCTCATCAAGTGAAAGTTACATTTAAATGTTATTATCATGAGATTAAAATCCTATCTGAAAACAAAAAGAATGTTCAAATTATGCCTAATAAAAGCAAATTGAAAAATTAGAAAGTGCATGTACAGTCTTCCTGACCTTATATATGACTATAAATACACAGAGGATAAGTTGGTGAACAAGACCTTTCAATCCATCTGTACTTCCCACATGTTGCTTATTTTATCTAGAGCCTAAATAAAGGTCATGTCACTACCAATTAAATATGATCATTAAGGACTCCATAGATATGAATCACTACTTATTTTTGAAAATATTTATTTAAAAGTTTGATGCCTAATCCAATTTGCATTAAAAGATTTATTACATAGTATTATAAAATAACATTTTAGGCAAGAGAAGCATATTGATGAATTCGAAATTAATAATTTGGTTGGCTATGGTTGAAAATATTCTTCATTGTTTATAGATCTTTTTCAAAATTAAAATTTTATGCAATCTAAACCTAGATTTCAAAAACCACTCAACTCATTTAGTTTTAAAAGTCAAAGGCTGCATTTGACTAACTTGTGCTTAGACAATCATTTTAGTGACTTACTGGAATACTTAATTTTCTTTGTTTTCTATAGCAATAATAAGTTTCCTATAAAAGAAAATTAAGTCTATGGCCCATAGACCTTATGCAGGTGGCCTCAGGAGATTATGCCTAAGAGAGTTCAAATCTGACCTTAGAGAGAGCATACCTCTAGGCCCCAGGTATTGACTACCAGGCCAAACCGCTAGGGTTGGCATGAAGATGATAGAATCATATTGAAGTTTGGCATGAAGTAAGTCGGTTTCAAAATTTTACTAATGAATTTAATGCTACAATGTTACTTTTGAACTAAAATCAACTTCCCACAATATCAATTAAGTGATAACGAAAACTCAAAAATATGAAATATAACAAATCAATATTTAAATAAAAAATATTAAATGCAGGTAGAGGATATATTGTTTGGGGAAGTACATAGCTCAAAATGGGCATTAACAATGTTTCCATAAAAGTCTTGTTGATATGTTTCCATCAAGTCTTGTTGATGGCTGCAAGTGGGTGGATCCCCTTGTCAAGTGAAAGTTACATGTTGCATGTCTTATTATCATATTAATTAAAACCCTAACTACAAACAACTAAGGCATGCCTAAAAATAAAACTGAAATAAATTGAAAAATCAACAAGCACATGCACTGTTGTCTTCCTTTGTGTGTATAGAAAGAGACATTAGGAACCAGCTGGTGAACAAAATATTTCACTTCCTTTTGTACTTTCCCACATGCCTTCTTAATACATCAAATTAAGGGCATAAAATAAGTGCATGTGAGACACACACATTCAATTTTATATATACACACAAATAATTGAATGTCTTTTATGATCTAGCACACATGGTTTTAATTTATTATGACTATATAATAGTCATCCCCACATTGACTTAAATATAGATTTCTGTCATTCAATATCTAAGCATATGCATTTGGTTAACCAATCAATATTATAATTTCAACAATTTTGTTCTTCTCAAGGAAGTATTAAAATACATCACACCCCAAATGCTCTCTTTCAAGGCAATCATGAGCAAAAAATTGTTAGGTTAGATAGATCCTTCCTTGCACTTACAGATCAATGCATAAAAAAATAATGAATAAAAATAAGATTTAGGACAATAGGTAGGTAGTGGGAACACTTACCTATGTTTTATTGTTTCCTTTAACTACAATTGGCAATGCTGCTTGATTCAGATGCGGACACATGGAGCATCCACATTTTAGTTTTGAAAATGTTAAAAAGAAAAAAAGATTTCTCTTAAAAAAAAGGCTAATTGTCAGATGATACACGTGACAACATATCATGGTCGCTAAATGGATAGCACTAGTAAATGGTCATAGATGATGTCAACTTGGGACATGTAGTTTGAAATTTTTTGCATAGTTTGATTGAGATGTTGACACATGAAGCATCCAACGAATATAAAGTTTTTTGTTTTTGAAAATAAAAAAAAGCTTTTAAAAAGTTAGATGGTGAATGCTCCACGTAACAACATTTTACTTACACTATTCAGATTACAAATCTAAACTAGAGTTGGTAATGGGTCGAATACGGTATGGATCTACCATGATCCGAATCTGAACTGAAAATAAAAATCCGATATCCGAATTCGATCCAAAATCCGATGAATCTTTTATACGTGAATTTGAATTCGAAACTGAATTTATATACTATATCCGAAAATGAAATTCGACCGAATAAACAACCGAAATCCAAATTTGATCCAATTTGAACTTAAAACTCAAAAGTCAAGTTTAACTATTAAAGGAAATTTTAACTATTAAAACTAATGAGTCATAAATATTAAAGCAAGACATATGTATGGATGGTTCGACCATGGTTTATACAAAGTTTATCAATGGTTTAATGAAAAGTATATGTTGATTTCGATTCGGATCTTATTTGGATCAAATATGAACAGATTCGAATTCGGATCTGAAATCCGTATTCGAATCATGAATCTATATTTCATATCTGAATTTTAGATTTTCGGATCGGGATTTGGATATATATCTCACTCATTGCTGCCCTACTCTAAACTGGTAATCAATTGCATCCATGAAACATCGTCGTCTCTACCGTGACTGGCTAAATAGTGGGGCCCACACCAACTGACACGTGTCAGTACTACACCCACCTTCCTAGCTCCTTGCAACCAAACAAGCACGTTATCACAACCCGGAACGATAGACAGCGACGTGTCACCTTCTGCCGCGTCCATCACGTGCCCTCATACTTAATGCACATGGATTATTAGGCGCCGTCTCCCCCACCACGTGGTGGGCCCACTTTGGTTGCTTTTCTTCTCTTTCAGGAAACTTGCGCGAACCTCGCTTCAGATTTGAAAATATTGTAGGTACTTTTCCTTATTTTTACAAAATAGCACTTACCTCCCCCTCATATTTTCCATATCGTCGTCACTAAACCATCTACGTTTTAACACCTATGACCCAACTATCAAGATTTTAACCGAATTGGTTGAATTTCCACGGGTTAAAAGGAAAAAGAAGAAACTTAAAAGCGTTTTTAATAAGGATAATGTTATATTTATATAAGCTACCATATCTAAAAGGAAATTTATATGGAATTCAATATATTCACTTTAGTAATCTTAATTATCCCTTCAAAGGTATAGCTCTATTGCCAAACACCAAATATCTCATGGTAAGTGTTTTAAGGGGCAGGGTGAGAATATCCTCTATGATCTATGCTTGGGTTGTTTCTTGTTAGCAAGATGCCTAGGACTGATGACTTGTTTCTTCATCTTCAGATTTGCTTTATAGTAACACTCAAGAACTCTGAAGATCTTCTCATATAATCACCCAAATGAACTCGCCTGATATCCTTAAGAACTCCCACGATACAATCTCCCCAACCCGAAACTCCAAGATAAAAGAAGAAGGAAGAATAGAAAGGTTTAATGGTTCAAAATAGAAAAACCTTGACGAAAGCTTTTCCAAAAGTTTTTGAGGATTCTAAAACATGTCTTTTATGAGTTTGAACAGACCCTAATCCTATTTAAAGGTTCCCCAAGAAGTTTGAAGTCAATTCGAATTGAAATGAGCAAGTTATGTAATTTTTTTTAACACTGGGTCTCACGTTGAATTTAACTAACTATTGTTTGAACGCTAGATCAAATGTTCTCTAACGCCAGTCTCGGGTTTGACTGCCTGTCTATTTTAAAAAGTGCAATCGAACGCTGCCTCAAACCTTGTCTCATGTTGAGCATAAAAACCTTACTTTAGTTTCGGTTTCTACATCGTTTGAACCGCAACTTCTTGAAGTCAATCTAAACATTCTAAATATAATTTTTGGTACGGAATTAAGTCAACACAATCTACTAGACCTAACAATTGGAATTCAAGGATTTACACAGAGAGCTAGTTGGAAAATGGCAAAACCATTGTGTGCATTGGGGTTGATTAGCAATGGGACCAGGTCCAATGAGAAGGGCGGCCACCATTGCGAGCGACCAATCACAAAAAGTAGCAAGGAAAGGATATGCTTTCTAATTGAGTTGCTATGAGAGAATTTGCCTTTGATATTGGGGTTTGTGTTAGTTGTAGTTGTTCCTCCTCTTTGTGGTTCTCTTGCTTTATTTATACTTGTTCTTTGAGTAGTTTCATTTAGTAGTTTTTAGCAGCTTTAGAAAATGTCTCATTTATACACGTGGAACATCACGTGGTTAGTGTTTTTCACCTTTTTTAAATGTTTTATGTGGGGTCCATTTGGAAAAACACTAACTGCGATGCTCTACATCGAAGCATCCTACTCATACAGCAAGGTTGCAATTTAACCAAAAATAGCAGACTATTTCCTATTCAAGTAGATATGTGCGACTAGTATGAACAATATTAATATAGTAATAACAAGGCTTTAATGGTTTGAAGTGCCACTCAAGAACAATCACAAGGGTTTCTGGCCGGATTTATGATTCTTAGTTAATTTGCACCTATAGTATGTTCGTATGATCATCTTGTATCTCTTTTGTTTTGGTTTCTTGATGTCTTGTGGATTCTTTTGAATGAAAATGACTAGGCATATTTCCTGCAAAGAAAAAGAAAAAAAAAAAGGGATTTAAAGGGACCCTTTCATGAAGGAATGTCTTTTTGTCATACCATTTTCTTTCTTTTTTATATGACACATAAGGCATTGTCTCGTTAGTGAGCTACATCTAGTGAGTTTATTAATTATAGATATCTTTGGTCTTTATAAAGGGTAATTTAAGGAGATCAGGATAGAATAAGAATAGCGTCTACCGCATATATTTAGCACGTGCAATTACCAATAAGAGTGATGATAAGAATGTACGCCAGACAACTCTTTTACGCAATGTGACGCATCTTTGTTCATATGGTACACTCCATGCCACATGGTGATTGAGAAATAGAATAATTGAATAAAATTGTAACAAAATAGTGATTGTTCGAAGACATGATATTACCGCGCGCACTTTTGATTCCATTGCAAGAAACATACAATTAATGGAAATCAATATTAAATTAATATACCCTTTTAAGTGGCCTTAATTCACCATGATTGCTTCTTATTATTATGCCCCACTCACTCAACTTTTAAAACATTATCCTTCAATAGCACCTGTTTTTCCTTTTCCCCCTTCAAAAATTTTTTTAGTTAGTTGGGACACATTCATGAACAGGACTCCTTTGTTTTCAGATTAGAAACTCTTTTGGGTAACTTACAAAAACGTCCCTTCAGTTTGAAAAAATTGTACATAACCCCTTGACTTTTTCATATAACACATACCTCCCTTATATCAATGGTGCAACTTGGTTATGGTTGGTCTGGGTTAACATCAATCCACTTTCAATCCAAAACCAAATCGAAACGAATTGAGAGCCATTCACTCAACCCGAAGATTGAACTAACATATACTAGTTTGATTCGGTATGGTTTATATAGTTGTTGCTCCAAAAATGGGCCGGTGTGGACACGTGTCTGTGGTGATGATGTGTCTCTACGCGGGCGTGCCAGTATCGTTTGATACAATGATTTTCGAGTCGATTCCTGACCCCGGGCACCTGTTCCGAATCTGAACCGGGATCGGTTCAGTCGTACTGCAAGTCACCTGTAATAAAGTCGGTCAGGCGATGGTATGAAGACTAGGGGTTCGGTCTTCGTTTCGGGTTCTTGTAAGTGTTTGAAAGCAAAAGCAACTAACGGCACACAAATCCCTTTATTATAAAATCGGCCAAATAGCCGAAAGCGACAACAGATAATCCTCAAAATGGAAACAAAAAGTACAAAAGAAAACCGACAGGGCTCGCAGGACCGGCCTGTCCTGGTCTTATAGCCGTAATCGGGTATAAGCGCAGGAGGAAGGGGGCGGCTGCTTACAAAGTCGATTCAGGGGGTTCACCTTGGATTGCTGCTTACCCGAAAATACACAAGTCACTTGGCGTGAACAGAGCGAGTCTCGGGACCGGCTGCTCGGGATTCTGTAAAGACAGAACTGCGAGTCAGGGGCGGCCTCAACTTACTCTCCGGTGGCAGGATTCTGGTGTTAATCGGAGTAAAGAGGGGTCGAAGATGTCACTGCGACTGGAAGCAGTGAGAGAAGTCCTAGTTTATCCGTCTGTGTTAGAGGGGATAAAGGATCACGGATGATCAAAATAATATAATAACCGGTTGCGGTTGTGTGGATTGTGTCCTCGAGCTCTTCGAATTGAGGCCTTTTATAGCCGCTCCTTGACGGTTGCTCAACTTCCTACTCTCGCACGATCTTCATGGCGGTTGTTTATCGTCAGTTCTCTGTTTCAAAGTGATAACCGCCCGGCCATGATCTAATAATTCTATTCTTGAACGGCCGATGGCACGATCTTCTGATATTTATGGTTTTGTCTTATTTGCTTGCGTGGCTCGAACCGCATTCTTCTTTATGCGTGCTGACGTGGCCGGCTCAACCCTTCAAAGTCTACGGGCCGTGGCCTAACCAAGCCACCTAGGCACCACGTGTCCTTTTCTTATTCGTCGGTTATATAGGGTGTAAACATTGCCCCCCTACTTACTTGTGACGCCGTCATCGGCCGGTGTGATGAGTAAGTATTTTCGGGTTCTTCAAAATTTGTCCGTCGTTTGATGTGAAAAGATCGCGCCGTTTCCCTACGATCGTAATGATGAAACCTTTCGGATTTCGCCTTCTATAAAGTACCACAGCCGAGATTTTACTTTACTCTTTCTTTTTGGCTGTTTGTTTTTTCTTCCTCTTTGTCTTCAATGGCGGGCACTCTCATACACTATCCTTCTACAGTCGAAGTTTTCGGCAACTCGATATCTGTAGGCCCCTTCATTTGTGCCAGTAATGCTCCTTTGGAGGCCCCGACTGATAAAGTGAGGGGCCCTTTACTCTTTACTGACGAAGAGAATCTCCATCTACCTCTTCGCTTTCGAAATTGGCCGACTGCTTACCCTGAATGGAAAGCTTGGGTTGACCGCATGAAGGATCGTTTTGCCGTTGTTTGGCGTAAGACAGGTATTTATGACATGATTATCTTTTCGTGTCACTCTATTCCCTGCAATCGCGATCTTCTCTGCGCCATGAGTTCATTCTGGAATACTCATACCAACACCTTCAATTTCCCCTGCGGAATGATGACTCCTACTGTCATGGATGTCTGCTTTATTACTGGTTTCTTCGCGACTGGTCATGAGATCCGGGTCGGTATGGCGGACCTTAAGGATTACCAGCATTTACCTCCGATGGAAGTGGGTGACAAAGGGAAAGAAGTAGAAAAGAAAAGAAAGCAACCCTCAACGAAGAATAACAGGGCTTTCAAGAAGGCACGATCTTCTCGGCCAAAAGGTATTGTGCTGTCCGAGCATGAACCTCCACCGTCAGAGAGCGAATCTCCACCGACTTCAATTCATTCATCTTATCGGTCCTACATCAAGGACTGTGCCAAATTCAGGCCTCCAGCTTATGCAGATGAGGTGGAACACTTCTACTTTCTCCTTTATTTTTTCTGCAACTTTGTATTCTGTTCCAAGGCCCAAGCAGTTACCAAAGAGTATTACTCATTGGTCAAGTTAATTCTGGGTGAGTATGAAGTTGCCCTTGCTCCTTACTTTTTATCGGTTTTATACCGTTCACTTCAAGAGTTTGTTCATGGCTCCCTTCAAAATCCTGGGGGGCCATTGTGGTTCCTCCAATTTTGGGCTTATCACTATTTTCCATCCCAGTTTTATGCTCAAGTACCGATCACTCCTAACATGCCTTCTGATTTTGGTGGCCACGCCTGTTTGGCTGCCACACCAGCTGTTCTATCTTTTTCCGAATGTTTCCGTTTCTTTTTCAATCTTCATTATTTTCCTACTCCTCCTTTTGAAGTCTCCTCAAATTCTCCCGGTTTCCTTTCAATGGTGGATGACATAACTGACGAGCAGCATCTTATCTGGGCCAGTTTTCTGAAGGCTCGAAATTTAAATTATGCTGTGAAGTCAATTAACAAGAAACCGGGGTATGAAGTATACTTGCCCAATTGTGTCGGCCGGCAATTTCAATGCGAACAGAGGATTCCCTTATTTGAAGTAGATGGTTTGTTCACAGTTAATGCCAAACCTGTTGATCGGCCGTCTGTCACTGTAGCCGAAGCTGCCGACATGGAAGATGCTTATAAAGCTGCTGCCGTTGAATTTCGACTTCCCTTTCTTCCTCGTCGTTACGACTGTCGCTGTGATTTCCGTGTTTGGTGGAAATCGTTGTGGAACAATATCTGCCGTTATTCGGCCGATTATTATCTGGAAAGGATGGGTCTGTTTGAGCCCCCGGCTTCACCTATCCAAGAAGGTATATTCTTATCTTTCTTGCTTCTGATCTGCTTGATGTTCACTCAATTTTTCTGTCATTAGGTAAAGTTCCGCCTCTAGCTTTGGAGGCTAGTCCACTTGCACTTTTGCCTGAACCTGTCCAAGAAGATATTAGTTCAGGTATACGGCCACCCGGTGAAACGCCGTTTCTTACCTTGGAGGCTCATGCTTCTCCTTCCGGGGAATTGGCCGAAGATGATGCGTTGTCAGCAGAATGTCCTCTCTCGATTGTCCCGTATGAAGATGATGAGGATCCCGATGATGTCCCACTACGACGGCGTCCTCGGAAGGTACTGAATCTTTATTGCTCATCTTCTTAGTTTGATTTTTCTTTCTGACACCTCATTCTTCTAGGCTTCGAGTTCCTCGGGTCCAACTGCTTTTTCTTCCAATGTCATGGAATCTTCTTCGGATCTGGTTGTTGATCCCATGTCTGTTTTTGATTCGGCCAATTTCTCTGTTCCTACCGAAGCATTGGATTCTCCTGGTAGTGTTGCTGCAGCAGCCCCTTTAGCACTTCCTGAAGATCAGGAGCATTTATCCATTCGAGAGGTTTCTCCAGAAAGAAGTCCGTCTCCCGACTTACCTCCTGGATATGAGCAGAGTGCAGCCTTACCGGTAGTTGGGATTGCAACATCTACTATTTCTGTTGGGCCTTCCAGCCCTTCTGCCTTGGCCGATATTCCTTCTGATTCTCCTGTTACAGCAGCGGAAGTTGATATTAATCGGTCAAAGCAAAAGCTTATCGACTTGGGGAGTTCCAGTTCATCGCTTATTCCTTCTTTTGCTGCGGGACCACTCCCTGGTGATGGCCGATTGGACACTATATTGAACGATGTCTGTTCTACTCTCTCATCTGACGGTTCATCTGAGCCCTTATCTCCAACGAGTATCCGATCGGAAACTATTCGCCTCCTCTCTCCAGGAATAATTGGTATTTCCGAAGAGACTCTTACCCGTGTGATGGCATTGGCTGCACAACTTCGGGATCTGTCTTCTGTATCTCCTGAGGTCAAATCGGTGTTCTCTCAACTTACTTTCCTCTACCCTTATAAAGTTGTCTTTGACCATCTTTCGGCCAAATTACATGAAATGAGTAATACGGCCGATTCTGTTGATGGCCGATATCAACTTTTGCAACAGTTGAGGAATGAGCGCGAGATTTGTCATCATCAGTTTACTGATGCGGCCCACCGTATAAATATTATTAATGATGACATTTCGGTGGTCGACCGTCAGATTGCTGAGTTTCAATCTAGAAGGTCTGATCTTGTAAATCAACGGGAGGAACTTCTTCGTACACATAACTCTATTGATGACACCTTGAAAGAGAAGACCCGTCAGTGCATCGAGATCTCCCACGAGCTGAAATCGGAGATAGAGTTGGCTCGAGGTTCCTCTCTGCTTCGGTCCACTTTGGTTGAAGAAAGACGGTCTGCCCAAGAGTCTTTTGACCGTATATATTCTGCCATTTTAAATACTTCTTTGTAAAGCATTTAATGAATTAAACTCTTTTTTGGAATCCATTTTGCCAACTGTCCTAGCCGTCAGAATCGGCTCCTTTTTCGACACAGTCATCTTTTCAATTTGATTCATCCGTATGATCTTTATCCTTAAAAACGCTTTTTTCGAGAAGATATCGAGCCGCCGTTTCGATTTCTTCGGGAAGGCGATCGTACTATCAACATCTTTTTCGGGAAGACAGCAGTCTTATCACCGCCCTTCTCGATATTTTGAATCATTACGAGCTCTCCTTCCTGCAGACGTTTCCTTGTTTCGTTTCGTCTTCTTCTTCCTTCGAGCTTTTCTTCTCTGGTTTCTAGTATCGATCATGGCGGACGACAACCCTAACGACTTGAATCTGTTCCTTGATGGTGAGGATGGTCCTGTTCTTGGTCCATGCACTGATGACGAGACGGAAAAGGCTCCAAAGGTCCTGCACTCTTCCTACCACTTGATCAGCGCCTCTGATCCTGTGAGATGGGGTAATCTGATTACTCTTCCTCGCTCCTGGCCTAAGTGTTCCCCTGAGTGGAACAAATGGGTTGAGCGTTTACGGTCTTATTATATGGAGACCTGGGTTAGGCTAGGTTTGGCGGAGATGATCTTTTATTCCACCTTCTACATTCCCTTCAATCCTATTTTGCTTGGAGTGGCCTCATTTTTCTGGTGTCGGGGTTCCAACACCTTCTCCTTTTATCATGGGCCTATGACCCCGACCCTGTTGGATGTTTGCTGCATCACAGGTCTTTCGGTCCTTGGGGAAGAAGTAGATTCTACCCTGTCCGTTTTCTCATCTTCTGTTTTTAACACCGCTCATGCTTCTTCTGCTTTCGGCACCTTTGTTCGTGCTGAGCGAGTTTCAAATACCGATAATCCTCCTTCCCTTCAAGAGCATTGTTCTTTTTTGCTGTTTTTTCTTTGCCATTTTTTCTGCTGTGGCCCATCTGCTCAGATGGTAAAGGAGTTTGCCGGTATTGCGGTAGCCCTTGCCCAGGGTCGCCGTTTGGCTCTAGCCCCTTTCTTTCTCAGCCAGGTCTACCGTGGTTTACACAGTCTGTCTTCCGGCCGATTAGGGGTTGCCAGTGGCCCTCTTTGGTTTTTACAATTCTGGTTTTACGAATACTTCCCCGGCTTTTTCTGTACAGCCGTAGATAACCCTTTTCCTAATTACTATTATGCTGGCCGTCGCTGGCTTACCGCAACACCCATGCAATTGTCTTTCACGGCTGTTCTTGATTTCTTCCTGGTAGGTCTACAGGAAAATAATCCTCCTTTATTCCATCACTTTTCTTTAGATCAATTTCATGGGTCTCCCCTTTATGCCGCCATCAATTCTTCTCCAGAGGCTCGCCGACGTGCTACGGCCAGTTTTCTTATTGCCCGTGAGCTTCCTTTTGGCTTACATAACCGAGATGCTCCTGCCACTTCTAGAAGAGAAGGGGTGGAAATATATCTGCCGCATTTCGTCAGTCGGCAACTTGGTTATGGCCAAGGCATTCCTCTGGTGGTGTTTTCATCTACCAATGGTGGCTCTCGGTCTGTTTTGAGCCCTAGTTACCTGTCATTAGCAACTTCTCGGTTCCGCGATCTTTCTGCTCGCTTCCGCAATTATCCTCTTCCCCGGGAATCCTCAGTTGAACCTTCCTTTCGTCGATGGTGGTCTCAGCTTTACTCTGACTTTGTCCGGCTTGATGCAGAGTCGTATACTGCGCTATTTCGACCGAATGCGGTCGATATAGCGAGTATAGGCAAACTCCGCGGGTATTATGAGGCCCGTTACCCAGGTAACTTTCTTTTATGTTTTTATAAACTGATCTTCTTTATTCGGTTGCGTCTGACTTTCTTTTTCTTTATTAGATGATCCTCGATCCTCCAATGTGAAGAGCAAGAAAAAGAAAGCCGAGACGTCGGTCACCTTTAACTGGCGGCGACCTTCCAAGGTTTCTGCCAGTCGGAGCAACCCTTCTTCCAAACAGTCACCTTTGAAAAAACGGAAGATTGGTGAGGTATCGGATGGTCGTGCTTACGTTACTCGCTCCAGTTTGCGACTCCGAGTTCAGCATCCAGGTGAACGTTTCGTCTTGGCTGACGATTCTTCGGACGAGGAAGAAGACATCGATTTATTTCGTTCTCAGCATGGGCCTCCAGTTCACTCTGGGAGTAGCGGTAGATCAACTCCCATGCCGACTCCTCCTCGTGCATTTCATTATGCTAGTCCCCCAACCTCAACTCGATTTGTCACTCCTTCGACCGATCCGTTGCCTAGTGCATCTAGACCGGCTCCTTTCTTCCCTCGTCCCGTGGTTGATGAAGCTGGTCCATCCACTGTGCCTGGTGCTGCTTCCTTTGGTTCTTCTTCCGGTGAATTACCTTCTGAGCCAAAAATTCCTGTGGCCAAGGAAGAAAATTATAGACCCCTCCCTGGTACTTGCTTCGGATTTGTCAGGTTTTGCTTCATGGAAGTAGACCGTTGTCTTTCATCCCCAGAGTTTCATGACCTTCGTCCGGCATTTCTTTCGGATTTTGACAGTTGGAACGAACTCCACTCCTTTGTTCTTCGTCGGCCCGAAGAACTTTCTGACGAAGATTTGTCAGAAGTTCGATTGTTGATATGCAGAGCCGTAGTGATGAATTCTCGCGGGGATCGTTCAACCGGAGATCGGCTGATGTCCATGCTTGGTTTTTATAGTGCCGTGCCGCAGCTAAGGGAAGCCATGGACTTTCTCCGTTCTGTTAACGTGAGATGTTCCGATTTCCGTCAAGAAATCCGTGCTGTATATGGTCATAATCGCCAGTTGGAAACTTTGAGGTGGTCCCTTCATAAAAATTCTCTTGGCCAGGGCTCTATTGCTGGTGACCCATCAGATACTGCTCCAGACGAATTATCTCGGCTACAATCTGAGGAACATCATCTTAAAGAATCTATCCAGATTCAGATGCTGCTGATTGAATCGAGCCGGCACCGTTTGGAGGAACACATGAGGGATGAAAGGGAGGTGGAGGTGCGTCGAGCTGAGATGCAGTTATTATTGGAGCAGGCGAAGTACGATCATGCCCGATTTAAGACTTGGTTCGAAATGTAAGGTTATAAAACCTTTTCTAAACAATCATACCGTTTGTTCGGTATTCACTTTTTTATGATAATGCCATATGGCTGGCATTTTAAACTTTATTCAGCCGATTACTCGGCTTTTATTAGACGGTAGTTTTTTGCATGCTTTTTGGATGCGTAACATACTCGTTTTATTTCATATCTACTGCTCGTTATAGAAAGATTAGAACTAAACAAACAAAATAAGAATGTTTTTATTTCAACATTGATCTTTCATACAACCAAAGCCGAGCTCTTCTGGCTCTTTCATACAATCAAGGCCAGATGTATCAGCCGGGGTATGATAATACAACCGGGGCCGATATGCCCCTGAAATTGCTCCGCACTCCAACCATAGACGGTGTTAGCGAGGGGCAATTCCTTCAAAGGGGCAAGAGGAAAGAGGGGGGGATGGCGACTATTCCGACCGGCGTAAATGCTGGTCGGAGGAGAGAACTCTCGTCTCTACCCAGAACTCGGTGGTCGAAGACCAGCCGTGATGGGGTCAGCGAGAGTAGAGTCGCCTTTTCCGATCCCGCCCATTCTCATGAAGTCATCGGCTTTGTTGACTTCTTCTTCCTTGATCGTTCCCGTCGTCGGCTCTTGATCTTTCGCCATCTCTTTTCTTCTTTCCTTTCTTGGAAGAATGGCGAGCATTGCCTTAGTATTTATAGACCGATCGTTAGAAAGAAGATCAATGGGTCTGAGCGGATCTCGAAGAGATTTCCTATTTTAGTCTAATCCGCACTGTATATCGGCTCCTCGATTTGACAATACCATTTATTTGGCGTTGCAGGTACCGAACAGTAGATATTTTATTTTATTCCTGATTTTCCTCAGGTTGGTTATTGATTTCGCGGCTTTCCCATAGAGTGAGAAAGTACCGTTTCAAAAACTGGCCGTTGATAATCTTCTTTTCTTGGCCATCCAAAGACTGTATATGGTATGCCCCCCCGGGCAATACCTTGCTGACTTGTAATGGTCCTTCCCACGTGGGGGACCATTTTCCATACAAAGAATCCTTTTTCCCTATTGGCAGCAGGGTTTTCCACACTAAATCTCCTTGAGCGAATGATTTGTGTTTCACTCGGCGATTATAGGATCTTGCAATCCTTTGCTTGAGGGCTTTCTGCCGATCCAGGGCTAGCCTCCTCATCTCTCCCAAGTCTTCTAATTCGACTAACATTGCTTCCGTGTAATCCTTGGGAGTGAAATTATTCTGAATAGCCACCCTTAACGATTTGACCGTGATTTCGGCCGGAATAACTGCCTCATGACCGAAGGTTAAGGCAAAAGGGGTAGTTCCAATAGACGTCTTGTAAGACATTCGATACGCCCACAATGCTTCAGATAAGAGTTTATGCCAACTTCTTGGCTTATCCTCAATCATCTTTCTTAGGATATTTTTCAACACCTTATTCGTTGCTTCAGCTTGTCCATTTGCCTGTGCGTAATAGGGTGTAGATTGAATCATTCTGATGCCATATGTTTTGGCAAACTCAGTCACTTCTTGTCCTACAAAAACGGTACCTGAATCGGTCGTGATGGTTTCGGGGATACCGTATCTATGAATTATCTGTTCCCTGATAAACTCAATCACATCCGTTTGCTCCACTTTTTTCAAAGGTTTGGCTTCCACCCATTTGGTGAAGTAATCAGTGGCTACTATGATGAAGTTGTGTAGACCGGTCGAAGGAGGATACACTTTTCCAATCAAATCCATTGCCCACCCTCTGAAAGGCCATGGCTTGACTATGGTTTGCAATTCGAATGCCGGCACCCTCTGAACTGGTCCATGTTTCTGACATTCCTGACATCCTGCAGCGAACATCTGACAATCTTTCAAGATTGACGGCCAGTAATAACCATGCCGACGCAATAACCATCGCATCTTGACTCCGGCTTGGTGTGCGCCACAAATCCCTTCGTGTACCTCGGCCATTATTAACATGGCTTCTGTTGGGTTGACACATCTAAGTGGGATGTCTTCAATACTCTTTTTATATAGCTCATCGCCCAGAATAAAATAGTTGGCAGCTTTCCTTTTGGTTGATCTGCTAGTCTTTATAGTAGGATCTTTAAGATATCCCCAGATCTCACCTCTCCAATCCTGTCTTATTGTCTGGTTACAACATGCTAGTGAATCCACCAGAAATGGTCTTTTCTCGGAGTTGGGGAGAGATTGGATGGTCACCGTTCTAACTGAATCGCGCAGCCTGAGTCCAGATGCCAACTGGGCCAGTTCATTAGCTTGATAGTTTTCCTTCCTTGGCCGATGTTCGAACTCAATTCTATTGAACTGCTGGGCCAGGAATCTCGCCCTTCGTAGCAATAGTACTAATGACTCGCTATTGCAGTTATATATGCCCTCCATTTGCTTCAAGACGAGTTGGGAATCTCCAACAATATTAACTGCTCGAGCACCCATTTCCCATAGAATTTCCAAACCTATAATTGTAGCTTCAAACTCTGCCTGATTGTTTGTGGATAATTCTTCAAGCTGAAATGCATGTTCGTGCTTGTCACCAGTAGGTGAAGTTATTACTACTCCGATCCCAGAAGCAAACTCTGTTTTTGAGCCATCAAATTCCAGTGTCCATGGTTGGAATTCGGCATAACAAAAACTGGCATGAAATACTGGGATATCCAATTCTTTTTCCTGCACACTAGATGGATGATCGGCCAAAAAATCGGCCAATGCTTGTCCCTTTACCGCTTTCTGTGGTACATATTTAAAGTCGAATTCCATCAGAGTCAGGGTCCATTTTCTCAGTCTACCACTCACCGTAGGCCGAGTGAGCATGTACTTGACCACGTCAGTGGCTGCTATGACGAAAATTTCTTTGGCCGACAGGAGATAATGTCGTAATTTGGTAGCTGCATAATAGAGTGTTAGACACAACTTCTCTAGATTAGTGTACCTTTCCTCCACTGGAGTCAGGAATCTACTGAGGTAATAAATGGCCTGCTCATATCCTTGATCGTTCTCTTGGGCCAACAAGACTCCAACTGAATCGCTCGAAGCCGCTATATAAAGTTTTAGCGGCCGTTCTTTTGAAGGTGGCACCAAAACCGGTGGGGTTGCCAAATACTGTTTGATGCCTTCAAAAGCGGCTTGATGGTCTTCATTCCAGATAAACTCTTCAGTATTCTTGATTTTCAATAATGGGGATAGGACCCTGATCTTCCCGGCCAGGTTTGAAATGAATCTTCTCAAGAAATTCACCTGGCCGAGCAACCTTTGTAGCTGTTTCTTATTGGCTGGTGGCTTGGCTTCTATGACCGACTTTGCTTTATTTTTATCGACCTCAATTCCTCTCTGGTGTACGAGAAAGCCTAGGAAATTTCCGGCCGATACACCAAAAGCACACTTTAATGGATTCATCTTCAAGCTGTACTTACGAAGTCGTTCAAAAACCTGTTTTAAATGCTGCAAATGGTCCATTTCGGTTTGAGACTTTATCACAACATCGTCAATATATACCTCAAGTATTTGACCGATCATGTCATGGAAGATAAGATTCATTGCCCTTTGATAGGTTGCGCCAGCATTCTTTAATCCGAACGGCATAACCACCCAACAATAAGTTCCTAATGCTCCAGGGCATCGAAACGCCGTTTTTGCTACATCTTCCTCGGCAATGAAGATTTGATTATATCCGGAGTGGCCGTCCATAAATGACAAAAACTTATGTCGTGATGCATTATCAACTAAGAGGTCTGCGATCGGCATTGGATATTCGTCCTTGGGCGTTGCAGAATTCAGATTGTGGAAATCAATACATACCCTAATTTGACCATTCTTTTTAATTACGGGTACAACGTTCGAAAGCCACTCGGCATATCGTATCGGCCTAATAAACCCGGCTGATAAAAGCCGTTCTATTTCAACCTTTACTTTACATACCACGTCGTCACCCATCCTCCTTGAAGGTTGTCTGAATGGTTTAAATTCTGGCTTGATAGGGAGCCTGTGTTCTACCATTTTTCGGTCCAATCCTGGCATCTCTTGGTAAGTCCAGGCGAAACAGTCCGAATATTCGGTTAACAATAGTCTCATTTCTTGTCTGACCGAAGGTGGTAATAGCTTACTTATGAAAACAGGCTTCTGTTCCGCCTCTGTCCCCAGGTTGATTTCTTCCAATGGATCTTGGGTATCTACCTTCAGGTCTTCTAATTTGGCTGGTGCTGCTTGTAGGTCGGCGAGAGTAATCTCATTCCGGTCTTGTACCCTTTCATCTTCTTGTTCATTAATGAATTCGGCCGAGTTTATCATTATCTCGCCGTTTTCCAGCCATTCCTGTTCCTGCTGCAACTTCCCTATCTTTTCTTCCTGCATGTAAGCCGTCATCTTTCTTACGACGGCTTCTGCGACTTCTGATGGTTTAACCATCATTTGGTAGTTCTTTGAGTTCGGCGACTGCGGCTACTTCTGTAATCTGTAGTTGCGCCGTTTGTAGTATAGCCGAACTTGAAGTGATCGGCTGCCCATTCTTGTCATATCCACTAAATGAAATTGGTTTTACCCCTTCGTTATAAAGGGATGCATGTGCGGCATTGGAATCCACGGCAAATGGCCGCTGGTCGGCTTTTACTTCTTCGGTCTTGCCATCCTTCCAAAACAGCAACGATTGGTGCAAAGAAGATGGTACACATTTGTTTGAATGGATCCAATCTCTTCCCAGCAATGCGTTGTATCCGGCGGATGATTCAATTACGAAGAATGCCGTAAGAGACTGCCGTGTCCCAACCGTTAGTTCGATTGGGAGGATTCCTCTAGTTCCTGTAATACCTCCTGCAAAGTTAGTGACGGTGATTTCGGAAGAAATTAAATCCGAATAAGACTTACCTAATTTCTTCAATGTGGATATTGGGATGAAATTTATTGCTGCCCCATTATCAATTAGAATTCTATTGATAGGGATCCCGTTCATGTGCGCCTTTATAAATAAAGGTTTGAGATGTTGAGTCATAGTTAAGGATGGTTCAACGAAACATACCTCTCCTACCAGACCGATTTTGTCACCATCGGCCGGTTTCTTGTCTTTTTTCTCTTCTTCGAGATGTTCTGGATCAATCACATACAAAGCTACTGGGTCTTCTTCCTCCTGGATCTCCTCTAAACGTGGTAACTCCATGCTGGCCCCAAAAATCATAGGTAAAGTGAGGACCATATGACAGTCAAGTGGTATCGGGGGCATCCGACCGAAACAGATTTCGGCGATTGATGCATCCGCACTCAATGGAGGTTGACTCAGCGACTCACTGATCTCGTCTTTGGGAGTTTCGAGCGTCAATTCCTCTGTTATTTCTACCGTAGAAGGAGTTGAGATCCTACTGTATTCTGTTAACATTTGTTCAACTAACAATTGTTCTCCCTCTCCTCCGGCGAAATTATCCGTCAATTCTTCGTCCGAAACCAACCTTTCGGTCACTGCATTGGAATCATGCTCGGGCGTGGTCTCTGGAGGGATTGGTGAATCAGGCGGGCTCTTCTTGAGCCTTTGTGGCTTCGGAATGCGTCTTTTGGCCACAAACCTAGACGACCAATATGGCTCGGATGATCCAGTACTCTGTTCCTGGTATCGTCTCTTAGCTTGCTGTCGCTGCCAGCGTCGCTTCTGCGTTCTGGTCAGTTCTGCGATACTTGCCTGCGCATGAAAAGGAAATTTAGGATGAGTCAATCTTTTCCAGTGACCATCCTGGATAATAGGTGGTTTTACCATCCTGGGTTTGACCCCGTTTACCATCCTGTATTGCTCGTAAGTCATGTAGCTGCTATCCCTAGCGGAGCTGTAGGTGGCTGCCGTTCTTGTCGGCGAGCCTACTTGTCTACCAGACGTTAAGTACAAGGGTTTCTTGCCCCCCTGAGTGTGGCGTGCATCTTCATACTTGACTGATTTCCCTTTGTATTGGGAACACCGGTATTCTGCTATCACTTTTTGCTTGCAGTCTTGGCAAAGGAGGCCTGGTGACATCTCTATTTTCTCCGGAATCTTGCATGATGTATCTTTATTGACGGAAGACTCCTCTGAGGATTTAGCAACCGTTTCCAGTCGTTTTTTGGTTGCAGCTTGATTGGAAGATAATTCAGAAGGAACCAAAACCAATTTCTTTGTTGTTTTTTCATTGAGCTCTGGTTTCCTGACTTCTTCCATTCTGGGTTCGCGTCTGGGCTTATGCCACCATTCACCCCAGATTTCACCTTTCCTCTCTTGATGCCATGACCGTCCTTGTGTAGGTGGATACCTCCAATGGTTCCTTGGTCGTAAATTCACCTGGTTCTGCACTGGTTGTGCTGTTTTCCCCCATTTCCCTGAGGAAGATCCATCCAGGTCGATCTTAACTGCTGGAGTGCGTTTTGGCAACCCAATGGTAACCATATTTGCCGACACCTCTTTAGGGAATGGTTGTGTGTCAACCTGCATCTTCTCTTTGTCGGTTTCTGCAAACTTCAGGAGCCCTTTATCAATATTCTCCCCGATATCTTCTCTATGGTTCTCCTGTGCTTCCCTTTGTCCCATAGGTCGCACCTCGATCGGAGGCACATTGGGATGACCTGGGACACCAGGAGGTATTTTTCCCCTTAAAGCGGCGGTGTTGGCCTGTTCGTGTCGGCCGTTTACACCTAGATTCATGATTGGTGGCTGCTCCGGGATATTTATCCTTTCGTGAGCATTTGACCCCGCAGCCGATGTTTCGGCTCGTTCGGTCATCACGACCGGTCTTGCCATTGTAGAGAAACCTTCCTGTAAAACCGCTAGGATTCTACCATTATCAGAAGAAATTTTGTTAATACCCTGGCCAAAGCCTGCCATTTGTTGGCTGAGACCTTGTATGGCCTGAATAAGTCGCTCATTAAGGTCCGGTTGAGAACTCGAAGGTCCTTCTTCCGGGACCTCTGAAGCATAAAGAGGATTTACCTGAGATTCGGCAGGTTCCTCTGGCGCTGCATTTTCAGCATGCCGAGTACTTCTTCTTGCCGCCATTAGTGCTCTCTCAAAGACTAATGGTCCCACCGGGCGTGCCAAAAAGGGATGTTGCTCCAAAAATGGGCCGGTGTGGACACGTGTCTGTGGTGATGATGTGTCTCTACGCGGGCGTGCCAGTATCGTTTGATACAATGATTTTCGAGTCGATTCCTGACCCCGGGCACCTGTTCCGAATCTGAACCGGGATCGGTTCAGTCGTACTGCAAGTCACCTGTAATAAAGTCGGTCAGGCGATGGTATGAAGACTAGGGGTTCGGTCTTCGTTTCGGGTTCTTGTAAGTGTTTGAAAGCAAAAGCAACTAACGGCACACAAATCCCTTTATTATAAAATCGGCCAAATAGCCGAAAGCGACAACAGATAATCCTCAAAATGGAAACAAAAAGTACAAAAGAAAACCGACAGGGCTCGCAGGACCGGCCTGTCCTGGTCTTATAGCTGTAATCGGGTATAAGCGCAGGAGGAAGGGGGCGGCTGCTTACAAAGTCGATTCAGGGGGTTCACCTTGGATTGCTGCTTACCCGAAAATACACAAGTCACCTGGCGTGAACAGAGCGAGTCTCGGGACCGGCTGCTCGGGATTCTGTAAAGACAGAACTGCGAGTCAGGGGCGGCCTCAACTTACTCTCCGGTGGCAGGATTCTGGTGTTAATCGGAGTAAAGAGGGGTCGAAGATGTCACTGCGACTGGAAGCAGTGAGAGAAGTCCTAGTTTATCCGTCTGTGTTAGAGGGGATAAAGGATCACGGATGATCAAAATAATATAATAACCGGTTGCGGTTGTGTGGATTGTGTCCTCGAGCTCTTCGAATTGAGGCCTTTTATAGCCGCTCCTTGACGGTTGCTCAACTTCCTACTCTCGCACGATCTTCATGGCGGTTGTTTATCGTCAGTTCTTTGTTTCAAAGTGATAACCGCCCGGCCATGATCTAATAATTCTATTCTTGAACGGCCGATGGCACGATCTTCTGATATTTATGGTTTTGTCTTATTTGCTTGCGTGGCTCGAACCGCATTCTTCTTTATGCGTGCTGACGTGGCCGGCTCAACCCTTCAAAGTCTACGGGCCGTGGCCTAACCAAGCCACCTAGGCACCACGTGTCCTTTTCTTATTCGTCGGTTATATAGGGTGTAAACAATAGTAAAATGCATTTTTAAGTCGATTAATGTTTGGTTTAGTCAAGATATCAACCAAAACTGAACTAAATTAGTTCGGGTTATAGATTTTAGAACCAAGACTGAACAATATACTTTGAGTCGGCTTGGGTCAATTGGTTCTTGGTTTCAATCAAATTAACTTGCACTAACCCCACCAACGGGTTGGCCCGGTGATCAATGCAGAGTCTTGTATGAGCCCTCAGGGATTAGTGTTAATTAAATTTGTTGAATTTTCACTGTCCGAAGCCTGAAGCTTTTTTACCATTAATTTTTAAAATGAATTTCAAATTTTGCCATAAAAAAATATTTAAATATCTAGACAACAAATGAACAAGACAATAATAATTTAGAAACTTTAAACTGCTTTCAAAAAGGGTATGATGTCATTCCAATGAAAAATTCACTAAAAAACGTTAATGATAAATTAAAATAATATTGTAACCCTCCTCTCTCTCTCTCTCTCTCTCTTGCCTTGAAGAAAACGATTCCGGTGCAGAAAAAGCGTTTTTGGAACAGCAAAAAGCCATTATTTTTTAAGAGTAGTGTGTGTTGCTTTGCTTGCGTGTGCAAACACGCATGTGATTCCTTAGAAAGCGAATTGAATAAGAGAACGCGTTTGTTTCTTTAATTTTTGTTGGGTTCTTTAATTCTCAAGTGAGGATCACGTCGCACTATTTTGAAAAGGGGGCCGTTCCGTTTCGATATCCGATTATCAACTAAAACGTGGGACTTTTTTTTTTCTTATGGTCAAAGATTCTTTCTTTCTCTAAAGCTCGGCAAGTGGGCAACTATACAATATAGCTTTTCCAATTACTCGCCGAGGAGAATAGATATTTAAAATATCCCTCTGCCCACCGTAAGATGCCGCTGTACAACGTCACACGGTAAAATCAGTTTTTAACGATGCTTTTCAAAAATATCGTCCTTCAGCTATCAAATTCTTAGTAATTACAAATTAATAGTATTTTCGAGAAATAAAAATAAATCAGTGTTGTTATAATATTCATGATATTCTTTTTTCAAAGATACCCTCAACATATTCGTAAAAAAATTTATTTGTTATCATGTTTTAACGAGGTTAAAAAGTGTTTTGAGATCATTCTTGGGAGGATAATTTTTGGTCAACTTTCTCCTTGGAAAAGTTTTTTTTTCTATTTTTAGCAAGAGAAAAAAGGAAAATAAAATATGTCTATTTTCTTTTCCTTTATGCTCTTTTCTTTTCTGTCCATCCAAATATATTGTAATTTAACTTTAAAAATTAGACCACCATGGATATACATATATGTTTCCTCACTCTCTCTTTTTTGGAATTACTGTTTGCATGTATATAAATGTTAGGTATGTATCACGAGCATATCAAAGCTTTGATGAGTTTGAAGGATGAGAGAGGTTTTGATCTGGGACATTGAGTCGTACTAGAGAAAAAAAAAACTGTTGATTCAATTGTACAGTCAACCACCTACAATTATATCGGACTAGAAGGAGTGCACGTGCAATATTGCAAGTGTGAAGGAAGGAATAGAGGGAGATAATATTGGAAGAAACAGTTGCAAAATTGATTATTAGTTTTTGGAAAAGTTTGAGGCAGTTTTAACTGTTCTACCATTTTATTAATAAATCTTTTCAATAGTGTGTAAGGGTTGTTTTGGAAAGCTGCATATTTTGTTTGGCACGATTCCCAAAGAGCCTCTTCTCATTATATATAGTATAGATTAGAGAATTGGTTGAAGGTTAGGGTAAATTCATTTGCAATGAATTCTAAAGAAATGAAATTAACTCCATAAATTTAGCAAAGAAGAATAGTATTTTTTTTTTGGATTTTATGTCATAAAAAGAAATGTAAAAGAGAGACCAAACGTTGTGCCAAAAGGTTTTGGTTTGATAGTCAAGCATATCACTCATCAAGGAGGGCGACCAAAAGTGATCTAAAACCAGTTGAGACTAGGTTCAACCATGGCAGCTCCATTTCCTTATGATCTTCCTCTTCTTTTGGGAGTGGGAGAAGGGGAACTCACGCACCCTACAACTTGGACGGGCAGCGGATAGCCCCTCACATGATTGGGAGGGGGCCCCCCAAATGAATGGTGGGGTCCTCCAATGAATGGTGGGACCCTCCTCTGCATGTGAGAGGCTGTATGCAGCCTTCGATGCGAGTCCCTACAACTTACCTCCAGAGGGGAACACAGTGTCCATGGATTTGCGTGAACTGCACAGTGTGACAACTCAATCAACACCTGTTTGGGCTGGAGGTAGGCTTTCAAGCATTCTCCCTTTATTAGATAAAAGATGGGAGTGGATCCTTGTTTTAGGCTATGACGAGTCCAAGACCTCACCGCTATGGCACGCAGCCCCTTCGCCTTATGATCTTCCTTCCATGTGTCACATCCTTATTCAAACGTGCGTCGCTAGCGTAAACAATACTAAAGTATATTAATAACAAGGCTTTATGGCTTTAAATGTTATTTATGTGGTTTTGATTTAAAGGACCCCTCTACCAAAGAAAATCTTTTGGTAATATAATTTTTTCATGACAAATAAAGTATTATTTCATTAGTAAGCTAGACCTAGTGAGAAAATTATGAATATCTTTGACCTTAAAGAAAGGTAGTTTCAGGTAAACGAAATTGTTTATTACTTCTGCGTAACACATGCACCTACCAGTACAAGGTATAACAAGGGCGTATGCTCAATAGCTCTTTTGTACAATGTGACGCATCCCCATTCACATGACATCACCTGCACTGTTCTCCTTATTTGGCTTGGGCTACGAGTGTGAGATGCTGTCATGTAGAGCATCTTAGTCTCATTATTTTTTTAAAATAAGCCCCATATGCAATATATACAATAATAAAAAAAAAAATCACTAACTGTGAGATGCTGCATATGGTAGCATTTGATGCCCATGGCACAAGCTCATCCAACATATCATAGCGGGAGATTTCAACCCTAACATGTGACATCGCTAGATAAGTAGCAAAGTTGTGGATTAGGTCGATTGAATCTTTAAGAAAATAATGATTATCCAAGACTTCAGATCAATTTTTAGCTTTACTCTTGTTTTGTTTCTATGGTAAGAAACATGCTAGAGAGAAAGTCAATATTAAATTTATATTTCCTTTGAAGTGGCCTTCAAGTAACGATGATGGCTTCTTTTTCTTTTTTTTTTTGGTAATCATGATGGCTTCTTATTATCATACCCCACTCATGTCACCTTTTAAGTTAAACTATCATCATTAAATACACCCTTAAACAGCATCCTTAAAATAGCACACGTGCTGTTTCTCCCCCTTCAAAATTCGTTTAATTAGTCAAGATACATTCATGAACTCGTTGGTTTCCGGAGTGAAAAATACTTTTTTTACTAAAGCCACGTTTGACATTGGTGGCTTGGTGCGGTATTGGAAATGACCTCAAAGATTAGGGTTGATGTTTGGTAAATGAGGATTAAATTTCGTGGGGCTTATAAATATTACAAATTTGTCATTATTTTAATTTAAATGAAGTTTTCGTAGATAATGAGTATGTCCATTAAAATACGAGATCCATTTATGCGTGGGCCCATACTCACATCATACGGTCAAAAAATGCTCTTAGATCGACATCCCCATGTGCGTCCAACATTAAATAATGACTCTCAAAAGTTATCCGCCATTTGTTCACATGTTTGACTAAACGTGATATTCCACGTTAAATCTTCTATTATATAATCATTTATTTTATTACTTTATAAGAGTAGGCGAGGAATGTGTCGCCATCCCCGATTACTCGCCGAGTACTCCACGGCTTTCTCGTGCACTGGTCCTCCATTTAATCACGCGGTCCTGTCAAATCTTGTACCCACGTGTCTCTCTCGTCATGTTGATCGAACTCGAACTAGTCGGCTAGGGGCAGGTGGGGATTTCGCACGTGGTGTCGTACTGGACCAGCCGGTAAATGACCGGACTAGTCGGTAATAAGTAAAGAAAGATTCTCAAGTACTCAAATTGGACGGTCCAGATCTTACTCACCAACGAAAACGAAGCCGTTGTAATATTAAAATCTGCTTCACACCTTTCGTCTCATATTTTGCAGAGAGGGAGGGAGAGAGAGAGAGAGATTTGGCGGATTGCTTCTGATGTTGTAAAGTGGGTTCGTGATTGATTTGAGTTTAGGGTTTGGTGTTTGATATAGAAATAGAAGCTTTCTAGGATCTGGGGGTTGGTTAAATTTGCGTGGCGGTTTTAGTTTGAAATCTGAAATGGAGAGGGATTTTATGGGATTGAATTCGAGAGAGTCGGAGACGATTGTGAAAGAGGAGCCTAAGGAGCTGTGTAAAGATTCTGGTATTTTGATTTTTTCGGGGTTTTCCGATTTGATTCATGTGTTTCATCTTTTAAATCCTTTTCAATTTGTGGAATTTCTCTGGTTCATGTTAGAATTTGGAGATTGAATCCTTCGATTTGCAAGTGTGAGTTATACTGCTTTTTTTATTCTTAGGCGGCTCAAATGTTTACGCATATTAATTTTCCTTTTGTTTCCTTTAATTGTTTCATATAATTTTAGACCTTCATAGGCAAGTGGGATGAGACTTGAGAGTCTTTTTGTTTTGATTAAATTTTCCTTTTACCTTTTTGGTTTATAACTTGCTGACATGAGCTTGAGGAGTTTCTGTTTTCTAAATCTGTTGTTCATAGGAGATAATACCCGGCTAGGTTGTACCAAAAAGTTAAGTAAAAATGTGTATAAACATATGTGCTCTGCTTTATGGTTATTGGAAGTAAAAATACTGTATAGCCAAATTGTGAAGTTCTTTTCAGGTTCAAAACTCTCTAGAATTGCTTCTCTTACATAGCAAATGCTCACAGACACATGTATAGCAAATATACTTTGTAATAAGGTGCTTAAAATATTTTGAGTATTTAATTTATTGTTCTGAGGTAGCCTTTAATTACCATTTTAATTTAATTTGTATAGCTGTACCTAAAATATTAAAGCCCTATATGGAAAAAAAAGGGGGAAAAAAAATCCTGGATGTAACTGGAGCTGAATAATATCAAAGTTCCCATTTATTTTAATGTTCCAGACCTCCAGTTGTTTAATATAATTCTTTAAAGGCATAGAGGTTGATTTCTTCCCACATGTGTTGCTAAAAGGGTGAATATTTAGTTCTTAGCATCTGAGTTTCCATAAATTTAGTGTTGCATTTGAATTTGGAAATGGGGTTGTGATATTTCATCATATTTCTTTTGTTCTACAAGGTTTAATTATGAATTGAGATGTGGATATTTAGATCAAGCACCCGAATAACTGATCCCGTTTTCTCTATTGTTGACTTTGCAGTCTTCACAAGAGTTCCAGGAGCGCAGTGGCCATTTGCAAACAAGATCTCTGCCCCGCCTCATTTGATGTCTTTCAAGTCTGCTCAGGAAGATCGGCTTAAAAAGACTGCATATGATCCCCTATCATCATCTGGATTTATGACCATTTCAACTGCAGATGCGTTTGACTCTAATCTCAAAATATCTTCTGGGGTTTTCCAGGTCTGAATTTCATATTTTTTCCTTCCTTTTTACCCATTTATGTTTGGATTAATATTCTATTTTAGTATGCACCAAAACTGAGAGCTCAACTATCTGTTGGTATCAGTTAATTGCTGTCTCCTTTTTAACATTTTGCATGGTTTACAGAAAGGTGGTAACCATTACAAAATGACAACCTATCCTGTGCCACAAATTGATGCACAATTTGTTCAACGTCCTCATGATGTCAGGACGTTTTCTTTCTCCACTATGAGCAATCCTTTCTTCAAAACTCAAACTGGTTATGTTGGGCAGAATGTTACTGGTGCTGCTGCAAAGCAACAACCACTGGGAGGAATTCCTATCACCACCCCTCAATCCATTTTCCAGACTGCTGGTTCGATTGCGGGGATCACTGCTGGTTCGATCGCGGGGATCACTGATATGAGGTATATGACATTCCGTTCCGTAATGCCTGATTGGTTTTCTATTGAAGTCTTGTACTGGGATTATAGTTTTTGTCTTTAAAAGGCTAATTTGAAAACTAAACCTCTTTTATAGGGCATTTTCTAAGCCCTCTGGGGCACCTGCTCAGCTTACCATCTTTTATGGGGGCATGGTGAATGTCTATGATGATATCTCTCCTGAGAGGGTATTACTTCTCTGTTTCTTCTTCTCCAGCTATGTTGTTGTTTAATTCTTTCTAACCTAAATGAGCTGAGAGACACTTTTGGCTTAATGGTGATGGGGGGGTTTTTTGTCCAGGCTCAGGCTATTATGCTCTTGGCTGGAAATGGATCTTCTGCTGCTAACACGCATTCAAAAGCTCAAGTACAGGCACCAATTCCAAAGCCTGTAACAACAAGTGATGCTGTTCTTATGAACCCATCTCATACTACACCTCCAGGCTCGGGTCTTTCAAGCCCCATATCTGTTACTTCACATACTGGTGCTCAGCCTGGAAGTGGATCCAGTAGCAGTGCCACTGATGAACTGATGGCAGCAAAATCTGTAGGATCTTTGAAAACTCCTGTGAGCCAACCAGAGCCCCAAAAAATAGTTAGCTCATTGGGACCTAAAACTGCAACTATGATGCCATCAGGTATAATCTTATGCATTGGATGGGTTCCTTCCATCAACATCTTCAATTATTCCTGTATCATTAAAAAAAAAAAAAAAAACCCAAAAACAAAAACAAAAAAAAGAAAAACGCTGATTACTTCTATGTTCTGCAGCTGTGCCTCAGTTTCGTAATGCGTCCTTGGCCAGGTTTTTGGAGAAGCGCAAGGAGAGGTAATTTATTGAAATGCATGTTGTTTCATGAATTGTTGAACTTTCTGAATCTGAAAACCTGATCTCCAACAGACACTTGTGGATTGGGACCAGTTTCTTCCTCCCTCTCTACCACTACCGCCCCATCCCACGAACCCCACAATGGTGTTCTTATTAATTCTTTTATCTGTGAATGCAGGGTGATGAAATCAGCCCCTTACAATCTTGGCAAGAAATCGCCGGACAGTACCCCGCTCGGACCCAAGGATGTCAGTTTATCCATGAATTCTGGTGCAGGCCCTGGTTCGCCCTCGGCCGGCAATGATCAGTCATGGTGCATGGGGCAAAGCATTGATAAGAGCAACAATGAGAAATAGTAAACCATAATACGGATGTATAATGACCAGTCTTTTTTGGCTTTTAGCTCTATTGGCATCGATTCTTTCGGCCCAAAATTTTAATCTAGTCTGTTAATTGAATGCTTTTAATTAGCCTTGTCTTCTCTCTTGGAACGTGATGGGATCCTGTCCATTCGATTAATGCTATTAATCACTCATAGCAACTAGTTAACGTTGTTGCATTGTAAAATTAATTCAAATTGATGTACTATTTCCACATCTTCTTTATATATATATATATATATATATATATATATATATATATATATATATATATATATATGTATGTATGTATGTATGTATTCTTTTTTTTGGAGGTGGGAGGGGGGATGTTCAGTTATAATTTTGTTTAGACATATAATTGTTACAACAGTGAATTGTTGGTGAGTTATTTTAATTAAAAGTAAAGTTAAGCTGCGTTTGGTATTGCTTTTTGTTGTTGCTTATATAAGTGAAATCTAACTTTTTGAAGTAATAAGCGTGTTTGAAAAATGTTCTCATGATGAAGAAAAATGCAATCTAATTGCTTTTCTTTAGAAGCAAAATATTTTAGCTTTTCTTTTTTTTTTTTTTTTTTGGTTTTTTTGTTTATTTCTTCTAATACTAACAACCAACCCAAACTACTATTGCCAAGTGCTAACAACCCACAACCACCTCCACCCATTACCCCACCACCACGATCCACCCTCACTTCCCACTTTGGGCACCGCCATATGCATTAACACCAACCAGTGGCCATTACCACTACTACCACCTATGACTCACTCACCACCACCACCACCACCTCCATCCATCATAACCAACCAACCTTCAATTCCCACTATGGGCATCACCATTAACACAACTCTCCACTACCATCAATCATCTTCGATCATAATAATGATAATATTACCAAACAAGCAATTTTTATTTTTTGATGTTATCAAACATGCTTTTTTGCTTTTGCGTAATAAAGTAAATGTAAATCTGTTTACACCCTATATAACCGACGAATAAGAAAAGGACACGTGGCGCCTAGGTGGCTTGGTTAGGCCACGGCCCGTAGACTTTGAAGGGTTGAGCCGGCCACGTCAGCACGCATACAGAAGAATGCGGTTCGAGCCACGCAAGCAAATAAGACAAAACCATAAATATCAGAAGATCGTGCCATCGGCCGTTCAAGAATAGAATTATTAGATCATGGCCGGGCGGTTATCACTTTGAAACAGAGAACTGACGATAAACAACCGCCATGAAGATCGTGCGAGAGTAGGAAGTTGAGCAACCGTCAAGGAGCGGCTATAAAAGGCCTCAATTCGAAGAGCTCGAGGACACAATCCACACAACCGCAACCGGTTATTATATTATTTTGATCATCCGTGATCCTTTATCCCCTCTAACACAGACGGATAAACTAGGACTTCTCTCACTGCTTCCAGTCGCAGTGACATCTTCGACCCCTCTTTACTCCGATTAACACCAGAATCCTGCCACCGGAGAGTAAGTTGAGGCCGCCCCTGACTCGCAGTTCTGTATTTACGGAATCCCGAGCAGCCGGTCCCGAGACTCGCTCTGTTCACGCCAGGTGACTTGTGTATTTTCGGGTAAGCAGCAATCCAAGGTGAACCCCCTGAATCGACTTTGTAAGCAGCCGCCCCCTTCCTCCTGCGCTTATACCCGATTACGGCTATAAGACCAGGACAGGCCGGTCCTGCGAGCCCTGTCGGTTTTCTTTTGTACTTTTTGTTTCCATTTTGAGGATTATCTGTTGTCGCCTTCGGCTATTCGGCCGATTTTATAATAAAGGGATTTGTGTGCCGTTAGTTGCTTTTGCTTTCAAACACTTACAAGAACCCGAAACGAAGACCGAACCCCTAGTCTTCATACCATCGCCTGACCGACTTTATTACAGGTGACTTGCAGTACGACTGAACCGATCCCGGTTCAGATTCGGAACAGGTGCCCGGGGTCAGGAATCGACTCGAAAATCATTGTATCAAACGATACTGGCACGCCCACGTAGAGACACATCATCACCACAGACACGTGTCCACACCGGCCCATTTTTGGAGCAACATCCCTTTTTGGCACGCCCGGTGGGACCATTAGTCTTTGAGAGAGCACTAATGGCGGCAAGAAGAAGTACTCGGCATGCTGAAAATGCAGCGCCAGAGGAACCTGCCGAATCTCAGGTAAATCCTCTTTATGCTTCAGAGGTCCCGGAAGAAGGACCTTCGAGTTCTCAGCCGGACCTTAATGAGCGACTTATTCAGGCCATACAAGGTCTCAGCCAACAAATGGCAGGCTTTGGCCAGGGTATTAACAAAATTTCTTCTGATAATGGTAGAATCCTAGCGGTTTTACAGGAAGGTTTCTCTACAATGGCAAGACCGGTCGTGATGACCGAACGAGCCGAAACATCGGCTGCTGGGTCAAATGCTCACGAAAGGATAAATATCCCGGAGCAGCCACCGATCATGAATCTAGGTGTAAACGGCCGACACGAACGGGCCAACACCGCCGCTTTAAGGGGAGAAATACCTCCTGGTGTCCCAGGTCATCCCAATGTGCCTCCGATCGAGGTGCGACCTATGGGACAAAGGGAAGCACAGGAGAACCATAGAGAAGATATCGGGGTAAGAAATATGGCCGTAAACCGTAATTACATTCAAAATGTAATTCAAGAAATGATCGGAGATCAATATCACCGACGAATGACTAGGCCAGTTTATAGGAAACCTTACCCAGGCTGGATTGACCAACAATTTGAATTCCCTAGGGGATACAAAATTCCCGAATTCACTTTGTTTTCAGGAGAAGGTCAACAATCTACTATTGAACACATTGGCCGATTTACGGTTCAATGTGGAGAGGCGTCCGGTAATGATTTCCTTAGACTTAGACTATTTGGAAACTCATTGACCGGGCAGGCCTTTACATGGTATATTACCTTACCGGCCAATTCAGTTACAAATTGGGGAATGATGGAAGAGAAATTCCACTCCCAATTTTATCGTACGGAGCCTGAAGTAACCATGGTTGATCTTGCCCGGTTAAGACAACAACCGGGGGAATCGGCCGATAAATATATTGCTCGCTTTAAATATATGAAAAACAAATGCCGGATTCTTTTACCAGAATCGGAATTTGCAAATTTGGCGTTAAATGGACTACACTTTGAACTCCGAAAGAAATTCGAAGGTGAACAGTTCGAAGACTTATTTGAGTTGTCGGCCAGAGCCACCAAATACGAGTGGCTATTACAGGAAGACAACGAAAAGAAAGTCTCATCTTACGGGTCTTATTACAAGGACCCGAACTTTGAATACGGAGTTGTAGAAGTCGTGGGAAAACAATCAATCACCTGCCCGATTCTTATCCGGAAAACCAAGGATACAGAGGCAACAAAGGAGACGAGTACTTTTAGCCGAAATTATTCCTTTGACATAAATAAGACGGCTGAAGTATTTGAATACCTCTTGAAACAGGGATTCTTCAGATTAACCAAAGACCATTCTTTTATCCCCGCCAATGTGGCGGCCAAGGGTAAAGCTTGTAAATGGCACGGGGTGAAAACTCATGAAACTAATGAATGTACTGTGCTTCGTAATGTGATACAGGAGAATATTGATAAAGGGCTCCTGAAGTTTGCAGAAACCGACAAAGAGAAGATGCAGGTTGACACACAACCATTCCCTAAAGAGGTGTCGGCAAATATGGTTACCATTGGGTTGCCAAAACGCACTCCAGCAGTTAAGATCGACCTGGATGGATCTTCCTCAGGGAAATGGGGGAAAACAGCACAACCAGTGCAGAACCAGGTGAATTTACGACCAAGGAACCATTGGAGGTATCCACCTACACAAGGACGGTCATGGCATCAAGAGAGGAAAGGTGAAATCTGGGGTGAAAGGTGGCATAAGCCCAGACGCGAACCCAGAATGGAAGAAGTCAGGAAACCAGAGCTCAATGAAAAAACAACAAAGAAATTGGTTTTGGTTCCTTCTGAATTATCTTCCAATCAAGCTGCAACCAAAAAACGACTGGAAACGGTTGCTAAATCCTCAGAGGAGTCTTCCGTCAATAAAGATACATCATGCAAGATTCCGGAGAAAATAGAGATGTCACCAGGCCTCCTTTGCCAAGACTGCAAGCAAAAAGTGATAGCAGAATACCAGTATTCCCAATACAAAGGGAAATCAGTCAAGTATGAAGATGCACGCCACACTCAGGGGGGCAAGAAACCCTTGTACTTAACGTCTGGTAGACAAGTAGGCTCGCCGACAAGAACGGCAGCCACCTACAGCTCCGCTAGGGATAGCGGCTACATGACTTACGAGCAATACAGGATGGTAAACGGGGTCAAACCCAGGATGGTAAAACCACCTATTATCCAGGATGGTCACTGGAAAAGATTGACTCATCCTAAATTTCATTTTCATGCGCAGGCAAGTATCGCAGAACTGACCAGAACGCAGAAGCGACGCTGGCAGCGACAGCAAGCTAAGAGACGATACCAGGAACAGAGTACTGGATCATCCGAGCCATATTGGTCGTCTAGGTTTGTGGCCAAAAGACGCATTCCGAAGCCACAAAGGCTCAAGAAGAGCCCGCCTGATTCACCAATCCCTCCAGAGACCACGCCCGAGCATGATTCCAATGCAGTGACCGAAAGGTTGGTTTCGGACGAAGAATTGACGGATAATTTCGCCGGAGGAGAGGGAGAACAATTGTTAGTTGAACAAATGTTAACAGAGTACAGTAGGATCTCAACTCCTTCTACGGTAGAAATAACAGAGGAATTGACGCTCGAAACTCCCAAAGACGAGATCAGTGAGTCGCTGAGTCAACCTCCATTGAGTGCGGATGCATCAATCGCCGAAATCTGTTTCGGTCGGATGCCCCCGATACCACTTGACTGTCATATGGTCCTCACTTTACCTATGACTTTTGGGGCCAGCATGGAGTTACCACGTTTAGAGGAGATCCAGGAGGAGGAAGACCCAGTAGCTTTGTATGTGATTGATCCAGAACATCTCGAAGAAGAGAAAAAAGACAAGAAACCGGCCGATGGTGACAAAATCGGTCTGGTAGGAGAGGTATGTTTCGTTGAACCATCCTTAACCATGACTCAACATCTCAAACCTTTATTTATAAAGGCGCACATGAACGGGATCCCTATTAATAGAATTCTAATTGATAATGGGGCAGCAATAAATTTCATCCCAATATCCACATTGAAGAAATTAGGTAAGTCTTATTCGGATTTAATTTCTTCCGAAATCACCGTCACTAACTTTGCAGGAGGTATTACAGGAACTAGAGGAATCCTCCCAATCGAACTAACGGTTGGGACACGGCAGTCTCTTACGGCATTCTTCGTAATTGAATCATCCGCCGGATACAACGCATTGCTGGGAAGAGATTGGATCCATTCAAACAAATGTGTACCATCTTCTTTGCACCAATCGTTGCTGTTTTGGAAGGATGGCAAGACCGAAGAAGTAAAAGCCGACCAGCGGCCATTTGCCGTGGATTCCAATGCCGCACATGCATCCCTTTATAACGAAGGGGTAAAACCAATTTCATTTAGTGGATATGACAAGAATGGGCAGCCGATCACTTCAAGTTCGGCTATACTACAAACGGCGCAACTACAGATTACAGAAGTAGCCGCAGTCGCCGAACTCAAAGAACTACCAAATGATGGTTAAACCATCAGAAGTCGCAGAAGCCGTCGTAAGAAAGATGACGGCTTACATGCAGGAAGAAAAGATAGGGAAGTTGCAGCAGGAACAGGAATGGCTGGAAAACGGCGAGATAATGATAAACTCGGCCGAATTCATTAATGAACAAGAAGATGAAAGGGTACAAGACCGGAATGAGATTACTCTCTCCGACCTACAAGCAGCACCAGCCAAATTAGAAGACCTGAAGGTAGATACCCAAGATCCATTAGAAGAAATCAACCTGGGGACAGAGGCGGAACAGAAGCCTGTTTTCATAAGTAAACTATTACCACCTTCGGTCAGACAAGAAATGAGACTATTGTTAACCGAATATTCGGACTGTTTCACCTAAACTTACCAAGAGATGCCAGGATTGGACCGAAAAATGGTAGAACACAGGCTCCCTATCAAGCCAGAATTTAAACCATTCAGACAACCTTCAAGGAGGATGGGTGACGACGTGGTATGTAAAGTAAAGGTTGAAATAGAACGGCTTTTATCAGCCGGGTTTATTAGGCCGATACGATATGCCGAGTGGCTTTCGAACGTTGTACCCGTAATTAAAAAGAATGGTCAAATTAGGGTATGTATTGATTTCCGCAATCTGAATTCTGCAACGCCCAAGGACGAATATCCAATGCCGATCGCAGACCTCTTAGTTGATAATGCATCACGGCATAAGTTTTTGTCATTTATGGACGGCCACTCCGGATATAATCAAATCTTCATTGCCGAGGAAGATGTAGCAAAAACGGCGTTTCGATGCCCTGGAGCATTAGGAACTTATTGTTGGGTGGTTATGCCGTTCGGATTAAAGAATGCTGGCGCAACCTATCAAAGGGCAATGAATCTTATCTTCCATGACATGATCGGTCAAATACTTGAGGTATATATTGACGATGTTGTGATAAAGTCTCAAACCGAAATGGACCATTTGCAGCATTTAAAACAGGTTTTTGAACGACTTCGTAAGTACAGCTTGAAGATGAATCCATTAAAGTGTGCTTTTGGTGTATCGGCCGGAAATTTCCTAGGCTTTCTCGTACACCAGAGAGGAATTGAGGTCGATAAAAATAAAGCAAAGTCGGTCATAGAAGCCAAGCCACCAGCCAATAAGAAACAGCTACAAAGGTTGCTCGGCCAGGTGAATTTCTTGAGAAGATTCATTTCAAACCTGGCCGGGAAGATCAGGGTCCTATCCCCATTATTGAAAATCAAGAATACTGAAGAGTTTATCTGGAATGAAGACCATCAAGCCGCTTTTGAAGGCATCAAACAGTATTTGGCAACCCCACCGGTTTTGGTGCCACCTTCAAAAGAACGGCCGCTAAAACTTTATATAGCGGCTTCGAGCGATTCAGTTGGAGTCTTGTTGGCCCAAGAGAACGATCAAGGATATGAGCAGGCCATTTATTACCTCAGTAGATTCCTGACTCCAGTGGAGGAAAGGTACACTAATCTAGAGAAGTTGTGTCTAACACTCTATTATGCAGCTACCAAATTACGACATTATCTCCTGTCGGCCAAAGAAATTTTCGTCATAGCAGCCACTGACGTGGTCAAGTACATGCTCACTCGGCCTACGGTGAGTGGTAGACTGGGAAAATGGACCCTGACTCTGATGGAATTCGACTTTAAATATGTACCGCAGAAAGCGGTAAAGGGACAAGCATTGGCCGATTTTTTGGCCGATCATCCATCTAGTGTGCAGGAAAAAGAATTGGATATCCCAGTATTTCATGCCAGTTTTTGTTATGCCGAATTCCAACCATGGACACTGGAATTTGATGGCTCAAAAACAGAGTTTGCTTCTGGGATCGGAGTAGTAATAACTTCACCTGCTGGTGACAAGCACGAACATGCATTTCAGCTTGAAGAATTATCTACAAACAATCAGGCAGAGTTTGAAGCTACAATTATAGGTTTGGAAATTCTATGGGAAATGGGTGCTCGAGCAGTTAATATTGTTGGAGATTCCCAACTCGTCTTGAAGCAAATGGAGGGCATATATAACTGCAATAGCGAGTCATTAGTACTATTGCTACGAAGGGCGAGATTCCTGGCCCAGCAGTTCAATAGAATTGAGTTCGAACATCGGCCAAGGAAGGAAAACTATCAAGCTAATGAACTGGCCCAGTTGGCATCTGGACTCAGGCTGCGCGATTCAGTTAGAACGGTGACCATCCAATCTCTCCCCAACTCCGAGAAAAGACCATTTCTGGTGGATTCACTAGCATGTTGTAACCAGACAATAAGACAGGATTGGAGAGGTGAGATCTGGGGATATCTTAAAGATCCTACTATAAAGACTAGCAGATCAACCAAAAGGAAAGCTGCCAACTATTTTATTCTGGGCGATGAGCTATATAAAAAGAGTATTGAAGACATCCCACTTAGATGTGTCAACCCAACAGAAGCCATGTTAATAATGGCCGAGGTACACGAAGGGATTTGTGGCGCACACCAAGCCGGAGTCAAGATGCGATGGTTATTGCGTCGGCATGGTTATTACTGGCCGTCAATCTTGAAAGATTGTCAGATGTTCGCTGCAGGATGTCAGGAATGTCAGAAACATGGACCAGTTCAGAGGGTGCCGGCATTCGAATTGCAAACCATAGTCAAGCCATGGCCTTTCAGAGGGTGGGCAATGGATTTGATTGGAAAAGTGTATCCTCCTTCGACCGGTCTACACAACTTCATCATAGTAGCCACTGATTACTTCACCAAATGGGTGGAAGCCAAACCTTTGAAAAAAGTGGAGCAAACGGATGTGATTGAGTTTATCAGGGAACAGATAATTCATAGATACGGTATCCCCGAAACCATCACGACCGATTCAGGTACCGTTTTTGTAGGACAAGAAGTGACTGAGTTTGCCAAAACATATGGCATCAGAATGATTCAATCTACACCCTATTACGCACAGGCAAATGGACAAGCTGAAGCAACGAATAAGGTGTTGAAAAATATCCTAAGAAAGATGATTGAGGATAAGCCAAGAAGTTGGCATAAACTCTTATCTGAAGCATTGTGGGCGTATCGAATGTCTTACAAGACGTCTATTGGAACTACCCCTTTTGCCTTAACCTTCGGTCATGAGGCAGTTATTCCGGCCGAAATCACGGTCAAATCGTTAAGGGTGGCTATTCAGAATAATTTCACTCCCAAGGATTACACGGAAGCAATGTTAGTCGAATTAGAAGACTTGGGAGAGATGAGGAGGCTAGCCCTGGATCGGCAGAAAGCCCTCAAGCAAAGGATTGCAAGATCCTATAATCGCCGAGTGAAACACAAATCATTCGCTCAAGGAGATTTAGTGTGGAAAACCCTGCTGCCAATAGGGAAAAAGGATTCTTTGTATGGAAAATGGTCCCCCACGTGGGAAGGACCATTACAAGTCAGCAAGGTATTGCCCGGGGGGGCATACCATATACAGTCTTTGGATGGCTAAGAAAAGAAGATTATCAACGGCCAGTTTTTGAAACGGTACTTTCCCACTCTATGGGAAAGCCGCGAAATCAATAACCAACCTGAGGAAAATCAGGAATAAAATAAAATATCTACTGTTCGGTACCTGCAACGCCAAATAAATGGTATTGTCAAATCGAGGAGCCGATATACAGTGCGGATTAGACTAAAATAGGAAATCTCTTCGAGATCCGCTCAGACCCATTGATCTTCTTTCTAACGATCGGTCTATAAATACTAAGGCAATGCTCGCCATTCTTCCAAGAAAGGAAAGAAGAAAAGAGATGGCGAAAGATCAAGAGCCGACGACGGAAACGATCGAGGAAGAAGAAGTCAACAAAGCCGATGACTTCATGAGAATGGGCGGGATCGGAAAAGGCGACTCTACTCTCGCTGACCCCATCACGGTGGGTCTTCTCCCACCGAGTTCTGGGTAGAGACGAGAGTTCTCTCCTCCGACCAGCATTTACGCCGGTCGGAATAGTTGCCATCCCCCCCTCTTTCATCTTGCCCCTTTGAAGGAATTGCCCCTCGCTAACACCGTCTATGGTTGGAGTGCGGAGAAATTTCAGGGGCATATCGGCCCCAGTTGTATTATCATACCCCGGCTGATACATCTGGCCTTGATTGTATGAAAGAGCCAGAAGAGCTCGGCTTTGGTTGTATGAAAGATCAATGTTGAAATAAAAACATTCTTATTTTGTTTGTTTAGTTCTAATCTTTCTATAACGAGCAGTAGATATGAAATAAAACGAGTATGCAAAAAACTACCGTCTAATAAAAGCCGAGGAATCGGCTGAATAAAGTTTAAAATGCCAGCCATATGGCATTATCATAAAAAAGTGAATACCGAACAAACGGTATGATTGTTTAGAAAAGGTTTTATAGCCTTACCTTTCGAACCAAGTCTTAAATCGGGCATGATCATACTTCGCCCGCTCCAATAATAACTGCATCTCAGCTCGACGAACCTCCACCTCCCTTTCATCCCTCATGTGCTCCTCCAAACGGTGCCGGCTCGATTCGATCAGCAGCATCTGAATCTGGATAGATTCTTTAAGATGATGTTCCTCAGATTATAGCCGAGATAATTCATCTGGAGCAGTATCTGATGGGTCACCAGCAATAGAGCCCTGGCCAAGAGAATTTTTATGAAAGGACCACCTCAAAGTTTCCAACTGGCGATTATGACCATATACAGCACGGATTTCTTGACGGAAATCGGAACATCTCACGTTGACAGAACGGAGAAAGTCCATGGCTTCCCTTAGCTGCGGCACGGCACTATAAAAACCAAGCATGGACATCAGCCGATCTCCGGTTGAACGATCCCCGCGAGAATTCATCACTACGGCTCTGCATATCAACAATCGAACTTCTGACAATTCTTCGTCAGAAAGTTCTTCGGGCCGACGAAGAACAAAGGAGTGGAGTTCGTTCCAACTGTCAAAATCCGAAAGAAATGCCGGACGAAGGTCATGAAACTCTGGGGATGAAAGACAACGGTCTACTTCCATGAAGCAAAACCTGACAAATCCGAAGCAAGTACCAGGGAGGGGTCTATAATTTTCTTCCTTGGCCACATGAATTTTTGGCTTAGAAGGTAATTCACCGGAAGAAGAACCAGAGGAAGCAGCACCAGGCACAGTGGATGGACCAGCTTCATCAACCACGGGACGAGGGAAGAAAGGAGCCGGCCTAGATGCACTAGGCAACGGATCGGTCGAAGGAGTGACAAATCGAGTTGAGGTTGGGGGACTAGCATAATGAAATGCACGAGGAGGAGTCGGCATGGGAGTTGATCTACCACTACTCCCAGAGTGAACTGGAGGCCCATGCTGAGGACGAAATAAATCGATGTCTTCTTCCTCGTCCGAAGAATCGTCAGCCAAGACGACACGTTCACCTGGATGCTGAACTCGGAGTCGCAAACTGGAGCGAGTAACGTAAGCACGACCATCCGATACCTCACCAATCTTCCGTTTTTTCAAAGGCGACTGTTTGGAAGAAGGGTTGCTCCGACTGGCAGAAACCTTGGAAGGTCGCCGCCAGTTAAAGGTGACCGACGTCTCGGCTTTCTTTTTCTTGCTCTTCACATTGGAGGATCGAGGATCATCTAATAAAGAAAAAGAAAGTCAGACGCGACCGAATAAAGAAGATCAGTTTATAAAAACATAAAAGAAAGTTACCTGGGTAACGGGCCTCATAATACCCGCGGAGTTTGCCTATACTCGCTATATCGACCGCATTCGGTCGAAATAGCGCAGTATACGACTCTGCATCAAGCCGGACAAAGTCAGAGTAAAGCTGAGACCACCATCGACGAAAGGAAGGTTCAACTGAGGATTCCCGGGGAAGAGGATAATTGCGGAAGCGAGCAGAAAGATCGCGGAACCGAGAAGTTGCTAATGACAGGTAACTAGGGCTCAAAACAGACCGAGAGCCACCATTGGTAGATGAAAACACCACCAGAGGAATGCCTTGGCCATAACCAAGTTGCCGACTGACGAAATGCGGCAGATATATTTCCACCCCTTCTCTTCTAGAAGTGGCAGGAGCATCTCGGTTATGTAAGCCAAAAGGAAGCTCACGGGCAATAAGAAAACTGGCCGTAGCACGTCGGCGAGCCTCTGGAGAAGAATTGATGGCGGCATAAAGGGGAGACCCATGAAATTGATCTAAAGAAAAGTGATGGAATAAAGGAGGATTATTTTCCTGTAGACCTACCAGGAAGAAATCAAGAACAGCCGTGAAAGACAATTGCATGGGTGTTGCGGTAAGCCAGCGACGGCCAGCATAATAGTAATTAGGAAAAGGGTTATCTACGGCTGTGCAGAAAAAGCCGGGGAAGTATTCGTAAAACCAGAATTGTAAAAACCAAAGAGGGCCACTGGCAACCCCTAATCGGCCGGAAGACAGACTGTGTAAACCACGGTAGACCTGGCTGAGAAAGAAAGGGGCTAGAGCCAAACGGCGACCCTGGGCAAGGGCTACCGCAATACCGGCAAACTCCTTTACCATCTGAGCAGATGGGCCACAGCAGAAAAAATGGCAAAGAAAAAACAGCAAAAAAGAACAATGCTCTTGAAGGGAAGGAGGATTATCGGTATTTGAAACTCGCTCAGCACGAACAAAGGTGCCGAAAGCAGAAGAAGCATGAGCGGTGTTAAAAACAGAAGATGAGAAAACGGACAGGGTAGAATCTATTTCTTCCCCAAGAACCGAAAGACCTGTGATGCAGCAAACATCCAACAGGGTTGGGGTCATAGGCCCATGGTAAAAGGAAAAGGTGTTGGAACCCCGACACCAGAAAAATGAGGCCACCCCAAGCAAAATAGGATTGAAGGGAATGTAGAAGGTGGAATAGAAGATCATCTCCGCCAAGCCTAGCCTAACCCAGGTCTCCATATAATAAGACCGTAAACGCTCAACCCATTTGTTCCACTCAGGGGAACACTTAAGCCAGGAGCGAGGAAGAGTGATCAGATTACCCCATCTCACAGGATCAGAAGCGCTGATCAAATGGTAGGAAGAGTGCAGGACCTTTGGAGCCTTTTCCGTCTCGTCATCGGTGCATGGACCAAGAACAGGACCATCCTCACCATCAAGGAACAGATTCAAGTCGTTAGGGTTGTCGTCCGCCATGATCGATACCAAGAACCAGAGAAGAAAAGCTCGAAGGAAGAAGAAGACGAAACGAAACAAGGAAACGTCTGCAGGAAGGAGAGCTCGTAATGATTCAAAATATCGAGAAGGGCATTGATAAGACTGCTGTCTTCCCGAAAAAGATGTTGATAGTACGATCGCCTTCCCGAAGAAATCGAAACGGCGGCTCGATATCTTCTCGAAAAAAGCGTTTTTAAGGGTAAAAATCATACGGATGAATCAAATTGAAAAGATGACTGTGTCGAAAAAGGAGCCGATTCTGACGGCTAGGACAGTTGGCAAAATGGATTCCAAAAAAGAGTTTAATTCATTAAATGCTTTACAAAGAAGTATTTAAAATGGCAGAATATATACGGTCAAAAGACTCTTGGGCAGACCGTCTTTCTTCAACCAAAGTGGACCGAAGCAGAGAGGAACCTCGAGCCAACTCTATCTCCGATTTCAGCTTGTGGGAGATCTCAAGGCACTGACGGGTCTTCTCTTTCAGGATGTCATCAATAGCGTTATTCGTACGAAGAAGTTCCTCCCGTTGATTTACAAGATCAGACCTCCTAGACTGAAACTCAGCAATCTGACGGTCGACCGCCGAAATATCATCATCAATGATGTTTATACGGTGGACCGTTTCAGTAAACTGATGATGACAAATCTCGCGCTCATTCCTCAACTGTTGCAAATGTTGATATCGGCCATTAACAGAATCGGCCGTATTACTCATTTCATGTAATTTGGCCGAAAGATGGTCAAAGACAACTTTATAAGGGTAAAGGAGAGTAAGTTGAGAGAACACCGATTTGACATCAGGAGATACAGAAGAGAGATCCCGAAGCTGTGCAGCCAACGCCATCACACGGATAAGAGTCTCTTCGGAAATACCAATTATTCCTGGAGAAAGAAGGCGGGTAATCTCCGATCGGATACTCGTTGGAGATAAGGGCTCAGATGAACCGTCCGATGAGAGAGTAGAACAGACATCGTTCAATATAGTGTCCAATCGGCCATCACCAGGGATTGATCCCGCAGCAAAAGAAGGAATAAGCGATGAACTGGAACTCCCCAAGTCGATAAGCTTTTGCTTCGACCGACCAACATCAACTTCCGCTGCTGTAACAGGAGAATCAGAAGGAATATCGGCCAAGGCAGAAGGGCCGGAAGGCCCAATAGAAATAGTAGGCGTTGCAATCCCAACTACCGGTAAGGCAGCACCCTGCTCATATCCAGGAGGTAAGTCGGAGACGGACTTCTTTCTGAAGAAACCTCTTGAATGGATAAATGCTCCTGACCTTCAAAAAGTGCTAAAGGGGCTGCTGCAACAACACTACCAGGAGTATCCAACGCTTCGGTAGAAACAGAGAAATTGGCCGAATCAAAAACAGACATGGGATCAACAACTAGATCCGAAGAAGATTCCATGACATTGGAAGAAAAAGCAGTTGGACCCGAGGAACTTGAAGCCTAGAAGAGTGAGGTGTCAGAAAGAAAAATCAAATTAAGAAGATGAGCAATAAAGATTCAGTACCTTCCGAGGACGCCGTCGTAGTGGGACATCATCGGGATCCTCATCATCTTCATACGGGACAATCGAGAGAGGACATTCTGATGACAACGCATCATCTTCGGCCAATTCCCCGGAAGGGGAAGCATGAGCCTCCGAGGTAAGAAACGGCATTTCACCGGGTGAACGAATACCTGAACTGATATCTTCTCGAACAGGTTCAGGCAAAAGTTCAAGCGGATTAGCCTCCAAAGCTAGAGGCGGAACTTTACCTAATGACAGAAAAACTGAGTGAGTATCAAGCAGATCAGAAACAAGAAAGATAAGAATATACCTTCTTGGATAGGTGAAGCCGGAGGCTCAAACAGACCTAGTCTTTCTAGATAATAATCGGCTGAATAACAGCAGATATTGTTCCACAACGATTTCCACCAAACATGGAAGTCACAGCGACAGTCGTAACGACGAGGAAGAAAGGGAAGTCGAAATTCAACGGCAGCAGCTTTATAAGCATCTTCCATGTCGGCAGCTTCGGCTACAGTGACAGACGGCCGATCAACAGATTTGGCATTCATTGTGAACAAACCATCCATATCAAATAAGGGGATCCTCTGTTCACATTGAAATTGCCGGCCGACACAATTGGGCAAGTATACTTCATACCCCGGTTTCTTGTTAATTGACTTCACAGCATAATTTAAATTTCGAGCCTTCAGAAAACTGGCCCAGATGAGATGCTGCTCGTCAGTTATGTCATCCACCATTGAAAGGAAACCGGGAGAATTTGCGGAGACTTCAAAAGGAGGAGTAGGGAAATTATGAAGATTGAAAAAGAAACGGAAACATTCAGAGAAAGATAGAACAGCTGGAGTGGCAGCCAAACAGGCGTGGCCACCAAAATCAGAAGGCATGTTGGGAGTGATCGGTACTTGAGCATAAAACTGGGATGGAAAATAGTGATAAGCCCAAAATTGGAGGAACCACAATGGCCCCCCAGGATTCTGAAGGGAGCCATGAACAAACTCTTGAAGTGAACGGTATAAAACCGACAAAAAGTAAGGAGCAAGGGCAACTTCATACTCACCCAGAATTAACTTGACCAATGAGTAATACTCTTTGGTAACTGCTTGAGCTTTGGAACAGAATACAAAGTTGCAGAAAAAATAAAGGAGAAAGTAGAAGTGTTCCACCTCATCGGCATAAGCTGGAGGCCTGAATTTGGAACAGTCCTTGATGTAGGACCGATAAGAGGAATGAATTGAAGTCGGTGGAGATTCGCTCTCTGACGGTGGAGGTTCATGCTCGGATAGCACAATACCTTTTGGCCGAGAAGATCGTGCCTTCTTGAAAGCCCTGTTATTCTTCGTTGAGGGTTGCTTTCTTTTCTTTTCTACTTCTTTCCCTTTGTCACCCACTTCCATCGGAGGTAAATTCTGGTAATCCTTAAGGTCCGCCATACCGACCCGGATCTCATGACCAGTCGCGAAGAAACCAGTAATAAAGCAGACATCCATGACAGTAGGAGTCATCATTCCGCAGGGGAAATTGAAGGTGTTGGTATGGGTATTCCAGAATGAACTCATGGCGCAGAGAAGATCGCGATTGCAGGGAATAGCGTGACACGAAAAGATAATCATGTCATAAATACCTGTCTTACGCCAAACAACGGCAAAACGATCCTTCATGCGGTCAACCCAAGCTTTCCATTCAGGGTAAGCAGTCGGCCAATTTCGAAAGCGAAGAGGTAGATGGAGATTCTCTTCGTCAGTAAAGAGTAAAGGGCCCCTCACTTTATCAGTCGGGGCCTCCAAAGGAGCATTACTGGCACAAATGAAGGGGCCTACAGATATCGAATTGCCGAAAACTTCGACTGTAGAAGGATAGTGTATGAGAGTGCCCGCCATTGAAGACAAAAAGGAAAAAAAAACAAACAGCCAAAAAGAAAGAGTAAAGTAAAATCTCGGCTGTGGTACTTTATAGAAGGCGAAATCCGAAAGGTTTCATCATTACGATCGTAGGGAAACGGCGCGATCTTTTCACATCAAACGACGGACAAATTTTGAAAAACCCGAAAATACTTACTCATCACACCGGCCGATGACGGCGTCACAAGTAAGTAGGGGGGCAATGTTTACACCCTATATAACCGACGAATAAGAAAAGGACACGTGGCGCCTAGGTGGCTTGGTTAGGCCACGGCCCGTAGACTTTGAAGGGTTGAGCCGGCCACGTCAGCACGCATACAGAAGAATGCGGTTCGAGCCACGCAAGCAAATAAGACAAAACCATAAATATCAGAAGATCGTGCCATCGGCCGTTCAAGAATAGAATTATTAGATCATGGCCGGGCGGTTATCACTTTGAAACAGAGAACTGACGATAAACAACCGCCATGAAGATCGTGCGAGAGTAGGAAGTTGAGCAACCGTCAAGGAGCGGCTATAAAAGGCCTCAATTCGAAGAGCTCGAGGACACAATCCACACAACCGCAACCGGTTATTATATTATTTTGATCATCCGTGATCCTTTATCCCCTCTAACACAGACGGATAAACTAGGACTTCTCTCACTGCTTCCAGTCGCAGTGACATCTTCGACCCCTCTTTACTCCGATTAACACCAGAATCCTGCCACCGGAGAGTAAGTTGAGGCCGCCCCTGACTCGCAGTTCTGTATTTACGGAATCCCGAGCAGCCGGTCCCGAGACTCGCTCTGTTCACGCCAGGTGACTTGTGTATTTTCGGGTAAGCAGCAATCCAAGGTGAACCCCCTGAATCGACTTTGTAAGCAGCCGCCCCCTTCCTCCTGCGCTTATACCCGATTACGGCTATAAGACCAGGACAGGCCGGTCCTGCGAGCCCTGTCGGTTTTTTTTTGTACTTTTTGTTTCCATTTTGAGGATTATCTGTTGTCGCCTTCGGCTATTCGGCCGATTTTATAATAAAGGGATTTGTGTGCCGTTAGTTGCTTTTGCTTTCAAACACTTACAAGAACCCGAAACGAAGACCGAACCCCTAGTCTTCATACCATCGCCTGACCGACTTTATTACAGGTGACTTGCAGTACGACTGAACCGATCCCGGTTTAGATTCGGAACAGGTGCCCGGGGTCAGGAATCGACTCGAAAATCATTGTATCAAACGATACTGGCACGCCCGCGTAGAGACACATCATCACCACAGACACGTGTCCACACCGGCCTATTTTTGGAGCAACAAAATCAAACAGTTTTGTTTCATGAAAAGATCTTCATACAAGCAAATATCATGAAACAAAAGCAATCTAATTGCTTTTCTTGCTTTTTGAAGCAATTTTTGAAAAACAATGCTAAACACAACCTTAATCTTCACACTTGACATAAGTTATTTTAATTTTTAGAATAACTCAATATTACATTTTCAATAAAAGTAATGGTTTTATAATGCAAGAATGGGCTTGGATGGCGTAATCTGAGTTTTTGGTGATTCCAATAGCAATTCACCTTGTTCTTGTGGAGGTAATTCTTCAACATATCTACATTGTTAACCATATCAAAAACCCTGATGTGGCTTCATTAAAAGACCAGAGTAGCTCTGACCAACATATTGGGCTGGGTGGATCCACCAAGCGGTGCAGACTGTGAAGAAACAGATGGGGCTGAGCGGACAGTGTACTAACAGCAGAATATATTTCTCCACTCCGCTCTCTAGTAGCGTAGAGCAAGTCACTTGATCCATTCGATTACAGTAGCAACCTAATTTGCAAGGATTAAAAAAACAAAAAAGTTGATGAGGTCACTGATTCGGGCATCAATTTAGACGGCAAATTGACGCAAGCGGGATTTGTGTAGATTATGCGTTTTTACTTTTTGGTCACTTGATCCGTTTTTAGTTACGTGTGTTTTTGATGTCTCCGGTTTTAACTGGACCTCTTTCCAAAACCACAAAATCAATTTAAATTTTCTTTAGTTTTTGAATTTTAATTATTTTTATAGAAATCGTTTCTCAACCTAGGGTTGCTTATTGGACCGGCCAGCACAGGCATTGCACGACCCAGCATGTTTAAAGCGTATACGTGCCTGGCCCGACCGTAGCTCCTGGCGGGCCGTGCCATGCCCAGGTGCTTGGGCACGAGGCTCGTTAAGCAACTGGGACCCAACAGCCTCGGATTAACTTTAGAAATGAATTCTAAAATCCCACTTTTCGATTTTCTGTTTGTAACCTAGAAATCGTTTACCAACCCAATTTGTAGCGCCTGTCTTGCCTGTCGCCAGATCAACGGTCACTTTTTTTTTTTGGTAGAATCAACGGTCACTTAATAGCGCGTATGCATCATAGACAATAAATATATCATATACTCAATTGTATTCCCGGCTTGCCATTTGGTTCCTTGCTTTATTCCTGAAGGTGCCAGAGACGCACAGAGTAAGCGAGAGAGAGAGAGAGAGCAATGGAAGCTGGGAAGATTGCAGACTTGAAGCTCTTCGTTGATCAGTGTAAATCAAGCCCTTCAATTCTCAACGACCCGTCTTTAGGATTCTTCAAGAGCTATCTGAAAAGGTGAATTTCACAAATTCTTTTTTTTTCATATTTTTGTTTCTTGAACTTGTGTTTGGTGTCTATTTGATGAGTTCGTTTCAACGTTTTTCATATGAAATTCATGTTGGGTTTGAATTTAAGACTTGAGGGGTTTCATTTTTCAGCCTTGGCGCTCGAATCCCCAAAGTGGAATCGGTGAGAGCATTTAACTTACGTTCAGTTGCTTCTTATGTTCAGCCTTCTAGTTCTTTTACTTTCTTGATCTCTGTTCCCTTTAATTTCCACTTGGACGCTTTGTACTCATGAACTTGTAATGTTATTTAGACTTGCGGCAACTTATTTTGATTCAAAGATGACGATTTCTTTTGCTGACATAAGCTTACTAGAAACCTGGTTGATGTTAGTTTAATTTGAATGCCTCTGAGGGCTCTTTTGCATCACAATAATTGTTCTAATAAAGTCGTTGATCCATGTTCTTTCACATGATATGATTTATGTAAGAAGCGGCTTATGATTTGTAAGGCCACATAATAGACTCCCACTGTAATACCCTTTGGAACCAAGCTCCGTTTTCATCTTTTCTTGTTTATTTATTTATTTCTTGGAAAATTTGAGTGGTGTTTTTTGCATAGGATTCTTGTAATTTGTGAAATGATCACAGAATAGTTGTGTAGGACGAAGATGGCAACGACATGTCGGGCATTGAGGAAAATGTTGATGCTCAGAAACCCAATTCGTCAACAAAAGATGGCAAGATGGAAGATGACATTGTTGAATCAGATGTTGAGTTGGATGATAGTGAAGTCGTAGAACCCGATAATGATCCTCCACAAAAGGTTGGTAATGGGAAGAAGTGATGGGCGTGTTTTCTTATTTTAATTACTTTGGTGTGTGCTTGTTTGTATTGATGTTTTCATGTTCAATGTTTTTAAGATAGGTCTTGTGTTATTTTGGCTGTAGATGGGTGATGCTTCAGTCGAGGTTACAGAAGAGAATCGGGATGCTGCTCAAATGTCTAAATCAAAAGCTATGGATGCAATGTCTGAAGGTTTTGTGTCAATTTGTTTAAACTGACATTTATTACCATGCCTTCTGTATCTTTGTTTCTTACTATGTTTTTCTCTCTTTTCATTTGCTGATGGTTATGTTCTTTGTAGGTAATTTTGATGAAGCAATTAAACATCTAACGGAAGCTATCTTATTGAATCCAACTTCAGCAATTTTATATGGGACCCGAGGCAAGTTTGATGTGGCTATCTTATATGTGATAGATCTCTATGTTCTCCTTGAAAACTGACATTTGCTTATTTGCAGCTAGTGTCTTTCTGAAAATGAACAAACCAAATGCTGCAATCCGAGATGCTGATGCTGCCCTACAGGTTTTTCCATTGTGCTTTGTATACACTATTTGTGAAATCTTCTGCACAAAGAATTTATGTATTAGATTGATTGATTGATTGAGGATGATTCAAGATTCGCCTAATGTGATATCCTCACCTACTGCCACTCTTTTTTATTTTTATTTTATCCCTGTCAGATTAACCCTGACTCTGCAAAAGGATATAAAGTTCGAGGATTGGCAAAGGCCATGTTAGGCCAATGGGAGGAGGCAGCCCGGGATTTGCATGCGGCATCAAAGCTGGACCATGATGAAGAGATTGGTTCAGCGCTTAAAAAGGTAATTTCTTATTTCTTCGAGATATCAGGAAATTTTTTTGCCTGATTATATATCAATCTCAATCTGCAGGTTGAACCTAATGCACACAAAATTGAGGAGCATCGCAGAAAATATGAGCGATTGCGGAAACAGCAGGAACAAAAAAATTCTGAACGTGAAAGGGAACGTCGACGAGCTGAAGCTCAAGTAATTGAAGCGGATCCTATTTTGTACATGCCATATATCAGGAATTTTCTTTATGGCTTTTGATTAATATAAATCTAAAACCTTGCAGGCCTCATATGAGAGAGAAAAAAAGAAGGAACACTCTTCTGCAAATAAGGCTTCAGTAAGTTATATATTTGTTTAGCACTATGCTACATTTATCAACAAGGTACCCATCATCAGAGTCTGATTATGGGTCAGCCATAAAAGCACAGGCCCTAAAAGCAGAATATTTGCTTCTATCTACGTTGGGTTACTGTTTAAATACCGATACCCCTCTGTTGCTAAATTAAGTCCTCATATGAAGTTGCGAAAACCTGTAATTAATGCATTTAATTCTTTTACTTTGAATGCAGGACCCGAAAGCTACATCTGCTCTACAAGATGGTTAGCATTTTTGCTTCCTTTTATCTCATTACAGAAGTTATACGTCATGCGCTTTGAATCATTTCTTCTTTGTTATTGATGGTGTGTGTTTTTTTTTAAAAGATTGTGTTGCTGATTTTAGGTATTACGCCAACTTGCAGAGGCCTTATAAATGGATTAGCCGAACCTTTCCCTATTCTACCTATACGGGTTCATCTTTTAGTTTATTCAACTACTAGGTTATTCCAGATTATTATTTAAGTGTTTTAGATATTTATTTGTTCTATGTTGTGTTTATATGGGAATGTGTAACGATTTAACAATATTATGTTGTCATATTCATAAAATTTGTGAAACTGGAGCTCATCTAGGCTTCATTTACAGTGCCAAATGTTTTAACATCATTGTAGGAAAAACGATTACAGGATAGATTAGATGAAACAATGTTTTGTCCACTTAATGGCCTTATATGTGAGTATATGTTTAACGGGCTGTTTTATTTTATCTACATAGAAATTTTTATATGAAGAGTTAGAGTCCTGACTATATGTTATATGTTGACTCATGATGTTAGAAGAAAAGAATATTTATACTTATAAAAAAAATAAAAAAAAAAGAGAAGAATATTTATGACTGTCGTACAAGAGTCCAGACTCTTTTGTGGATAACACTTATGAGTCTGAGACATGTACAACGAGGGAATTCACCTATATGTTACCTGTTACCCATCATAGGAATGAGGAAATCATCAACCATTTCATCCATTGCCTTTCACGTTACTTGTCATCCATGATTGACCAACCTCTGCTAACCAGATGATCAATTGTAAAAATTCTTTCGCTAGAAGCTGTCCATCAAAAGAGAGCTAATGGGATGCTGAAATTCCAATGCAGTTTTGAAGCTTTGGAACTCTTCATTTTAGAATGTAATGACATGTAGAGTGAAAAAAAATAAATCCCAATTCCTTCTGATCACCATCACTTGAGTGGCAGTCAGGCTGCCATTGGCATGAACTCCCTATCAGACAATGGGATGCTTCACTGGAGTTTTTGCTCGTAAGACACCTCTACATCATGAACCCATGCTCACTGTTCTGTTTAACAAAGTAGATACCTGGGAATCTGTACTTCAAGGACTAATTTTCACTAGATACCTGCGAATCTGTACTTCAAGGACTAATTTTCACACCAGATATGCTTTAGGAATCTATTGATTCCTTCAAATAGGTCAGGTTTCTTTTTGGAATTGGTCAACCACTACTATTGGCCTCCAAAGAATCACTTCATAGTAACCAATACAACTTGCTGATACGATATCTCCTGGCAAACCCCCAATTTTTGTTTTTGTTTTTTGCAGTGATATCTTTCCTCTCTAAGTTATGTCTCTCAAACATATATTTCCATAACCATTTGAACATAAGAGCAAGTGAGAGGTCTAAGAATGGAACTCCTTTGTGTGACCAATGCACCTCTTCACTCTTTACTGGATAGTACTTGTTTTCTCCCTCTAATCTGCATCATAACAAATCTTTTGAGGCTTTTCCATTTAATTTCCACCTTCAATCTGCGTATTCTTTTCATAAAGTGTTTAGGTTGCATCATCATTATAAGCCAATTCCCACCAAAATGGCTTTGGCAACATGAATCATGTCTCTCCATCCACTCTATCAAAAATCATATCTTCAGTTAATTTATGTTTTAGTAAGTCTTGTTTTATACATTCCATCTATGTCTTTTAAGGTTTTCCTCTTATTCGCTTAGCCCTTCAATGAATACTCTCACACCTTCCTACAGGTGCATCTCTTTGTCTCCACTTTACATGAACAAACCACCTTAACCTACTCTTATCCGTTTTATCCCTAATTCATTCTATTCCAAGTCATTTTCGAATGCCTTCATTTCTTATTTTGTCTTTCTTTTGCCACGAGTCCATCTTAGCATCTTCATCTTAGTAACCCATGGCTTTTGAACATGTTGATTTTTTGCTATTTGAACTTACTGCTTAAAAGGGATTTCTTGATTGTCAATTCTAGTAGTTTTATTAGTTATTTGTTATTTGTTATTTGAAGCAAAAGGGTATTTCATATATTCAGTTTTTGCACAACTTATTTTTTAAAACCCTTTGATTATAAGGTATCCCTCTTTAATTCTAACTTAAACATTTGTGAGTGGTTCTTGACCCCTCAGATTCTGATAAAGGTAATTTGGTCCCTTTCTCCCTCTGGTTCTTATTCATGCAAGTCATTCTTTAAGGTTGTGAGCTAGAGATCTTTGCATCCCGTTATCCCCTTCTCTGTGTCTAGGTTATAGAAGTCTAAGGTTCCTCTTAAGATCAAGGCCTTTTTGTAGACTACCCTTATGTATAGGAAAAATATGGCTGATTGTAAGATGATTGCCCTATCTCTACGGGTGTGTTTTATGTGTATGGAGGCAGGAGAGAGCATTGATCACCTGTTTATTCAGTGTTAGTTTGCGAGAGCCATTTGGATGCGGCTGTTTCAAATGATTGAAGTGTTATGGGTTCTTCCTGATTCACTTAGAGCATGTTTTGACCAGTGGCTGAGTTAGGGGGCTAGCGAGAGTCAGAAACATCATGTATAGAGCCTCATTCCATGCGGTGGTTTGGTTTATCTAGCTGGAGAGGAATAGTAGAATTTTTCGGGATACTCGGTCGACGGTGGACTAGGTGGTTGATAGTATATTGATAGCGGTAGCCTCATGAGTATTTGTTCTTCCAGAGTTTCAGGTTTCTTCGCCTATAGAGATAGTGAGAGAGTGGCATAGGTGGTGTTATGCGACATCTACCATGGAAGAAAGAACGGTGAGAGGAATGGCTCCACATGTAATTGGGGAAGGCGGGTAATTTTTTGGGAGTGTAGCTCTCCTTTGTTCGTAGCTGAATAGCTTGTTCTGGCGATCCAAGGCACACTTTTATAGGGGAGTAGTGTAAAGGGTTTTTCTTGGGGTTTGTGATGGATGTTTGTGGTAGGATGGTGGGATGGTTGTTGATACAGTGGCATGTCGTCTATGGCAGTGCTCATGATTGTACAGTTCATACTTATTTTCTACACACACACACACACACATATATATACATAAATCTTCATCATTCATTAAAAAAAAAAAAGAAGAAACATTTACTACTTTTCTGGTGTGACCTACCAAGACTACTTCATCTGTAAATAACATACACTAAGGCACCTTATCTTGAATATGATTTGTCAAGTCATCTATAACTACAATGGATAGATAAGGGTTAACAGCTAACCTTGATGCAAATCTATCTTAACTGGAAAGTGATCTCATCACCAACAGTTTTCACTTCAGTTAAGGCTCCCTCGTACATATCCTTAATTGCATCAATATATTTCATTGACACCTTTTTATACAAAATTCACCAAATTAATTCTCTTGGAATCTATCATATGATTTTTCCAAATCAATAAAAGTCATAAGCATATCTTTTTTCTTCTTTACACTTTTCTATTAACTAAGTAAAAATATAGCTTCAATAGTGGACCTTCGAGGCATAAATCCAAATTGGTTTTCATCACTTTAATTAGTAGCCTTAATAGATGTTTCATTACTCTTTCTCACAATTTCGTAGTGTGACATAAGTTTTATGAATACATATAGTTTTTTATAGTAATATAACAGCTGTATTAGACTCCTTTCAAATTCTTTTCACTAATCAAACTCTACAATAATTTTGAGTAAATTAATAGTGCTGTAATGAGTGCACCGGACTTTTTGCATCCTCCTCTTTTTCTTTTATCAATCTTCATATTGGTTCGTTTGTTGTGTGCTTGCAAAGACAGGTTTCCAGTTTGATTCATTATATTTGCCAACTGCCTAAATGTTGATGGCTAGGGGAAAACTTCAAGTCTGTGAAATCAGTGGGGAGTATTTTTCATCTAGTGAACAATCTCTACTGCTTTCTAACTTGACTGTTAACAGGACATGTTTTGAGCATTCACTCCACTAAAGAATTGGAGTCCAAGTTCAATGCTGCTTCAAGCTTATCTCGTTTGGCAATCCTCTACTTCACTGCAACTTGGTGTGGCCCCTGCCGCTTCATCTCTCCTCTTTATACAAGCTTAGCCGGAAAGTATCCAAAAGTTGTTTTCTTGAAAGTTGATATTGATGAGGCGAGGGACGTGGCAGCACAGTGGGCTATTAGCAGTGTTCCAACTTTTATCTTTATTAAAGATGGCAAGGAGATTGACAAGGCTGTAGGGGCTGACAAGAATGAACTTGAAAGGAAGATAGCTCAACATGCAGGCCAAGCCTGAGTCAAATACAGTTCTATTGGGAAAATTTCATCAGCATGGATTTGTTTTAGTATGTCCAGGAAAGATGCATTGTCACTGTCTGGTGTTGTGTTTGGTTAGTTGGTTTCCTTGGTAAAAGATTTCCTTTTTCTTGTACTATGCTTGAATATTTATTTCATAGGCTTCCTTTTTTCCTTCATAAAATCCTTCTTGTGTTGTATGTCTTAAACATGGCTATAAAAAAGAGTCTACTTTTGCATACAATAATTGTTACCAAAACTCTTAGTATGTTTTTGGAATCTTAGTTTCTAATATGGGAGTAGTTTACAGTGTACAGGTCTCATATGGCTACAAACCAAACACAGGTCCCTTTTGGTGGGTTGCAACTGATCCCCATTATTTCAAAGTTTAGGGTTCAGTGCTTAAAGAAGTGAATTTTTGCATTGTAGCTTTGCATTTTCATTCTGTTGAAAGAACAGGATACATGGTTATGAATCTTGCTTCTCAGTACTAATATTGGATTACTTAAGAATGTAATTGTAAAATAGAGAATGGAGCTTGATCCTATGACAAGACATTTAGGCTGTCAGTAGGAGAACGTCGTGGGTTTGGGTATGAAAACAGCCATCTGTCATATTGTTGCCAATTCACTCCTCTCGAAACCCTAATTTGGTGGTACTTTCAACAGGTTACAGTGGTTATCCGGGGGTTTCTGGCATATAGGTTAGGTCTGTAACATATTGTATCTAAGCTAGGTTTTACCTCTCGGGTTTTTAGGGATGGCAAACGGAAATCAAACCGAAACCAATTAATACAAGCCCAAAACCAACCTTGATAGGTTTGGTTCGGTTCATCAGTTTTAACCGATGACTTGAACCATCCCTCAGTGGTGATCTGACTTGAATGTGTATATATTTAATCAGCTCGTTTCGGTTTGACCTTAAAACCAAAACCGGATTGGTTTTATGTAATATAAAACTGAAACCGAACTGAAATTGATCACTGACAACTAGGGTTGTAACTCAGTTCGGTTAAAACGGAGAACTGACCAACCCAAAGTTGAGATTCAAAGCCTACAATTTGGATTTAGTTTTGGAACAGAGTTAACTTTGGTTTGGTTTTGGGTTGATGTTCTGATTAAACCGAACCGAAAAATCTGGCTTAAAGATCAATTTTATACTGAACCGAACTGAATATGTGTATACATTTATGTTTAGTTCGGTTTTTGGACTAAGAGTGATAGGTTCTTCATCCGGTTTGGTTCGGTTTTGGGTCAAGAGTGTCAAACCGAACCCAGTTGCACCCCTGCAGTAACAACTCAAAACCGACCTCATGTGAGCCATTCTGAGAGGGCAAACTGGATAGCTAGGGTAAAGTGAAAACCATGTAGAATGAACTACCAAGGTCAGTGTTGCCAAAAGCACTGTGGAAGCCATCTCAAACAGAGCGGAGCCTGCAAGAGGGGGAGGAAGTGATGGACAAAGAACTAAACTAGTTTTTTTTTCTGTAGTAAACAAGAACTGACTGTTTTGCACGTGTTTTGTCATACAGTGTGAATTAATTAATTAATTTCTCAGATACCATTGCAGACTTGCAGTCACAATAACAAGGAAGAAAAAAGTATCAGCAGCAAAGGGAAAACGAAAATGGGGATACCCAAAGCTTCATTTCCTCTCATTTTTGGAGTAGAACCTCAGAACCACGTAGAAGAAGAGACGATAGAGCACACCCCATGCGAGCAAGATACCAATGTCGCCCCACACGTTCTCCATCTGGATGTCCATGGTGAAGAGAATGTCTTCCCCAATCAACATGCAAGTTGGAGAGATCTCTGTAATGTTGTGCTTTGGGCTGAAACGTATATTTCCCAAAGGACCTGGAGCCAGGTCTTCAGGGTTTCCACTGTAGCAGGTTGTCCCCTTGAATTCATTTGTTAGCAGAGCCTCAAATGGGTATTTGATTGCAGAGATGTAATGGAGCCAACGCCAGATCAGTGGTATCTGAGATCGCTTCAAGAAGAATCCACAGTTGAGAAAGAACAGTGCAGTGGTGGCAATCACGACGGCGTAACCTGTAATGTAACTTGGCACAAGTGCACTGACGAGCATCACGTAGGCATTGGTGGTTATGAGAGAGGAGAAGAGGATGAGCCAGAAGTTGAGGAGGCTGCGGTTGAGTTTCATGATCTCTTGCGTGATAACCGCGAATGTGAAGCCTTGAATGCCGAAGAAGGGGAGGTAGACGATGAGGGAGGAGATAACGTAAGAGGAGGCTCTGTAAGCATTGTGGGAGGTCTCTCGGATGAAGATGAACCGCTCTTGTATGAAAGTGGGGACAGCATCGTTGGAAGAGAAGAAGACCAGACAGACAGAAAAGATGTAGAAATTCAGAAGTCGATTGATGGTCTTGAAATCGTGATCTTGGAGGTTCTTGAAGAGACTGGAGAGAATGAGTGCCATGACTGTCAAGACAATCTCACGAGAGAGGAAGAGTTCTGGGGTACGGATGACATTGAGTGCTGTCCGCCACGAGAGGACTGCAACCTCGCGGAGCCATGGATTGGCAAATTTGGGGCGGTCGTCTGGTTCATCAAGTTCCTCCTCCATCTCGAATTCGGAATAGGAGACGGATCGGGTGAAGGACACAGGGCTCTTTGAGTGAGGATGGTATTGTTTTGATGTTGAGAACTGACTCTGAATTTCGCTTCTTGGTGCTGTAAGTGGGGTTTTTGCAGGAGTTCTTGCAGGAGTTCTTGCAGGGGTTGTTGCTGGAGTCCATGAAGGTGGACGTCGAGGAGTGCCTTTGACACCATGGTAGAGCCAAACTGGGAAGTCTCTGTAGAAATGAGAAGCCAAACGTTGGTTGGAAGCACCACTGCTTGAGGTCATAGGTGTATAGTTCTTGCGCTCGAGGGAATTGTTGAATTCATCATCATCATAATCATCGACGTCGGAGTCATTCCCGGCGGAGAAGCTTTGGCTTCGGAGGTGGAAGTGCTTGGAAGCAGCAGGGGTCTTCTTGTATGGGGTGCGTGGTGTCTTTGGTGTTTTGGGAATTGGGGTCATGGCCACTGGATCAGGTTTGATGCCTTCACGTTGGTATAGGACGAGGGGTTCAAGCCCCACTGTTGCTTCATCATATTCCTTGATCACATCCAAGAGATATTCAATGCTGTTCTCACCATCAGGGACTGGCCTTCCAAATCCAGAGAGATGAGCAGGAAGAGCAGTTGGGCTTCCCGTATATATCAGCTTTCCCCTGTATCACATTAGATTGCAAAGTTGTTTTAGTTCTACAACATATGTAATCAAAACCTGCAAGCCTGAACTGGGTTTTGATCATGACTATTCCATATGCAACTGGAATCCTTAATTTGGCGAGTCCTCTCTAAAATTTGACCATATGCTGCTATGGTTTTCTGATCACATGGAGGAGTCTAGAAAGAGTTTTGTCTCACCTTGCAAGGATGATCATCCGGTCTAAAAGCATCTGGATTCTGAAGGAGGGCTGGTGGATGGTCAGGAGGACGATGCTCCCGCTTTGAGCGATGTCTTTAACCTTTTCCACAACGCTGTAAGCACTGGTTGAGTCCAGACCTGATGTGGGTTCATCGAGAAACAGCAGCGCCGGCTTGTGGATTATGTCAATTCCTATGGACACCCTTCGCCGCTCCCCACCTGATACCCCTCTCCGGCCCTCATCGCCTATATATGTGTGTGCCGTGTTCTGTGTAACAATTAACTCACAACCTTAGTGTGATCATGTTCATTTATGGCAATAGAAGAGCAGATATATCAATGTGGAGTAAGGAAGAGCAACAGACTAACCTGTAAACCCAGTTGTTCAAGGAGCTGATGGACTCTAAGTTTCTTTTCAGCTCTGGAAATGGATGGAGGGAGTCTTACCTCAGCAGCAAACATGAAGGTCTCGAAGACTGTCAACATGGGGAAGAGCTGGTCATCTTGCATTACATAGGAAGAAATCTTCTTCATGTAGCTCGTGGTCACCTGCACAACAAGGGCCATGAAAGATGATTGTAACTATCTGTTACTGGAAAAGGAGTCATGTTAAGATGGGCATAGATTTTAATCGAAACTGACCGATCTCCCATTGATCCTGACAGATCCTTCGAGGCTCCCTTGCGAAATCCGGCCGGCCAAAGCATCAAGAAATGTGGATTTCCCAGCACCACTAGGTCCTATGATGGCCATAACCTCACCTCTCATTGCCTGGCCAGATATATCATTGAGAAGGTAGGCTTCCTTGGTGATCCACTCCCCATCCTTTTTCTGCTTCTTCATGACACTGTAAGACAGGTTCTCGAATTCAAGTCCTTGGCCCCAACTCGACTGCTTTGGATCATGACCGCCGGTGAGTTGTGCTGATTTCACTGAGCTGCTTATGTCTAACAGGCTCTCTAGGCTCCTGTTTCTCCCCATCCCAGCCATGGCACAATTGATCAGGGATGCTGATGGGACTATTCGGTCAAAAATTAGATCTTCTGGCCCCTTTAGGATCTCTTATGGAGTTTAATGTTCTATGAAGTTATGGAAGAAAGAGAGGGATGCGAGCTCCACAGAGAAGTGAATAAGATAAGGTGAAAGAGAAGAAGAAAAGATTAGTAAGGCTGTGAAAGTTGCGGTTGTGGACAAGATAATGGGACGAGAATCAGACGGTGAGACTAAGGAGAGGTTGTTGTGAGTCTCTCTTCTTCGGGGGTGCCGTTGGTTTGCTTTGAATTTGCAGGAAAAAAGTGTTTGATTCTGCGGTTCAAGCCAAAACTGTCATTTTCATTTTGATTCATTCGGTGTTAAGACGACCGAGTTCATTTTTCTTGTGTTCGCCACCACATGAAACAATGCTTCCAAAAGTGGTTTTAATGTGTATGGCGCTTTAAGAACCGATACAGGATCTTGGGCATTAGATTTTTGACAGGCCTTAGCTTTTAAAAAGGATCTTACTTAACGCCTAAGAGATCCAAGCATTGGTGATTGATTAGTTGTGCCAGGGAAGTGCTTTTCTAAGATAAAAAGGGGGAATACCACAAATCCATCTCTTGGCCTTCTTGACGAATACCCAGTTGGTTATCTGCAAGCATTTTACAGGAGTATGGCTGCAACAGTTAGATAGAATGTTCCATTGACCAGTTTAACCATAATCTTGGTGTTAAATGATCAGAATTTGGCATGATGAGTACTAGAATATCATATAAACTCACTGAGGTTTGATAGCTTCAAGGTAGTGGTAGTACAAGTGTATATTAAAATACACAGATACAATATGATCCATGGTATGATCTGAACCCACAGCAGGAATTGTATGGAAATAAAAGAAACAGAAGAAATCATGCTAAGAAGAATTATCTTGATTGTTCTGATGCACCACATGGAGAAATTATGAGGAGAACAATCTGCAACTAGCATACGAAGAACAGATTCCGCAAAAAGCTTTCCATCCTCAGCACTTGTAGCCGTCCAAACATGTAGTGTCAAACTCAATTGTTCTCAAGTTAAATAACATTCAAGACGAGGTTACACCATTGATCAGCTGGCTGTTTTTGAGTGTTTGATAAGCCAATCAATTACCATGTCTATGTTAATGGAATCCTTGCATGAGATCATGTAGCAACATACTTCCCTATCTGTGATGGATTCCAGGCCTCTGATCCAAATCAATACCAACTTCATAAATAAGTGAAATACGCAACAATATTGAGAATGTGATCATAAATACTAAAATATCTGGAAACTAAGTATCATTATAAATGTTAAATGATTGGTATGAAGGGTTATATCTTTTATGAACTCACAGCTGATCCACCAAAGCTTGCTTAGAAAGGGCTTCAGACTTGTCGATCTTGTTGCCAAGAACTAACAGAGGAATCCCACTCAAGGATGGTTTTGTAAGCAGGTCATGCAGCTCACTTCTGGATATGGGAACACTATCTCTATCAGCAGCATCAACTACATATCTGCACTTGCCATCAGGAGGGTATAGTAAACTTAGAAGCAAAAATCAACAACAGAAAACAAAGGAACAGGAAAGAAATGAAAGCATATCAACAAGAAAAATGTTCCAAAGGCTCAAATACATTTTATCATGGGACATTCAACTTTGATCAATATATATTTTTTTAATCTTTAGTGAAGAGAATTAGGTAAAAATGAGAGAAGGAGAAACGGAATACAAGTAATAATCTGGTCCTAGAACCAGATTATTTGAGCCTAGTGGAGGAGCAAACATTCCTAAAACTCCAAAAAACCATTGAACCATGCAACAAAAACCCCAAACAGCAGCACACACCCTCTACAGGTCCCCCACATGTGGAATACCAAAGAAAAGGTCTTGTCTTCTAGCTCCAGCCTTGGCTATCTTGTCGGCCATCTCATTAGCTGTTCTACACACTTGGTTGAACAATGTGTTCAACTTTGCCATTGTTCACTGTATTATTTGAAATAAACCAAAATTACCTATTTAGAGGGCGTTGTCATTTGATTTGTCTTCCTACAGATTCTTTGATTACATTAAACATAGCTAGCTGAAAACTCGAGTTTAAAGAGCAGGGGTCCATTTCTGAATAATATTAAATATTACTTTAATTGTTGAGTCATCTATGTTGGTTTTCAAGGCATCAATGCCTAATATCATTTTTCCTTGTTTGTAATGAATTAAGAATAACTTATTAGTTAAGCAAAAAAAATGTGCAAGTCAACCAACAGCCAACAAAGGCAGCTCAATCAATGAATGAAAAGGTTTAAAAAAGGGCAGCAAAAAAAAGGAGGGAAAAAAAAAGGGACACCCAGCAACATGCAAAAAGTTAAACTCTTAACTCTCACTTACACATCTCCTAAATACAGAATACTCTAGATGTGGCCTCGCTTGACTGAACAATCCGTCAAAGAATTGGCTAATTTTAACACACAAGGGAACACAATATACATTTCTCAATCCAAAGAAAGAACCAGACAGACCAAATCGGGTTTGGTTTGGCCATATCCAACCCAAATTCCTGAAAGAGTTGGGGTTCTCAAAGGAGCAACCATCAAATTCATCTTAACCATTCATTCTTTTTGTGTTACCTAGCTACCCGTGTAATCTTAGTCAAGGGCGAGAATTGAGCAATGGCTCTGCAGTTGCTAAAGATATACATCACAAATATACACGTGCCAGTATGAAAAAGAGCAAGCCCAGTAGTCACTTTACTCGTTGCAGACTCAATGAGAGATTCCTGAATCTTGTATATAAAAATACTCATTTCTGTATCCCTAAACAACCAACAATATAAAAACACAAAGGAATCACAATGGACATTTGCCTCTCTTTCCCAATCTTTAAATGCTCCAGTAATGCAAAACCGAATACTCAACCTCTGGCATCAACCAATAAAGCCACATCTCTTGACTGACATATAGTGCATCACCCAATCCACCCCATCTCTAAACTGCTACACAGAGTAGAGAAGAAGTTATTAGATTGACTCTTCCTGATCCGAATAAATGATTCAAACATGAATAAAGATAGCCAGATTTTTCATTCTCGTTTGAAGTGTCATTCAAAATGATTCTGTATGGAGAGGGTGTCCAGAAAGAGGCCTTAACATTGGAATGATGATCCGCTTCTAAATCCATTTCCAACTAAAGAGAGCAAAAGTGGACTCAGCAACATTATAGACAGTAAAAAAAGATTTACTAATGAAAAACCGTTCAGGGTTAAGTGTATAAAGGATAAAAGGATTAGCGCTTCAAACAAAGCAACAAGCTTAATCATATCAGTTGTTGAGGGATCATGTTTCAGGGGGAAGGTCCCATGAGGGGCTAGGGAACAATACAAGAATATCCTTCCATCTAACAGGATGATCATTTTGGGACCCACCCCCAACCACAAGTTCTTTTCAGTTTTATTGGTAAATTTATTGTGAGAGTCAAACGGGTTGGGAAAATATAAGGGCAGATCAGTGAAGAGTTAATGGGGTTCATCTTTCCTTCTAGAGTAGATAATTCCTCCACAAGGTGGCTAACTTCCTTTTAACCTTCTTAACAATTGGATCTCAAAAATTTGGATGACCATGGATACCTTACAAATTAGGGGTGGACTTGGGTCTGTTAAAACTGAGAACTGGTTGACCCAACCAACCCAAGGTTTGGGTTTCGAAGCATATGTTCTAGTTTTGGTTATAAAATCTATAGCCCAGACTAATTCGGTTTGATTTAGGGTCGATGTCCCAGTTAAACCAAACAGAATCGGAATTCTATACATTTATATGTGTGCGCGCGCGCGTGTGTGCATGTGTTATTTATTTATCTACAACAAGTAAACCATAATTGTGATAAAAAAACCTGGAATATCTTTATATTTATCCTTGTAGAATATAAATTTGAAAAAAAGATATTTTATGTATGTTTATTTGACCTAAACCAATTCAAACAGAACTGAATGTATAACTTGGATTGAGTTGGTTCAGTTTTACGGTTTTAATCTCATTTGGGTTCGATTTTTGAGTTTGAGTGATTGATTCTCAATTCAATACAGTTTGGTTTTGGGTTGACAGTGAAGAACGATGTAAACCCAAACCAAAGGGAACTAAGTTTCACCCTGCTAAGAAAGCAAGAACTAAATATCTTAGACGCACTCTCTCCCTAATCCCACACTTAAATGTTGAAAACCCTCCAATCCACATGAATATCAAACACACCACCATACCCCAGGTCATCTTACGACCTAAGACCATCTTGAAACATCACAAAATACAAATGGCTAAGATCAGATCACTGAAAGCCTCAAGAAAGACAATATTATCATAACCAAACTGGAGATAGGGTATTGGCAGCCCATCCCTGCCCTCACAGAAAAGGATGATAAGCTAGAGCTTTATAGCTTATCCAAAAGAAATGGCTAAAAATATCATCACCTAGGGTAAAGAGGAAGGAGAAAAGGGCTTTGTCAAAACGCATTGGCTTGATACTTCTGCTGTTCTGCAAAAACGCAATCACTAACACATCAGATCACCATCCAATTTTCCAAACCACACTCTTTATTTCCACTTCATCACATTATCTCTCAAGCCCCAGTGGCTTCGTTTTTGGAATCGTGATCACCCCTGGCCCTCTAAAGTTAAATCCAACCACTTGTTAGAGCTACAAAACACATCAAAGTAGGCTAAGAGATTCCTTTCTTCTTTTCTAGTATCATCCACAAATTTTCCTCCAATGATCATACTTGAAATTGATTTTTTCCTGTACCAGCAGCCATTTAATGAGATAAATTGATCTACGTTCACCTTTAATACACTAAATTCTAGATTTCTGCTCTCAACAAATTTCTAACCTCAAAAGTGTCTTAAAAATTCACTTTTCAAAACCTTATATCTAGTGATCTCCTCAAGCTCTAAAACTATTTCTCCTAGTTTAATCCAACTGTACAATCCACCTTTCATGAACATTTTTTCCATGCAAAATTGAAAATTCCTTTTCAAACCCTTATATCTAGTGATCTCCTCAAGCTCTAAAACTATTTCTCCTAGTTTAAACCAACTGTACAGTCCAGCCTTCATGACCATTTTTCCCATGCAAATTCCTGAACACCGACTTGTTTTAAGCCTCAAGTTTATCTTTAATAAATTGACTGGACTTCATGGATTTACACTTGGCTTATTCTTATAAGGGCAAATCAGCCACACATTCTCAAACTCCCAAAACACTGTTTTGCATGTCTATCAAGGAGTTTATGATGATAATTCATAACAACTGGCAGTCGTAAGACTTCACATAATTACCATTACCATAAAATATAACTTCAACTTACCATTATAAGGTAAAAAGTATGATGCTGGAAACAGGTATACCAATATAAGCAGACTCAGCAGATTTTTAGGTCATTTCATGAGAACCGGATAATTGCTCCTAGCATAGACTCTACTTCATATTAAATACTAACAGGCCTTAGTTAACCATCATAAAAGCCATGACAGTTCTGATAGTAGGGTTGGAAAAGAAAACAAATCACCAAGCAAAGTGTCATGATATACAAAAAATGAAAAAAATAAAAAATATTGGTCAGGAGAGTAGAATAACTACAGAATTGCAGAGACACCACGACAGTAACGCTCCCACATGGAGCGGAATCTCCTTTGTCCTCCAAGGTCCCAGAGCTTTATGGTAACATTTCCTTTTGTGATCTTTTTCATGTTGAATCCCACCTGTTGTACATAATTTCAACATTTCCTGATGAGATGTCTTGCAATCGTGTGTGTGTGTATGCGAGAGAGAGAGAGAGAGAGAGAGAGAGAGAGAGAGAGAGAGAGAGAGAGAGAGAGAGAGAGAGAGACTATAAAAAGAAAATGATACCTACAGTTGGAATCATGTCCTCACTGTAGCCCCCGGTCTGAAGAGTATAAAAGAACTATAGGTGAGTCCAACATAAAAAACTCTACAACGTTGCAAAACAAATTATTTTCTACTCACAGCAATTGCATTAACAAGAGATGTCTTTCCGGCATTCTGAAGGCCTATAAGGGAAAGCTCCATTTCCTGTTTGAAGAACAAACTGATATGGATCCAGAGTAAGTGGTACATCAAGGATTGAAACATAGTTCTTGGTAGAGATTGACATATCACAAAAATTATATGAAGAAATTACAGAACATAAAAAACCTGTCTACTTTGTGGTGTCATCATCACAAAGTGCAGTTATACCATATGCTGATAAAGATGATGAACATGTAAAGGAATTAACAAAAAGTAAAAACAAGCAATATATCCCCTTGATGGTTGCATATCTAATGAAAAATAAAGGTGATAAATGCCCATAAGCACCCCCCAAAAAAAAAACCTTATTTACTTCTACTCTGGTGTAGCCTCCATGTCCTTTTGCTGGTTCGTCATTCATCAAAAAAGAACAAAGTCTCCCATCAACCAAAAGGAAAATTGGAAGGAATGCCATAAATTTCAAAAGCATTCAGTCCAACCAATATTCTCCATATGAACCTTTACATTGATATGCATATCGATATGGTAGTGCTCGAATAATTGACTCAAAAGATATTAATTTTTATCACCTAGTTCATTTATGGCCAGGGATTCCATATTTAGTGGAATGTTACATTTTTGTAATTCTTCGAACTGAGATATGCATGAGAACCAAAACGTGTCTTCTTATTCAAAATTAAAAGGGTTAGCTTAATATGTTGATAATTATTTTGTGGTTTTTGATATCCAGACTCATCATTATATCCTTCCTTTAGCCCTTAACCAACTGAAAAATAATACACTTGCAAAAAATTGATGAAGAACAATTGAACGGAATGTGCCACAAAATTGAGGTGTTTTGACTTTTTTCTTGATCCATCATTAAAATCCAGGGAAAATTCAAGACTTACTCCAAACATATCCCATTCTCACTGCTTTATTTGAATATTATTCTCTCATCTCCCATTAGAGAAGTATGAATCTTCTGTGTAGTATTTTATGCAATCTGGGGAAATGTTTGGTTTGAGAACCAATAACAAGAGAAAGAACGCGCATCGTGAAATGTAGGGAAAACATGGATGTAAAAATGTCAATCTGGTTTGTCCAAGTTGTACCAAATTCTATTTTTCTGGGCATGTGTTTGCATCCAGTAAGTTTCCCAATTATGGAGGTTAAGATAGTGGGCAAAGGCCATTATTTTATTTATTTATTTTTTCTGGTCACATCCAGAGTCCAGACTTGTGCTGTCATACTTCACATCCAAGACCACTAGCTTTCAGTATATCAACTAGGAAGATCAACTAGGGAGTATCTTATGATAGGCAGATGAGTAGCTCTACTGTTTGTCATGGTCCCTAGGATATATGCTATATGTGGAGAACATTTGGATTATATAACACTCCCCAACCCACCATACATTCATGCTACACACCAAAATATTGGAGATTTCTCAAGTGTGTTAAAACCTGGCCCAACCCACCCTAACTACAGCTCTAATTATAAGTAAGGTTTTCCTAAAGATATCATCAAAAAACAAAGTATTTGAGCTAGTGCCAGTTAGTCCAAAAATCAATTTTGGCTACAACAATGCATTCAAGAAATACTAACATTTCCCATCATATAATTGGGTCTGTAAAATGGAACAGCGCATATAATAATTTGTCCAGAATTTGAGAGCTTGATTAATATGCTCCAGGATCAATATTCTGTCACTATCTAAATACATAATGGATCAAACTTGACTAATATCTTTTACCACAATTCAATGAACTTCGAAGATCTCACTTCAAATCAAATTCCAACTAAATAGTACCCAAAAAAAAAAAAAAAAAAAGGAATAACTACAGATTCTTAGACACAAATTCCGGACGAGATACAATTGTGTGCAACATTAGAATCGTTCTTTGTCAACCTAAAACCCCAAAATCAAAAGCATAAAACTGGAGATCGATAAAGCAAATTACCTTCGGAGCCAATTCAGAAACGACTCCCACAGTCCCATTTCGTATCCGAATAAAAAGGAATAAATTCGATCTCACCGCTAATATGAGACGATGAGTCAATGGAAATGCACAAAACCTAAACCCGAAAATCCAAAAGAAAGAGAAAAAGCAAGGAGAATGACGGAATCCGGAAGAAACCTCGACGACTCCTGCCCGAATCTTTCAGAAAACAGCGGGCGCGGCGTTCGTCTTGTGAAAAGTTTTGTTGCGGCGGTAAGTTATTCCGTGTATGTAAAGTTCAAAAATCTGGATTGGACCTTCTGCTGTACGCCGTACACCTGGCGGATCATCCGTTGTTTCCGTTGATGCAATTTCGTCTTGGTAGGCCAGGCGTCGATTAACGCGGAGAATCGATTTTGATGAGGAGTTGGCTCGTGAAGTATATGAAACATGACAGACATCATATACATTCTTTCCTCGCTTAATTGAGTTCAATGCTTTCAGAAGCGGCTGTTCTTGTCCGTTTTCAAATTCCCCAGTAAGGCTCTGTTTCGAGCATTGGATTTGAGGAGAAAATAAATGAATCTCAAAAAAAGAAAAGAGAAAAAAGGAAAATATGCAATTTTCTACTCTTTGGTTTGCTAGAGAAAATAAAGAAGAAATTTTTTTAGAAATCATTTCTACTGTTTGGTTAGTTGTAGAAAAAATCAAAAGGAAAATAAAATAATTACTTTTTTTTTTTTTGTTTTGTTTTTGTAGTTGGGTGTAGGAATAGCAACGGGGCGGATTTGGGTCCAGATAAGGGTTTAGCCATTATCGAAACCCAAACCTACCCTACCGTGTTGGAATCGGGTCAGGTCGGGTCGTACTTGTACTAAAAAGTCCAGCCGCATATGGTCGGCACCTTCCACTAAAAAAAAGGGTTCCATGTAAATGACCCAATCAATTCTTCAAAAAAAAAAAAAAATGTATTCAGTTAGGGCTTAAATCCTTTGTCGAATTATCGTTGTTTGGCAAACTTCAATCGCTGGGGATGTAATTTCACATCTATTTAGAGGTCGTTTGGTAACGTGTTCAGAAACCGTTTTTTGGTTTTTAAACACAGAAATCCAAAAACGTGTTTGGTTGAAAATAATTTCAAATAGTTTTTCAAAAAAACGGTTGAAAAATAATCGGGTTTTTAGAAACCGAAAAGTTTCGTTTCTAAAAACGATGAACCGTTTTTTTATTGAATGGCATTTTTGTAATAAATTTTTTTTTCTCTTCGATACATCGGAGGGGGCGTTAACGAGCACCAGAGATTGGGGGCCCTTCTCTGTCCCTTTCCTCCTCAACATCACGGGCTCCGGCGACCGAGTCTGGGGCGAGCTATTCGCAGTGTTCGGATGCGGACTCGCCCGACTGGATGAGCTGGAGGGAACGAGTCACGGTCACTACGAGAGGTTGCCGGTGGGGATCAAAGAAGGAGAATGCGCTGGAGTTGGAGTGGTGGAAGTGGAGGCCTATTACGCGCACAGAAGCTTCGCGGCGGAGCTGTGGAAGAAGAACGGAGAGAGAGGGTTTTGTAGGTATACGGAGAAGGAGGCGAGAGGGTACGTGAAGCGGAAGGATCGGCCCCAGAAACTGAGCTTCCTTGAACAGATTCGTGTGTTTGTGTCCTGAGAAAAAAAATAAAAAATTCCAAAATCCCGGATTCTCGTTTGTTTGGAAGAAGGAGATCTCTGATCTGATCTGCAACGGTTAGATTATTCGTGTTTGCATCTTCAGTTTGCGATGAAACCCTTATTGAATTCCTTTCCCTGCAGTATTTTTAGAGGAATAAAATAAGGGGAAGCTGATTTCCCTTTCTTTGAGACAGAGTTGATGCGGCTTGTTACTAATTCTTGTGAATCTGTGCTCTATTTTGTTGTTTATGAGGAAAAAGCAGTTTCAGGAATTTCGGTGCAAGCTACAATGGTCTAAACTGAAACTAAGTATAGCAATTACTATAAATTCAGGCCATGCTCTATTGTTCAGTTATTTCACAGCAATTACTATAAATTCAGGCCATGCTCTATTGTTCAGTTATTTCATTTTGTGATCTTCTTGGTTGAACTAGACAATGGTTGTCACTGCTTCGTTTAGGGTTTTTTTCCTTACATGATTTGTTTTTCTATGATAATTTTTTTTATTGAGAAAAAGGAATTCCTATTTTCCCATTAATGATGCACTTCACTCTACTAACCTGGAATTTATATATATTCTTGAAACTGTAGAACAACTCATCCCCCACAAAAAGGAAGAAGAAAAAGCCTTCTCTATTCTATGTGTTTGTGGGTTTAGCATTTAAGTTCCTAACATTTATATATCATTGGATTGTGAATTCTCCATCACTTGCCACTAATTATTGCCCTCATTTTATCCCTTTTTGTTGGCATTTTCTCTGGACAGAAACGTATTCTTTTATGTGGAATTGCTTCAATATTTTTATTTCATAGAATTGAAAATTTTGAAATCACTCTTCTACCTCTCATACCTCTCATTGTATGACCCAATGGTAAAAGATCCAATTTTTGTTATGATGACACTGAAAGTGCATATTTGGTTTTTTGTGTACTATAGGCTTGGTATGAGCTTTATGGTGCCATATATACTTGCCATGGTTATTATATTGGAGTTCAGAATATTTTCTTCTAACACTTTCTTATTGATCAGTCTTTATGATACATAAATTGTATCATTGTCATGAAGGAATAGGAATGAAATGGATATATAATCTAATATTTACTTATTTAAGGAGAAAGTGCAAATAGTGGAGAGAGGAACCTGCTTATGGAGTGTAAGAGGGCAACATGCTTGCTAGAGAAGGAAGATATAGAAAGGCTCTTAAATTTAATCATTGCCCTTCTTTCCTTCTAAAGTTTCTTTATTTGTAAATTTTGCTATGTTTATAAGTTACAATGGTTTTATCATTGATCGTGTAAAATCTTCATGAGACCTCTATTTGTTTATCTTCATACAGATATAATGGAGTCAGACAACGACTTAGAAGAAGAGTCATATAGTGACTCTATATTTCATGATGATGACTCTCAATCAGATGGGGATTATGATAATCTAGAATCTGATGAGGAACACGATTTGATGGTGGAAATGGTCGTGGTAGAAGCAATTGCAAATCATTATAATATGTACTTTTGTAAATCACCATATAGAAGTGATGATTACAGTGGTGCAAATTATGTGATGAATATCTTAAATGGCAATCCTCAAAGGTGTTTTGATATACTTAGGATGGAGAAACATGTATTTTTATCTCTTTGTCATACCCTTAAGGAGAAGAAGTTTTTATATGAGTCATGTTATGTAAGCGTGGAAGAGCAAGTGGCTATGTTTCTTATGACCTTGGGGCATAATCAAAGAAATCGAATGATTGCTGATCGTTTTCAACACTCTGGAGAAACTGTTTCTAGACATTTTAAAATTGTTTTAAAAGCTATATTACAATTGGGGAAAGAGACTATCGTGCCGCCATCTTTTCAAGAAACTCCAAATGAGATTCGCAATAACATGAAGTACTATCTCTGGTTCAAGGTAAATGAAGAAAGCATGTCTTATTTAGTAGTATTTAACTTGTATCTGAAATCAAAATTAATTTTTTATTTGTTATCTCTTATAGGATTGTATTGGAGCAATAGATGGGACACATATTAATGCTTATGTTCCAGTGAAGAAACAAGTTCCATATCGTGGGAGAAAAACTATTACCACACAGAATGTAATGTGTGCCTGCTCATTTGATATGAAGTTTACATTTGTCTATACAGGTTGGGAGGGCACCGCGCATGATTCTCAGGTTCTTTTAGATGCAATCAATAATCCAGCTTTGAACTTTCCCCACCCTCCCCCAGGTATATATGTACACACTTTCAATTATGAAATTGAGTTCTAATATCAAATCATAATTCTTAACAATTATCATGTTGTCTTAGGTAAGTACTATGTTTTGGACTCTGGTTATACTGGCATGGCGGGTTATCTTATACCTTATCGTGGAGAGCGATATCATTTACGAGACTTTCGAGGAAGAGGTCGACAGGCACATACATCTAAAGAATTATTTAATCATGTTCATTCTTTGTTATGTAACGTGATAGAACGTTGCTTTGGTGTATTGAAAGCTCGGTTTCCAATTTTAAAGCTTATGCCTTCGTACTCTCTTCGCCCACAAGGATACATTGTTATTGCAACGTGCACAATTCACAATTTCATTAGACATAAGACACAAAGGGATCAGTTATTTGAAGAATATGGAAGGGAAGGCTTGATTCTAAGTGAAGATGGACAGAATGTAGAGCCTTCGGAAGGTAGTTCACAAGCAGCTCGACAAAGAGAAATGATTGCACTTAGAGATAGAATTGCATATGAAATGGCAATAGCTAATGGTGTAAAAGTTGTTTAGACTATAAATAGGAAAAGAGTTGATGGGATTTATCCTTTTTAATTTGTGGTACAAAATTTTGATTCCCTTTTTTTTCATAGCAAATTTTTAATAATTTAATAGGCTTGCAAGTTGTATAGTAATGCATATTTGTTAATTTTGAAAACTTGAATTGTTTTTTTTATCAATTGTTTCCAAACGGGTTTCTTGTCACCTGTTTTCAAAAAACCAAAAAACAATGATTGTTACCAAACGGGTTTCTTGTCACTTGTTTTCAAAAACCAAAAAACAGTTCTAACTGTTTTTAGTTTTCAAACTGTTTTTAAAAAAACGTTACCAAACGACCTCTTAAATGTTTGAAGTCCCTGCAATTTTTTCAAATATAAGAAAGTCAAAATGCTTTTGTTAAAAATGTTAGTGGGTGCAAGTATAAATTTCTTTAAATATTAAATGCATCATTTTTTGGAAGTTCAACTTCCTGATTTTTTTATCAAGACATCTGAATTCCCCAAAAAACAATCAACTCAACCATCAACGAAAAAATGTTTTACAATTACAACGTTGGAAACCCTGATAATTGCTTAAGATATTTCATCAGCCTTAGCTTTTTAGCGTAAGCAGCATCAATTTCAAAAAAAGAGAAAAGGACCATCCATTGCCAAGTTATGAGCTCATGCACAGGAGAACGAAATGCATGCCACAAAGAGTAACTGTGGTGGTAGCTATGATCCCACAAATTTATAGGGCTTGTTTTGATGTGTTCTATCAGTTCTGGAGTAAGATACAATGCTGATTAATAAAAACAAGACTACAATCTAAACTTGCTACATTTTTCTTCCACCGTAACCCACTTCCCAAAAATATAGGAATTGAATACTACATTCCCAAAAAACAAGATTCCCTGTATATATAGCCTAGTAGTTTAAATTCATTTCCGATGGGTGTTTGAAACACCAAATTTTACAACACAACCATGAAGATTGTAAAAACCTGGTAAATAATTGATCTGTAGCATCAGATATAACATTGAAGACCTAAAAAGTAAATTAAAGCCTAGAAAGAGTCATAAAAATAAAAATCCAAAAACCTTATAAATAAAGTATTACCAAATACCAAGCATATATTGTACTGATAGTAGAATCCAAAAACCTTATACCCAAGTTTGCATGGCTAAGTCATAAATTAAAGCCTAGTAAGAGTCATAAAACCAAGAAGTTTGATTATGGCAAGGTAGAATGGTTGCTGCCCATCTTCATCTCTAACCACTGCTTACGTCGCTCTTGTGGCACTCCCATAAAAGATCTTGCTCTAGTGATATCTCCAGCAATATAGTCATACGCTCTCATTTCATGATAGTTGTCATCCAAACCTTCTATTTTTATCACTTCATTAAACAATTCTTCTTCTGTGTATGAGCAAGCATTGCCCTTCTCAAGTGCCTTTGCAACTGCATTTGTTGCACTTTTAAGTGCTTTTAACTCTTCTCCCAATGAATCAATTGCTCTAAGCTTTTTGTTTGGAGTAATCTTACTTCCAAATGGCTGGCTGATGATACTCTCAACCATGTTCTGCAACCCACTATCATTATAACAAATCCTAACAAGATTATAACAATGTGATTAATATGGAAAGAATGGAGTGAAGTTCAAAAACAAGATATCAAATCCTAACAATATGATTAATATGGATAGAAAGCAATTGAAAAACAAGATTATAACAATGTGATTAATATGGAAAGAAAGCAAGGATATCAAATCCTAACAATATTAACATGAAATTCTGGAGTATGAAATTCAAAGCACACTCACAAAAATATCAAGTTCCCAATTGAGCACACTGCATCAAAAATCAAATACAATCACAGGTTTCGACCAACAAGCACACTTTATTGTTTGGTTGACTTTGGAGTTTTATTGTTTGAAATTTAGCCTCAATGATGTCAGACGATGATGTTATTTTCTTTCAGCTCAACGAAAAACAACTCCCAAACGTACGATTCTCTCCCCTGTTTGGTTGATTTCGGAGTTTTATTGTTACGTAAAGTTATCAATCAGAAGAGGGTTCGTGCTTGAGCTCCAAGCAAACATAAAAATTGCATAACAAATCGATTAAAAACCTAACAATTGATAGAGACTCAACATAACACATAAAAAACGCCAGATAAACATCATCTAGAACACAGAGACATCGATTAAAAAAAAAGAAAAAACCCTAACCCCAAGAACAAGGGGATGATTGTGAAATAACATACCTGAAGCCTTGCTGATACTTTTCTGAAAGAATCGTTGCGAAATCGAATAGTTCGTTCTCGCTAGAAGACGTTGTGGAGAGTTGAAAACTTAATGGAGAACCGTGGAGAGTGAAGATGCAGTGGAGAAGACGTTTGCTCCGTTTTGCTCCCCAACGTTGAGGAGATGGAGAAGAGATTTGAACGAAGGCTCCAATCAACGAAGGTTTTGTGCTCCAACGTTTTGCTCAAGCGCTCGAAGAGGATTTTTTGTTCGTTTCTGTCGAAGAGCCTGTGTTTTCATTTCTCCCCAAATCTCTAGGTTTTTGGGGAGAAAATATTTTAGAGAAAGAAAGAAAATTTGGCCCAAAAATTTCTTTCCATTTCCCCCTCTTTTTTTTTGTTTTGGAAAATAAGTAGTGGTTTGTATTAATTAACAAATGTACAAAGATACAAAAAGACTGTTGCTGGTAGGGATCCTAACCAACATCTATGAGGTACAACACCTCACTTACACCAGATTTTGGATAAATGCTGGTTTGAGATTCCAATTAGCACAAAAAACTCTATTCACATGACTATCCTTCACTTCAAAACGAGTGCTTAGAACCTTCAATTGAACATCCACGACTATTGATTGTAATAGTTCCTCACCCGGCCTTGCTTTGAGTTGGAAAATTCTTCGGTTTCGCTCCATCCATATCTGACAAACCATGGCTGCAAACGACATCTTCTTCACCTTTGCAATTAGGCTCTCACCTTTCAAAAAATCAGTAGCCCATTGCATCGCTTGGTCCCACCTACGCGGAGGAGCATTAATACCATTCTTGCCCATAACCTCCCACCATATGCTTGCTGAGTAAGGGCAAAGGAAAAATAAGTGATTCATATTTTCCACATTTGCCCTACAAAATACACAATTTGAGCTATTCAAGATGTTGAACCTACTCAATCTATCTTGAGTAGGTAATATTTGGTTGATTGCTATCCATAGGATAAATGCATGTCTGGGGATGTTCCCTTTGAACCACACTAGAAGCTTCCATACAACTTCTTGATTAGTCTCTCTCATTGCCATATAGGTTTCCTTCAATGAGAACAACCCAGATTTTGATGGCAACCAGATTACTTTATCTTCTTTATTCTGATCTGGGCTTGGTAAAGTATCAAGAGCATTCCTTACCTCCATTAACTCATGAGCTTGATCAGGTGGCAGCCACCAAGAATTATCTTCAATGATTGTAGAGACCTTTGCATTTAGGGGAAGTGTAGCATCGCAGGAAATACTAGCCCCAAATCTGCTGATTAACGGGCTTAAAGGGAACCAATTATCCCACCATAGGCTTGTTCCAGCACCATCCCCTATTCTGTGTTTGAAAATTTTGAAGACTTGCTCCCTTAACTTGAGAATTTTACGCCAGACCCAAGACGTCCCTGCTGTAATTTTCACTTGCCATAACGACTTACCTTTCAGCCTATACTCTTTAATCCATTTCACCCATTGTGATTGGTCACCCGCAACAATATGCCATAAATGCCGAGTTACTGCTGCTTTGTTCCACACTTGGATATCAATACAACCCAATCCCCCTTCACTGGTTGGAGAACATACAATCTTCCAATTGATCGGCACCACCTTCTTATGCATGTCTGAACCTGCCCAAAAAAAACTTTTGCACAAGGCCTCTACTTCTTCAATAACCTTTTTGGGTAGAATCATGGTACTAAGTATCGTGCCGTATCGCGCGATACGCACGATACGTATCGAGTATCGTGCCTAATGGCACGATACTCTTGTATGTTTCGCGATACAGCTCGTATCGAGCTGTATCGCGACTGTATCGATCGATACAGTCCCTTAAAATGGCCTGTCACGTTCAAAAACGTGAAAACAGCCCTCTTACAAGAACCCAAATAACTCTTTCATACGAAATCCTTTCAAAAATTTGTCAAACCCCCTTGATTATAACCCATTTTCGACCTAATTGGTGGTATAAATTGTTCAAAACAAGTTTGAACAATGAATCAAACAACTAAAGTAAGATTCGTCAACATTTTCGAGAGGTAAGTTAGGTTTTCAATTTTTTTCATTTTAAATCTTTATATTTGCATATTTAAGCATGATTTAACAATCTTTTGTATGAATCTATGGATTTCAAGTGAAATCCATAGATTGAAATTGCGTTTTTAGGTAAAAAAATCGAATTTTTTTGCAATATGGAAAAAAGTGATGAAAATTCCAATTTTTTTGAAAAAAATTATACAAATCTTAATGGTTTGTGTTCAATTTTTTATATGAGATGCACATAGGGTTGATCTATCCTCCTTATGATTCTTGCATTTTTTTCATGAATAAAATTATTTTTAATAATTGTTTTTGTTGAATATTAATTAAAAATATAGGAAAATAATATTATATTTTTATCAAATTTGATATTTTGGTTCCACTTTTTTTTCCTAAGAGAGGTTGGTGATGCCATTTGCATGTTTCTTGATATAGTTTCAATTATTTCATAGATATGGCACCTAAAACGCAACAACGGAAAGGGCTAGACGTCGGTTGGCAACACGGAGAGATGATTGGAGGCAATAGATTGCATACAAGATGCAGTTATTGTCAGAAGGAGCTTAGAGGGGGTGGAGTTACTAGATTGAAACATCATCTTGTTGGTGGGAATCCGAATGTAGAGAAGTGCTACTGCTGTCATGTAGAAGTTTTCAGGGCTATGAGTGAGCATCTTAGAGCTGCAAGGAAGGAGAAGGAGGAAATTACTATAGAGAGGGATGCTTTAAGAGATAGGTTAGCTGTGAGGGTAGCACAGATGGATAGGGGAAATGGCATCTGTGTTGATGATGATTTTTCTGATGATGATTCTGATCGAGAAGATGTTATGATACGAGAGGAAAGAGAAGATGTTGATGAAGCAATGAGAAGATCAATTGTAGACATTCATTACAGAGAGCAAGGAGGGAGAAGGAGTGTAGATTCTGTAGATGTTGGTTGCATACCAGGTAGAGCTAGTTCTGGGGGGCGTCGTCATGGAGCTAGTTTGATGCGCAGTACAAGTGTCAGAGAAGCTTTTGACAAAATGGTTGGAAGGCCGAAGCAGCCAAGAAAGAAGTCAAGGGGATCTACTATAGAGGAGATGGATCCTTCAATTTATCGAAATAGAGATGTGAAGCAAATTAGATTGAAGGATTCTTGGCATCCAGGAAAATGGGCAAAGAATGTAAAGCAAGCCATCGGTAGGTGGTTTATTGACAGCAATATCGCACCAAATGCTGCAAATAACCCCTACTATCAGACGATGATTGATGAGATCGCTAGGGCTGGACCAGGGATTAAAGGTCCTACTCCATATGAGATCACAGGCCCTACACTGGATGTAGAAGTGGATGAGATACAGACTTACATAAAGTCGTTTATGAAGAAATGGGATACTTATGGTGTAACTTTGATGTGTGATGGTTGGACTGGGCCTACCAAGCTATCGATCATTAACTTTTTGGTTTACTGTGATGGAAGAGCAATTTTTCACAAGTCAGTTAATGCTTCTGACAAAATCAAGGACCATCAGTATATGTTCAAATTGATGGATGGTGTTGTAGAGGAGATTGGTGAGGAATACATTGTACAGATTGTTACTGACAACCAATCTTCATACAAGAAAGCAGAGGAGTTGTTGATGGAGAAAAGGAAACATCTGTACTAGACCCCGTGTGCGGCACATTGTATTGATCTTATGCTCCATGATTTTGGTCAGAAGAAGAAGGTGAAAGGTGTGATTGAAAAACCAAGGAGATTGACAAACTTTGTTTACAACCACAACTGGGTACTTAGCCTAATGAGAGAACACACCAAAGGGGAGTTGCTTAGGCCTGGTCTTACAAGATTTGCCACAAATTTCATTGCAATTAATAGTATTATGTCTGAAAAGGCTGGATTAAGAAGAATGTTTTTATCAGATAAGTGGCAAGAATGTCGACAAAGACGGGATGTTGTTGGAAAAAAGGTTGAGGATATTGTTCTAAATAACACTTTTTGGAAGAATGGACGATTGGTAGCTGAAATACATGATCTTCTTGTGAAAGTGTTGAGAGTTATGGATGGAGAAAAGCAAGCCACAATAGGTTATCTATATGAAGCTATTAGAAGGTCTAAGCTTGCTATTGCCGAAGCTGCTCCTGATGATCAAGAGATGTATTGTGCAATTATTGATAAAAGATGTAAGAAGCAGCTTATTCAGGACATCCACCGTGCAGGTAATATACGTAAATTTGTTTCCAATTGTCTACTTCCTATCTTGAATAAGTCACTAATTTTTTTTTTATTGAATTAGCATTTTACCTCCACCCGGCGTATCATTACACTGAAAATCTTGGGGACGATACGGAATTAGTGAGTTCATTCAGAAGGGTGATGTTGAGATTGGAAATGGATCCACAGCGTGCCAGTAAAGCACCTAGTGAGGTGATTTAGGAATTAGGAATTTTAAGAATTATTTACTTATTATTTTTTGTAATGGACAATCACTAACAGTGTTTTTTTTTAATAGGAGAAAACATTTAGAGATGCTATGTATGGTTTTGGAGATCCAGCCGCTATTAGGGCACGGACTACATGTGAGCCAGGTAATAGAAATTAAACAATGAAAATACTTATTTTCATTGTTCAAGTAAATTGTATAATTTGCATGTGGGAGGGATTCATTTTTTTTTTTTTTGTTGTTATTTCTACAACTGAGTGGTGGTTCTTGTATGGAACCGATGCATCAAATTTGAGAAAAATTGCACTAAGACTTTTATCACAGACGGCTTCATCCAGTGGATGTGAAAGAAACTGGAGCACTTTTTCTCTCATCCACACTAAAGTGCGGAATCGTTTGAATTATGCAAAGTTGGAGAAGCTGGTTTTTGTGCACTACAACATGAGGCTAAAGATACGACATATTCAAAAGCAAAGCAGAAGGGGGGAGGGCGAGTTTAGGCCGATTGACCTTGCACACATATTTGATGAAGATGCAGATGAGCTACTCACGGAGTGGTTGGATAATCCAGAGGAGGTAGTGCTCGATGAATTAGATGATGAGGGGAGGCCTACAAGACCAAGTAGCTATGTGGCAAACTTGGTCAACAGATTTAGTGATGATGAAGGAGGAGGAAATACTAGAGCTGCAGGGAGTAATCGAGCTGGGGTGAGCAGCAGTAGTACTGGAGTGGATCGTGATCCTCCTGATGATGGTGACGATGATGACGATGATGGAGATGATGGCGATGAAAATGACGACGATGATGATGTTGGACGTCGTGGGAGTCCTTCATCACCACCAAGTCCACCACAGGGTGGTACTGGTAGTGGCTATGGTGGTGGTATTCACATTACAGAGGAGGCTGAGGAGCAGCAGCAGCAATATGATCATGGTAGTGGCCATAGGGGACATCCTCCTTCCATTCATAATCTTTACCATCGGAAACGACGTGGAGGCCATCCAGCACCAGGATCAGAACACGATGATGTGATGATGCCACGTGAACATAATTTAGATGCCATTACACAAGGAATAGACTTGATTAATGTGGGTCTTTCAGGCATATTTGGTGGTGGACCAAATTCAGGGTCGAGGTCGTCGTCTTTTGGGCGTACCCAGGAGAGGTCATCTTCTTCGTATGATTATGCTTATGGCCAGGGAGGATCATCTTATCAGTCTAGTTATGAATATGGTTATGAGCATACAGGCTATGGGTATGGCCAGGAGGGATCATCATCTTATGGGCAGCAGATGGATCAGTATGGTCACTATGGTGGTGTAGACACCTGATTTTTGCACCCAAAAAAATGAAGAAAATGAAAATTTCAATTAAAAATTCAAACCCTGAGGGGCCTGAAAATTGACTTTTTAATCCAAATAGATTTGGCCATCAAACTTCCTCTCATTGAAAAGAGCATTTCGACACGGTTCTAACGCAACTGAGTTTGCTATAATCGGAGTCCGGATGAGGAAGTTATGAGCCGGTCAAACTTTTTGGGGAAGCGAAAGTTGACTTTTTGCTCGACCCCAATTCAACTGCCCAATTTGATCCCAGTGGATAGTGGGTTCCGAGCCGATTCCAACGACACCAAATTTGTTGAAATCGGACATCAGACGGAAAAGTTATGAGTAGTTGAAGTTTCAAAGAAAATATGCCTATCTGGCAAAACAGCAGCAAAAAGCAGAATAAATGAATTAAATAAATAAAAAAATTATATCTTTATTTTTTAATAATATTTTAATAAAAGAATCTCGTTTTATAATATAATAATCAAAAAATCGGATAAAAATCTTTAAATGAATCAAATTTAATAAAGCATTTGAAATCCAACATTTTAAAAACGTGCTGGACCGTATTTGAAGTGCGGGCGAGGCATGCCCGTATTTCAAATACGGGCAAGCTTCTAGAAGGGGACGCGTATTGCTGTACGGCGGGACACGGGTCCCGTACGGTCGATTTTGCGAGATTTGAAAATGTGCGATTTTTGCCCGTATTTGAATTACGGGCAAGGCACGCCCGTACTTGAAGTACGGGTACGAAAATTTTTGCTATAAATAGGGGGCCAGCCCCCCCCATTTGGGTAAGGCTAATCCCTTGGCCGATCCCCTCTTCCTCCCCTGATGTTCCCATGACAAACCTCTGCCCAATTGCCGCCACCCCTAAACCCAAACCTTTTTTGTTCCCAAAATACCCCTGCCTCACCAAAACCATGCCCAAACCTTTTTCTAATCTTCCTTTGAACATAACCACCTACAGAATCTCTTTCAAACCCAACTTAAGAATTTTTGGAGGACGCGGAAGCGCTGCCGAATTCGCCGGGGAAATCATCACTAGCAAAAACCATATTGTAAGTATGTGAGATTTTATAATATGACATTATCACTAATGTTTTCACTTTCAATTTCTTTTCTAAGTCTCTTTTAAATACTTTTAATGTTACTAACTCAGTTGCTGTTTTGAGTGCCATGAGAAGATAGTATTAAAGGGTTGATCATTACAAGAAAGGAGAAAAAGAAAGTGTTTAAAGAACACTTTGATTAACTAATCAAATAACCCTTTTTAATTCTTTGACATGGAAGGGTTGAACCCTTCTTGAGCATAAATGAGTTCCTTGTAATTTCCCACTTCCCCCTCCAAAAGATGATCATGAATCATCCAAAAAAAAGATGTTGGTTTTCATGTTAAAAAAGGAAGAAATAAGAAGAAGGCCTTTAGGCCAAAAGAAGAAAGGGAAGGACTGTGAAGACACTATGAATCACCACCGAAGTTGCCAGAGCACCCCAGAAGACCTACCGGAGTGATCTTAATCGAAGTCGGAGCAAAACGGCGAAATTGAACAAAAACCGTATACTCAGAGCGGTCCAGGCGTGCCCGTAGTTAATCTACGGTCTGGCCTAAACCGTATTAAGATTACGGTTCTGACCAGACCGTGAATTAAATACGGTCACTCAATAAAGTAACTTAAAAAACCATTTTTCTGACCCGGTTGGACCTAATCCGACCCATTGTTGTATAATCTGAACCAATGGGCTTCTTGGACTTTTCCAAGCCCATTTTGAGACTGTGGGCCTAAGTGGGCCCACCAAGGCTTCTTGGGCCATTCAATAGGGCCCACATCCCGTCTGGCCCAACCAAGGCCCATTTCGATAAATGGGCTAAAGGCCACTTGGTTAATTGCCCTTGGGCCAAATCCAAGCCCAATGGGCCCTAAAAAACTTCAGCCCACTAACTTTGTGAATATGCAATAAACCCTTAAACCAAATAGCCATAATCCGATAAGGGTTACCCAATAACCCGGACTGGGCCTTGGGCTTGACTTAAGCCCAATTCGGATTCCAACGGACCTTCCAACAGGGTCCGTAGCCGACTCACTTCACCAAATAATAAAAAGATAAAATCAAATAAAAAGGGGAACCCACACCATCAATGGTCCCCACTCAGACCAAATAAGTGTGCATGCTGGCTTAGGAATTGGGTAAAAACTAAGTTGACTCAAACCAAGGAGACTCATGGGACCTGTCAATCGACGGGGCGGGCTAGGGTGTCTTCGGACTTCCCTAGACGTAACCGAGAGCTTGCTCAGAACTCTAACAAGCCACAGACCAGAAAATTAGGCCCGGATAGGTGCCCCTTTGTGTCTGCCTGCACCTCTCAGGCAGTGGCGACTCCAAACAAGTCCCGAAGCGAGCATCACTTCGCATGCACCTCGTCGTGCGGCCCGAAATGGGGTGCGCACAGGTGGTAATGTTGGGGGTTACTATAGGCCTACTTTAGCACAGTATCAGCAATTTAGAAGGGAGTATGAAGCATGGTATCGAAATTATATGGATTGGGCTTCTTATTGTCAGCATGTTCAGCGCACGCATAACGTGCCATTGGCCGATTATGAAGAAGCTGAAGATGAACCTGCATGTCATTCCTTCTGGCATTGAAGAAGATATTAGGGACCATGAGGTAGCTTTGTATGTTTGGATTTTGAAACCACCTATTTTTATGTAATGGATTATGGAGAATGTTGTGTTATGAATCATGATAGTAATTTATTGTTGATTTTGATGTTTTAAGTGTTAATAACTTAGTGTGTTATTTATATTACTTGAATGAATTTTCTAACCTTATTTATTGGTTTATTTAACCTTTTATAGCTTTTATTATAATTTTCATTCATTTTCGCGTGTGCCTATTTGCTTCTAAAATGCATAGATATTATTTGTATAGCCCTATAATGCTAGAAACATGTTTATTTAACATATTTTTAACTTATCTTTCTATCTAGATAGGTTTTAATCTATGTATCCACCGTATCCACCCGTATCCATCATTTTAGTGCGTATCCGTGCGTATCCTCGATACGTTTCCATTTTTGGATCGTCCGATACGGTACGTTGATACGATACTTTGAACCATGGGGAGAATAAACAAAGAGATCCAATTCACTGCCGTGGAAAAAAGAACAGACTTCACTAGTTGGGCACGCCCTGCATAAGACAAAGCTCTAGCTTTCTAGCTTTGAATCTTGGATTTAATCTTGTTAATAAGTGGTTCACAATCAGTTGCCCTTAGTCTTGAAGTGATGAGAAGGATCCCCAGATAAGTAATAGGTAACTTGCTCACTGTAACTTGCCATCTATCAGTGATTGAATCTTGTACTGCTTGGGGGGTTGCACTGAAAAATATTGCACTCTTTGCTTGACTCATGCATAACCCAGATAATCTACCGAAGTCCTCTAAACTTTGAAAAATTGCTGTTAAGGATGCTAGATCAGCTCTTGAAAAAGCATCAAATCATCGGCGAAACACAGTGCCTTGATATTCACTTCCTTACACTTGGGGTGAAATCCAAATCCTTCCCTTGTTCTACATTGGAAAATAACTGTAAATAGCTCCATTAGAAGGACGAAGATATATGGTGACATTGGGTCACCTTGCCTTATGCCTTTAGTACCTTTAAAGAATCCAACCGAACATCCATTCATCGCAAGAGAATACGCTGGGGTAGTTACACATGCCATAATCCACGAAATGAATTGTTGAGGAAATTTCATTGCTCTCAATAGGCCTGGTAAGACTTCCCGCCTCACCGAATCATAAGCCTTCATAATATCCACTTTCATTGCACATCTTGGACTTCCCTTCTGCAAGTGATACTGATGGACTTCCATTTCCCCCTCTTTTATGATTTCCAACTCTCACCAAACGGAGGAAATGACTTTTTACCCCTTTTCTTTTCTCCCCAAATCCAAGGCGCTCCAAACACAGCTTAAAAGTTTTTGGTTGTCTTTTTATTTTTTATTTATTTTTCAATAAAAAACAATAATCAGAGCTAGGGCTTTTAATGCGGGAAAAAAAAAAAAAAGATTAGACATGTAAACACCCTTCACCGTCGGACCAATGGATGTTCCAACGTGAAACTCCAACAAATACGGTCTCATGCATGTTGAATTCACATGTTTGGAATGCTCTAGCCAACATACACGCATTCTAGTGAACTCAGACTCAGACTACAAAAAACTCTATCTTAATATTGTAGGTGCCGTTAATTTCTTCTAATTATAAGGCCTCATTGGCATTCATTTTGAATTAACTTGGTTCCCAGAAATAGGTTTGAACGATTTGGAGAGACGATCAGTTGTGTACGTGTTGGAGTGATTCTTCCTTGCAATGTATTTTTTAAAACTCGTTTAGAGAAAACTCATTCACAAATTAGCACCCAACACCTGCTTTCTTATTGAAACTTATTCTGTATAAGCATTAGAACTCATTTCAAGCCGTCGAACGAGTTCCCAAAATGATCGCCGCCTATGACTTTTTAAACCACTAAATGCAGTGGCGGAACCGGGCTATCCTTAAGGGGGGCAATTAAGATTTTATTTTTTAAATAAAAGTATATATTTTTAATTGAAATTTATGTTTTGCCCCCCCCCCCCCCCCCCCCCTAAAATTTCTGGTTTGCTCCACTATCTCCATGAAATTTCTATATTTTATGTATAAGTGTTAATTGAAAATTTTTTTTGCCCCCTCAAGTTTGGAGTCCTTGTTCCGCCACTGACTAAATGGAACCAAGATGATTGTATATATAGTGTCTTTATTATTAACTGTAATCTATTGTACGTGCAAGGAATTAGTAGGATCATCTTTCTGTCATCATAAATGGCAAAAATTAGATTAAAATTGATTTCGATTGAAGTTGGATCGAATTTTTGGACAAAAATCCCATAAGAAATCTTCTTTTTCTCCTCAATCCATTCCCAGCCCAAAATTTTTCCCTTCTATATATATCCAATGACGTCCTTGCATCTTTTAGTCCTAGCTAGTCTAGCCCAAGTGCCCATGGGAGTCCATGATCAGTCCACCCAGATCTCAATTACCATGAACTCATCATGACTTCATGCTCTCGTATGCTTCAAAACCACCTCATTGACCATGCACATTGACTTGCATCCTTTTTTTGTGATCTTTGGCTATTCCAAAGTTCATATTCACCAAGAGCAAAAATCCAAAGAATCAGATGATCTTATCTTCCAATTGAGAAAGAAGACACAGTCAAAATGGTCAATTATCTTTTGGTATGAGAGGAACTTGTGGGCTTAATCAGTCGGTACGTTTTAAAGGGAAAGCAGTGCAAACGGTTTTGAAGTGCATTAATTTCCGTTCCTCAGACTAAAGACTTTTCTTCTATCACAGTCTTCCCATGAACACTTAATCCAGGAAAACCAAACACACACGCTCTCTCTCTCTCTCTCTACAAGTACAATGATAAAGCGGCCATTAATTAAAGAAGCCAAACATAGTAATATAGTGACAAACTTCTTGCGTGATACCTCGTTGACTCTCTACAGTTATTCTGAACATGATAGTGAAAAGTCCAGGAAGAAGACGATCGATGGAGGAGTGAAAATAAATACGTGAAAGAGAACTGGTGTTGGAAATAATGAGTGAATCTGAAAATTCAAATTTCACTCAAAATCCAACCAGCAGTTAACCACCAGTGGAGTGGCAGTTATTCAACTGTTCCCAACTTGTTTATATTTGAATTTTAAACTGTAAAATTGGTTGTTTGGAGTTAGTTAACACTCCATAACAGTCAAATTTTTAAACGAATAGGTGTGATTCACACCTATTCAAATTGATTTAGCACCTTGAAGAGGTATGAACAACTCTATATATAGAGTTGTAGTTCTGGGCTTCAAGAACAACTAAATCTGAGATTTTCTGAGTTAATGCTTCTGCAAATACAACAGATTTCATTCCTTTGAGTTTTCAATTGCTGGTTCAATTCATTCTTAATTAGTGAGTGACACTCAATTGGGTTTGCCTTTGGTCCAATAGTTGGTGCTAATTATTGGGGGTTGAAGACCATTGAATCCTGGACGCCAACTACTATTTACAACCCAGAGCATTGAGGAGATCATCAAATAGGGGGCAGATTGGTTTCAAGGACAGTGCCTAGCATGCCTTGGTCTAATTCTTCTCAAGAGGTAAGTTGATTTATTTTCTGAATTTTATTTTGTTTTTCCAGATTGTCAAATTCCCTTTTCTGGACTCATATCTACAACAACCGGGAACAACGTTCATGAGGCATAAGACTTTGTGCCAACAACTTCAGTTGACTATTATAAGCAACTAGAATATGTGACGTGGAAGAATGATTTGACCGATTCAGATCCTTCGCTCGATGAGGGATCCTCTATATTAGCCCCGTAAATAAATATCTTGAATCGCATAAATTGACCCGTATGTGTATAAGGTTTTGTTATATATGTTGACATATGTTGTCTTCATCATCGTTGTCATGAGCCAGTTTCCACGAAAGTGGAGTTGGCATCACAAATCTTGTCTCTCCATTCCCTTTTTTAGGTTTAATATTTTAGATTGGCTTGTTTCCGTGTCAAAAAGTATGTTTTTAAAGTGTTTAAGTTGGTTAAAATAAGTTCTAGAAGTCATGGTTCAAACGACGTCAAAATCGGAATCAAATTAAAAATTTTGTGTTTGGCGTGTTAGATAGAGTTTGATGTGGCGTTCGAATGTTCCCTTGTTTATTCAGTTGCAGAGAAACCCGAGAATAGTGTTCAAGAACGTTAGATGTGTCATTCGAACGAGATAGTCTCTGTTGAATACACTTATCACATAGTCTCGTGGAAGTACCTTTCCACTTAAGCCAACCAACTCTAATTCTATGTGTTATGTTTTCATCAATTTCTCAATATTTTTGAACTACTGACTCAATTTATGAGAGGATATGTCTATGGCAATTTTTTCCGCATCATAAATAGCTTCATTTATTTATTTTGTTACACTTGTGATCATCATGTCTTCTCTTGATTGGTATCATCACATCAAGATTATGCATTATGTTGACAGATATTTTCTACTGATAATGTGGACAATAATACAAGCATCCAAACTAAGGAAATAAAATCACATTAACGGTGTCCAAATAATGTGAAAATCGAGTAGAATATAATAAGAATCGAACCCCTCAACCAGAGTTGGGAGTTATGAGGGAACATGGACAGCTGAAGAACCATGATCCAATCAGCATGAAAAGTCCGGCTATAAAGGAACTCAAGAGGCGTTATAAAAGCTAATCCCTACGTGATGTGTACTTCTATAATAAAAGAAAAACAGGAATCAGCCCCTGTTTCTAGGACCATCTTAGCCCATTACTTAGCCTAGAATGTTTAGCGATTGTTAAGAATACTAGTGAACTCATCTACTTGTCTATGTGTTTTGTAATCTCTGATTGATCAATGTTGTGTAATCTGATTGATCAATGCATGTCATCCATTGCGTTTTCCAGTCTTGGTGGGACATAGGTGAATATCAAGAACGGATAAGAATTTGTTGAAGGGTATTTTTTGAAAAATGAAAAATGAGAAAATGTTTAAGACATGTAAGGGATAAGAAATTGTTTAAGGTATCTTTCAGAAAGTAAAAATGAAAAAAACATTGGTACAGTTTGGTAATGCTTTTCAGAAGTGTTTTTGCTTTTGAAAGCAAAAAAATTGCTTTCGAAAGCAAAAGTGCTATTTGGTTATGTACACATGAAGTAATATATAAGAAGCAAAAAAACAATTTTCAAGAGAAGCATAGAAATGTTGCTTCTTACTTTAATCATAAATTTAAATTCTTGCTTCTAAAACCCTCGACAAAAAACTAAAATTGGCAAGAATCGACCCAAATGGGAAGGGGTAGGCCTATTTATAGAAAACTAAAAGTGGCTTTTTACCATATCTATCCTCTAATATGACTGTTATTTGGTAGTAAGGGGGGGAATAAACGAGGCAAAAAAGTGGTTAAAACCACTTTTTTGGAGGTAAAAGAGGCTTGGCGGGCCAGGTGGGTGCCTGCCGTTGGGCGTGTGCCCTAGTGGGTCGGTGCGCGGGCGGCCCGCTTCGACGTGGGCCCGGGCTGCATGCCCTAGTGCGCAGGCCGTGCCTAAACGGGCACGCGGCCGGCACAACCCAATAAGCATCCCTAGATCCAATTGTACATATATAGACAAAAGGGATAATTAATTATACGTATATATAGCTACACAAATATGCTTACAAATAATAATATTTATCTTACATTTATGTGCACGCAAATGAAATCAAATCGGTTCTTAATTTTATTTGACAGAATATATCTCCATGAGATACAATCTATCTCTGTCCAAATTAAGTTCAACTAATAGCCAAATCCGATAGGATCTTTTCTTGTTGAATTTGTGGACAAAAAATCTCATAAGAAATCTTCTTTTTCTCCTCGATCCATTCCCAGCCCAAAATTTTTTCCCTTCTATATATATCCAACGACGTCCTTGCATCTTTTAGTCCTAGCTAGTCTAGCCCAAGTGCCCATGGGAGTCCATGATCAGTCCACCCAGATCTCAATTACCATGAACTCATAATGACTTCATGCTCTCGTATGCTTCAAAACCACCTCATTGACCATGCACATTGACTTGCATGCATCCTTTTTCTGTGATCTTTGGCTATTCCAAAGTTCATATTCACCGAGAAAAAATCCAAAGAATCAGAAGATCTTATCTTCCAATTGAGAAAGAAGACAGAGTCAAAATGGTCAATTATCTTTTGGTATGAGAGGAACTTGTGGGCTTAATCAGTCGGTACGTTCTAAAGAGAAAGCAGTGCACATGGTTTTGAAGTGCATTAATTTCCGTTCCTCAGACTAAAGACTTTTCTTCTCTCACAGTCTTCCCATGAACACTCAAACCAGGAAAACCAAACACACACGCTCTCTCTCTCTCTCTCTACAAGTACAATGATAAAGCGGCCATTAATAAAAGAAGCCAAACATAGTAATATAGAGACAAACTTCTTGCGTGATACCTCGTTGACTCTCTACAGTTATTCTGAACATGATAGTGAAAAGTCCAGGAAGAAGACGATCGATGGAGGAGTGAAAATAAATACGTGAAAGAGAACTGGGAAACAACGTTTGCAATGAGGCGTAAGACTTTGTGCCAACAACTTCAGTTGACTATCAACTTCAGTTGACTATTATAAGCAACTAGAATATGTGACGTGGAAGAATGATTGGACCGATTCAGATCCTTCGTTCGATGAGGGATCCTCTATATTCGGACGAAATCCTCTCCACCAAACGGTCATTCGAACGGTCGTTCGAATGCCCAGGACGCGACACGCGTCCCTCCCTTTTCCTCTCTCTTGAGGGAATGGATGGAACGCCGTTCCATCCGTTTAAAGTTAAAACCTCCGCTCGAGCATGCGCAAATCATCCCAAAATCGTCACACTTAGTGTATTTTTGCAATATTTATTGTGACCATGCATGGTGGGACTTGTAATGGGGGATGGTGAGACTTTTAACCGAGCATGGTGGGACTTGTAATCATGCATGGTGGGACTTGTAACGGGGCATGGTAGGACTTGTAACCGAGTATGGTAGGACTTGTAACGGGGTATGGTGGGACTTGTAACTAGGCATGGTGGGACTTGTAACGGGGCATGGTGAGACTTGTAATCGAACATGGTGGGACTTGTAAATTTTCATCCTACCATGCATGGTTACAAGTCCCACCATGCCCCGTTACAAGTCCCACCATGGTCGGTTACAAGTCCTACCATGCCCCGTTACAAGTCCCACCATGTTCGGTTACAAGTCCCACCATGCATAGTTACAAGTCCCACCATGCCCTGTTACAAGTCCCACTATGCATGGTTACAAGTCCCACCATGCCCCGTTACAAGTCCCACCATGCATGGTTACAAGTCCTACCATGCCCCGTTACAAGTCTCACTATGTTCGGTTACAAGTCCCACCATGCCCCGTTACAAGTCCCACCATGCATGGTTACAAGTCCCACCATGCCCCGTTACAAGTCCCACCATGCATGGTTACAAGTCCCACCATGCCCCGTTACAAGTCCCACCATGCCTGGTTACAAGTCCCACCATGCATGATTATCTTTTTTTATTTTATTCATTTGAGCCATTTTTATTTTATTCGTTTTGAGCCAAACATGAGGGAAGGGACAGATTGAGGAAAAGGACAAAAACTAACGGTAGAGAGAAACGGCCGTTGGGTTTGCTTAGGTGAGAAAAAAGTTTCTTGGACGCGTGTCGCGTAACGGGCATTCGAACGACCATTTGAAAGACCGTTCGATGGAGAGGATTTCGGCTCCCGTAAATAAATATCTTGAATCGCAGAAATTGACCCATATGTGTATAAGGTTTTGTTATATATGTTGACATGCGTCGTCTTCATCATCGTTTTCATGAGCTAGTTTCCATGAAAGTGGAATTGGCATCACAAATCTTGTCTCTCCATTTCGTTTTTTAGGTTTAATATTTTAGATTGGCTTGATTCCGTGTCAAAAAGTATTTTTTTAAATTGTTTAAGTTGGGTAGGATAAGTTCTAGAAGTCATGGTTCAAACGACATCAAAATCTGAATCAAATTGAAAATTTTGTGCTTGGCGTTAGATAGAGTTTGATGTAGCGTTCGAACGTTCCTTTGTTTATTCAGTTGCAGAGAAACCCGAGAATAGCGTTCAAAAACGTTAGATATGTCGTTCGAACGAGACAGTTTCTGTTGTGATTTGCAGACAAACCCAAGAGTAGCGTTCGAGAGAGTTAGAGCTGACGTTTGAATGAGCACTTATTTTCAACCTGGCGTGAGAGCCACGTTCGAACCAGACCATATAAGCTGATTTCGCGAATTGAACGTGAGAGCCACGTTAGAGACCGCTCGAACTTTCAAGACGTAAATTCAGTAGAGCCGGCAAAAAGTGAACCGAACCGACGGGTCAACCCGATTATAAACGGGTTGGCTTGACCCGTTTATTAATTGGGTTGGGGTTTTCCCAACTCACCCGTAATCGGGTCAACTCGACTTTAACCCGTCCACCCAACGGGTTACCCGATTAAACATTTAAACTAATCTCTAGGGTTTTCTAACTTTTCTTCCGCTTTGGGGCTTCGTCTATTTCTTTTTGTGACTTTTGTATTCGCCTCTCGCGGTCGAGGTCTCGCTAGTCGCCCTCTTCTTCCTCTCCCATTTAGCTCCAGCTACCCAAGTTCATGATGAAAGAGTTCTCTCCTGCAGTATTTTTGAAAAGGAGATCATCCTTCATGCCTCTTGCCTGATTTGGCTTTGCTACAATTCTGCTGTGTTGAGTATTGACTCCATCTCCAAGTCTCCATCTCGTTCCCTGGCAAAGCACCTTGTCACGAATAAGAGCCAACGGCCCAGCGAAGTATCGTTCGTTCGTTTCCTCTTCTCAGTGTTCTCACATTCTTTTAGGGTTTGGCACCACAAAACCCTAGATTCTATCAGTGTCCGTTTGTTTGTTTGTTTTTTTTTTTTTTTTATGTTCGTTTTTCGTCTTTTGACAGAGGAGAACACAGTGATCAGTGAGCACTCTTGGTCAATTTTGAATTGAAGGTTTCTAAAATGCAAGAGATCTTTTTTTGTAGTCTTTTTAGTTAATTGAGCTGGATACTTTTAAGGTCTGGTTGTGGGTTGATTTGAGCAATGCTTCCAATTATTGAAGAATTTTGGAATGGTTGTATATAACGGACCTAGTATTTGTTTGAATTTTTTTTTATTTTCATCTCTCATGGACCATAAATTACAGGAGGTTGGTTTGGATTCTTCTCATGTACGCTAGTGCTTGGATTAACGATTTTCGTTTAATTTAATGATTTGTAAACAGGGACCGAAGCCTGGAATTTGTTGTGTTCTTCAGGAAACAACGAGAATTTCTTCAGCATCTGAGATTTAGGTTTCATGTTGACCGATTGGAAGTTTGGAACATGATTGATTCTCCATGTGCTTGCCGCATCATCTACAATATTTTTGTCCAAAGATGTAAAACAGTAGAAGTAAAACTGGTTTTTGCAAAAAAAATAAAAAGTAAAAAAATAATCGGGTTGGTGGGTTGAACCCAATTAGTGGCTGGTTGGGTTCGGTTTGGGGTTTTCCCAACCCGCCACTAATCGGGTTCAACCTGACCCAACCCGATTATGACCCGCCTGAACCCGACCCAACCTGACCCCTTGCCAGCTCTAAAATTCAGTTTTAAATTTCCGTTATTTTCTAATTCAAATCCCACTTCTCCTAGATTTCTTCCTAACCTATATAAGCATCTTAAAGACGTTCCAAAACATCTCTTAAGTCGTTTTTTGGAACCCTAAATCGTCTTGTGTGAGAAAGAGAAACTTTTCTCCTACTTTTCTACTTTTGAGCCATCGATCCTTCTTTTCTTACTTCTTCTCTTACCTGAATTCCGGGTTGGAGAGTTTGCTCATGGGAGTTCCTACGGTTGCTGAGCGAGTTCGTTTGGCATTTCACAAAGAAGATATTTAGAGTTCTAGATCGTTGTAGGGGTGCAAGTCTGAAGAGTTCTTTAGATACTTGGGGCTGTGAATCAGAATCTGTGTTGGGTCATCTGAACCACGATCTGTAAGTCATCTTCTTATAGTGAAATTTTTCTGAGGTGGCTCCTGATAGCCCGGAGGGTTTTTCTCTTTGAGAGTTCTCTTATAGTTTTCCCTTCGTCATCAAAATTGTTTGTGTTGATTTATTTACTATTTATCCTTAGTTGCAATTTTGTGTGATATCAGCTAACGTAATTTTTGTAATTTTTCTAAGGCTTGTGCATGCCTATTAATTGGGGACTTGTCTTTAATTAATAGAAATTTTTATTCCGCAATTGTTTACACCTATTCACCCCCCTCTAGGTGTAAAAGAGTCTAAACCGTATTTTTCACCTTTTTTTTTTTAATCTAAAATCATATTTTCAATTAATTTATGTTTATATATTAACACTCAATCGATGTTATTTTAGGTCTTCGTCTCTTGACGTTTTAAGCCCTTCAATATGCATCAACTCGCACACTTTCTTATAAATGCATCTCACCATGTTTCCACTTTACATGTCTAACCACTTTAATCTACTTTCTTCAATTTTATCCCTAATATATGCTATGCATAATCACTTTTGAATATCTTTATTTCTTACTTTTGTCTTTTTTAATTATGCTATACGTCCGTCTTAGTATATCTCCATATCCATAACACTCATTTTTTTTGAACATGCATTTTGTTTCTTTGCTACCCAACATTCTATACCACACACCATATATATTGGGTCGAAGTTGCTATCTTATAAAACTTTACCCTTTAACTTAAGTTGAATACACGTATCGCATAGTACCATGGAAGTACCTTTCCACTTAAGCCAACCAACTCTAATTCTATGTGTTACGTTTTCATCAATTTCTCAATATTTTTGAACTACTGACTCAATTTATGAGAGGATATGTCTGTGACAATTTTTTCTGCATCAAAAATAGCTTCATTTATTTATTTTGTTACACTTGTGATCATCATGTCTTCTCTTGATTGGTATCATCGCATCAAGATTATGCATTATCTTGACAGATATTTTCTACTGATAAAGTGGACTATTATGAGCATCCAAATTAAGGAAATAAAATCACATTAACGGTGTCCAAATAGTGTGAAAATCGAGTGGAATATAAGAATCGAAAATTCTTAACCCCTCAACCAGAGTTGGGACTTGTGAGGGAACACGGACAGCTGAAGAACCATGACCCAATCAGCATGAAAAGTCCGGCTATAAAGGAACTCGAGCCGTTATAAAAGCTAATCCCTACGTGATGTGTTCTTCTATAATAAAAGAAAAACCGGAATCAGCCCCTGTTTCTAGGACCATCTTAGCCCAATATTACTTAGCCTAGAATGTTTAGCGATTGTTAAGAATACTAGTGAACTCATCTACTTGTCTATGTGTTCTGTAATCTGATTGATCACTGCATGTCATCCATGGCGTTTGCCAGTCTTGGTGGGACATAGGTGAATATCAAGAACGGATAAGAATTTGTTGAAGGGTATTTTCTGGAAAATGAAAAATGAGAAAATGTCTAAGACATGTAAGGGATAAGAAATTGTTTAAGGGTATCTTTCAGAAAGTAAAAATGAAAAAAACATAGGTGCAGTTTGGTTATGCTTTTCAGAAGTGTTTTTTGCTTTTGAAAGCAAAAAAATTGCTTTCAAAAGCAAAAGTGCTGTTTGGAGTTTGGTTATGCACACATGAAGTAATTTAGAAGAAGCAAAAAAGCAATTTTCAAAAGAAGCATAGAAATTTTGCTTCTCACTTTAATCATAAATTTACATTCTTGCTTCTAAAACCCTCGACAAAAAACTAAAATTGGCAAAAATTGACCCAAACCACCCGAATCCAACCCGAATAAACACATTCAGGTTGACCGATGTAATAGATGGGTTGGTTTCGAGTTGAGGATTTAATAACCCGTTCATATTCGGGTCAACTCGAATCTAATTCGATAATGACCCGTTTAACCCGATAATGAGGACAGATAAAAAGTAATTTAGACAATGTGTTGATTTAACCCGATAATAACCCGTTGAACCCAATAATGATCTGTTTAACCCTAAATTGTATCTCTAATTCGTGTTATTTTCTATTGGTGTAGTTTTTATAATTAATATATATATTAATCGGGTTGGTGGGTTGAACCCAATTATTGACAGGTTCAACCTGTACCAACCTGATTATGACCCGACCCAACTCGACCTGTTGCCAAGTCATAAAAAACTGCCGTTACAATATATATATATATACATCCAAGTATATTTTTAAGTAGAATGCATCAACTGTTTAGTAGCTTTATTTGTTTCCAAAGGGCCTGTTCGTTTTGATATTGATCGTGACAAAATTTTTGGAGTATTTATTAGTGTATCCCTTAGTCCTTAAATTTAAATTTTTCCCAATATAAGAGCAGAATATTAGCACTTTACTTTTGAGATCTTTTTTATTTATGAATAGAATCCTAATAATCTAGATAAATCTTTTTGGTCAAAATTATCTATAGAGAAATCATATTCCGATCCCGTGGAATCCTCCAAACATAAAGTTTTTTGTTTTTTTAATAGGAAAAGCCAAAAAGATTTATATTAGTAAGGTAGTAAGGTATATACAGAACAAGAGAAGGAACGACCCTCAAAACATTATCAAACAAAGATGGAAGTTTGTCGACCAAAAACAGGGGAAAAATCAAGAACAAATTAAATTGGCCAATTCGTGAGCAACTGAGCTGGCCTCTCTGAATACTTGGTTGACATCAAATCTTTCAAAATTGGAGGAGATCAGCCTAATTTCTTCCACAATTCCAGATACGCTCCAAGGTGGTGTGCTCTTCTTTAAAAGGCAGCGCAAGGTGGTATGTTCTCCAAACATAAAGCTGGGGACACTGAAAATCCAAGAAAAGAGGGATCATTACTACCATATTAATGACACAAAACCAAAAGAAAATAAATATATATTTATTAAGCTAATCATTAAACAAATTTAAAAAAATCACCCAAAAATAAAAAATAAAAAATAATTATTTGATAAAAGAAAAACTTTGTTTTGTTGCAATCACATTGCATCAAGTTGATGTAGTCACACAATTCAAAGCACAGCTAATTAAATAAGTTGGGTAGAGTACCTTTTGGGGTTACAACTGCATGCATTTGTCTCATGGTCACCTATTTATTAGTTTGATTGCTAAAATATAAAATATAGTTGTAGCAAATATTTTCCAATACCAGTAACAGTTTTTATTCAACAACAGTCAAAATGATCGAATCAAATAACCTAATGATTCATTTTGCCCCTTCTCCACCTAAACTATGAAAGAGGTACGCAGGATACGAATACATTTATCTCCTAAAACGTTTAAATATACATTTGAAACTACTTGATTTGTTCATAGTTAGTTATCGAGTTAGATAAATGTAGGCAACTAACTAAGAGATAAAATGAATAGAAGTAAAAATGAATAGCATTTTGGACAGCAGATGTTAGTCGATAATCTCTAGGGTTCTTATTGTATAGATTTGGACTACCATTGTTGTCTAACTTACTAAGAATTTTTTATAAATAGGTTTTGTACTTGATTTTGAGAAATAATCTGATGAAAACCATTAAAAGGTTGATTATCTGGATTGGTGAGATTGTGGGAACACTGTACAGAGTCATTGTTAAAGGAAGGGAAATGCTTTTTTATTACTCATTTATTATTAATTTTTTGAGTTGGATTTTAAGCTTTCTTGATTTGTGTCTATTTGGGTGTGTTTCATTTTCTGAGCTGAGGTCAAGAGGTGTAAGATCTGACGCTTGAAACTGAAGGGAGGATGGTAGATGAGGTGGCATTGTCTGAAGGGGACATTGCACGTGTGGGTACGTTGCTTGCCTGATGCACACGTGTACCCAAAGAGTCTTCGATCATTGATTAGAGGACAAGGCTGCCTCTTCTTGTGGAGGTGTGGATTTATAAGTCAAGGTGATGGCCTTCATTCTTCCCTGTTATTGATCATCTCCATTTCTCTCTCTCTCTCTCTGGCTTTGAGTTAGTTTTGGTTTTGCATTGTTTCTGTTGACTCTGTTGAGATGGGAAGGCAACCTTGCTGCGACAAAATTGGTCTTAAGAAGGGTCCATGGACAGCTGAAGAGGACAGAAAACTCATCAACTTCATCCTCACTAATGGCCAATGCTGCTGGAGAGCTGTTCCTAAGCTTGCAGGTCTTTCTTTCTCTCTCTCCCTCTCTCATATTGTGAGTCCTTGTTTCTTGAAACTGGTATATTGGGGTGTGATTTTCTTCTTTGGGAAGGATTTTGTGTAGCAAAATTTTTTGGATTTTTAGAAGTTGGAAAAAGTTTTCTTCTTCAGTGTGTTCATAAAACTGGCTTTATAGCTTGTTGCATAATGAAGAAGAAAGCTTCTTTGTTTTGAATTTCATTTTCCTTTGGACAAAGTGGAAATGGTAGTGGCTCAGAAGAAAATGTTAATAAAAAGGGAAAAGTTGCCTACCAAAGAGAATTAATTAAAGAAAGAAAATATTCCCTTCTTTTTCTTTTGGTTCTTGAACTCAATTAGTTTTTGTTGGTATTGTTGTAGGTTTGTTAAGGTGTGGAAAGAGTTGCAGATTAAGATGGACAAACTATCTCAGACCTGACTTGAAGAGGGGCTTGTTATCAGATTCTGAGGAGCAAATGGTTATTGACCTCCATGCTCAACTTGGAAATAGGTTCTCATCTTTCTCTCTCTCAACTGTTTTTTTTAATTATTAATTAGAGAGTATTCTCTAACACTTTTTTATGGGATCTGAATCTGGTAAAATTAGTGCCACATTCTGGGTTTGAAGGTCTTCTTTTCCTTTTATGCACTGAGTTTTATGCCTTTTTTTTTCTTCCTGGTTAATTTGCAGATGGTCCAAAATAGCATCTCATCTCCCCGGAAGAACTGACAATGAGATAAAGAATCATTGGAATACCCACATCAAGAAAAAACTAAGGAAGATGGGAATTGATCCTCTCACTCACAAGCCAATCTGCTCTTCAACTGATCAGCCTCAAGCACCTCCACCACCACAACAATTACAGAAAGAATCTCCTAGACCTAATTTCCTGAAGCTCACAGAAGCAGACCAAAGCAAGGAAAATGAGACTTCATTACGGTCATCAATTACTGATATCACAAAGGATGAAGACAAAAGCATTACAAGCCCATTAAATTACATAGAAGGCATTGATAATTTCTCCACTGATGAAGTCCCCATGATTGAACCCCATGAGATTCTAGTCCCTCCTTGTGCTCCATCTTCATCAACAACTTCCTCCTCTTCTTCCTCATCTGCTTCATCTGGGGTGCCTGAGGAGTTGCAGTTCCCCACTTTGGACTTGCCTGAATACAACAACTTGTGCTTCTGGGATGAATTCAACGTTTGGGATTTAATTTATGATGATGTTGACAGAAAGCTAGCCGTTGATCCTCCTCTCTCTCAGTGCCAACGATTGGTAATTGATCAGGAGTCTTGGAAGTATGACCTCTTGTGATGTGAAGTTCCGTTTGGGGGGGTGCCTCTGTATCTAATTGCTTCTTACACAGAATAAAAATCAAGAATCTGAGAAAAACCCACTTCTTATTTTCTCTTATTTTTGTAAGAAATCCAAAATATTTCTGTATATGAATGAAGTTTCTGTCCTTTCTTCCATTTACAGTAAAAAAAAAAAGGAAAAGAAAATAAATTCTAACAACTTGCCAGAACTAGCTGATTAAAACTTTCCGAAAATAGAAACTGGATCTTCTACCACTTTATGCCATTTTTGTCTACACTTAACACCCAAAATCTGATTATCATTAACAATCTGAAAGGACACTGCGGTCAAGAAAACAATATTTTCCAATTCAAGATAGAACTCTAAGAAGTGTCAATTGTCTATCTAACCCATGTAATTGTGTGGGTATCTAAGTGGTTCCTTCTAAAGGATTTCACAAAAGATAAGTTTGTACTGTAAGCTACGAGTAACAATGACATGGGTCCAACCGTATACTCATAAGACATAATAATTTATACAAATTCATAGATAATGGCTGTATTAATCATTCTGGACTGTCCGATCGGTGGGCCAATATTTGATTATATAGTCAATTAGAAGTTGTATCAAATGGTTGTTCTTGATTGAGATATGTTTGTCTTATACATATATTGATGTATATGGTTAGGTATACTTGGGATAGATTAATATTTTTTATTTTTTTTTTTGTGTTTTTTAAGGTAACTGATTATAGCAGTTGGTGTGTCATTTTGGGGGTGTTCTACCATTTCACAAGAAATTTCAGAGACCCTTTCAAGTTCTCATTTTCAATGGCATTATATATATTAAGTTACAGCTGTTTATGAAAGCCACATTATCTGCATAACAGTCCCAGCTTTATTTATAATTTGTTTTTCCCATTAAAGCTTATTTATAATTTTTGAATAATAACATTTATAACAAGTGCCAATTTCAATTGTTTGAATATTATTTATTTAAAATGATGATTATATAAGAGATCTGACTTAGAGAACAAGTAAATCAGATCATTATCTCCATTGGTTACAGCCAATTAAGATACCCCAAATCAAGACTCTTTCTAGGTCAATCTTACACCCATTCAAGGTGAGTCCTAACATAATTCTTTAGGTTCATATTGTGCTGTTTGTGCTTGAGCTGCATTCAAGAAACTGATTTGCATGTATGCCATTGACCTGAACTTTTGAAGATATCCCATGATCGATCTTCTTATTTTAAGAGTTTTTAGATTATTGGTTCAATATAATCATGATGAGAAATGTGCTAAAACGATCATCTTTTGCTAGCTGGTTCTTAAAAGGATAATTAGAGGAAAAATCGAAGAAGAAATTCATTAAACTAGGAAAGGGTACTTCTAGCAAGGGGTATATTTCACTTTCAAGTTAGATTGGTAGGCCAAAAATAAAATAAAAAAATCTAAGTATTGACTTATGAGAGATAAAAAGACAAGGTCAAGCAAGTGGAGGAATTTAATAGCATTAGTTCTGGTTTTGTATTATAGGAAAAATGTAATTTTAGCCCTTCAAGGTCCATGGGTTATTTATTATGTATGGAAAATATAATCTAGCCTTTCAAGTTCCATGGTTGAACAGCACAAGAAGACATATTTTTTTGGCCTTTGATATTAATGTGGATGACTATAGCTACGCGGTTTTTAGAATTATTTGTGTTAGAGAATAGAGACAGCATTTTGTTCAAACTTTGCCAGAACATTCTAACTTAAATATTTACTTTCTTTGACTGCATTGAGTTTTTTTCTCTCTTTTTTGAGTTTTTCCTTCTCTCCCACTCTTCCCCCGAATTTTCTCAGTACCTTCTCTCTTGTTCAATATTCTTATCCCCCAAAAAAAATGAGTAGATATATAACAACAAACAGAGAAATAGTGTCACTATCTTTGAATGTGTGCTGCTCTTCTCTCTCTCCCTCTCTCTCTCTAAAGATCTCTCTCTCTTCTGTATTATTCAGTATCTTCTTTTTGTTACATACTCTCATCTCCCCATAAAAATGACAAAAGAGAAGTTAGTGCTCATTATCTTTGAATGCGTATTGCTTTCTCTCCATCTCTCTTTCTTAGTGTGAAATGTGAACTTTATTTTCCGCTCTTCATGGACCACCATCTTTGTTTTGCAACAAAATAGCATGTGCATTCACATTAGCTTATTTGCAGCTTCCTCTGATTTCATGAGGTGACACCCCATTCTAGAATGGTGGGCTCCATGCATTCGACTCCTCTCTCTCTCTCTAATCCTGCTCATCCAATATTGAATATTAGTTCCTCCTCCAATGGGGATGAGAAAGAGAGAAGCTACATGGTCATGATGGGGTACCAAAGCATGCATGTTTGATTTCCTCAAGAATGTTGTCTCCCTAATCATTCTTATCTCACTCGATCATGTATCAATTTTTTGTATCATACCCATCATGCATCATAGATACTCTGCTTCAATGAGCATATGTACCTTGCTTCTTGCTTAAGTTGATGATGTAGTAGGGGTAGGACCTGATTTTTGATAAGATATAAGCTTTAATGGTGGGGCCCTTTAAATACCCATTTGACCATTGATGCTTAATATGTCAAGAACACCATTGATATTGACGGATCAGATGGAAATCAAATCTCTAATTGGTCCCTCATGAACCTAGCAAGTTGCATTTTCTAGAAGTGACAATTGTCATGTACAAACAACCTCTTATGTGAAACTTTCCAAAGAGCCTTGCTTATTTAAGGCCAGTCACCATCACTATAAGCTAAGGTGTGAAAGAAACGACTGAATATGAGTGAAAAGTAGCTAAATTGAAAGGTCAGAGTTGGACCCAGTTTAAGCTCCGACATGGGAATTTCAAATCAGTCACCGGAGAGGGCCTTTTCCACCACTCCCAGACACGCGTACTAGGATAAACACAGCACAAAGGCAAAGGCAAATAGACAAAAGGGAAAAGCTAGCAACAGTCACAGCTCCACCACCACCACCACCCCCGTTTTTTTAGTGCCCAACAGCTCTCATGAACCAAAAGTCTCTCTCTCTCTCTCTCTCCACAACCATCAAATCAGACACTTGGGATAATATAAGACCTGCAGAATCACATCCCGCCAAATCATCACCAAGATTCACGACCTCCCAAAAATAAAATAAAATAAAATTAGAGTATGATCTTGTTTGGTAACAACCCCATTTGTTTAAACTTTGGGGGGGTTTGTCTGCTTAAAGGGGAAGATATTGTTTATTTATTTGTTATCTGTTAAAGGGTGATGATTAAACAAATGTACACATGGAAATAAAGGAATGTCCCTTGTACAATCATTGCCTCCACAGAAGATTATAGAGATTTAGACAAAAAGAGGGAATGTAGTGGGAGATTGAATGGACTTTCGGATAAAGGAGGGTGAAGGAGATGATGAACTCAGTTGAGTTGTTTATGTTAGGCCTGAAAAAAGAGAGAAAGGGAGAGAGGGGTCAGGCGACCTTTGGAGAGGATCTGGCAGTACTTTTGCTCCCCTTTTTCAGGGGATAGGGGGCAACGTGGCATAGGACTGTAGAGCATGCGAGGAGTGGCATTACTGGGGCGGTTGACCAATTGCAGATCCGCAGCTCCACGCTTGCATATTCCATTGGCTTGTTAGTGGATTTCTTGCCCCTCCTTAAGAATCCACTCTTAATTTGGGAATGAAATGAGGTGTATGAATGAGTTTCATGGTTCTAGCAAAAGAAAAATTAAAAAGGACTAATGGGATTCAAACTCCATATATATTACACATTATTAGAGCTAGGAAAATGTAGAGGAAGACATGGGAAATTTTTTGCCATGTACAAGGATTTAAAAAATATTAAGGGACATTTTTTTAAAATTAAAAACTAAAAAGACCAACTCGCCCTCATATAAATATATTATAACAAGGCATTGAAAGGTTATTTGGAAAAAAATATTTTGTTTTTTGCACATTCTCCAAGAGATCTACTCCCATTATATACACTAGCGGGATGCACATGCAGTATTACGTGTATGTAAATAAAAAGTTTAGTAGATGTAAGGGACAAGAAATTGTTAAAGGGTATCATTTGGAAAGTATAAAATGAAAAAAGACAAAATAATGCATTTAAATATATAAGATAAAATGATGACATCATGAAAACATAAATGTTTGGCATGCTTCCCAATTGGATGTTCTCTTTACATATAGTATTGATATAGATTACTAGGTGGTAGCTATAAAATACTACACATAGATAGTTGAAAAAAACTTAATATTTGTTTGGGATATCCAAGGGCTTAAAATTTACCGAAGGCGGGAGAGTAAAAAATAGAAAGACAAATTAACTTCCATAGAATTGTTTTGTAATTGAGTATTTTAAGGTTAGCTTGGGAAAAAAAATTTCTCTTTTTTGTATACATGATATGAATATAACCTTGTAAAATGGCCAATGTGAAAACGTCAGCCGTATTATGTAAAATGACAACTTAGCTTCTTTGTCACTTGTCAATCCATCTTTGTTGCTAATTTTGATTACGCAAGACCTACATCATGGGGGAACAGGACCGACATGGTGGCATGATGTATTTGTTGAAAATTCATCCTAACATAAGTTGAAGTAAATTTTCTTGTATAATATATTTCTAGACTTGTTTTACCATGTCAAAATTTAGAAATTGACTAAAGTCAGAGGGCCGTAGAAAAAAATGAGTTTAAATCATCATCATCATCATAAGCCAATTCTCATTCATAAGCCAATTCTCATTGAAGTGGGTTCGGGAATATGAATCTTATCTCTCCATCTCGTTTTATTGAAAATCATAGCTTCATTAAAATTCAAAAAAAAAAATCCTAAAATATAATGGGATTATTGGAAAGAGTCGTAAGGTTCTTAATCGTAATCTGTTTTGACTGAAAATGACTGTGGCACAAAACGCGTTGAAAACGCTATAGTCAAACAATAAAGAATATTAAGGAAGAATAAGTATTTTGATGCCAAAAACACATCATTTTCAATGTCAATGCAAGTACGCGGATTGGGTACGCGGCCGATGACTTTTGCGGGCTCTGTTTGAGCTTCGAAGGGTGGAAAATGGTAGAGGCAAACAACAACTGGAGTTCATTTAAGTCTTTTTTGGCCGCGCTTTCTCCACTAACACGAGGAGAGACCACCAAGGCAGAAGCATCAAAGCCCCACCGAAAAATAAAAAAATGGCAGGACTTTTCTCCTAGCAGCTTCTTAATTCTTATATGTCCATCACTTTCACTGATGATGATAGCTTCATAGCTTGAACTTTCATGGCACACTCCATTAGCACATTCAATTTTTATGCAACCCTTATCCTCTGCATCCACTAAAGCTTCCACATTGTTCTTGTTGTGACAAGGTGGTGCCATGTTATGGGGTAGTAGGGACATTAGAATGAAAAGAAGGGAAACATTTTCTCTTGAAGGGAGATTCTTAATCAAGTGCTTCAACTTATTAAGAACCTGGTTGAGTAACATGAAGACACATACCCATCAATATGAGGACACATAAGGTTTCAGTTTCAACCCATTCCCATGTTTGCTAGGCTAACTTTTGGAAAAGCTGCATATTTCTAACACCAAAGCAATCATAGTCTTTAAAATGTATAGTTCCCTTTGAGTTTGGTAGGGTAAAATATGGGTAATGTTCTTTAGAAAAGAAGGTACAAAGGGGGAAAAAGATTGAATCTAGGATAGTCTTTCTGTTGTTCCTTTTCTTCTTGTTTTCCTTCCCCTTCACTTTTCTGTTATGGATTAAAAGCAGAGACACAGATTCAATCTTTTAGGGTCTCTATGTACAAACAGTTATAACCTATTTCGTAAGAAAGATCATGTTTGGACAGGCAAATTAGAAGAACAATACGAGAGGAAGGAGGTAAAAGTCAAAATAATCTATATCTATACTATACATAATGGGAATAGGCCCCTTGGAAAGCATGCCAAATTAAATGTGCAGCTTTCCAAAATAGCCCTTACACACCTATTGAAAAAACTTATTAATTAAAGGTACAATGGTCAAAACTTACAATCAGTTCTAAAAACTGTCATCTCCCACGTTCTCCCTCTCTCCCTTCCTTCTTACTCACGTGCAGTACTGCACGTGCATCCTGCTAGTATGTAATATTTGAAAGCTGATATGCAAGTATAGACAAACAAGAACATGGTGTAGTAGAGGAATTGAAAGAAAATGCGGCTTACTAATTAAAGAACATGACAGAAGATCAAATCAAATTTCACTAAAAGAGAATGAACTGACATCAGAGAGAACAAAAAATGGAAGGAAAAAGTAAGAAGTCCCCACATTAAACAAACAGTTTTCTGTCATCCTCTACTATGGAGCAGGAGAACAAGAGACCACCAATAGGGGTGGAGTTTTACTGGGCCTTAGCTTATTTTTCTGGTAAAAGGGAATAATTGGGTATGGTGATAACAGGTTTTCAATAGTATGGAATCTATTTCAGAAACTTCTGAAACATTCACCTTTCAGGAAGATAAATACTAGTGGCTGACAAGATACATACCTTGTGTGATTTGAATGTCAAAATGGCTTCTACAATGAAATGATTAGTTAACCATTCCCCCTGATTTTACTTCAGAAAGAGAAAGGAAAAAAAAAAAAAGAAGAAGAGACTTGTAGCAAGGACCTCAGTAACAAACTTAATAGAAGGTTCACAAAATCTTAATAGCAGCCAAATCAAGCTTGCAATTCAACAAGCAATTTCCAGTTGCTTTTGTCTTCAAGATGGAGGCTTTTTCAGTTGTGATGAAACCAACATATATCATGCTGTACGACACAGTTGAATAGAATGCCCTTAAAAGGTAACAGTTCAGTTTCATTGCTAAGATCAGAACAAGAAAATAAACTTTTATTACCTGGAATAATTTTGTTCATTGTATAAGCAAGTGAAATATTGAAGGTCATACCAGCCATAAGAAAAAAAAAAGTACATTTCTTGATTGAAAAATAAAAAGACAAGGTTAACTAAAAATTAAATGTAAATAAATACATACATACATATCTATAGATACATATCTACATACATATCTATACATACATATCTATACATACATATCTATACATACATACATACATTATATATATATATATATATATATGTATATATATCAACAAAAGAAAATAATGTGGGCTTGGAGCAACGAAAATACACTGGACCCAATTATTTTTGTCCAGGCTACTGTATTAACTGCAACAAAAGCACTTCAAAAGAAGGCTACAGGATACGACCGCTTGGATATAACCATCAAACTTGAATATGTGGAATGCTTTTAGTTACTGGAAAGTTGGATAAATAGTAAGTAATTTGCATGTCCAATACATGAACTAGACCTGCTAATTTCACCATCGTGATCCAATAATTTCCAAACCTTAAATGGAGTTGGGGGAAAGAACAAAAATTGATGAACACATACATTAAGCCACAGAATATGACAGTAATGCATTACATCACCTGCAGAAATCACGAAATCAAAAACAAAGATGAGGGACAATGCCTGTTGAGAAATTTTTTAAAAAGATAGTTCTTTTTTATTTTATTTTATTTTATTTTTTCTTTCTTTTTGCCTAAAAAATAATGTAGAACAATGAAAGCCAGCCAATCAACCATGGCGGTGTCAACTGTGTATTGCACCCAGTTCATTGTATTCCAGTGAACAGTTTACAATTACATAGTGCCAACATATGCTTTTCTTGTACTATAATACATCAGAATGACTACTACATTAGATATTTTACATAAACTAATGGGACAACTAAACAATGGGTACAGGATGCAAAGATGTGGTTAGCAAATATTAAACTTATAGCCCACATGAGAAAAAAAATGCTTTTTCATTTGTTTTATTTCATCGTGTATATCTCTGCATAGTGGCATCCGCTAAATGTATGGAGTACCGAATACCAGTGTAGGAACCTAACATCTGAAATCCAAACTGACTTTATGCTGTTTTTATGATGTGTTCTGAACCAGCTTTGGATGCGTTGCTGCATATATAGAGGAATTGGGATCGTTTTTCAAATGTGAGAAAAGATGCTGCATGTCTGGCCGTAAGTTTTCCGTTACTTTTCCACACTGAGCTAATACCTCTAATCTTGGCTTACTGCTATTCTGTACAGGTCCTCCCTGCCCTTCATATAGGACAGCATGATGGCTGAGACAATTGATAAACATCCGTGAGTACTTCAGCTATAAAATTTTAAAGAAAATCTGAAACACAGAAGCTGCATGTGGGTTTAAGAAGGAGAAACTCAATCTTACAGGAAGTCAATAAGATCTGCTACTTCTGACGCTTCAGCAGGAATTGATGGCTGTGAGTTCTTTCCAAAAACATCGACCATTAAATTTAATAGCAAGACCATGGTCTGCCAGGTAGAAGGTCAAGAAATTATATAATGATCAAACAAAAATAGCCCAAAATAATAAAGAATTGATTATTGAAGGAATGGAGAAGATAACATTTCTTATAAGAGAAAAAAAATTAGATCCCACAATATATGCACAGCAGATGGTATTCTACGTCACTTTCGTGTTTCAAGTAGTGATATTTGGATTGCAGACAGACAAAACGATCAAGCCTCAGAAGGATTGGATCAAAAAATTTCATCTTGGTTACACCCCCTTCGGCAACTAAGAAATTAACCTTTTGATTAGCTAACAACACAAAACGAGATGCTCAAACTTCAATGAAATTTCCAGATTTCTTAACAGGTGGCAAATCAAGCCCTTTTTATTTTATTCATACCAGATATTCAACTATTTAAGATTGACATATTTCCTTCTATGAAAATGTTTCCTCAATTCTTTAGTAGTTCAAAGATTTTTGGAATTTTGATAACATTTGAACCTTTGGTTAAGTCAAAGTTCAAAATACTATATATAGGTGTTGCGAAGCGATAATGTGTATGTTAGAACTTGTAAAATTTGGTCAATGAGAGTGTTAACTGAACTTTCAAAATGATTCATGTATCAACCAAAAATCACAATATGCTGGTTTCTTATATGCACAGCTAAAATAAAGCCTCCATTTCCAATCTAGTCCATCCCCTTTTACAAAACACTTTGCAAAAATAAAGAAGCCTGCTTGATTGACTAAACAAATTTCAAAAAGGAAGATTCCTTCAACTTCTTTTGCAATTCTTTTTTCACATTTAAGTCTAATTATTTTCATTCAATGACTTGTTTAAGGTTATCAAAATGTTAAGCATGTATTTCTCATGTAGCACACAGATCTACAAAAAAAGACATGAGATCCAAGTTGCAGTTTTGATATTAAAAAATATGATTCTATTTTATAAATTTTTTTATTGCTTAAAAATTTTTTTATTGCTTAAAAATTAAGAAACATACATGATAAATCAAAGACTTAGATTATTCAACTACTTCCATGGATTGATAATAAGTTTTCAATTAAAAGATATTATCTACTTAAGTTTATCTTGTTTAAAACCGCTTTACAAAAAGACGAACAAATAACTTTTATTATAAATGTCTATTGTTTGGTGACTACTTGTATAACATCAATTTGTGGCTGATCTTTTAGTTCCCTTATTGATCATAATTTCTGGATCAAAGTATTCGCTTTCATTTGTTATTTTAAAACATAATTTCAAAATAATAAAAAAAGAATTTCCTTTGTAGTGTCAATCCCAGTATAGTAGTCTTACTCTCAGAGTTCGATGTAGACGTTAACCCCTCACAAGGTTAGGTCTGATTTTGTTCTAGTGATTAACATCTTGAATTAGAATTGAATTATGTAACATCAATCACTGGCATGATATATCAGTTCCAAAGACAGACTGCCATTTCCAAATCAGAAATCTATATGGTTCGTGAAAGGATGATTGTAACAACCTTGGATTTGGGTATGGGAGTTCTTTGGCCAGGTGTTAAGAGAGTCGCTGCCATTCATTGAGTTACAGTGAGGATAGTCACACGATCCAAATTATATTTGAAAACCGTCAGAAGGCAAGAACAATGGGATCTTATCGTTCTAAACCAAAGAAACTGGATAAGGAGGTTTGCTCATGAAAGAGGTAGTGTTATGCACACCTTCCTAGCCATCTGAGATTATAACCTTAGACGAATCATTTAATGCATGCATAAGAAGGATAAACAAAGACTTGTCAGCTTACAACCAAGGGTTAGTCTTATGATTTAGATTATCCTCAATTATACTGCCATATGCTGGACTTTCAAACCATAAAAGATAAATCAAAGTTTCCCTCCACTTTAAGACTAATTAGTAGGTCATACGTATCAAACCTAAAAACAGGCTCATAAAGGAGCCTATCGACTTGAGAATCACCTTACAAACTCCCAAAACCCTGAGATAAATCCGTTGTTAAACACACCTGAAAACATCATAGGACTTCCATTGAGCAGTTATGACTCAATCAAGCATATAGAATATTCAATACAATGTGTTAAGAGCAAGGTTTGAAATTTTGTATTTCACTGTGCCCAGCCAAATTTCGGGGGCATGCGGGTGGCATGCCGAGAAATCTAGAGAAAACAAACTCACCACAAGTTCCCCATTTTGGGGAAATCTGAAAAAATTTCGCCGGTATGCCGCCAAATTTCCCTAAAATTTTCCCAATCTGGGAGAATATTTCCCAAACTTCGCCACCATGCGACCAATTTCGCCGGGCATGGAAGGGAAAAGCTGCAGAAAGGCTTTTCCCTTCCAATGCTTTTTCCTTCCAATTTCATGCTGCTACCCCCTAAAAAACGAAATTTCACTAGCAACACTGGTTAAGACATCAAACTGAATTGAAATTAAACTATATTGATCTTAGCATACCCAGAAGAAGAAATCAAATAGAAATAACCAAAGATGATTAAGATATGATCAGTCAAAATCATCTGGTCTACAGGATAGATTCTGTAGACAAATAGAACTTTCACAAGGCGTAGAAAGATATTTGCTCTATATAAATATATTAAATTTGGTATTGGAGAAATAGAGGTAAAGTGAAATATGAGATCTCACCTCACATCAAAATTTATTCAAATGAGGAAGAAATCTAAGTCTACTATTTGACACTGGCCACCAGATTCATCATGATAAAGGGACAAAAATCTAGTTATTAAACTTGTAAATATGGCTCACAGGCCAATATAGACCCAAAGTCATAGAAAAGAACAATAATAAGTCTTAAAACATTTGGTAAATGAAATTTACTCAAAATTACCTCGTGCAAAGGAGGTGTCTAAACAAAATCACTTTAATTGGAAAAAAACCAGATATTCTTCCTGAAATATGGTCAATAAGACAGGCTTTCCAGATCTGGCTTCATAAAAAAATTACAAAAGCCTAATTTCACTACTTTGAGAGTATGATATGATGCCAATATGACATGAGTATGTGTATATACACAGAAAATGCATGACTAAGATGAGAAAATTCATATGAACTGATACAGGGAGCTTTAAGGATCATAAGCCTAATTAGACTTGTGCCTTGCAAAATGCAAGAAAAATCATGTGAGCTAATGCTGTGAATTTGTGCGTGAACAGATTTTCTGAAAATCAAAGAAAAAATACCCAGAATAGGGGGAAAATGGAGGTTCTAAACCTAAGGTGCCATCCTTATGCTCATTTCCCCTAGCTCTCTTCCTCATCTTTTATGGTTTGGAGAGTTTACTAATGGACCAAGAACAAGTAGTTGTAAATCAAACAAGGGCTCTATCCTAAGAGAAGGGGGTAAAAGTAGAGAAGGCATAGAATTAAAATGTAAGAAATAAGGGAGAGAGAGTGGAAATCATACCTGACAGTATTAAATCAAAATCATGCCAGCTGTCCAAAGATCCAAACCCTTTAAAGATGCGAAGATGAGGAGACATTTTGGGAGAGTGAAGGTGCTTTTTTGGGATCCTTATTTTTGGATAAGAGACCTCTTTTTATAGGCATTTTGGGGATAAGAACGTTAAAATGGTAGGTCAATCCCATTTCCAATGGACAAATTCCATAAAGATTCTAGAGTCACGTGGTTAATAGCCATATCCATGGACTTCAAGGGCATTTAAAACATTTCACAGGCTCAGGGTACATGAAATGAGGCAATGAATGGGACATCCAAGGTCAATTTGGCAACAATGATCATACAGTGCAATCGTACAAGCTGTGAGGTCATACATATGGCCACTACTAACCTTATAATGTATATTGTTATTAACACTAAGACGTTTTAATCATATCATGGATACTGTATTTGTATCAATCTATTAGCATTCTCAACAAAACCACATAAGCATAAATGGTCTATGCTGATAGCATAACGGCCAGAAATTATTAGCCGTGCATCTAAGATAGTGATGCACATCTCTTTATGTGATGTGTTTCTCATACAGTCAGTATTTTCCTGTAAGACAATTTGTTTGGGTTCTTGAAATCCATTTGCGTTACATGTTAATTTCATAGAATTCTTTGACTGATAAAAAAGACAATGAATTATTTTAAATCCAATCATGTACTGTTTTTTAGAGTGTATTAATATATATTCCATAAGATGTGTATCTTTTTTTTATATTTAACAAATCTTTTTAACTCATTTCTAGTGTTTTATTACTTTCAAACAAGTTTTGAAGAAATTATAGCACATTCATGTATCCTGAATCATTTCAATCACATCAATCCATTGTTCCTCCACTCTGTCACGCTCCGATTCCAAGTATATAAATATACCTAATAATAATATAATATAAATACTTTAGGGTAATAGGAATCTTGAAACATGACTACAGTCTCCACTCACCCCAATATGAAAACCCAAGCAGATTTAACAACTCATAATGTACAATGGTGTACAATACTTCAACATAATTAAAATTAAATTAAATACCAAGATATTATACTTTGAGACCAAAAATCCAAATAAATAAATGAAAAAATACCATAGTGCACAGCATAAATAATATTCATAACTTAAAATACAATCATACGTCTAACAATATTCAATCATAAATAACCAAATCAACATAATATTCCAATACCCAATCAACCTATCTACTCCCGTATTCTAAGTAGACCACATCAACACCAAGATACACCGATCAAACTAAACAATAGTTGGAAATTTAGAACTAATTAACAATATTAGTGTAGGGCCTATCATTTGGGATACAAACCCTATGATAAAAACATTATTTAATACTTATACTTCGTTTTAAGTTTCGTTAGATTAGATAATATCCCTATATTGATTAGAATATTTTATTTATCTAAGTCTTTTGTACAGAAGGCCTATGGTAAATTTCTATTTCACATTACTGATTAAATTGAAATAGAGTTTCCCAATAACCACCATGATTAAATAATTAACCATATAAAAGATTCTCGTGTAACTAATTAACTAACTAATCATTATAGAGTATCTCCTAATAAATAACTAATTATTTAAAGGTATCTTGTTGTATCAACCAACTTACAACAACTTGTAACTAACTTATAACCAACTATTTTATTATTTATTAACTAATTCCTAACTAAATATTTAATTATTGTTAACTGGCAAACTAATTCTTAACCAACTAACAAATCATTAACTAATTAGCTACTTTTAACAAACTGACAACCTGTAAGGTTAGAGCCTGTTGCTTGGGACAAACACCCTAGAATTATAAAAATATAATCGAAATCGCATTCATTTTATTGAGGACCTATAACTATTTGATAATGAAATGTTTTAACAAATAAATTACAACAAATTTTAAGACTTAATTCTTTGAAGAAATTAAATAAATTCAAAGGTTAATGATCATTTTTTCTAGATATTTTGAACCATGTAGCAATTAAGTAAATTACTAACTTTCATATATAAATAGGGCCTATGAGATTTAAAGATAATAAGTAAATTGAATAGTTAACTACCACTTAATTTAGGGTCTGTAACCCTAAAAAGATATAAATAATTTAATTAATAAAACTTCAATCAATAACTAGGTTCCTAAGTCTTCAAACATTAATTATTAAATATACAAGGAAGATTCAAGATTTATCATGAATTAACCAAGAATATTCAATAACAAGTTCTATTATTTAAATATTTTAAAGAATCACTTATTTTCTTTCAAGAATTATATTCTTATATAACAAAACAAAATTTCTTAAATCGAATCACATACCCCAAATTTATACAATTTTTTGCACAAATTTCCATAATAAAGAACGTCAAAAATCAATAAAAATATCAAGAATTCAATAAAGATGATTAAGAATCAATGAAGACAATCAAGAATCTGCTACAGAAAATAAAGAAACCATAAGATTATCAATAAATTTGCATGTAAAACATAAAATCTATTATCCTTTATGATAACTGATAAGGACATCAACAATACCTTAAACGTTTTCAAGAACTCATAAAGATCCTCTAAAGCTTAATGGTTATCATCAAAAAATAATTAAAGATTATCAAGAATGTTGTTGTGAGATCCCAAATCCCACATTGCTCGGGGAGGAGAAAGTGAATGTCCATATATGCAAGCTTGTGACTCCCTCAAGCAACGAGGCCTTTTAGGGTAAAACCCAAGAGCAAAACTATGAGGCCTCGCAGGCCAAAGCCGACAATATCATTGCAGTTGTGAGTGGGGCGTTACAAAATGGTATTAGAGCCAAAATCCAATATGAAATGTGGTACCCAAACACTAGTTAGTGTATATGGGCTGGCTACCATGTAGGCAAGCTTAGATTAGCAGGCTGGCAGGCTATTGGGGTTTGCAGACTACTGCACGGGGATGTGCATCCCTTAAGTGGGGTCGGCTGTGAGATCCTGGATCTTAAATTGCTCAGAGACAAAAAAGTGAAGGCCCATATATGTAAGCTTGTGACTCCCTTAAGCAACGAGGCATTTTGGGGTAAAACCTAAGAGCAAAATCGTGAGGCGCAGCGGGCCAAAGCGAACAATATCATTGCGGTTGGGAGTGGGCGTTAAAATTGTTCTTGGTTCAATCCACTAATTTAAAGTCTACAAAAGAAACAAAATATGAAGAATCCACCTATCACTTGTTTGCAGAAATTTTCCTACAATGAATCTTCACCGAAATCAGATTTTTCCACAAATATCAAAAGCTAATAATGCAACTCTTCCATTTCTCCCAATTCTCCAAGCCGCCACTTCTAGTTGCTTAGTTATAATGATAATAAAATAGAACACTAGCCTATTTATATATTATTATGTTTAGGGTTTTCTTAATTTAATTAGCATTACTAAAGTACCCCTAATCCTCCCAAATCTAATGTCTATTTAATTTCCAATTTTCGAACATATTGTTATTTAATAATTTATGTAATACCTAATTGCACTTTTCTTTAATTATTATCTAATTTAAGACCCTATAATCAACTATTATTACCTAAACACCCTCTTTTCCTTTAATAGGTTGAAAATCTAATTGTTTAGATTCAATTCTACCTAACTTAAATCCAAATTAGGTTCATAAGCGTGATAGGTTAATTAAACTAATTAGGAAAAAACCAAATTACTCTCAGATAAATTTGTGAAACCCCAAATTTCAAAAAACCAATAAAAAGAATTAAATATAAATATAAGGAGAGTTAATGACTTAATTTGAAATAAATTGAGAGATTACATCAACATCTGGACATTTGGGGATTTGTGCATTAATTTGGAAAGCTCAATTCAATTACAAATATCATGGAGAATAAATCTGAAAATTTAGGAAGAGATCCAACAGTTAGATATGGAATTATCAAGAGAAGGGTATTTTAGTCTTTTCCCAATTAGACAAATTATTATTAAATTAATTAAATGATTATTGGACTTGAGAAATTAAATTAGATCAAAGTTGGATTTAAATTGATCATAAATAGTGAGATTTATGGCCCAATGAGTGGAGAAGGACCTATTGGTAATTATAGTTAATTAGGGGTCTTAAGTTGAGTAATAAGAGGAGTTTGAGTTTGAGGTGTTTTCGTAATATTTAAAAATAGGGAAATAAAATAGCACGAAAATCAATTAAAATAGCAGTCGCTTTTGTATGGGATTTAGGAAAAGGGATTTAGAAAGAGTGTTGGGACAAAATAGGAAAATTGAGATAATAGAAAGGTTTTCCAAATACAATTAAAACTCCTTGTTGGGTGAGTGTATAAAAAGAAGAGGATAGAGAGAATTTAGGTTTTCTTATTCTTGGAGGATCCATATGGCAAGAGATAGAGAGAAGGAGTTCATGGCTGGAGAAAAAGGAGAGAGATTCGTTGGATCAAAGATGAGAAGAGAGGAAGGCTTGCTGTTTTCATTTGAGGTTTCAAGATGATGATATTTGGATTCGTTGGAGAGAATTTAATCAGAGGAGCAAGGCAAGGAACCCCTTCAAACTTGCATTAAATTAGATTTTCGGATTTCTCAGGATCCATGTTTATAAGCATGATTTATTGGAGTTTTTATGATCAAATCTTTGTATGTTGTGATTTATTTGCTTTGAATTGATTTGGCATATTTTAGAAATGATATTAGATGTTTTAGAATTGATTTGAAGAGTTGGAAGCATGATCTTTAGATTTAGTTTTGAATTTCGGAAGTTTTAGAAAATTTTGGAAAATTAGCAATTTACACGGTCGCCCGAGTTACAGCTCAAGCGCTCACTCAGGCGCCCATCCATATGTATTTAATGTATTAAGGTCGCCCGATGCCGTTTAAACGCCCAATCGAGCGCCCCACCTATGTGTTTATTTTGAATTTTGAACCCGAAAGTCAAACAGAGGGGAAAGGATTCGCAGCAATGCAAGGAAAAAAAGATCTTAAACACAGCAAAAAGAAATTCACGAAAAATGTGGTGGAAATTATTTTCACTTCTCTAGGTGCTGCCCATACCCTTTTGTTGACCTAACACTCTCCTTTCTATCAAGTTCAAATCAACTCCTTCCTTCTCTCTTCTCTTGTTTGATCAATGAATGCACAGTTATAGGATACCTATTTTCCATGCAAAGGCACTCCATCCAAGTATAAATATCGTCAATCAGATGATAAGGGAAACAATGCTCTAAAAACTCACTACCATTGTGGTGTGCTCCAATTCCCACTTCATCTTCAACACTATAGATGATGGCTTTCATGCCCTTCAAAATTCTTCTAAGGGATATACACGCACGCATACACACACAATGTTCAAAACCTTGGCAATACGCTCAAGTCAATTCTTTTTGGCACTTTGATACGATTTCAAAAGCAACAATTCAGAAAATCAAACTCGCCCCATGTAATTGGGCAAAAAAATGGACTAAATAGTTCTATATACATAGAATCATAAGGTAGTTGAAGATAGATATATCAAATGAGATGATTCAAGAAAAGTGAACTTTGAGAAGGCCATGCAATGGAATATCCAGAGAGCAAAGGAATGAAAAAATGCAAAAAAGATATGAAAGGATAACAAGCAGTTTCTGGTTATAAAAATCAGGGGGAATGAACTGAAAGAATTAAGGTTTTATAGTAAAGTTCATATCCAAAAAAATTAGAAACTTGAAACAACTAGTGAAAAACAAGATGAACTTTGAGATTTTTTAAAGCAAAGCTTGCAATATTTTCACATGCCTGGAAGTGATTTCAAGCTTTAACATCTTTCTTCTTTTATTCATTGTGTTTATCTTAATTTTTTAATTTCCCTTTTCCTACAAACAAATTCAAGGAGTTATAAATTTACAGAAAATTAATATAATAAGCTAGACATCATATTCTATATTATTATGAAACTACAGAATTGTAGTTTTTTGTCATGTATTGAGACCCAAGGTTCAATATATGTAACCTAGAAAGATTAGGAGAACGACTAGGAATGATAATGTGTACCTTGACGAATAATGGGCGAGCAATGGCAAGCCTTGGTAGCAATGGACCCATGATACGGAATGCTATCCTCAACATTGCAACAGATGTGACTGGTCTAAGATGCTTGATGATTGCATGAGTCCCTTCTAGCCATTCCTGAGGAAGGTTACTGAAGAAAGAATGAAGTAGGGCCACTACATTACCTGATGATAAAAGTGCACAAGCAGATTATGAGATCAAGTTTACGCAATTGTAATAGATGATTTGTTTGATTAAAAATATGGTCCAAAACTTATGGAATATAAAAATAAAAATAAAAACCAAGTCCACTCTTGTAAACACACAATGTTCACAAGTTTTAGGATTTGAACCAGTGATGAACTGGAAAGAAGAAAAAAAAATGCAAAAGGGAGGAAACTATTGACGTGAAACCTTTTCAGCTAAGAAAGTTTATCCTCAATTTCGTTTAACATTTCTTATTTCATTTCACAATTATCTAGCAACCCCTTCCTCAACATTTTCATCGTGTTTCCAATAGCCAAAACGTTTTAGGATTCATACTGATTAGTTTCATTTTCAGATCTCTTCAAATGACAGTTTAAAGTTCCAACATTAGTTACGTCAAAACTTTGTTAGCTAGAAGTTAAGTCATATGACAATACAACATACTATGATTGTTAACTACACAGATAAGAACCAAAAATCACATAAATTTGATCAATCATTTCTGTCAGCCAGATCTTCAGCCTTGCTAGCACCGCGGCAACTTTAGCATCGCTTATAACCATGCCTGCACTTTTGACAATACTTGGGTGTGCTCTAATGACCCAACAAAAGGGTAGAATCTGAAGGCATTAAAGGCAAGGGATTTAGACCAAAACTCAAATGGAAGAAAGGCAAGCAAAGGTTTCACACCAAAGTCATTTTTACATTAAAAGAAAAAAACTTCAGCTTTTACTACTTAAAATATTGTTAAAGAAAAATTAGTTTTTTTCTTCTACTACCAATAATAATTTCCTGTCCAGAACAAGGCTCATAAACTTAATTTTTATTACTCCATAAAAGCTTCATAATTTTTTTTAAGTACTATAAAAAAACAGGAAAAAAGAAAGGAAAAAAAAACATTGCCTTTTACCGCTGGGAGAGAAAAAACAAGTGGAGAGAGAGGGGGAGTTTGGTTGGTGTTGGAGGATAGATTGGAAATGAAAAAATCTCAAAATTCAGAATCAAATCATTGACAGTAACTAGCATTACTATGCAAAATTTTAAAATCAACTGATATCTGAAGTAAAAAAATTTTAGGTAAGGAAAAAAAATCAGGATCACTTGGGTTTTTAGGCAAAAATTTTAGCCTCGACTGATATCTGAACTAAAATTCAGTATCACTGGGGCTTTTTCCTTATGCAAGGAAAAATAATTTAAAGATAAGACAGCTGATATCCGAAGTTAGCATCGACATCTCAGGCACAGCAAGGGCAATCAAGTATCAGCTACCACATTGCAAAATTTTACCTATGGCTGTTGAGGTGTTGTCTTGGGCAGCCCATGTTGGATCCAGTAAAGCATAGCTGACAGCAGAATCTAATTCCCTCAGTGATCTTTTTCCATCAGTGAGCCACCAACAGTCTTTAATTACATGTGAAGCTTCTAAATAAAGTTGCATATGAAAATCCGGAGGGAGCTGAGCCAATAGAAGACCACAAGCCTGGATCAACAAACAAGCTAACTGCTGGCAAGTATAACCACTTCTAGAGACAAAATTGGAGGCATTTATTCCTGCTCCTGAGGGAGTTGATCTGCCAGCACTCATGGAATCTGTGCTTCCACCAGAAGGTGAAGTTGGCAAGACTGAACCCTGACCGACACCACTTGACGTTCCTTGCAAACCATTGCTGGACTGAATAAGTGTGGGTTGGACGTGCACAACTATTTGTAGAAGTGATGATACTATCTGGGACGCTGTTACCGGAAGCGAAAGGATTTCAATGACAGCAGTTTCAAGTACAAGTTGGGTGTATGTACCAGGATCCTGGATTTGGTAAAATGCTTTCTGGCCATCGGAAGGGTTTGTTGGTCCAGACTGAGATGTCTCTGGAATCTTGTTATGTGGAGCACGCATAGAATTAGTCGAAGCATCTCCCACAGCTCCAGACTTTGACTTGCTATTTAGAGGAGGTATTACATTATTCACGAGACCCAACAAGAGAGTTGCAAAGTAGTCTATAGGTGGGCACATAGCAGGATTTGATGAACTAAGGTGCTGAGCAAACGACTCAGAAAATGGGATCTGAAATGATAAAAGACAGGCTCATTACACTGGAAAGAAAAAGCCGCACATAGGTTAATAGCAATGGAATAATTACCTTGGATAAATCAAGTAAATTTAGTATTCGAACAATGAGCTTGACAGGAAGAATTCCATAGAAATATGCAAGTATATCACGAACAAATGTAAATCTAAAGGGGTGACAAGCAAGCAACTGAGAATATAAGGCCAGAACTTTGTCAGCTGTATCTGTGGCATCATTTTCAATGAGCCTATAAACAATTAAAGGGATGACAGGAAGTAAACGTGCTGCAATGTCATCAAGGAAGACTGGGTACCTGCAAAAGTCCATAAAAATTAATCAAAAGAGCATGTCTGAACAGTTCAATCCATAAGTCCAGATAAAGTATAGCATATAGCATGACAAAATGGACATGATATCATACTGAGTAAACAAAATAGTAGAAATTTATACGTTAACTGACACATGCAGAAACTGAAATTAAGTTCAAGAAGGGTTTGTACCTGATAAATCATGTTGTAACTTCTAAACTGTGGATCTATAAAGAGAACTCATTGCACATCATTTTAATATGGGATATTGTTGGAATGTACACACATAATTGGCAGATCTATGGTTAGATAAAGGAGGGAGGGTGGGAAAGGATTTTTTTTGTTAAAAAATAAAATAAAAAAAACTTGGGGGAAGGGTGGGGGTGGGGAAAGTGGAAGGGCGAGAGAGAAAGAGAGGGATGGGTATGTGGAGGTTGTGAGAGGGAGGGTGGAAGAGTTAAATAAATCTACTTGCTTGCTCCTGCCTTGACCAAGGAACCAGTTAACTCGTTCCCCGATCTAGGTACATGTTTGAATGAGACATTCAACATAGTAGGTAAGGATCGTGCCTAAGGAATCAAATATCACAATTTCCAAAGCCCCTGCATATCATTTTCATCCAACTAACAACTGAAGATGAATCTCCCTCAACAATGAAATGGTGGTACCCACGACTCCTTGCCTGAATTATGCCTGTAATTGCTGCAAGAATATCAGCTCTAATAGCATTTCCATTCCAAACTGGACCATTGAAAAGGAAGATCATTTAACCCAATTACCCAAGTGGTCCCTAAGCACCAATGCCTGACATTCCTTGGTTACTCATAGAGCATCCATCCATATTAAGCTTCTGAACACCAAGTCCTGGTAGACTCCACTCCAATATGCTGCAGGATATAAGATACCAATCCCTCAAAATATCAGACCCTATGACACCCCAAAAACGATACAAGCCAGAAACCCAAGAAGCCGAGGTTGTTTTCATGGACTCCAATACAACCTGAACAGGTGCAGCCAAATCCTCAAAGATCCTCTTGTTCCATTCCTACCAAATGAAACGTGATATAGCTTGAAAAACGCGCGACATAGTGATCTACCTCTTTGATCCAATCCCAAGAATGCCGCTGATTAAAGAGGTTGAGTATCATGGAAGGTAATGCCCACGGACGACTGATTTGCCCCAAAAACCATCCCATATTTGCCAAGAGAAGGCGCAATGCATAAACAGATGCTGTAGGGATTCCCCGCTCCATCTGCATAAGAAAAACATACTAAGGAACAAAGATTTCCATTTCATTTTCCGTTGAATCACATCAGCTGTATTAAATTTAGAAAAGAGTACAGTCCATGAAAAAGCTTGAATTTTGGGAGGGATTGAAGGGAACCAAAGGTATTTGGGTTGAAAGGTTATCAATGGCAGTGAGGCATTGGAAAAGGATTTTAAAAATGATTTGCAAGAAAAAAGCCCAGAGGGCTCCGATCAACAAAGACGTGGAACTAGAATATTTGGATCTAAGGGAACATTTTGTACTTGATGCATAAGGATACACAACTCCCTCATATCGGTTTCACGAAGGTCTCTCTTGAAAGGGAGATTCCACACAACCCTTCATTAGAAGGAAAAATAATGTCACCCACCAATGCCTCAAGATAAACTGCCAATCGGAGAAAACAAGGATATGGGGAGGACAAAGGTTTTAAACCCTACCACAAATCAAGCCAAAACCTTATGGAATTCCCAAAGCCAACACAAATCACCATAGCCTTCCATGGACTAAAGATTGGAGGTCTAACCCTCACATCCACCTCCCACCAATTTCCAGTCTCTCCGTGCTTACGCCTAATAATCTGGTGCCATAACTCGCCCTTTCACTACCAAAGCGCCATAAACATTTTGCTAATAAAGCCAAGTTCCGATCCACAAGGTGACCCATATCACGCCACCCTTCTCCCTAGACCTACACACCACTTCCCATCTTACCAACTGATCCCTCTTACAACCTCCTCCCACTCATAAAAAATCCCTTTGAATTTTTTCTCACACACTGACCACCTTAATGGGCATCCTAAATAAATACATGTAGTAAATGGGGAGGTTCGTCAATACCGTTTTAATGAGGATGATTCTACCCCTCAATGAGAGGGGTAGAATCATCACCCAACTCATTGAAGGCTTAAATCTGATATTCTTCCTACTCCAATGGCTGTAGTACGTCCTTACAGAAAATTTACCAGATCTACTCATCACCCAACTCATCTTATCTAGATTTGAGTTGGGGTGCTGACCATAAATGTTAGCCAACAATTGAGCAAGAGAATTGACTTCCCAATCAAACAAACTGCGTCATAAATTTAAATTCCAACTCTACCCACCTATATCCTCGTGGCAACACTCAGAAATGCTCCCTTGGGGTGACTTTGTGATAATGTAGAGATTTGGAAATTTAGCCTTTAATGATCCGTCTCCACACCATAAATCTTCCCAAAATTTTCTCCTATCACCCTTGCCCAATATGAACCGCAGGCCCAATCAAATTAGGGTTCACTTCTAATTTGAATTCAACAAAAATCATTTAAACCTCAAATTCCTTATCAATGAAAATTAAAAAAAAAAAACCTCATGACTGAAGCACAAATTTTATATTTCAAAAGACTGCATAAATCTGAGTTTACAAAAATATTACATTTAAGAAGAATTTAGGCTTCCTACAATATGCATGATATGAATGGATAACCATATATGATTGCCATCAAGAATTTTCAGTGAAAAATTATATGTTTTGAACTCTAAAAATAATTTAATGAGAAAGTTAAGGTTTTAATAGACACTTTGTCTTTTACGTGCTCATATGCAATTTCCTTTGAATATGAATTTTGAGCTATGCATGAAGAAGAGATTTCAGTATTGATCCATGAATAATAAATATGTATAAATTCTTTGATCCATGTGTGAAATATATGCTTATGTGGAGCTATTTAAGTTTTGGGAACTAGGGACTCAACTATCATTAAGAACTTTTCATATTGGAGTATCCATAAGGGGTGCTACACTACAGAACATGTATAAGCTCTTTTTAATGAATAAAATAAAATTCAATACGGATTTGGTTCATCCCAAATGCACATGTCATGTGAATTATGTAAGTCGGTATCAATACTGATATGGTGTGATTTGAGATCTAAATTATATGAACTAGTATATAATGAGTTTATGATTTTCATTTGATTTGGATATAATTCTATGTCGAACTTTGTATGCAGATAACTTATGGGCGTCATCTGAAAAATGGGGATATATGTATGTGATCTGGTCTCCATCAATGGCTATATACCTTGGCCAGGGCATGAAATTGTTGAACCACATTTTTCTAGACATCTAGAATGATAAGGTGTGCTTTACCACAAGCCATTAGTCGGTAAGCCAAGAAAGTATGCTGGCTATTATCTAGGGAAGGGAAACTTGGTATCCATGGCATTTGTCAAACAAAATAACCTGGATGTCTCTATTTGTGTATCTTCACTGGTACTTTTAAGTACAAATTGCATGTTGCATGATGTGATTTTAAAATTAAATTATAAATTTTGATTGATATTTCATAACGAATTGTTGCCTCCATTTTATTCATAAATTATTAATTAAAATCTAGATATGCTTATTTACTGAGTTTTTTTTTTTTTTTTTTTTTTTTTTTTTTTTTTTTTTTTTTTTATGAGTAATGATAGTATAATTTTACAAATATAAAAAGATGGAATGTACATCAATTCTCTACATGGACCGCCCAACCCAATGACAAATCCCCACCAAAATACATAAGCCACTCAATGAAATACAATCCTAAACGACCATCCCCCATCAATATACCCCCAAGGAACAACTATAACAGACATGAGATAGAACTGCAGCTGAATAAGGCATTCAACTCCGAAACCAATAAGCTACCGATGCTTATTTGCTGAGTTGTCAAACTCACAAGACAAATGTTATGCTTTCCGAGGAAGAAAAATACTAGAATGGGAGTCTAGAAGAGGAGTATCTAGAGAGCGAGTTTTACCTCTACTCTCAATCAGCATTTATTATTTCATGATATTTCACTATATCCAATGTGGTGGCACAAAATTACTGGGGAAATTGAGATTCACCCAATTTCCCTACATTTCGCTATATGTTGCAACATGTTATGACATGCCGCGAAATGTAGGGAAATTTCTCCATGTAATCTGAAGTTATGTGTGAAATTAGTCGAAATGGCCCATTTCTCCATGTGATCTGAAGTTATGTGCGAAATTAGTCGAAATGGCCCTTTCTCCTTATTTCTTCACGAAATTGCCCTTTTCTCCTCATATTATGATGATGATGGATTTCACTTCTCTTCATTGTTTATACGCAATATGCATGAAATGAGTTATACATCACATTTCTATTCCTTTCCTTTTATTTTTCTTTTTTTGGATTTATTTATTTAATTTTTTTTTTATGAATAATGAGGAATCTTATATATAAAATTTAGGGACAAACAGTATAGGCAAGTGAACCCATGAGATATGGGGACCACCTGTGAATCTACATATACTCAGAAGATACACCACACAAAATATAGAGCCTCCACACTAATCCCATAGAATAATGCCTAAAAGATGCCCCTAAAGCTAACCAATAGAAGTGGTAGACAAAGGAGATGAGAAAAACCATCTGTGCCAATCCCTAATAATCTCATATACACCCAACCCATTGAACTTTGATCGTACTGACACCCATGAGCAACCGCAACCAGAATGGACTCCACTACCTGCTCGATTCTTCCTTTCTTGTCTTCGAATAATCTGCAGTTCCTCTTTAACCAAATATATCACACAACAGAATTGAATGCTAAGCTATACATGATATGCCCTCTCCTCCCCGGTCCTCTAATCCTTCAGTGATCAAACAATTGCCTAACAGATTCTGGCATAACCCATGAAACCCCAATCGACATAATTAGTTTTGCCCAGATGGCCCAAGCAAACTAGCACTCTAAGAATATGTGGTCAATGCTTTTCTCTGCCTCCATACACAATACACAAACATATGGAGATAAAGCCATCTTCTTCCATCGCCTCTAAACCCGATCAGTCATGTTAATCCTATAAAGGAGAGCAGTCCACAAAAATGCCTTAATCTTAGGAGGTAGTTTGGCCATCCATGAATGGGATAGAGAGAAAGGAGGCGGAGGGTCAAGCCCGCCTGGACACAAGATATTGACGAAGGATTTACAAGAAAAGGACCTCAAAGGGGAGGGGATCAAAAAACTCTATTAGGGGTAGACTGATCAATAAAAACCTCTTTAATGTAGTCAGAAAGGTAATCAGCTCTTTACCTCGGCCACCCTAGGATCCCTATGAAGCTGTAAGTTCCATGAAAGACCAGATGAGAACCATGACAAAATATCGGACACAAAAGCATCAGGAAAACAAGGTCACACAAAAGATGCGTGGTAATGCGAGTGGTAAAGGCTCGTTTCCCCACCAAAGGTCACACCAAAATGCGAAATTTACACCCATGTATGTATTATAAAAAAATTTTAAAAAAAATAAAAACACACATTTCCCCCATTTCCCCTTGCTTGGGAAAGATGGGGAAATTTTCTTGAATTTTACCGGCATGCCGCCAAAATGCAAAATTTAAATCCTTGCTCTCAATACATAATGATCCTCTTTAGTTCTAGAGGGTTGTAAACATTAAGGATATAAAGTCTTTCTATATGATTGTAATTTTTAGTTTTGTTTTTGGCATATTATGTATAAGTTTTAAATCGCTTTGGACATACTGTTTTTATGGACTTGATCTTGGCTATTAGATGATTTCATATTTATATTTGATGTATCTTGATATGATATGCATAATGACTATGGCAGATTAAATCATGATAAGAAAAAGTTTCGAATCCTTATATCTTGCAACTCGGGACAGGTCTTGGGCAATGAAATTAAGCTCTGAACACTATAATGCCCCAAAAGTGCATGAGAAAGATGTTGAGCATAGCCCATGATGGAAAGAAGAGGCAGAAATTGCCAGATTTCTCTAGAAACTATTTGATCATGCAATCTCACTTGAGATAATGTTTTTAATAACTATGATGGTAACAGGATTTGAGTTTATTAACCAACTAGTTGGAAAAAGAAAATTTATTGATATTTAAGTACCTACAAACTCTATGATGACTGAAAATAACAACACATTAGCAGCATCATCTTTCCACAAAGATGCATAAATTTGGAATCATCATGCTTCATTAAACAGGTCGTTAATAATTACGAAAATCTAAGGGACACTGTAGATTAAAAATTTAATAGTTCATCGCAAAAGACACTTTTATTTTGAAGTAAACAATACAAAACTAAAGTATCACCATTTAACAAATGAAACAAATTCATAAAAAACAAACTGGTATCAACAACAGTGATAGCGTTCATAAAGGACACATCAGCCAAATAACCATTTAGAAAAAGGATCTTGACATTCAAAACTCATGATTATGGTTTCTACTTGGTTATTTGTCAATGCTTGAAAACAACACCTGTCTTTCCAAGAAAGATGATTTCCAAGAGCTTTTTGCAATTCAACACGCTTGAAAATTCCTGAGTGAAGCCAGTGCTCAGGAGGGCCATGATTCACACAGAACACTTTGATTCTCTGTAGAAGCTCTTGCCTATCAAGTAAACCAATCTGAAAAGTAGAAAATTATGTTTCAAATGTCACCATGACTACAAAATACAAATACAACTTGCTGCTTATGACATGAAGTGAAATAATATGGATAGAAATCATTCTAACAGCCCGTTCAAATAAGAACTCAATAAAATTTGGTATAGTTCTAAATTATCTCAAGGGTGAAAAATATGGTTGAATCATTTTTGAACGTGTAATAACAGAATGTAGCATATAAAACTTTCTGATGTGGAAAAATATGAAAAAACTTGGCATAGTAATTTCTTAGCATTACCAAAAAAAAAATGTTATATGTAAATAGACAAATGAGTGTGGCGGATGTTAAAATGACCATCCAAGTGAAATGACAAAGTTTGCGCAAAAGAATGCCATGAGGTCACTTGTAATCATGGTTCTAAATGTCCAATAACCAAGCGAACCTCCATTGAAATTTTTCCATTTGGAAGGGCACTAAAAGTTCCCATATATCAATATTGGGAAAATTGTGAAATTTATATCAAAATATTCCTTGAAACTCCCACGAAATTGCAATATTTCTAGAAAAACTAATGTTTAAAAACTTTTTTATGAATAACTAAAATATGCATTAAATCAAAACAATGGAAGGTACAAAAGGAAAGTGCAAAAACAAGAGGGGGCCGCTCAATACAACCTAACCCATCACTCAAAAACAAACCACATGTATGGAACCCAATATATAACCAACTAGCACCAATCCAATACCTCACCACCTCCAAAAAACTACTACTCTGGTGCACCAAAGAAGAAAAACAGCTCTCGAGGATCTCAATTTAGCTAAGTGGTACACTACTTGATTAGCCTCTCTCTGCGCGTGGCGGAACGAGACATTCAGACTAGAGATCTAGCTCTAATAATGAAATTGGACAGCCTCCAAGAGTCCATGCAGCCTGAAGTAATCCATCTGATAATGGCGGCTGCATCACCATCAATCACGCTATCCATAAAACCGCCCCACCTCACCTAAGACAATAAAACAAGTAAAGCCAAGAGCTTTGCCAGTATGAAGTCACCCTTATCCACTACGTCCAAGTGGTCCTGAATCACACCTATAATACCTGAAGGACTTGGGTTTCCTTAACAACATCTACAAACCTTCATAGCCCTCCACCTAGCAACCCTGCCTCTGAGAAAGGGGAGGAAAAACAACAATGGTGCCATTGCCACCACCTTAGACAGACACATGCCCTTAAACTCTTGACAAACTAAGGCCCATGATGTTACTACTGCCACCGGAATAGTCTCCAACACATGCTCAATAGAGGATCGAACATTTTAAATTTTGAGTTTTAACAATTTAGGTGAAAGAAGAAAGGAAATATGGCTTGACAGCATTGCAAAGCCAATCATGTAGGATCAGACAATATTATGGAGGGACTATCAGGTCCACAATGGTGAAAAGTGGACAATCTTGTCGCAACAAATGAGAATGACATGCACTATATATTAGTACTTCTATTCTGTACTTTCATCTACTAATTTTTAATTGTCATGGTGATATAAGATTGAACAAAATTGAAGAAAAAGTTGCATACAAAGATGCTATAATGGTCAAATTATAAAATCCATACCACAATGCGTAGGGCATGCGGATCATCATCACGATCAATAAGTGCTAGCAGCAGAATATCCAAAGGAAGTAGCTCATTTGTCCAAATGAAGAGGGCAAGATTTGTGCAAGCTTGCATTAGAAGTTCCTGCACAAGAGCAAGCAAATTGAGGAAATGTATTTTAAGAATAAGCCGAACATAAGGTCAAAAAAGGTGAAGAAATATAACAATCTATACAGAAATACGGACACAGAAACACACACACACACACACACATATCATATTAAGAACGATGCATTGACCTGTGAAGGGTGTCCATGCTGAAGTTCCACTTGGATATGATGAAGAATGACATCCACCATAGTGTAAATATTTGCTGTCACTTCCTCAGGTGAAAGTTCCCTCAAAACACATCCCTATAACAAACTCAGAAGAACAGATAAGAACTAATTGGCCTGTATAGCACTGCAATGATCATAAATACTTAGAATCTTCATGAGGGTTGATAAAATGGTACAAAATCATACAAGATTCGCAGAATTAATGCTTTCAGGGTGCCCATTCATCAGCATCCATGCACCAGCACATAAATACTGTCGATGTTGAGGAAAACTGTGACTGAGATAGGTCATAACATAATTAGGTTCTGCTGAAGGTGAAAGAAGCTGTGTGCATTGGTTGATGACATTTGCTTCTGCCTACCAAATAGGAAGTACATATTTTATTATTATATGATGCCTTGAGCTACAAACAAATTACAATAGGAAACAAGATCAACTTAAAACTCTAAGGAAATAAATTTCATGGGACAAATAACACGATACATGTTGAACTACTCAATACTTCATTGAAGTACTTAAATTTTATGCACAACATGCACTTCATCAGACCACATCATAACCATAGCAAACATGCATGTCACCATGTTCTATTAGAGAAATAAAAACTAGCAGTCCATCAGTAAATAATATAGTTTAGAATAATAGGTAAGAATTTAACCTCAGACAAACAACTTAGATATGCATATATGCTAATTTTTAGCCTATATGCCCACTTCTTAATGTTACAAAAGATTATGGATGGAGAAAGATTACCTTCACCTGGTTGAGCTTAGTTTTTCACTTTTGAGGTATCCAGAAGGATAGTGTGGCCCACCTGGACCTTCCATTTCGAGTTTACCTCCAACCCACATTTCATGTTATCCCCGCAGAATTATGGGACTTTAAACCCGAAATTCATTATATATCAAAGGCTGTGGATGCATTTTGGGCTTCCATGTCAAATAACAAGTGTCAGAAACAATCCTGTTAAATCTTCATTTTTTGCCCATGCGGAATATCTCAATGGGAAATTGAAAAGATCCAGTTATCAAAAATTTTCAAACAAAAATGAAAATCTTTTGAAGCAACAGGAACCAAAAATTTGGCAAAAACCTCCCAATATCAGAATATTTTATTGATAGTTCGAAATTATAACTAAAACCCAGCTTTTTGTAAATTCCATAAAATTTAGGTTTCAAAGCTAAATCTAACAACTTTTCAAAAAACTTGCAAAGGTGCTAGATTTAGTGGATTTTCCCTTTTCTTTTTCTTTTTTTCTTTCTTTTTTTACTTAAATGATCAGAGGGGTTTTTGGGGCCTAGAAGCACAATCGCATTATCTGTTCTTATTATTTCATGCTTTCTGCAACGCCTTGCTATTTCTTATGTTAGTCATATCCAGTGTTTACAGTTTCGGCCGAAATTTCGTTTTTTTGGAGGTAGCGATGCATTTCTGAGAAGAAAAATTGCTTAATTGCATCATTGGCGATTTTGGCAACGTGCCCGCGAAACGGGACGGCATGCCGAGCGAAACGGGCGAAATGGAGGCGAAACAGGCAAAACGAGGGAAGGAAATGAAAATTTATTCACTTTTCGTGGCGAAACGAGGTGGTGTGTCGGCAAAACTGAACGGCGTGCTAGCGAAATTTCCCCAAAATCAAAAAAATCTCAATTTTTACCCTTTTTGACTTTTCCAGAGTTTCGGCAGCGTGCAAGGGAAATTTCGTTTCATGCGATGGGTGCGCCCATCAGCACCGAAACGGTAAACCTTAGTCATATCATTTTTGTTAGATACCAAATGATTGTAAATTTCACACTTCAACCTGGTGGTTGGTAAGGAGGTATTTTTATATTGAGATTCTGCCACAGCAATTTTGCTGCTGCTTCATTCTTGCTTCCAAAAGCAAACCTTGGTATGAAGATTTGAGTATTGGTTGCTCGGGGAGGTAAAGGTTCTTGGTGGCACATCATGCATTTAGTGACAGCATTCAAAAGTATAAAGCAGGAGATTCAGCCACCATCATCAAATGGATGTCCAGTGATGACATTGGATCTTGGAGACTGTCACATCTCATTAGCAGGGCAAGATATCTAGCACATGAGCTGAATGCCATGTTCTGCCATGTGCCTAGATGTGAGAATTCTGTAGCAGATCAGTTACACTGTCACATCTCATTAGCAGGGCAAGGTATCTGGCACATGAGCTGAATGCCATATTCCGCCACGTGCCTAGAGGTGACAATTCTGTTGCAGATCAGTTAGCCAAGCATGGGGCCTCCAGAGATGAGTTATATGTTGGCTTCCATTTGAAGAGACAGCAGGGCTGATGGATGACTAGGGATGTGTGTACATGGAGTTTATCATTTGTGTTGTGCATAGGGATCTATTGAGGTTCAAAGCGGAGATGTATCTCAGGTCACTCTTGTATTTGGGAGATGGTATATAGTGTCTGGGCATAGCCTGAATCTCAATAGTACTCATGTACATTCTATCTTTTTAGATTTAATACAATATTGACTATCCATCCAAAAAATAAAAGGTATAAAGAAGTTGTAATGAATACAGTTAGAAGGGTTTACTATATGTTAAGGGTGTTTAACTAAGTGTCTTTATATCAAGTTTTCAATAATATATATATTAAGATAGAGTGAGAGGCAACAATAGACTTATTGGTTTCCTCCTGTTTTTCTAACTCTGGATTTTATTTCTTCATTCTATATTCAACAACATGCTATCAGAGCCTAGGGTATGAAAGATCTGTTTACTCTCAGTTTTTTTAATTCTACCTCTTAACCCTATTTCTTTTTTATTTCCTTTTTTTTTTCCCTTTTTCATCACTGTTTCGATCAAATAGTATTAGTTTGTCGTGTTGATTGCCACAGTTTGTTCTTTGGGCTCTCACTGTCCCTAACTGGGTTCAACCTTGCCTTCTCATCTGTGGTTGTGTTTGGTTTTGTATGGTTAATGGCAGAATCAATAATGCCGCTGCCATTGTCGGCGCTGGTTGTCAAGAGTATGGCTCTGGTGGATTTGGGTTCAATCAGCTGTTTAACATAGTAATTGTTTTCGTCGACAATTTCTGTAGTATTAGGTGGTGACTGCAGAAGCCAGAATACTTGTGGTGGATGGAAATTCATGAGCTACTCAGTTTAAGAGTGTTTCTCAGTGTTTAGCCGCAGGTCATATGGTTTAAGGGTATTGTGGTGGTCGATCATCTCAGTTAACATCATTTCTATGGTTGCTGGTTAGTTCTGGTTGTCGCCAGAGTGTTTCCAGTGGCTTTCTGATGAAGACTTGTGTTTGCTTCCACAAGTGCACCCATGTTTATCTGTGTTAGGGATATCATGACCGAGATAGATAGTCTCAATTTTCAGCAATATCCAGACCATGAACTCGTTATTGATCTAGCCCATAGATCTTCGTTGTATCTGACCCGATTATCCAGCCAGAATCCAAATCTACTGTTGGTTCGCTTGTCGATCCAAATTGGCATTTCAGGACGATTTTGGCCGGTTCAGGTTTTGGTTATTTCACTCCCGATCTGAGCTGTTTGAGTTATTTCAGGCATTCTTGGTACTTGCTTGTCTTCATCATGGCCATATATCCAAATCAGACAGCTTTACTTCTCTTAGAAACTTGACTCACACCCCTATGATTTCCGTGAAACTCACCAGGAAGGATTATGGGTATTGATCATGGTCTGTGGAAGTATTCTTGAGAGGCAAAGCTCTATTCCATCACTTGATCTCGGAAAGCCAAATGCTACTGGTTCTGCTTCTAGTTCCCCTCAGTCTTGGCGAACATGAGGATAATCAGATTATTTCTCTCATGATTCTTAGAATTAAGTCTCACATTGGATCTTCTTACATCAATTTGCCTACTGTAAGAATATTTTGGCCCACTTGAAGTAGATCCATTCTGGAATCGGGAATCTAACACAGATCTATGGGATTAGTAAATAATATTATGCACTTGAAAGGGAGCTCTTAACTTTTAACAAGTTGTAGGAGTGAAACAGTTTATCAATCCATCACCGCCGCATCTACAGGCCATGGAAATATGACAGGAAGATAATGGATATTGTTCTGTTGCTCGTTGTTCTTCACTTGAGTTCGACCCGGTTCGTTCGCAGATTTTGGGTAATTCGTTGCTTCCATCCCTTGATGAGGTCTTTTCTCGGATACACCATGCTACTATGTTAGAGTAGCTGCCAATTGAGCATTGGATATTGTTCTGATTTTGTTGCATCACATAGTGGTTCTTGAGAAGGCCAAGCTGGTAAAGGTGGCCTTGGTTGGCATGCTGGCTGCAGTTCTTGACATGACGGTCGTTCTGGTTCTTATGAGCCTATGAAATGCACCCAATGTGGTCGTACTAATCATTCTATGGATTATTTATAGGACTTGCATGGAAAACCATCTGGTTTTGCCAATCAAGTTGTCACCTCACAAGAAGATTCTCCTTCAACATCTGGATCACTAGCTCCCAAAAGTAAAATGTATATGTTCCAATTTTGAAGGCTATAATCTTCTCAGAACTAGTTCATTTTCATAATATGTGTGTGTGTGCGCGCATGTGTGCATGCGCGTCTGTGAACACACACATGTATATATATATATATATATATTATGTAGCGACAACCAATCAATAGACGGGTCTTACGACTCTCACCATTTTCAACTTTAGATTAAAATTAATATTTTTTTTAAAATATTTTACTCAAAAAACCATTAACATTGAAAATATATATATAAATACAAAAAGTCATTAAAAAATTTAGGAAAATTTCCTACGCTTTAAAACAAAGATATGGTGTTTTATTTTGTTAATTATAAGGAATTTTATATTTAATTATACTTGCAAAATTAAAATATATTAAATAACAATAAATATGGAAAAATAATTGAAAGATTCTAAAAATGTTTGAAAATAAGCAATTAAACTACACAGGATAAAGGAAATATTTGTGGGTTTAGATTTACTCAATCAATTATTTATTTAGTAGTACATCTAAAAATATAATATTAAAAGTTAAAGATTTAAAAATTAAAAACATTGTTGAATCATTCGAAGTAAGTAAATAATGTTCTATAAATTATTTTTCATTCTATAAATTATTTTTTCGGACTAAGTTGTTACATTTTTCTTTCCTACCTATTGTGCAGGTCTCTACCAATCTAATTGTTATGTATGTGGATTGTCTATGGATTGTTTATTCATGTGACTTTGTTAGTAGCAAATTGCTTGTGTAATGTCTTTCAAAAGTAGATTAGCATTTAGTAGTATGGCATATAGTAATGGCAATTGTAACACCCTACAAATTCACATAAGGGTAGTTTAATCACTTCCTAATTAGCCTAATTGTTTAGTCGAATAATTAAATAATCACCAGACCTGAAAACTTAATTGGACTTAAGACCATGGTTCAAAATATCGAGCCAATGTGTTGTATTGACCGATTCAAAAATGGATACTTACCGAGATCATGGTTCAAAATATCGTATCGACATGTCATATTGGACGATCCAAAAATGGAAACGTATCGAGGATATGCACGGATACGCACTAAAATGATGGATAAGTATAAAAAATGGTGGATACATAAAACAATACCTATTGATAAGCTAAAAATATGAAAAATAAACATGTTTCTCACATCATAGGCTTACATAAAGAATATATATTGATATGGAAACAAATCGGCATATGCGCAGATGAATGAAGACTTTAGGAAAATTTAATTAAAGATAAACAAAAGCCATAATATGCTAAATAAACAAATAATAGAGTAAGAAAATTCATAAATATTAGATTAATAGTTATGGTATACTAGTAATAAATACCAAGAAATATATTATTAAGAATATATGTATGTTTGTGCGTAAATAATAATAATTTTTTACTAAAATTATTATTCAAATATATTTTTCACAATTATATCTGTAGATCAAATATAATTATCTAATATTATACAATACATATGTATGTTTACATCTATGTATAAAATATTTATTTATTTATTTATATAATATATATGTATATGTGCGTGTCTGTGTTTATGTTTATATAGCAACAATCTTTTACAAGTCACAATTTTTTTAATTCTAGATAAAATATAACCTTTCTTTTTAATATAAAAACATTTTATAAAAAAGAGGTCATCTCTCTCTTATATATATAAATATAAAAGAGGTTTTTTATTAAAGAGACTTCAACTCAAGGACGGCAATATTGACCTAAGCGAGAAAGAGGCGAAGGCGACAGCAACGAACCAAGTACGCCACCCCACCCCCTCTCTCTCTCTCTCTCTCTCCCTCCCTCCCTCCCTCCCTCCCTCCCTCCCTCTCTCTCTCTCTCTCTCTCCCTCTCTCTCTCTCTCTCTCTCTCTCTCTTCTTCTCTTGCTTTGTCTCGCGTCTCACTCTTTCTTCTTCTCTCTCGCTCTGTCTCGCGTCTTGCATCTCGCTCTCTCCCTCTATTTCTTCTCGTTACTCCTGATTCTCTATCTCTCTCTCACACCTCCATCCTTCATCTCCTCTGTTTCTTCATTTGTTTTTTTTTTTTTTCTCTACTGTATCGTGCAATGGGTTGTAGCACTAATTAGGTCGAAAATAGGTAAATAATAATGAGGTTTCACAGATTTTGGAATGGGGTTTTCACTAAAGAGCTATCTTCATTCTTCTAAAGTGGTAAAAACTATGTTTTGACGTTTTTTGGCCTTTGTATCGACTATATCGAGCGATACAGTCGATACAGTGTATTGTATCGACTGTATCGCTCGATACAGTCGATACACATTCTATACTTACTGTTTTACGAAAAGTAATGTGTATCATGTCGTTATGCACGATACACGATACGTATCGGGCGATACAAAACGATAATTAGTACCATGATCAAGATACATATTGGATATGCAAGGATACGCTATAAAATGGTGGATACGCAAAATTGGATGCATAAAACATAACCTATCTAGATAGAAAGATAAGCTAAAAATATGACAAATAAATGTTTCTGACATTTTAGGTCTACAAAAGGAATATTTACGCATTATAGAAACAAATAGGCATACATGAAGATGAATGAAGACTTTGGAAGCATTAATTAAAGGTTAATGAAAGCTATAATAGGCTAGATAAACCAATAAATAAAGTTAGAAAATTCATTCATATTTTTAATTAATATTTTTATTAAAATATTGAATAATCAAATTCAAAAAAAACTAAAATATTTTTCATAATATTAACTAATAATATGCAAAAACAATTATTAAAAATAATTTTATTGATGAAAAATTACAAAAATCATGGGATGATAGACCAATCCCATATACATCTCATACAAAATTTGAAGACAAACCAATAAGTTTTATATAGTTTTTTTTTTTTTTTTAAAAAAGACATTTTCATTACTTTTTTTTGGAATCTAAAAAATTTGATAGCAATTTGGATCCATGGATTTCAGATTCATAGAAAACATTGTCAAATCATGTATAAGTACGAAAATATAATGATTTAAAATAAAAAAAAAATTAAAAGTCTTCGATACCTATCAAAACTGTGAACAATTGTGATTTCGTTGCTTTGATCCGTTGAATGAAGTTGTTTCCTAAAAAGTTCTCCACTAATTAGGTCGAAAATGAATGCTAAATAATGGGGTGTAACAATTTGTTTTGAGGGGTTTTGGTTTGGGAGATGTGTTCAATCTTCTTAACATCTCTTATTCACATTTTTTTCAAGTTTATGAGCTGTATCGAGTGATACAGTCAATGTATCGACTGTATCGCACGATACAGTCGATAATCTAATTAAGGAAACATACATGTCTATCGTGCCGATAAGCACAATACACGATACGATATGCACAATACACTCGATACGATATGATATTGAGTATCATGCTTAAGATTGATTTGATTTGAACTTAAATAGCAAGATTTATTGCCAAATAGGTGGAAAAAGTGCACTTTAGTAATTACACTTGTTCAGGGGGTCTTAAATTTGAGAATAAGTAAGGATATGAGGTGATTAGATAATATTTAAAAATAAGGACTTTTAGCAAAAATTGTTGGAGGCTTGGACGTGTGGAAAAACTCTAGAAGACTTTGGACATGGAGAACTTGAAAGGAAAGAAGAAGGATTAGTGATCTATAGAGAGCGATCAATTTCATTAAGGATTATTGTGATCAAAGGTAGGTGGATCTACAATTTTTGAGTCGTGGATAGAACCCTAACATGTAGAATCATGCCTAGACTATGTATTGATTGATTTGGATTATTTGATTGATATAACATGACTATTGATTGTTGAATAAGAAAATCTTATGATACAAATTAGGGTTTATATGAATGTATACATGTTTGATTTATATTATGCATAAAATTCATGGGATTTAAATCAATTCTTACTACCATGATTATCCTCCAATTGGCATCATGTGACATAACTAAGGATCAACTTCAATCATACAGTGAGTATCAACTTAGGATGGGATGGAAGCGTTTCTGCTGCTTCATTGGCGAAAGAGAAAGGTTCGAGCCACCTCGACACTACTTTCAATTTTGAAGCCAGCATCTCCACCATTGTATGTTTTTCTTACCCGTTATTATTGTTTGCAAACTGCCATTTCATTTGAATAGCTAATTGAATGTTATTTGATTAATATGTTTCATCTTCTACCATTGTATGACCCTATGACTGAATATGATTCTGCATCATATGTTTTTTCTCAAATAATATAGATTTTCACTAAAATAATAAAATAAAAAAGTTTTTTTTGGTAAAATTTGGTAGCACGCCAAATTTCACTCAATTATGTCATTTTTTGTTTTTTTTTTTTTGGTGAATTGCTTTCATGCCACGGGCAAAATGACCAATAGCACTGAAACTTAGATCCTTGGTTGTGACCGTATTCTTCTCGAATTTAGTTCAAATGATTCATCTATACAACTAAAAAGTGTTCCATTTCATTCAACCCTCCTTCACGAAAACAATTCACCAAAAAAACCTAATAAGGGACTAAAGAGGTAGTACAGGCTTTTAGTTTTGTCTTTTATTAACATAAAACCTTGTCCACCAGCCTTCTGTTGCATTAGATATTTGTATCCCTGTCAATCATCTATCAAGCATTTGATTGCCCATCCCGTTTGTTCACTTGCCTTGGTCACCTTGTGATCCTTTCTCCCTTTGTTCCATTTCCATTCAAAATTAGACAATGCAAATAGTACTCAAAATATTATATATAAGCCTGATATTGAAAGACTTAAGGATTCAATGTCATGACTACACTCAAAAATATGGTGTGCAAGACATTGGGATTTTTACCTCCAAGGATTGGTTCTATTTTATTCTAATTCCTATAACACAAATCAAAATTATATATCATTTCAGATAGAAGTTAAAAATTCTTTTATGTAATATGATCCTTGAGAAGTTTGAATGGACTAACCTCGAGTTTGTTACCTACAATAGATATGGGAAAATGTGCAGTTTGATGAAAGCAATTAATACCCTGAATCAGTCTAGTGTCTGTCTTCATAGGTTTCATTTATTTTATGACACCTTGTCAGTTTTTTTGAACTTATGTTGATCACTCACTGTTTATCGAAATGCAAGAATCTAAAATTGTGACAAATTACATATGTTGATGATAAAATATTTTCAAGGACTAACATGAATGCAATGGAAATGATCAGAAGCAGTTCCAGTAGAACTATAACAAGAGAACCAGGAAAGCTACAATATTTTTCTTTTGCGGCATTTACTGGCAAGAAGTACTCAAGTGTTAGATACAAAAACATCTAATGCATACGCTCCTATTATCCCAATGTAAAACTGGACATGGATAACATATTTAGCTAAAATACATAAAAAGTTATAGAAGGCTTGCAGAAAATTTGATCCATTTTGACATTTAAAATACCTGATATTTCTTTCACAATTGTGAAAAGAGTGTGGAGACACCTAGGCAGGTTGACTACAGCATTCTACAGAATTTTGAGCTTTCAAATGTGCCCATGGGGACAGTCCATAGTTATTAAAAGCGGCCGCCTAGTCGACCAGGCGATAACTCAAGGCCCAGGCGTTACCACGTCCATGCGAGCTTTGCCTAGGCGACCTAGGCGATAGCCTAGGCGATCAGGCAACCGACTGCTCGCCCAGGCGTGAGGAGAAACTGAACACGCAAGAAGAGGAGAAATTGAGAGGAGAAACCAGGGAGACTGGCTTCGTCTTCGTCATCTTCGTCGAACTTCATCTTCTTCGTTAAGCCGCAAGGTGCAAGGTATGTATCTCCTCCTCCTCTTCTTTGTCTCATTCTCTCTGTCTCGCTCTCTCTCTCTCTGTCTCACTTCCTCTGTCTCTCTCTCTCTCTCCCTTGCTCTCTCTCTCTGCCTCGCTCCCTCTATCTCGCTCTCTCTCTCTCTCTCTCGCCCCCTCCCTCTCGCTCTCTCCCTCTCGCTCCCTCTATCTCGCTCGCTCCCTCCCTCCCTCTCGCTCTCTCCCTCTCACTCCCTCTGTCTCGCTCACTTCCTCTGTCTCGCTCTCTCCCTCTCGCTCCCTCTATCTCGCTCACTCCCTCTCTGTCTCTGTCTCGCTCTCTCTCTATCTCTGTCGCTCTCTCTATCTCTCTCGCTCTCTCATTCTCTGTTAGCTTGGGAGACTTGACTCTTAAACCCCAATGACAATTCTGGTTTGTGGTCACAATATCTCAATCTGTCCGTTGTTCTGTGCAGTGCTATCAATGCTCAAATATTGATAATGATCATAGTTTTTGTTGGCATTGCAAAATGCGACTCTTTCAGATATTGTTTTTTATTGTTTTTCTTTTCTAAAATCTACACTTTTTTTTATTACTTAATAAAAGTGTTTGGTGTTTGTCTATTTGAAGAAATGTTATCTTCCAGTAGCTCCAAGCCAAAAGCTAATTCTAAGGATCCAGCGTGGAAGTATTCCTTTTGGCCTGTAGTTAGTGATAAGAACAAAATTCAGTGTGAGTTATGTGAGGCTATAACATTGAATGATGGCATCTAGACCTTTTGATACTTTAGATCTTTTTTATTTTTAATACTTCCATCTACAATGGATGATGAATATATTTTGATTATTTTGAAATGAAAAAATTATCGCCTAGGCTACAGGCAGGTCTATCGCCTGGCATCGCCTGGGCGTTTTCACAACTATGGGACAGACTTACCTATAACGTACAGATCAAATAAAAATATTGATGCTGGAAGTTATTCAGAATTTCAGATACAGAATCAGATTTTATTAACCTTGTATAGACATCTACTGCAGATTGTTGACCACTTACTAGGATGAATTTCGTGGAATGGAGATGAAAAGTGGGACATTACCAAATGCTATGCAGAAGCAGAGAATATATCCATGATTCAACAGTTCCCCTCTTATACCATTTAAGCCACTTACGGAGGACATTGATTTTGTGAATGACAACAAATAAGGATGTCTTGACAGTCATGATAACATCTATATATTGGATGTCCGCTATGTCCATGAAGGCTAACGGAATGAAGGTACCTCCAACTGCCCCTTAAAAGAATTAAACAGGCAAAGGGGGACTGCCATTTTATTAGAGATGTCATGCTAGATGACAAGCTTGGATGGTGTGCCTACAGAAGGACTCGGTCAAAATTTCTTTTTGATGATAGATTCAAGGTGGGCATGAATAATATATGTGCTCCTCTTGAATGTCAGTGTTTCTTTAATATTATTACATATTTCGAGGAAGTTTATATTATTTTTACTATGAATGATAAAAAGAACCGTGACTAGTAAGTAGTAACTGATTTTTTTTTCTTCCTCTTTTCTCCTAATCTTCTCCTTCAGTCATGAAACTAAAATTTGAACAGATATTTATTTCATAACTTTTCTCTAACAGCACCCAGTGTTATTTTGATGTATTCTACAGACACGTCCAAGACTATTAACTTTATCTGTACCTTAGTGCACACAAATTCCAAAATATCAATCACTCAATTAATTTGGAAAAGACAGAAATTAATGAGTATTTTTTTTTTCCCAGAGGAGAAGGAAAATGTTAACAATCTGTACTTTCATTTAACAAATTTCTTCAATGTTGACATTTGGGCTCTCTATCCATCCTATTTGTCAATATCAAGATATTTCTGGTCCGTCATTTGCTTGTATATGCCTTGGTCTTGTTTTATTTTAATCAAACTTAATAGAGGTAAATGTCTTATTAAGAAAAAGTGCCGAATGTGGTGGGAATGGAAAAGAGTAGGAAATTATATCCCATTAGAACAGGGAAATAAGAAAGGAAAATGCATTGAAATTTAAAGAATAGAACCTGCTGCCATGTTTGAATTGCCTGGCCTTTTTTATCCACCCTTCCGATCAAAAAGTCACGGATGAGAGGTGGGAAGTACCGTAAAGTCTTTTCTGACCATGTGTGTTGACTAGTTGCCAGTAGTTGCTCCAAAAAGGGCTGAAGGAAAACCATGTGTTCAAGCTCAGCAATTCCACGGGTCTTAATAGTGATGGCAAGGCTAACTACGGTCATTCTATTTAAGGTTTCTGTGAAATCAGTTGGACCCTGCAAAACATTATATAGATAAGAAAATTGGAAGAAATTAAGCATGGAATAAAGAACTTTGGAATCACTTCCCTGGTTTTACCTTCAACTCTTTCTTCACCAGGAAAAAATCTCGAAATGAAAAAATGATATTCATGCACAAGTTTTCAGCCAATCGGAATATGCGATGCTCTCCACGTTTCCCCTTATTTGTTAAAATTATAACTTTTGTAACATCATGCAATAAGTTCTTGCTTTTACCATGATACCTACAAAAAAAAGTGTATGTTGTGGCCCAAATCTGTCAATGAAATTTTGTATTGTACCCTTGGGGATAAAATGGAACCAAAAATTAAGGAAAACAACAAGCATATGTTTTAATAAAAAAAATTGCCAAAAAAATATATTTTAATTAAAAAATTGCCACAAACATATTGCATGAAATATGACCATACGAAATCTGACAATGATACTAAAATAGTTTCAACAGCCAGAAGCAGATTCACCTGTAAAGGGGAAGTAAACGATAGTTCAATATTTCCAGCAAAAGCAGCAATACTGTAGGCTTGTTCAATATTGACCTTTGTTGCAAAATCTGCAGGTGTTGCAGATATAAAGAAATGTAATCAGAGGACACAAGAAGCAAAATGAATAATTATGCCTAGAAGAAACAAAAAGGACAAGATGCCAAATACTGACCAAAAGTATGAAGGTTTTTTCTAAGTTTATCAACAGACACAATTTGGTGGACATTGATTTATGTGGGGATAAATTTAATGGTCCACCATGCAAATGCAGGCCATTTGTAGTCAGATAGATCCCATGTTTCTACTAATTGGGATGATCATTTTCCTAATTCCTCACTAGCAGCCTTGACATATTCCATGTCAAATCATGTCCCCATTGTTTTCTCCACTTGCCAAATAGGTAGGTTGGGTAAACCTTCCTTTCAGTTAGCAAATATGTGGTTACAGGATAAATCCATTAAATCTTTGGCTGAAAGGCGGTGGATGGAATCATATTCTGAGAGGCAGGAGAATGGGAGTCTCTTCCATGGAGCTTCTTAAAGTGGTGACTGTGAGAAAAAGGAAAAATTAAGGTCTTGAATCATGAAGCATTTGGAAAAATTGACGTTAATAAGAGGGACCCTATTGAAATGATTGATAGGTTGGACAGATTAGAAGAATAAAATAAGGCACAAGAAATAGCCTTGAGGAAGTCTTCAAAGTTATAGTTGGAAAACTGGCTTAGTTTAAAGGAAATTGATCGGAGGCCAAAGTCTACAATGTTATGGTTGAAAGACGGCGATGGAAACACTAGATTTTTCCACAAAATGGCTTCTGGCAGGAGGAAAAAAAACCACAATTTCAAGAGTGGAGGTATCGAGTAGAAGTTGGAGAGTGAGGATCTAACGACCCAACCCAGCGAGGTATCGTCTGCTTTGGGCCTAAGCCCGCTTGGTTTTGTCCCCGAAGGTTCCTCGTTAAGTTAAGTTTTCTTCATGACTCTTATACCTTACCGGGATTTCATCCGTTTCCGATGTAGGATCGGGATGTCACAATCTCCCCTCCTTCAGGGCTACACGTCCCCGTTCAGTAGCCCGCTAACCTAGAAGCCTGCCAACCATCACTAGGCCCTCCCTTGTCGGTCCAACGACCTTCCACAGGCAACGTAGGACCCACACTAGCCACGGACTACTAAGCCCAGATCCAGCTCTGATACTATCTCTAACGACCCAACCAAGCAAGGTATTATCCACTTGAGCCTAAGACCGCAATGGTTTTGTCCCCGAAAGGCACCTCGTTAGGTTTTCTTCCTGACTCTCATACCTTACCGGGATTTCATCTATTTCCGATGTGGGATTGAGATGTCATAGAGAAAGAGGTCATCAAGGGTTTCTATTCCTTTTATTTGTCCCCATACATTTCAAAGGAATCCTTTAGATTTAACTTAGGAAACATAACTTGCCCAAAGCCGAGAGAAAGCAACCGATAATGGACCTAGAAGTTTGAGGTAGACGAGGTCAGGTTAGCGTGGGTCAGCTAGGCAGTGATAAAGCTCCAAGACCTAATTGGTTTTCCAGGGCATAAGGTTTGTTAGGAGAGAGTGAAGAACGATCTAATGACAATTTTTTAAGAGTTTCAAGCATTTAGAATTGTCAATAAGATTAATTAATGCCAATTTTTTAGTTTAATTCAAAATTTTCAAGGAGCAATAAATATCAAAGTTTTTGGCCCATTAGTTTAACCACAAATCTCTATAAAATTATTGCAAAGGTGCACTCACTGAGGATAAAAGTGATGATGGAGTCTATCATTTTTAAGAACCAAAATGCCATTTTCAAGGGTTGACAAATATTGGATAGTATTCTAGTGGTTAATGAGTGTATTGAGGAGTATTTTTTAACGGAGGGAATTGCTCGCAAATTGGATTTGGGAAAGGCATATAATCAACTGGAATGGGGCTTCCTAGATTCAACCATGAGATGGAAAGGCTTTTGTAATACACAATGTAAATAGGTCAAAGGTCACTTGAACAATGTGTCCCTATCCTTCATAATTAATGGAGGTGTGGTGGGACATTTCCCATCCTATTGTTTACAATTTCGACGGCACGCTTTTCGCTCCAAACAGCCCTAGTGACACGTTTTGTGGGTTACTTCGCCCTCGTACAAATCGAATGAAATTTCGAGCGGCACAGACGAAACAGGGGCAGCATGCCGAGCAAAACAAGGGAAACGATACTTTTTTTAACAAAAATTTATTTTTTGCCATTTAAATTGAAGAAATATAGCGATGCGAAATTTCCCTCATATCCAAAAAAAACCACCCCTTTTTTGTGTGTTTCGATTTTTCCAATGTTTCTAGTTTCGTGCCCTACGCGGCACGCCGAGCGGCACCAAAACTATAAACCCTCTTGTGGGCTTAGGTAGGGGGCCCTTTTTCCCCCTTTCTTTCCACATTAATTAGTGTTGTTTGAAGTCATTTTTTGTGGGTTGGAGAAAGATTAGGCTTTATAAAGGGTTTTCAGCTAGGTCATGAGAAGTCCACACTATCTCATCTTCAATTTGCAATCAACATCATCCTATTCCAAGAAGCATCTAAAGGTCAAACCTTTTTGGCACAAATATATTCTAAGATGTTTCAAAATGCTTTTAGGGCTGAAAGTAAACCTTCACAAAAGCAATCCAATGGGGATTCATGTCGATAGGAACCTTCAGGAAGAGTGCTTTCAAGGGATGGGGTGTAAACTTCAAGGATAGCCTAATATGTACCTTATCCATCTTTGGGTGCAAATCCAAAGAAGGGTAGTTTTTGGAACTATGGAAGAGGAATTTTTTGAGTAATGATAGTATGAGTATATATATATATATATATATAATGAGAATGAAATGTACAACGGGCCTATACAAATGGATCCACATCGAGCATCCACCTCAAAAACCACATATAAGGTAGCCACAGCCTCAAAAAAAATCTAATCGTATCTATGAACAAAGATATAGATGGGATCGGTGCTGAATAAGACATTCAGCCCAAAACAGAATAACATCCACTCGTAGAACCCAAAAACCTCCTCAATGCCTCGACGATAACTTCCTCATGGCCCATCATCTACCAAAACATGTGAAGAGAAACACCAATGATACCACTGACTCACAATATCAACTGCATATGTCCTGAAACTCCGGGAGAACCGTCACCCACGAAGCAGCTGCTAATAAAATAGAGTCAACCACGTGATCCACCGACGAGCATGAGTTCTGAAAAGTCCTCCTGTTGCGCTCCATCCAAATATGCCAAACGATAGCATGGAAAAGTATACTATAAATGACGTAGCCCCTCTTTCCCAATCCCATGAATTTCCACTGATGAAACAATGCCGTTAATGAGTTTGGTGATACCCAAGGCACTCCAATCATATGAACCATCTGCATCCAAATACTAATTCCAATCGGCACTGTACAAAAAGATGATCGATACTCTCCCCCTCCTCCATACACATAAAGCAGACATGAGGTGATAAAGCACAAGTCTTCCATCTTCTTTGGAGGTGATCAGCTGTGTTAATCTTATATAAGATAGCAGTCCACAAGAAAGCCTTGATCTTGAGGGGAACCTTGGGCTTCCATAACCGAGAAACTAAAGAAAGAGGTAAATGAGGAGAGTTATTATGAATAAGGAGCTTAAAAAAGGATTTACAAGAAAAGGAACTAGTAGGAGAAAGGGACCAAATCGGTAAGTCATCAGTAAATGGGTCAATGGTTATATCCTTCAACTTATCGAGGAGAGAAGCAAGGTCTTCTAACTCAACAGAACGAAGGTCTCTCCTAAAGGCCAAATTCCACACTAAACTAGATTCAGAAAAGGAAAGGATATCGGCCACAAAAGCATCGTGAAGAATGGCCAATGAAAATAAACAAGGAAACAGACTCGACAAAGAAGTATTACCCCACCACGAATCATTCCAAAAATGAATTGAGCGACCAGACATCACCGCCATCCTAACCTGAGGGTAAAATAAATGGGTCATTCTCATAATAGCTTTCCAAGGGCAATTACCAGAAGGGCGTGCCCCCACATTTATTGACTATCCATTAGCATCAATACCATATTTGCTAACAATCACCTTATGCTAAAGACTGTCTTTATCAGTGCTGAAGCGTCACAACCATTTGGCTAAAAGGTAGGAGTTCCGGGAATCAATCATGCCTAACCCTAGACCACCTTTCTCCCTTTCCAAACACACCACATCCCAACGCACCAAATGCATCTTCCGAGTTCCCCGTCCTTCCCACAGAAAGTCCCTTTGGGCTTTCTCAAAAATGGCGACAACCCGTCTAAGCATACGGAATAATGACATGTAGTACACTGGTAAGTTAGCTAACACTGCCTTGATTAATGTAATACGACCACCCCCCCCCACCCCCCCCCCCCCCCCCCCCCCCAAAGAAAGATAGTTCTTTTTCCATATTGCAAGTCTCCTCCCCACCCTCTCAATGACTGTGGAAGAGAAATTAGCTGTCATTATGTGGAAGAATTGCACTTATCAAGTCATTTTTATCAAACCTCCCAGTATATTAACTTTCCAATTTTGCAACCTCGAAAATGGTTGTTCGGGTGACTAAAAGAATGGTGAGGTGGAATACAGTGTACGTTATTATCCATTTAGAAGGTTTTTGGGATTGAGAAACATTCAACTTGAGAACTTAGCCTTATCAAGTGGTTGTAGTTTGCATGGCCTTTTGGCAAACAGCTACTTCAAGGACATTTATGTAACATCCCGAGTCCACTTGGTACGATATTGTCCGCTTTAGGCCCCATAGCCCGCACGGTTTTGTTCCCAGGTACGACAAAAAGGAAGACTTCCTAATGGTCACCCATCATAGCACTGCTCCTCACTCGAGCACACTTAACTTCAGGATTCCAAAGGGATTTAGCCCCATATTATACCATAAAAGGCCTCATACCAAGGAGATCCAATGCTTTACTCAAATAGCACAGTCTCCTTTCCACACCCAGGCGATGTGGGATCCCAACCATATGCCATCCCCGCCTAATGGCTTGCCTAGGTTTCTCACCCCGCCCAAATCACAACCGCCCACTCAGACTGCCAGGATGTGCCCCCATCACATCCGCCCACTCAAACAGCCAAGATGTCATATAATCCACCCCCCATCATGGAATAACGCATCCTTGCATTGGGCCGAACCCCCACACTTCTGGCTAAGTCAAGCTCTGATACCATTCTATAAAATCCCAAGTCCACTTGGTATGATATTTTTCGCTTTGGGCCCCATAGCCTGCACGATTTTGTTCCTGGGTATAACATGAAGGAAGACTTCCCAGTGGTCACCCATCATAGCACTGCTCCTCACTCGAGCACGCATAAAAGGCCTCGTACCAAGGAGATCCAACGCTTTACTCAAATAGCACGGTCCCATTTCCGCACCCAAGCGATGTGGGATCCTAACCATATGCACATCCCTGGCTGGTAGCTCGCCTAGGTCTCTCACCCCGCCCACATCACAGCCGCCCACTCAGACAACCAGGATGTCACAATTTAGCATAAAAAATGGACACAATCCTAAGTCTTCAGTTACAACCAGTTGTCCTTATGCCTAATCCCCAATCCTTCATTTCCTTCAATGTTAAATAAATCTACTCTCTTAGCTTTTGGCATGATTTTTTATGGACAAACAAGCATCTTTCTCTCTGTTTCCCCGGACGATTTTGTATTCATATTTTCTTGGATCTTCTAGATTGTGAAATTCTTTCATGGTCTTCTCTAGGACTTAATTGGAATCTAAAATTTTGTAGAAATCTCCACTTAATAAAGTCAGATGAACTTTTTGATTCATCATGTACTTTGGGGTGATCCCACTCCTTGTGGGGTGCCCTTCTTTCTCCTTTTGATCTAATGAAATCTTCATTACTCATCAAAAAATAAATAAATAAATAAAGTTAGATGAACTAGGCATGCTATTAGAGATGCTTAGCATCATTGTTTTAGAGCTCTCTCTCCCTAATGTCAAATGTTGGTCCCTTTCTTCGGATGGGCTTTTTTACTCTAAGTCATATTTCTTGCACTTCTTTCTATCCCATAGCTTGCCTAAGCCTGGCTTCTCCATGCCCTTCCTTTGGTTAGCCCCAATTCCTCCCAAAGTGAAAGCTTTTATGTGGACAGCCTTTTCTAACAGCATTTACATTCTTGATATCTTCCAAGGCATAAGAAATTGCTATTTCCCTGAATATGCATCTATAGTGCATGAAGATTGGGGATTAGTGGATGACATCTTCATGGACTATGAATTTGTGGGCTTTATTTAGTCTTCTCTTCTTAATCTGATGGGCATGAAGTGGGTACTCCCTATAAATCTACCTGACGTGGGGTTTTGTGCACTGCAGAGGCAAGAGAAACTCATACACTAAGCAGATTTTTTGTTTTGTCTTTTTTTTTTTTTTTTTGGCTGCAGTTTTGTCCATATGCTTGGTTGGTCAGAAATAATTGCATTTTCAAAGGAGAGAAGGGGACAAAGGTAAGGACTTTGGAGGATATTCTTCCAATAGTTGTTTCTTGAGTTTGTATTAAGGAAGAATTTAAGTCTTATTGCCCCAGGGAGGATTTGCAGGATTGGTACTTTTTGGCTCTTATGCAATAGAGTGGGTGACTTTATGTAGGCTTTTACTATGTTTCTATTTCTGTTTTTCTATATTTTTCCATGACTAGCCATTTGGTTTTTGTACTGCTACTATGGGTTCTTAGTTTTGCATCTTGTGGTTATAGTGTACATCCTTTTATCATTTAATACATTCTCTAATTATTCATTAGGAAAAAAAACGCAAAGCAAAGGGGAGCCCTCATCAACTCGGTCTCAGCCTCCGGTGATACTACAGCCCATATGGATGTGTTAGGTTTTACCGAGAAGTAATTGTTGGTTGCTTACTCAAAGGGGGAAAATTTGTCCTTTTTTCTTCAACTACGAAGTAAAAATGTACTTCATAGATGACTGAACAAACACTTGTTTGCTTTTAGAACGTACCTTTTTTACTTTCAAAAGCAAAAAAGCACTTTTGAAAAGCAATACCAATCGGAGACCCAGTTAATTAGGTATCAGCCTCAAGCAATACCAAGGACAAGACCGATACTTTGGACCAAGATTTGCACTCTTAAAATGCTTATCATATTTCATGCTGTAATCCAATCTAGCTTTATTTAAATTTTATCTCTTATCAAAATCATACATCTCCAAAGGTATAAATTTCCTTGTTAGTAAAATGTACTTGAAGAGTCTTAATAGGGACCATTACAAGATCAAATGTATAAATTAGGACCACTATTTTCACAATGTTGAATTATGAAACGTGCAAGGTATACTCTTGTGTGATTGTATAAAGAACAATATATAACAATCATTTTTTGTGACATACAACACAATAAGACTGCAAAAATATGCATTCAAATTTTTTACTAGTTAAAGATTTTTCCAAAAATACCAGGTTGCTTGTAAACGTTTCACCCATTTTTTCTTTTTTCTTTTTCTTTTCTCTTTTCATATTTTTAAAATTGTTTGGCTCTCCTTTCAACTGGATTGGACAATCAATATATATTAATATTAATTACTGAAACCATGATCATTCACATTTAGAAATCTACATGGTAATAATCAACATGCAATCACATCATTCCATTTTATAACTTTTACTAAAACACATTGCATTTTTAGGGCCATACCACCAAATAAGGAGAACAAAATTCAAAATGTGTGCTTCTAGAAAACCCATTTTCTGTCATAAACATGTTAGAATAAAAGAGAAAAAGAAGTAAATGAGTAGAGCAAACATTTAAAGAAGGTCCCCATGAATGTTTGTTAAATCATTCTATGTAATTTTGGAACTTTCAACCAATTTTTCGTAAAAATGTTCAAGTCATTTTGTTCAAATTCAAATGAAATAATAAATTTTCACTGAATTAAAAAAGTTATGGAATGATCAAGAGCACAAAAATTGGACTTAGTTTCAAGGGTTTTACAAATTATGCTAATTTTAAAAACTTGATTAATTGTGGCCCTATCTGGTTGATCCCTTTCAAGGATAATATGGTGAGCACAATAGAAGGATGTTTAAGCGTATTAGTCAGCAAATTTGTTTGACTTGGAACTGGATTTGCTAGCCCAACTATTGACTTCAATTTATTGTCAGCATCTTACCTTGCATCTGGATGTGATGAGACGGGTGGGTGTAAAGTCTGGAGATTTCTCAGTCAGAGGCGTCTATAACCAAGTAACCAATAAGGGTATCAACTTCAAATGGTCAAGTATGGTGTGGCAATCATTTCTTCCTACAAAAATTAGTTTCTTCATGTGGACAGCAGTATTGGGGGGAATCCTAACAACCGATAACCTCATGAAGCGTGGATGGCAGATGCCAAATAGATTTGTGATGTGCAAATCTCAAGAGGAATAGGTAAGTCATCTTCTTGTGCATTGTGAGGTGGAAAGTGCTGTTTGGTTTGCTTTCTTATCAAGATTTGGAAAGAGATAGACGCAGCCTCAAGATATGGATCAGGTTCTTTTGTCATGTACTTTTTGTAAAGGATCATCTCGGGTTGAGATTGTGTGAAACTTGACACTGCCGCCATTCTTTGGTCAATTTGGAAGGAGAGGAATAATAGAATCTTTAAAGAGGTAACATGTTCCATAAGGGCTTTGGTTCAATCTTCGTTAGTTGCCTTCTAGGTTTGGCTTCAAGTTGTAATTCTTGTAGAGGTTTAGACAGTTAGGAGTTTTTGTCCTGTGAAAATTTCCTTTTATTGTAGTGGCTTTCCTTTTTCAGCTCCTGTACACTTGTCGTGTATTTGACGGGATAGATCTGATACTTTAATATAATTCTCTATTATTACTGATCAAAAAAAAATTATCACCTTTTCACAAGGAGACCAGATAGTTTTTGTAAAGTAATAATATTGTATCCCAATTAGTAGTGTTTAAGGACAATCAATAGACCGGATTTTTTCCAGGCATGATGACAGAAATTTTCAAATTGACACAGCACTATAAATTTCATTTGTACCGTTTCTCTATCTTGGGTAAAAAGAGATATTCTAGAATCACTCTTTAGAAGGCGGGCAGAAAATTACACTGAAGTGTGAGCGGAACAATGAATGCGGTGCAATCAGCAGCAACCTAACGTATGTTTCAACCATCGCAATGCTAGGTATGAACTGCAATGTATGTTAGCAAGAGATGTAAACCGTTCAGCACACAGAAAACAATGAGAAGAAAATAACTATTAGTACTCAATATTAAAACGCTGTTGTATACTACATTCATTTGAAATCAGCACAGTTTGAGTGATCGAAGCAATGAAATTTACACATAAAGGATATTTTTGGCAGTTGTATAAAGTTCCCTAAAGCCAAAGCACATGTGATAAACGAATATTGAAAATGCATACCAGCAGATATGAAAATAAAATAAAATGCATATCCTTTTCACTGTTTTCCACCTAACAAAACACAGCGTAAGGGGCAATTTAGTTGAAGGCTGATGGATTGTTAATATACTACATAGACGAAATCATAGTCGTACAAGCAATGAATCCAATTTTGCCAAAATTTGCCCGTACCGGCGCAAAGCCGCACCAAACCATTTAGTTTTGGTGAACCATTAGTATCAGGAAAAAATGGGCAGCACAAACTGAATGTGCTACCCATTACATGAGAAAAATTAAAGAAATTTTGAAGTTTTGACTATTTCGCTAATGAAATGAAAGGCACGGGTGGCACGTTCAACCATGCCTCTCATTTCTTACCCAAAATGGGAGAAATTTTAAAATTTCTCTCATTTCAGTTAGTTTTTTAACAACATAGTACGAAATTCCACCCAGACTGTTAAAGGTTGCATTATGGAGGAACAGTCACATTATCAATGATAAAGGTTGCTCCCTCCCACTTATTTCAAGAAAAGGAGGAACAGTCACATTATCAGTGACTGAGGTTGTTCCCTCCCACAATTATATAGTCATATTTTTATATTCTAATTTAATTGGATGTCAGTGTTTTTATTATGCATTATTTTTGGATCTTTTGGAGGCTGCCTTCCATATTCATCAGCAAATTCTCTTTGGAATGAAATTTTTTTCCCAATTTCTCATACGAAAGTACAAATATCAAATATCTATAAGAAATATGGAGTCAGTAACAGCATCAAGTTTCAACCTTCAAATCATTATTGATTTCAGATTCAGGTACAACCTTTCAACACTCTTTGCAGGCTAGAACCAAAAGATTTAGTTCAGAGAATTTAAGACAAATAGGGTCTACATAGTCATTCCATAATGTCAGCTCAAACAGAAACAAAATAATAAAAATACATGAGTACCTGTTCAACAAATAATGAATCTTCAATTTGATAGGCAAGCTTCAAACATAAGTTAATTGCAAGCCCAGACAACAAAGACATTGGCAATGGGCTGCACTCCCGCATTACCATTACCCTCTCATTCGACTGTACAGTTGATCCTGATAAGGGTTCTGTGCCAGCAGAAGTCAACCAATTCATGACAGCCTCACAAGCAGAGTGAGCCATGGTATAAGAAAGAACCCAAAACATCCCAATAGATCTATCATCCAAATTAATGAAATCCATCATGAGCTCCCCTGCAATAGATTCCTTATAAGTTTAGCTTTACTTTAATCACATTTATGAATTTTACAAAATGCATTAGACAGATTCTTTGTACCTTCTTAAAAACATGTCAAGGTAATTTTCAAAATTTAATTTTCAAACCAAGAGAAAATATGTAAATATTTTTATGACCAACCTGGGCAATAAACTACAACCTCATCAACTTGTTAACAAGCATGGATAGCTTGGCTCAGCTACAAAAATCCATTCACAATAAGCAATATAGAGCCCAATAATAAGGCTCGTGAACCAAGCTCAATGAACCCTGACTACTTTCAGCTCAGCTTAAGATCTTTACAAAACATAATATAAACTTATTAGAACTTCTTCAAAAAAAACAAATTTACTGACAAAATAAACTCTAATAATTTATAGCAATTGACAAAGACTTGCAATCCCTACTTAAATACCAGTCCCTACCCCAAACAAATGTGAAAATATTGTAGTAAGCATGCCTCCCTTGCTAAACAGCACTTCAGTACAAACCCTGGGTTAAAAGGTCCAAAGAGGTTGTTTGAAATTTATCCAAATCCATTTTCCTTGATAATCTACAAGAAGAAAATCAACCACAACTAATGATCAAGAAGGTTCAGACAATCATCATTGTGTATATCACTTGTTATGCAACTTGCAATTGATCTTCTTATTTAGATGATCATGCTGGGAAACATAATGAGAAATATGAGATTAAGTATGCAACTCCCGTACTTTAGTCAGAATAACAAAAACCTGAATAACCATTATGCTTGGGTAATTACGATCAGTGTCATAGACATTAATTTGCCCTAGATTGTATATCTGCCTGATAGGTTTGGCTTATGGGCTAGAATTGAGACTTCAATTATCCAACTTAGATACACATGCATGACGAATATATGCATACCAATTAACACACAAATAAAATTCTAAGGTATAATCTAACTTATGTTTTAAAGTTTGCATGTCCATCAAATATATTCCTACTACTAAACACAGCATCCTCATCTCAGTAACACTCATCTTCTAAACATGTTGAATGTTTACTGCCCAACATTCTGCACCATACAACATAGCTAATTGCTATCATATAAAATTTACCCTTTAATTTAAATGGAACACACTTATCACACAAAAGCACCCCTCCACTTAAGCCAACCAGCTCTAATCCTATGTGCAACATCTTCATCAAGTTCTTCATCTTTTTGTATCATTGATCCAAGATATTTCAACGTATTACTTAAAGGGATATCCTAATTGTCAATTTTAATAATTTCATTAGTTATATTGTTATTTGTATTAAAAAGACATTTCATATATTCAGTCTTCACATGGCTTATTTTAAAACTCTTTGATTCTAAGGTATCTCTCCACAATTCTAGTTTAATATTTACTTCTTCTCTAGTGTGATCCATCGATATTACATCATTTACAAATAACATACACTAAGGCACCTCATCTTGAATATGACTCGTCAACTCATCCATAACTAAAGCATTGATGCAAACCTATCTTAACCGGAAAATCAGTCACCGGCAAAAGTTTTCACTTTAATTAAGGCTCCCTCATACACATCCTTCATTACATCAATATATTTCATTGATACACCTTTTTTTATATAAAGTCCGCCAAATTAATTCTATTGGAACCCTATCATGCTTTTTCTAAATCAATAAAAACCATCTGCAAATCTTTTTTCTTTTCTCTAGACTTTTCTATTAATTGTTTAAGCAAAAATATAGCTTCGATAGTAGATCTACCAGGCATAAATCCAAACTGGTTTTCTGTCACTCTTACTTATTAGCCTTAATCTATGCTCAATCACTCTTTCCCACAATTTCATACAGTGACATATGTTTAATGCCCCGGTTTTGCACACTCCTGCACATCTCCTTCATTTTTATACATTGGTATTATTGAACTAATCCTCCAAGCATTTGACATTTACCCTGTCCTTAAAATTTCATTAAACAATTTAATCAACCAAAATGCACCAATATCTCCCATGCACTTCTACACCTCTATAGGGATGCCATCTGGGCCCAAAGCTTTTCTTATTCTCATTTTGACTAGAGCATCTCTAACTTCTACAACTCGAATCTTATGAATATAGGTTTGTTCTCTACTTCCATTACTGCTATCATTCATGCAAAATCCAGATCTCAGTGTACCATCCCCATTTAACAATTTCATAAAATATTCCTTCCACCTTTTTCTAATCTCATCTTTTACCAAAACTCTTAAATCTTCACTTTCAAATTTCAATACATCTAACTTGTTCTAAGTCCCTCATTTCCCTCTCTCTAAACCTTGACAATTTATAAATAAAGTTTTTACCTTCTTTAGTACCTAACTTATTATATAAGTTGTCATAGGCATGGTTTTATCTTCACTAATTTTCTTCTTAGTTTCTTTTTTGACATTTTTATATCTTTATAAGTTTGCCTGCGTTTTTTACTCTTTTGCAAAAAAAAAAATTTTTTTATATCAATGATCAAGAAATATATATTATACATAAAGGAAAAGAGAACATGATTTGTAGGTACACAGATTGTGTAACTAGGGATACAATGCTGAAGAGCAAGCCCAACCTAAGAAACAGATGGATAACCCCCACCCACTCCCCTCCTTTATCTGAAAATCTATCACACACCATGAATTCTTGTAAAGTGATATTATCCACCAATTGAGGAGCTGATAGCCAACTATGAATTAACCTTAGAACTTTTTTCTCCAAATATACCATGTTCATCTTCGCATTCCTAAATATTCTTTGGTTCCTTTCACCCCATATCACCCACGAAATGACTGTAGAGTAATGTTCTAAATCATCTTCTTACAAGAACTTCCTTTCATCAGTCCCCACACCTCCAGGACCTTTCCAAATTTTTCTTCTTGCACCACCCAAGGTCTCCCAAACCTTACAGGATCACATTCCATAAGCTTCTCACCCCTTTACAATGTACAAGTAAATGTTCTACAGATTCTTCATCCCTTGCACATAATGCATTTGTTTGGTAATTGCCATTCTCTACTCTTGAGATGATTTACCGTTAGTGTCTTATTGAGAGCTGCAGCCCAAATGAAGAAAGACACCTTACTTGGTAAAAGTTTTGCCGAAATCACTTCATACTCCTTGAATATCCTACCAATGAGGTTCATGGACTCAACTGCCGATTTGACCGTGAATATACCTGACTTCCCCTTTGTCCACTCTCTAACATCATCCTCTCAACCCACTTGAACGCTGTAAATCTCCTGCAATAACTCTTCATACTTAATGATTTCCCAATCAAGGAGGTTTCTTCTTAACACAATGTTCCACACATTACCAGCACTAGTACTAGCAATATAATCACTCACAAAAGCTTGTTTATCCCTGAAAATGTTATAAATACTAGTATACTTATCCTTTAAGCGCTCATTTCTACACCAGATATCATCCCAAAGACGGATCTTGTTTCCATTTCTATCTGAAAATTTGCAATCATTTTCGACTAAAGCGACCAGATTTCCACTTGGCTTCCACAAACTTACCCCAAATGAAGAATTTGATTGACATAGAAACCAACCCACATTAGAAGTTCCATACTTTAGGCGAATTACCTTCCTCCAAAGATTGTCTCGTTCATTCCCATATCTCCATATCCACTTCTGAAGGAGGGCTTCATTAAATAACGTTAGAGGTCTTAGCCTAAGGCCCCCCCTCTTTCTTCAACTTACAAACAGAATTCCAACTTACCAAGTGAAATTTGGCCTCTTCATCTTGTCCTTCCCACAAAAACTTCCTCTGGATCTGTTCCAACCTCTTAGCAGCCGAGATGGGGATCTTCAGAATGGACATGTGAAAAGCGGGTATACTCACTAGCACACATTTTAGCAAGGTCAACTTGCCCCCTTTAGATAATACACTACTATTCCACGATGTGAGTCTCCGCTCCATCCTCTCCACAATAGTATCCCAAAAAAAAGACTTCTTATACCTTGCTCCTAGGGGGATACCGAGGTATGAAGTTGGAAGTTTGCCCACTTTGCAACCCAAGGATTGGCCTAAAGGAGAGATTTTCTCCACCACTTTGATTTCAAACATCTCACTCTTAGCCAAATTGACCTTCAATCTAGAGCACGCCTGAAAACATATAAGGATACCCTTTAGCCACATGATGCTATGGTGTGAAGGTCACAAAATGTCAAGATGTTGTCAGCGAAGAGAAGATGGTTTATAGAAAGGGATCCCCCGAATGATACTCCATCCAACACACCAATCATTGATGCTCTAGACATCATCCTGCTGTAAAATTCCATTACCAACATGAAAAGAAGTTGGGATAAGGGGTCACCTTGCCGAAGGCCTCTATGACTTTTGAAAAACCCAGCTATTGAACCATTTACAAGCACTGAAATTCAACCAGTTGATATGCAGAAAGAAATCCAGCTCCTCCATTTTTCGTCAAATCCCATATGCCTCGGCATGTATAACAGAAAGTCCCAATGAACATTCTCGTATGCTTTTTGGAGGTCAAACTTACACATAATCTTGTTCCTTCTTTCCCTTATGTATGAGTCAATACATTCACTTGCAACTAAAACTCCATCTTGCAATTGACAGTCTCCAATGAAAGCACTTGAGATTGTGAAATTAGGGGCTGAAGCACCAACTTAAATCTATTAGCTAACACTTTCGCTATAATCTTGTACATGCTATTAACAAGGCTGATTGGCCTAATCTCCTTCAGCTTGATTGAACCTTCCTTCTTAGGAATTAGTACGATGAAAGTAGTGTTAATGCTGCTCTCAAAGCTGCCATACTCTTTTGCCAAATTTTAAAATAAAGTCTTTTCTAATAGCTTCTTGGATTACATCACTCCATCACCAAGTTTCCCTATGAGCCGGAATACTACCTTGTGATTCTCCCAATACTTATTTTCCTATTCTTGTGATACAATTAGCCATTTTATTCAACATCCTAGTCGGGATGGATCACCCATAAGGTCCCAACTGGCCTCTTTCATTAACTTATTCTTAAAAATTACTAAATTCTCTTCTTTCAACTTTCATCATTTTATTTTTGGATTTGTTCTAGTGTATTTGGTTTTCTCCAACTTTTTAAAACAAATATCCATCACCATTAACCTATGTTGTGAAGCTAATCTTTCACCTGGAATAACCTTGCAATCTCTACAAGTGGCTATTTCACTCCTCCTAAGAAGAAAAAAATCAATTTGACCCACTCTTAAAAATCACCAAATGCTCAAGCCCCTTTTGGAAAAAGGTGTTTGCTAATGCGAGGTCATAGGCCACTGCAAACTCAAAACTTGATGTTCCCATGTCATTCCTTTGACCAAAGCCTCTTCCACCATGAATTCTACTATAACCATCACTTTCATCTCCAACATGGCCATTTAAGTCCCCTCTGTAAATATTCTTTCACTTTTAGACATGCCTTGTATAAACCCATTCATTTCTCCCGAAAAAGTCTTTTTTAATGCTTTCATCTGAACCTACCTGAGGTGCATAGGTGCTAATAATATTTACAACTTCTTGACCTATAATTAACTTAAGCAATATTATTCTATCACTAATTCTCCTAACACTACAACCTGATATTTTATATTTTTATATACGATTATTCCTACCCTCTTTTTATTATTACCTTTCCTTGTGTACCAAAGTTTATACTCATTAGCTTACTCAGCCTTATCCCTTTTCCATTTAGTTTCCTGTAAACACATTATATATATCCGTCTTCTCTTCATAGTATCTACTATCTCTAGTTTTTTTCCTGTTAAAGTTCCTCTATTCCAAGTACCTAAGCGAATCATACTCTCTTGGACTAGCTTCTTTATCCACATACAACTTGACGTGAGAACCCTTGCTCACTTCTCACTGCAACCAGGTGACGCTGCAGTGCGTTATTTGCGGAGGACGCCCTCAACCCTTGCTCATTTCTCACTGCAATTGAGCTTCATTGCAGCGCGTCACTTAAAGCGAACGACAACCTAACATGTATAGGAGATTCTAATTCAAAATTCATGTCATGTTTTACATTTAGCAATAGTTTTACACCGGCTGCTAACCTAACGCAACCCTCCTCCTTTCTTCGAGCTTGGGACCGGCAGCGCATAAAAGATATAACAATAAAAGCAAACACTGGTGATGCAAGTTTCCAGAATTATTCATGCTAAGGTGCCAAAAGAAGTGCTGTCCGCGATTCAAGAGGTTCATACAACTAGCAAACGTGATCAATTTTTTATGAAACTCAGGCTTGGATTTGAAGTATTGGGCTGCGCTATTGAACAAAGATCATGTTCAATCTTTGGATGTGTGTCTTGGTGAATTACTTCACAAGGAGCAATGGACTCTTACTCAGACTATTATGGCACTAGAAAAATTGTCCTCCGATGTTGCGAATGTTGCATACGCTGGTCAATGGAAGGGAAAGGGTAAAGACAAGATCCAATGCTACTACTGCAAAGAATTTTGCCAGATTGCTCGCAACTGCAACAAGAAATTCTACAACTACTGTAAGCAGTCCAGGTACATCATTAAGGAGTATCCTATATGACCTCAGAATTGCCAAGCTAATGCCTTTCAAGCTGCGGTCAGCTCTTCTGCTTCTGTGGATCAAGCCACAAGTTTCACATCTGCTGCAGCCACAATAGCAAGTTCTAGCCCAAATTTACTTACTCCTGAAATGGTGCAACAGATAATTATCTCAACCTTTTCAACCTTGGGACTTCAAGCTAATGGTAAGACAATTTCTCACCTCTGGTTTGTTGATTTTGGAGCGTAGAATCACATGACTAGCTGTTCTGATTCTTTGCACAATTTTCAGCCCTATACTGGTACACAGTTCATTCAAATTGCTAATGGCAGTAATCTCCACAGTATTGCTGTTGGAGATCTTAGTTAACCTTTACACAATGTGTTTGTGTCAGCTGGATTCTCTACTAGTTTAATTTATGTTGGTCAATTGGTTGATAGAAGAGTGTGGAGTCCTGACCCTTCACGGTCTTTCTCTTGGTCTGTCTTGTTGTTGACTAGACGGAAGAAATATGCACCCCTTACTCCCCTCCCTTGTTGTTCATTCTAGAAACCTATACTTTTCTTAAAAATTAAGACGTTCGTGTGGACCCTGCTTAGGTGTAAGCTGAATACCACTAAAATCCTCCAACGTAGAAGGAAATTCATTGTTATTTATCCTCACATGTGCTTTATGTGCAGATCCCATTGCGAGTCGATAGATCACTTATTCTTCCATTGCAGGGCAGCATTTTATTTGGAATCACATTTTCCAACTATTAGAGATATCTTGGGTTGTTCCACAGTCGATTCAGGATCTTTTCTCTCAGTAGACATTTTTGTGCCCGGATTATAGAGAGAGGCTTTTGTATTCAGCTCTATTCCAAGACACTATATGACATATTTTGCAGGAAAGGACTCTCTGAATTTTTTAAGGACGAGATTCCCCTTTAGCCTCCACTATTGATTCCATTGAGACATCTATTAGTTCTTGGGATCTGCTGTTTCCTATTTTTAAAGTACCATCCATGAGACCCATCATTAAGTATAGGGCAGATAGGCATATTTGTTTTGGTCTATCGCCTTGGTATGTGGGATGCATTTCTTGGCTTACTTCCCCTGCAAGTTATCAAAACTCAAGCTTCATGTTGATCGTTGTTCCTTTGGAAATCCAGGAAGAATGGGGGAGGGTGGAGTTTTTAGGAATGCAACAAGGATTACTCATTTTACCTTCTCGGGGCTGGTGGGAGTTGTAAATTCAGTTCAAGCATAGGCATTGGCTTGCCTTACATGCCTAGAGTACAGCAAACAACAAGGTTTTCATGATATGTTGTCGGAAGGGGATTGTGCTTCTATCCTAGCATGGATGTCTGTTGATATGAGGTGTTCTTCGTGTCTTAAGCATTAATCAAGAAAGCTCAAAAGTCTAGCGCTAGAGTTGAATACTTCATTCAACCTAGGTCCTCGATTTGCTAATGGCATAGCTAATAATCTAGCAAAAGTAGGCACCAGTAGGAAGGAAATTGTAGAGGAGGTTTTCTTTTGATTCTTGCTTGGGAGGATGGCCACTATGGGGGGTGTATACAGGTCTGAGCTGGAGTTGATATGCTCATGGCCTAGTTTTAATTCCTTTCGGATTCTTTTTTGATATTTAATACCTCATTGTCTATTAAAAAAAAATTAATAAGCTTTAAACAAAGGGCTATCTTGGGATTCCTAGTGCAAATTATTATCCCTTTATTGGGTTTAAGGTTGGTATAAAATAAGCATATCATGGTCGCTTTCAAACTTTTAAACAATGAGAAGTCCATAAACTTCAAATAAGGCATCCAAGGGCAATTTTCCCCTCAAATAAACTTTTAAATAAGTCCATTAACTTCAAATAAGGCATCCAAGGGCAATTTTCCCCTCAAATAGACCCAGAATCCAATTTGCCTCTTTGAAAGAATATAAACCGACTGTATCGGAAGCCCACATCTAAACCATGAATCTCGTAGTAGACTTGACCAACCATCAATAATATGGCCAAAACATTTTCAACTCAAATCAGAATCACATGAAATTGGGCTTCTCTGGTAGGTAACAGAATAAGCCATCAGAAAACACCGAAATCAAAGATTTTGGACACTTTTGACACCTAAATATCTGATCCAAAGTGAAATGCTGAGACTCGGATCTAATGAACTATCATTCTCAATCCAACGGTTCTCAAGCCATAGCAATTTAGGTAAAGTAACTTTCGAGTATAGAAGCCTTTGGTGAAAACAAGGGCTTATTTTGTTAATAACCTTTATCAGTTTATATGCAAAGGACAAAATTAAGGATGCCATAAAGAATATAGAACATGTGATTCTTAAGAATCCTACACTCCGGTACTTCAAATCTGAGGGAAGAAATTGTTAATCCTCATCTTTAAAACATGCAGCAATAATTTTGGAGCCTTATAATTCTGTTACAGGGTCAGGTTCAAGTTGTCTTGAGCTATTCCCTAGACCAAAACATTATTGAATGGTTAAGGAACTTTTTGTTTCCAGTTAAAAGTATACCACCTTCAGTCCCAAACCAAACCAAAAAAGCTTTTCTTTCTTCAAGTAATAAACAATGATATCAAAATGTATTTCCATGATAGGAATAGTTAAAATAAAAATTTATGCACTAATTTTATTTTCAATGAAAAATGTAAATAAAAGTGAAAAATAAAATCCAACTGAACGGTGAACCACCCCCTCAATGGTATAGATATGTTCCAAAATCTCCATCTGAAAATTGAACCATTTTCACGGTTTGTGTTTATCCCCGCTATATTAAAATCCGAAGATTACCATGACAAAAATATCACTGCAAAAATCTAGATATTTGAAATTAAAATAAAACAATTTCACCCAACATATTTAACAGATTATTCAAAATACAAATGATCGACTAAAGGAACTTGACATGAAAAAATATAGCAAATCAAATCCTTATTTAACCTTGAATAGGAAATTTAAAAAAAAAAAAAAAGTGGTGATATTTGATTGTTGAAATCATAAGTACCTAATTAATAAAGTTTTAAATTAAGTTCTTTATTTATTATCAACTTCAATTATATATAAGGCCATAAAGGATATTGAATAAATCACATACAAAACTAAGATAGCAGGCACCTTATGGAAAGCCAACAAGTATAACTGGATCTACATGATTCAACAGGACCACATTTCATAGAAACAAAACCAAACCACATTATGTACCAGGACTATAAACCTAAAATTCATTCAATTAAATGGAACCCCATCGGGCTTTTCATGTGTAAAGGATAAAGGATACTTAATAAACCTAAAACAATCATCTCTTCCCACTCCTCTAACCAAACCATTTAAATATTAATCCGCTTATCAAATCAGCATCATGCAAGCATCATCAAACTTTTCATAAGACAGTGAAACCACGGAATAGCTGATGGAATGCCTTTTTCTGAGAAGCAAAAGAATAACCGAACACATATCTATTGATTAAGACTGGAAAACCCATTCAACCATAGAGATCAGCATCAGAATATAGAAAATACATACTATAGGTTCCAAGAAGGAGAGTAAAAAGTAATAGATTATCGAGCAAGCAAGCTTATGTAGTTTGTTTTCACGATATATGTGCAATAATTCAACTCTACAGTTCTATCAAGGCAAAGCAAACCTTTTGTCACTTGCTTTGACCATTCATCAATTTGTTTTCCTTTCTGAATCTGTTCCGGATTCAAGGGATTCAAGTACTCCCTAAGTGTTGTGTTGAATGACCAAAGGCGCAAATTTTGACTACTGCTTATAAAGTCCAGCAAGATACCATGAGGATTGCTTGGCTCAGAGTTTCTATCCTCCCTATGAAAAGATAGAATCTTTCTGGTGGTCTCCACCTAATAACAGAGTTATGATTTCCAAGTTAAATGCACAGCAAATTGAATTTATTGTAAGCAGAAATACAATAATCAAGCGTTAAATAAAATCATGTTTCGAATGAAATATAACTAAATGATTAAAAAAATATGGTGAACTAAAAATTCAAGAGATGAAATCACGACAAGAAGAATTGTATTACACCCAGTGTTGTTAAATATGGTGGCTACGCAACAAGGTGTTTTTACCCAGGCTAGGACAACAGTGCCTAGGTAATTGCCTGGAAATCTAGGTAACAGCCTAGGCACCAAACGACCACCTTGAATGATTTTGAACCAGGCAACCACCCAACCCAATAAATTATACGCTTCTGAAACTTTTGATTTTAGTTATTTAGCTTGTAAGTTATGGTGCAAAGTATTTAGCTTGTAAATTACTAAGAAAAAATTACATAACTACATAATAATAAGTAGTTTAATGATTAATTTCAACACTGTTTCCATATCCAACCGCAGTAAGATTTCATTACACTAGAAAAAGGATTAGGTATAGAACTCTCTGTGCAAGGTCTTCACTCTCTCCATCCCTCCTTTCCCCACGGTCCAAGCTATGACTAATATTGCCTGGAGTTCCAGCTTTTCATTTTTTTCTTTTCATTGGAAAGTACCACCTGCTTTCTCCCCTATCCATAATCAACAACAATTTATTCTTTTCCCCTTTTTCTTTTTATAGATACTTCCTAAACGCCTCTCTCTCTCTCTCTCTCTCTCTCTCTCTCTCTCTCTCTCTTGTCTACAACCCATACCATATTGTTGAATTCACCATTTTTTTTTCAATTTTTTAAGCATATGAGCCTCCTAAACTTTCCTTATTTTTAAACTTTCTAGTCACTTTTACTGCTACAATTATGGATATTTTTAACATTGTTGCATAATTAGTTTTATTCATCATCTTTAATTTCTTTTTCATTCATGCATCATGATTAATTAATATATCATTCCAACTTGCAATCCATCTGCCTTGTTATTACTAAGATTGCATGCATTCCCATAAAGCAATGACAGAAACCTTATATTCTGGTTGCTGCATAATTTACTCATCAAATCAGGTTGTTATAATTCCGAGTCCTGATTTTTAATTAGAATTTATCTCATGTAATAATACTCACATTTAATATGTTATCAAACACTAAATTAGGCTATCCTGGTAAGAAACATGTCAGACTGATCTTTTTTTTCCTTTAAAAAAATGTTGTATACGGTGCTGTCCAAATCAGGTAAAACAAATTATTCTAGGTCCTATCACCTAGGCCACCAACAAATTTCCAAGTCTATAAATAGGACCACCCCTTAACTTCACCTAGGTTTTCTCACAACCTAGTCTTCAACAATATGAATAAATGAATAGTGTAATCATGCGAGAGAGAGGCAAGCAGGCAGTATAGATGCAGTTATATTAATACAATGAAGTTGAACAACATTATCAAGTAACCTTTCTAGGGTCTGTGTTTAAAGCATTTGTCACAATCTCAATACGCATAATCTGTGCAAGCAGCCATGTCACATGATTGCTCCTAAGAATATTGTGATCCCCTTCCGTAACTCGAGTCACAAGTTTATCCACAAAATCAACAAAATCAATGCACCCACTCTTCATGAGAAAAAAGAATATATCTGAAAATAACAGCCACTCCTGCCAGCAATTTGTCTCTGAAATCAAAGCCAAAAATCATTAGGTAATTCAAACAAACCGTTATAAATAATAGTATATCTATTGAATATTTTCTCTCTTCATATAATTAAAAATAAAAAGGGCTTTTATAAGCAGGTAGATGAATGAACAAAATTAACTTAAGAGTATGACATTAATAGTCAATATTATGGTGTCGAACGTACACCACATTACATTGCACATTCTTCAAAAATCCTCTTTAGAAGATACATCATTGTCAGCAAACTTGCCAAACTGATGGAGATTCAAAAAACTTCATCAGTTTTCCAAATCATTGCTAGTTTGCTACTTGTTAAGGATACATGGTTCCCCAGTGCTACACTCATCATTTAATTGTGAAAACATCTAAAGAAGAAGCCATTAAAACTTTCACAGGTCCATTCAAATGAAAATGGGAGGCTTCACAACCCTACCTAATCAATTTGGGCCTCCAACAGGTGACAAAAACGGCCTTGTATACCTCTCCACGTAGCTTTATCACACATATATGACAAAAGCATGATTTAATCAAATAAATTTTGTGCTTCTAGGGCCTTGAAACACTAGAACCACAGGCCTTATATGGCAAGAACTCAACGGTCATAGAATGCTAGCACCTTATTGGGTATGTAGCACTTGTTTCTTACTCAGCCTTATAACACTTTTGCTTTACATACCTTGAACTATGACCTCACAAGCCACTACCAGGATAACTCATCAGCAGCACCAATATCTACCGTTTTTTATGGATTGGTATGTTCTGGGCTAGACCCAAAAAATGGCTGTAGCCATTTTGTAATTACTAAATGTTTCTAAATAAAAAAAGAAAGAAGAGAAAAAGGAGGAAGAAGAAAATGCCATTGTAACTGGTAAGTTTTTCTTTCAGACCCTCTCTACACCATTTTAAAACTTTGTTCCATTGGAACATGAAAAACTCAGAAGCATTACTAACAAGAATTTAAGTTGACCATGATGTATTCGCTTTCCTCAAATTAGACACTACCACAAAACATGCTTCCTTACTTGGGGTTATTCCAGTTGACACATGCATTAATTAACCAATAAAAATTGGGTGAGTGTACAATGTGTTCAATATATGATCCCAAGGGAAAGCATCAAGGAAATCTAAAGCAAAAGATTCTTGCCTGAGTTTGTCAAATTCAGTAACTCTATTATTCTATCAATTGTCGCCTCGCATATCATTTCTGAAGAGAAAACAGAACCAGGATTTGACACTTGTTGAGATCTATAACAAGGAGCAATAACAAGCACACGCCTCCACCAATCAGGTGATGGCATAGTATGAAGAGAATGTCTCAGACAACGCAAAGCTCTTTCCCAGTCCAGGCTCCCTTTTTGAATCGAAATTGCAATATCCTATGGGGTAAAGAGAAATAAATTAGTCATCTATCTAGAATGATTATCAAGAAAGAAACTATACAAATAAGATTTACTCTTAAATTGATATAATAATGTCCCAAAAAGAAGCAGCTCAGACAGAAAGTTCATATTGTAGCAGGCCATTAGTAACGATATAGTTGCCATTGCCTTTCATGCTTCCTTCCTATATAAGCTTTTCATGCACCCTACTAACTCAACATATTTTTTTTTTTGTGGAAAAAAGGTAATGTATTACTTAGTGAATCAATCTAGGGAACAAAGTGCCACAGGCTTCCGTCCATAGTACAAGAGAGAGAATTGGGGGAGGAGTAGAAAGGCAAAAACATGAATAGTAGTCAAGAGCAAAGTTGGCGAATGCATCTGCAGATCGGTTAGCTTCTCTGTAACAATGCTGGACTACTAACTCAACATAGTCATGAGCTAGCACATAGAGTAAACTTGAAACAAACTTTGCCCTTTTATTATTGCAGAGTCATGACTAGATAATATAAATGAGGCAATATAGAATGTACAAAGATAACCCAACAAAGCTGAACCATCAAAAGAAAAAACAAAAACTCTAAGCATCATAACACCAAAAATCTCTTGACCCTGATCACAATACAGCCATCCATAGAAACAAAGAACCTCCCTACTAAGTCTGCAATAAAGAGAAAAATGAGAGAAAGACTCTTAAATCTTCAAAACACATAATGCAAACCATTTTAGACATGGTAAAATAGTTTCTTATACTCAAAAGGACTTAACACCTTACTAATAGCTAGTTTTCAAACTAGCCCACAAGAAAGAGAGCATTAATGAGGTCCAAGGATCTCAAGAAGCAAGAAAGAAGTATTTTCTTGAAAATGCAGAGACGTGGACCAGGCATGTCTGGATAAGGCAAAAGGAAAAAAGTCTACCTTATGAAACATGCAACCCTTGGACATCTACTGGCTATAATGAAGAGAAAAATACATAAAAAAAAAAAAAGAAACCAAGGTTAATTGTGCCTGATTAGCTGCCATTCGGTGAAGGTCCCATGTGCCATTTCGCTAAAAAATTTCACCGGCACACGCTAGTGCCACAGCATTTTTTTTTTTTTGTTGTTCCGAAAAATTCCCAAGAATTCAAAAGGACTAGCTCAGTGCACGAGGCTCCTGCCACTACACGGTGTCTATGGAGAGTCTGATGTGTGTAACCTTACCGCCGCAAGCAAGGAGGCTACTTCCTGTGACTCAAACCCACGACCTTTAGACTACAATGGAACAAACTTACCATTGCGCCAAAATAAGGTTATAAAACTAGAAAATTAATACTAAAAGTAATGAAAATGGATTAATCATACATTATTATTTATAATAGCTACAAAAATATATTATTAAAAATATAAGCATTTTTAATATATAATAATTATATTATCAAGAATACAATAATATTTTCCTAATATTATTATTTTTTACTATTTTTTACATATATATATTAAAATTCTTTGAATTCAAAAATTCCTTTTACATATTTATTATATAGATATAATTATATGTTTAGAATATATATATATATATATATATATATATATAGATATATATATTTATTAAATAAATTATATCTTATAGAAGTCTGTTATAATCGAATCATAGGCCATTCTTTGTTGAGTCAAGGCACATCTTTCACAATGGAGAGAAGACACGACAACAAAGGGCAACAACAGAGGAGGACGACGACCAAGTAAGCAACGGCCTCCCTCTTCCCCTCTCTCTTCTCACTCTCTCCCCCCTCGCACTCCATCCCTCTCTTTCTCTCTCTCTTCTTTCTGTTTTTGTATTTTTAAGAGGAGCAAAGGAGGGCGACGATGCACCCACTCCTCTCCATTGCCCTCCTCCCTTTTCTCCTCTCGCTCTCCCCTCCCTTTCTATTTTTCACTTTTATTTTGCGGAATTTGACAATTATTACGGAACACACATTGTACCATCGAAATTGTTTTAATTGAAATGGGGAGGTTTTTAGCGATACACCGAAACCAGGTGGTTTCTATGCCGCTTCAAGCCGGCAGCAGCAAAAAATCGCCAGCACAACAAAACATGAAAAGAAGTATCAACTATTTGCTGGTGGAACACATGAAACATACATTATGCAAAAGAGCAATGTTCTTCTTCAGGCCAGCATGTGTTGCTTTGTTGGCACATCTTACGAACTTCTTGTACATGCAGTTTAACCTTTTTATTTTATATAATATAACATTTACTGTTAATAATAAAAAAAATTAAATTTGTGAAAAACCCATCACTAAGAAAATTCTACAATTGCACAAGAAACAATTAAAAATTTTCTTGAGGAAATTGGAAATAGTGGCTAAATAGGCAAGGATAGCAGGTCAAGAGACACACATAAAGGGCAAATTCCATGGCAACCAAAAAGATGTCTAGGAAAGGATATTGCGAACCACTTTCTTATCAAAAACCAAGTTATAAAGGAAAGAAAAATAAGAATCAAAGACCATATCCTCCCACAAAATGTCTTTCCACAGGGAAAAAGGGGGGAAAAAGCGGGGGTGAAATGGAATGAAATCAGAGCAAGTGCATATAGTTTTCTCCATGGGCTATTAGCACTGTTAATGTCCTATTTTGATTGAACACTCTTACAGGAAATGAATGCTCTCAACCCCATATCCAAACCAAAACTCAAGCAAAATGGAATTATCAGTCATAACATTTCTGATGTTTGGTACACTCTTTCCTATACATGCAAATTATCATTCCATTTCACTCCACTTGCAACTTTCCTCCATTCAAACTAGATTTTCAAATAACATAGCCAGAGTATCACAAAAATTCCAGGCTTCTCGATACCAAATTACCAATTGATAAAGTTTATTATCACAACCATAAATGGTAATAACAAACATTTTCACGATAAACATGAGCATCATGAAAAGTCAGTGCTCTACAAAAAAAAAACTATTATAAATAGCATGTCCAAATTTCAGATTTATAAGCGAAACAAAAGAACATTTAAGTCTATTTAAAAAAAAAAAAAAGAGCCTGTAAGAAAAGCATATCCACGGGGGCAGATAATCAAACAAAGGCACCTGCTAATGACTACATTTCAAAAGAAAATACCATCACCTCTCCATGCAAAGGTTCTCCAAGAACACTAGGATATGTGATAGGAGAATAGCGGAAGTTTGCCAAAGGTTCACCAGTAATATTAGGGTTGACCTGAGAGAGAAACCTATGAGTTCCAAATGTGGGGCAGTGAAGGTGTTGATCTAACATTTGCATGTGCATAGCCATCATATCTCGCCTCCTATGGATCTCCAGAATAACAGTAAATAAAGTTTCATCATCAGGAATATTTCCTATAAACTGCAGACCACTGCGAAGCAATTCATAGAAGGGCACGCGGCACTTATCCTCCTCAACCAACAGCCATATCACATCCAAACAACTGTGCAACCACTTACTTAGAACCCTATCAGGTTTCCGGGACTTCAAACCATCAGATTCATCAACCCCTTGTTGTCTCTGGTCCCAATTAATCACCCAAGTCAACATGTGGTGAAGAATATCAGCATGAGTAACTGGCTTTAAATTAGATTCAAGCCCAGCTAAAATAATTTTGCAGGACAGCTGACGCAAAGAACTTATGGCATTATCTCTTAGTGACGAAGTGGTCCTTGACGTAGGCTGTTTTCCAGTGTAGCAAATATCAGATGATTTAACCGGTGACAACGACACACAAGGTGATGGCTCCGCTCCAGATTGAGCGGGAGATCCAACACCATGATTAGAAGGTAATGGAGAGGCAGTATTAGACTGCTGATAATTAGAAGGATTAGGCATTGTGCTTGATGATGGCATTATTCCAGATTGAGATAAGCTCGAAGATGATACAGCACTTGTTACTTGACTCCCCTGTACAATTGAGGTCTCTGCAGATGCAACTGCAGAAAGAAGGGAAGGCAAGAATGTATCCCAGTTTATGTAACCAATGCTACACAAACTCCTTAAAGCAAACACGATAAATTCGGCCCGTGGTGCATGACTGCTACATTGCACAACCAAAGATATGAGAACTGATTCAGTCACTCCCCGTAGTTGCTCTGAATCCTGCAAATTACGTGCATAACAATCAGGTGTTGCACTTGTCAAGAAATCGAGCTCATTTTCTCAAACAATTACTTGAAACAGGATGAATGCAATGCTAAAATGAAGAGTTTCCATTTTAAACTCACCGGAAACTGGCATTGAAGTTGCTCAAAATCAAAAAGAAACTGCTCATTACGAGGAGGAAGCTCCCTGTTGATGGCAGTTACCCGCTTCTGAGTCTTGTTCCTGATATTGTTTGTCAGCTTTAGAACATTAACAGAGAAATCAGTACAACAAAATATCAACAAAAGTGGCACTTAACATATCTATGACTTTCCTGTCATGCAATAAATCTCCATTGCTAATATTTATGAAGGTCTCAGCTAAAAGTTGTTAGTAGACTCGTGTAATATTTTTATTAGTTTCTGTCTCTCCCTCTTGTAGACATATGAACCCCACTTATAAATAAAGCATTAATCATGTAATGGAGAATAGAATCTCTCCAAATTTCTTCTGTTCTTTCTCTTACTCTTATTCTATCATTTTCTTCTTAAGTTAAACCCTCATCATAACAGAGCAAATAACCTCAATATGCCTCTGGTTAACCACAACCAGCATCCTAGACCTAACTAACCACAACCCCCAGTAGTAACGAATATTATTGAGATTTCAAGACAAAGAAACTCCCCCTAAATTAAATCAAAATATTTAGAAATTTTTCACTGACAACCCACCCATGCAAACACCCCACCCCCCCAACCACCAACACCAAAAAAAAAAAAAAAAAACACACACACACACACAACCATCAATTGGCAAAAGAGTAGGAAAAGAATTTACAAGATATGATCCATCTATACCTAAGGTACCAATTGAAAATATTGGGCCTAAAATAACCGTTGTAATATGATTCTACCACCTCACAACAAGAGCGCCCGAAATGCATCATGTCAATTGGGGGAGACCAAATAAAGAACCCATCTCTTTTCACACCTTCTTTCACCAATTAATCTGCCAAGGACTTAGCTGACCTCGAACTATAAAGAACAAGGTATTCAGTTTAAGTGCCAAGGATCTAGCCTTAAGGATCAAGTGTTGCATCCTCCAAGGGCCCTTTCCACTCACTTTCATCCACTGAATAATATCAGCACATTACCCTGCTACAACCAGACCACAATATCATTCCTTCTTGGCTATCTCCAACCCTTTCAAGCAAGCTAATAGTTCTGCCAAAATAGAAGACTGAATGACAGTACTGAGAGGATCTCTAAAAATAACTCTTATACCAATAGGACCAGGATTTGCCAAAGAACTCCCAGAAAACTTCAGTTTAATGGTGGGTAGCTTCTCCGAGGTGGCCCATCCTTGTTCCCTGGTTCCCCTTCACCCTCCCCCTCCCCATCCTTCCATTCCATTCCCCAACATTCATTCTCGTCCTCCTTTCTTCCCCCTCCTTATTATTCTCGTGGTGTGTTCTCTCAATTTGTTAAGGGGTGTAGGGAAGTTAAGCTGCAAAACAAACTGGTAGTATTTGAGCACAAACGGTCGCAAAACAAGCCTGAGCTGCTTATCTTGGAGCAATGTTGTAGCTTCTTCGAGGTCATAAGTATAAGTGCTGATGGAGCCGAATGGCAGAGCTCTAAGGCTCGGAGTCTTAGACTTCGTGAAAGAAGAAGTACTTTGGGATCATTACGTGAAGTTCATATGGCATTTATTCTGGAACTCTGTTCAAACAGTTTTTCATTCTCTCATAGCAAGAGAATGTTTTTCATTATTCTTCCTAGAGAAAATGAAATCACCGTGTGGGAATAATTGTACTCGCATGATTCATGCTAATGAAGATGGCCAAGGATATCCTTTCATGGATATCTCTATACCCAGTGTTCAACAGGTAGATCAACATACTCAATGAAAAATGATTCAAGTCCATATCATTTGCTAATGGGACGGTGGTTAAAAGGAAAATTACTAGGGCCAAGGCTACTAAACTCAATTTTGAGGAATGCTCACTAAGGAAGCAACACCTACCAAAAGTTAATGAAGTTTTCAGGATCACACTAGCAGGAATGTTAATGATTATGTAGGCCCACTAGAGTAGACAATTATATTAGAGCTGAGAGATTTATGCATTGGTGACAAGGTTGACATGGTCACAGAACCATAAGGCTCTGCAAAAAGTGAAGTTGAGGGAATTCATCTACAGAAATTTCATGAAATGCATTTCATCAAAAAATTATCCTACAAGGAGTACACACACCCACACATACATATAGAAGGAGTTGAACAATGCATTAACCACAAACCTTAGTTAGCTATGGGTGCATAAGTTAGCTAAAGGACATATATATATATATAGCGAGAGAGAGAGAGAGAGAGAGAGTGGATTTTTTCTTGAGCACTTAACAACATAAATGTTCTGGGTTGCAGGTCAACAACGGTTAAAAACAGGAAGTTACGCAGTTAAGAGTTTTCATATAGTGTCTACTTTTTATATTCAAGTTGTTTTCTAGGAACCAATCATGGCTTCTTGCTTTCCCTTGCTCCCTTTTTTAAATCTTCATATATTACAACCTTTTTAAATAAGTTCAACAAATCACGAAAAATATATTATCTCTCAACCAAAATTGGTATGCAAACAACACGGTCAAAAATCTCGATAATGGTCACAGCATTGGCCACGAGTGTTGCCAATACGTCCAACAATATCAGGCGGTACCATCAAGTGCCTATCGTTATGGTCTTCTTCCTCTCCTCCTCATCCACCACATCTTCTTCTCCTCCTCTTCGTCAATTTTTCTGGTTTCTCTAAAACAAATTTTATGAGTATTCTCCTCCTCCTCCTCTTCTTCTCCTCTTGTCTTTTTTTGGTTATGTAAGACCAATTCCTTTTCAGGTTTTTCATAATTTGGTACCTTCTTATTCTTCTCCTTGTCTGCTTCTTATTTTTTCTTTTTCTGGTTTTAGATAAACCAAATCTTTTTCTGGTCTAAAACCAGAAATCTGGTTTGTTATTCAATGAAGAACTTTGGCAATATCAAGTTGTTACCAACCAATTTGAGTTGTCTTGGGGGATTGGTACCACCCAAGTCTAGCCAAAAGAAATTACTGTCTCAGTGATGTGTAACATCTCTTTGGGGGCTGACGCCAACTCATGCCGCCCGACTATAGTTGACACCTGTGGCAAAAAGTTGGTACCTCCTCATTTTAGCAGAGTAACATATTGTTGACGTGTATCATCTTGATGAGGGCCAGAACTGCGTCGTACCAGCCTACCAGCAAAGCTTTTAACAAATGGCAAACAAAATCTTTTAACTGTTGCAACTAACAGCAGTAGCAACTAGCAAGTCCACGATAAGATTGAAATAAGTCATTCCCTATATTGAAGTTAAAGATGCAATAACCTAATCCAAATTATCCACATGACTAGGAAATCAATAGATCAAGATTTTTTTGAAGTATCTACTCAAGTTCATACCTTTTTTTTTTGGGTAAGTAATGAATCTACTCAAGTTCATACTGAAGTACATTAATCAAGTTTACACTAAGCAATTATTTATCCAAAAACAAAAATTAATTCAAATTATGCCACGTGTATATGTAATCAATGGATCATCATTGCTTGGAAGCCTCTACTCAAGTTCATACTGAAGTATATTAATAAATTGTTCAATGAGTACTTATTTATACTACGCACTTTCAAGGACAAATGATGTGCAAAGTCATGCAGATGTTAATATCCCAGATTCTTCTAGACATGATGATATCATCCAAGTTATTCAAAAGAAGCCTTGCTTCATATAAATGCCATTAACAACCAGATAGAATGCATCTAACCCTCTTTTTTGGTTTTTTTTTCCTAGTTAAACTACAAGGAAGATGGAACCAAGGGCATGCTACTTTCACTTTCCAGTCTGGGCAGTGGAACCATGGAAAGAAATTTCTAAATGCCTGAATAAACAAACTGTGGCGGGTGAATGCATGAGCAACTAGGTGTGTGATCCAACGTTTTAAAACTCGGCCAAGTTGACTCGGTATCAGCTCAGGGCGAGTCGATACCGAGTACCGAGGTTAGAAAACAGTTGGTCTCGCCGAGACCGAGACGTCTCGGTGAGAATTTGTGACAGGGGCTTTAAAAGCCCCTAACGAACTCGGGACGCCATTTTTGGCAATCCCAAGCTCGTTTCTCCCTCCAGAAAACTCCAATCAAGAAATCCTTGCACCCCCCTCCATTTTTTGACCTCTTCTACTATCCTACAACAATCAAAACATAAATCAAGTCTTCGTTGTTGCAGATCTGAAGATTTGGAGGAAAGCTAACAGATTTTTGGAGATTTGCGAGAAAGGTGATTTCTTTTTCTACGATTCGTTTTAACTCATTCTTTTTGTCTTAAAATCTTCTTAGAACCTAGTAGAGACTATTAGATTCAAAGTTTTTGCGAAAAACACTTGGATTTGTGACAAATCAGATTTTGAAAATTAGGGTTTTTTACTATTCCGAAATTTTTTAAATTTTCTTTTTCTTTTTTTTTGTTTTCCTCTTCATGTATTCACTTCATAGACACGTAAATCACTTCATATGAAGTTGTATATCATTCCGTTAATTTTGCAAAAATAAAATTATATTATTTATTGTATTAATTGCTTTAATAAGAATAAATTATACTTATATTTAACATATTTGTGTAATTATATTCTTGAATTTTCACAAATAGCTATAGTTTGTTTCTTAAGTATGCATTTATATTTTTAAGCTATTTCTGGTTTCAAAAATCAATACTTTGTTTGATAAAGTATAGAATATAGTTTATTTTTAAGTTAATTGTTAGCTATTGTATTATTTTATTTAATAATTAATGTCTAATTATCTATAAACTATACATTGTTTGTATGATTGATTTTATATTCTAATCTGTATCATTTTTATTAGAGCCGGCAAAAATTGAACCGACCCGACGGGTCAACCCGACTAACCCAATTATAAACGGGTTGGGTTGACCCGTTTATTAATTGGGTCGGGTGCAGGTTGGGGTTTTCCCAACCCGCCTGTAATCGGGTCAAACCCGATTAAAAAAAGTGTAAAAAATGGCATGAATCAACCCGAACCCGACCCGATTATGACCCGATTACCCCATAATCCTATTTTAATAATATTTTTTGAAAAAATAAAAAATAGTATAATCGGGTTGGCGGGTTGAACCCGTTTATTGGCGGGTTGGGTTCGGTTTGGGGTTTTCCCAACCCGCCATTAATCGGGTCAACCCGAACCCGACCCGTTTAACCTTGACCCGATTACGACCCGACCCGTTGCCAGCTCTAATTTTTATTAGGTTTAATCATGCCACGTGACCGTGATATTGAGTGGCAGCATGGCTCCATTATTGGAGGTAATTCCAAACATGTCATGTGCAACTACTGTGGACGAGATATATGGGGAGGTATGACTAGACTGAAGGAGCACCAAGCACATAAGAAGGGTGATGTAGCTGGGTGTACAAAAGTCTCAGATGAGATAATGCTGGCGATGCAACAACATTTGAAGACTAAGAAAAATGCGAAGGAGAAGACATTGAGAGATAAGGAGCATTTGTTAGATACTTTAAACGAGGAAGCTATATTCGGCCGTGGGTCTAGTATTGGTAGGAGTGGTGACACTAATAGTGATGATGACATAAAGCAATGGGAGAGAGAGCAGATAGAGTTTGCTCGACGTCAGAGTATGGAGACGATGCGGATGGATGACTTCAGGCGTCATTCTATATCAGTACGGCCTTCTCATTTTGATGTAGGGGTGGATCTGGGACTAGACGTAAAAGAGCAAGAGTTGAGTTCAGTCGTGCACGTATTAGTAGCACGAAGAAGGGAGGGGGAGGCTCCCTGAGGCAAAGAGAGAGTACCATGCCATCTATGCCTGCAAATAGAAGAGATCAGTTGAGGAGCATGGATCCTTATTTGTATCCGTCACGTGATTCAAAGCAAAAAAGACTAAATGACGTATCTAGCACAAAATGGATTCAAAGGGTTGGGAAAGCATGTACGAAGTTCTTTGCATATAATTTCATCCCTTTCAATGCCGCTAGCACTCCATATTTCCAGAGTATGCTTGATGTTATTGCACAGGCAAGGCCTAGTGTTAGGGGGCCCACACCAGCACAGACGAGTGGAAAATATCTAAGGGAGGAGGTTGCTGAAATCAAAGGATATATAAATGAACAGAGAAAAAAGTGGAAGACTTGGGGAGTTACGATTATGTGTGATGGTTGGTCATCACGTACTCAAGCGAACATAATAAATTTCCTCGTGTATTGTGATCGGCACATGATGTTTATGAAGAGTATAGACGTGTCAAACCAAAAAAAGACAAAAGAATTTATATTTCAGTTAATGGATGACATGGTTGAAGAAGTAGGGGAGGAGAATGTTGTTCAAGTATATTTCAATTAATTGTGTCTTTACAATTCATTACTTCATTACAAATTGCTAAGTTGATATTTTGATAACATAATAATTGTGTATTTCTCTCCTGATTTCTAATAGGTTGTCAATGATAATGAATCTTCCTATAAATCAGCTGGAAAATTATTGATGGAGAAGAGGAAGCATTTGTATTGGACTCCATGTGCTGCCCATACCATTGACTTGATGTTGGAGGACATTGCAAAAGTAGATAAGGTTGCGGAAGGACTTGTGCTAGGGAAAAAGATAACCTCCTTCATCTACAATAGTGCAAGGTTAGTTAATTTAATGAAAGCAAAGTTCACTGAGGGCCGAGAGTTGTTGAGACCTGGGATTACAAGATTTTGTACGGAGTACATAGCTCTGGAGTCTCTTTATCAGTATCGAAAGAATTTGAAGCAATTATTTGTATCTGATAAATGGCATGATGTTGAGAATTCTGTGTGCCCAACAAAGGCGAAAAAGGCTAAGGCAAAGGAAGTTGTTGAGATTGTCTTACAGAAGGATACTTGGAAGAAGATTGAATTTGCAGTTCAAGTCATGGAGCCATTAGCAAAAGTTTTGAAATTAGTGGATCAGGACAAGAAGTCAACTATGCCCATCTTATATGAAGCGATCAATAGAGCCAAATTGGCATTGCAAAATTTAGTGAAGCATTATAAAACTTTTTGGAAGATCATTGATAGCAGATGGAACAAGCAATTGCATCAGGATATCCACGCTGCAGGTATTATTTGTTATTAACTTTGTTCCAATATTTCATAAGAAATTATATTACTATAATGTCTAATAGACTAATACAGTATTCATATGAAATATGAATTTTTTGTATACGCAGCGTACTTTCTTAATTCGGCTTTTCAGTATAAATACGACATGTCTGCACACAAAGAGATTAGGAAAAGCTTAATGCGCGTGATTGAGAGATTGGAGCCAGACATGAATCGAGCAGCAAAAGCCGAGAATGAGGTAAAGTTGAAACATCTTATCCAAAGATTAGTATCTTATCCCAACATTCAATTAAATAAATGTTTCTTTCTTGATTTAATAGATTAGAGATTATGAAGATGCAATCAGACGCTTTAGGGATGCCATAGATATCAACCAACGAGAAAGAAACCTTCCATGTAAGTGCGGAGGCCGGGGAGTGGGGGACTCCAATGAATCCAATGAATCTTATTGTAATTACTATCATTTATATTTATGTGTATTTTGTAATTTGTAAGTTCTTGGTGGAATAACTACGGCTCACAGGCACCCCACTTAAGATCAATTGCATTAAAAGTATTAAGTGCGGTGTGCTCTTCATCTAGATGTGAGCATAATTGGAAGACGTTTCAAGCAATCCACACTAAAGCTCGAAACCGGTTGAAGGCAAAGAAATTGCATTAACTAGTGTTTGTACACTACAATTTGAGGTTGAAGGTGCGAAATCTACATATGAAAGATCATGATGATGCATACTACAATCCAGTAGACCTGAACGTGATTTTTGAGGAGGATGATGTGCTTGATGAGTGGACAAGGGAACAAGAAGTTGCACTGCTGGATAGTGTACAGAATGATTAGATGCAATCAGATGATGAGGGAGACAAAGATTGGCGTCGGACTGATGCTGTTTCAGTTGATAGCGATGATGAGGAGCATGAGGATGCAGTACGTACTAAACGGATAGATGAGGATGAGGATGATGACGAGCATGACTCGGACTCTGGTACCAGTAGTGGCAATGTTGCTAGTGCAGGAGGAGGATCCACATCTCCATCTGATGATGGTAATGGAGGCGGTGCTAATGATAGTTAGCGTGTACCTTTGACTGTAGATGAGGCAAATTCATATCGAGCGGCACAGCACCATGTGCCATATCAGCGACGCGGATGTGGTTCTGGTTCACATAGTCAGAGTCAAAGAGATAAGGGGAAGTCTGTATGGCGTGATAGTGATGAGACCTTGCCACCTGACAGTTATCCTCATGATGAGTTGCAGCATAGGTTTGGCAGCTTGAGCTTTGGAGATTATCCAGGCTATCCAGGGTCGACACATCATCCTCCATATGCACATGACTATCCACAGATTCCACAGTTTTATCCATATGGACCAGGACCGTATCCTCCATTGCAGCCGCAACCATCGTTAGACTCCAGTGGTAGTGCAGTTGGATATCATGATCATCAGAAAGAAGATTATCCATATGGATCAGGACCACATCATCCTCATTCTAGTAGTAGTTCTGGGGTCCGGACTTCAGGATATTATGATTATACAGAGTCAATCGAGTCTGGACATCCAGTGGGAGAGGAGTTTGTGACATTTTTTTTCCCAGAGAGTGGGTCAAATCCAGTTCATTACACATATCAACAAAAGGATGCCGATGGAAGTGGGGAAGGGGGTGGTGACTCAGCCAGTAGTTGGTGGGGATGGTGATGAGGTTAGTCATTAGTTTTTTTTTTTTTTATTTGTTGTTTAGTATGTTTACTTGCAAGTTTCCAACATTATCATATTATGTTAAATGTTGACAATTTAAAAATATGTCTTAGATTTTTATATGACACTTAATGATTAAATAGCCCATCAGTGATTCGTTTTGTATTCTATATGTCATTTCTTAAGCCTATATTGATAATTTTAACTCATATTACCCATGTATAGTTTTAAATTAATTTTTAGTATTTTTCCGCATTTTTTTCAGGTTTTTTATTAATTTTTTCGAATTAATTGGGCAACTCGCCCTAACTCGGGCGATACCACTCGGTATCGCCCTAGGGTGATACCGAGTCCAATACTGAGATTTAAATCCTTGGTGTGATCTTCAAAAATTCTTCAACCATTACATTAGCTTAAATAATTTCATGATTCATGCTAAAGCTCATGAATTCGTATAATGACACATCGACATCTAAAATAAGTGTTTCTCTGGAACTAACACTCCAAATGAAATTATGATAGGTTCTTCCAAGCAAGACTGGGAACAAACATTGCAAAGAAAAATCTAATTTCAAGACCTAAGGAAGTTATAAGAGTGATTAAGGCTATAGTGGATGTTAACACAATGCACAGACAGACTTTGCCACAGATAGAAAAAAGGAGGGGGGAAAAAGAACTCGAATGAAGACTCCAAATAGAACTCGAAAGCAGGAATCTTAAGTGATCTATTAGTAGGGAGATTCAGAACGTATTAAAAAGGGCAAAAACTAAAAGGAGTTATAGAAAGAAATACATATACAGAACATCGTGCACAAACACGGACACGCACAGAAGGATAGAGGGAAAAAATCAATAGACCACCTAAAATACAAGCTCCTAGAAACTATGGCAAGTGGCAGCCCGCCTGATATCCCAAATTCAGCATTGCAAACATAATATGAATAAGTTTCACTCCACAAAATAGGAACATAAATTGTCAATACTAGGAAGCTTATGCAATTTCAAATTATTCTAAACGAATATGAAATTAATATAAAACAGTATTACCAACACATGTTTCACACGTATGCAACAACATTGAAAAGCAAAAGCATTCATGACAGGCAATTCTTCACCCAAAACATATCATAAACCCTAAACTATAACCTCAAATAAAACAGGTCAGTGAGTATAAACGTCGATCCAGTATCAATATAAGACCCGAAGTGTAAAAGAGAAACAAAAATGGCTTACGGAGTTTCTTTGGTTGGGTCTTCAGCTTTTTGGCGAGAATTCTTCTGCTAAAAGATGAAAAAACCAGAAAAATAAATAAAACGAAACGAAGGTAAGCTTTAAGTAATTTAAATATATATATAAAAGATTTACCCCCAAGTAGCGGTTGAAGAGATCGATAATGGCGTTTCTGGCTGGATGGAACTGATAAGCCCTTGGTGCTCTTTGGTTGGGATCCATGGCACCTGGTGGAGGAGCCGGAGCTGAGCAACGGTCAATTAAGGACACGGACGACTATCGACTGCTACTACTTGTGTCTGCTCTCTATGAGAAATAATATTGTATCCCTAGTCGTAAGTTAATACCGTACCATCATGACTCAGACCGCTGGACAAGACATAATAAAATGACACCATTTGGCCCGGGGCCCATCTTTTGCAAATAAATTACTTAGGGTCAATTTGGAAGAAAACCTAACACCGATTCTTAATTATATTTTAAAAAAATATCATTACTTTCTGATTATCAGGAATCAGGTGACTGGATTTAGGTTATTTTCTTAATAATATATTATTAAAATCCAATTTCCCCTCTTGCTCAAGCCTCCTGCTCTTGCTTTTGTTACGTGCCTAATTGTTGCTCCAAAAGCCTTAGGATTTGTAGAGATTGGTTGATTAAACATTTAACATTTATGATCTTAACATCCTCTTATTATTTTATGAAGCAAGTTCCTTCAAGTTTGCGATATAAATTCTCCATCCTTATTAAAGCGTTTTCCACTTACCTTGTTATTCTCTTTATGCCTTTTCTGCCTTTTGAGTTGCTTTTGTTCAATTTCTACATATTATTTCATTCCTCTTACTTTGATTATTTCCCTAATACATATGCATTGGAAGGTCTTTGCTTGCTAAGCTATCTTATTGGAAATATTTAGATAGAGGTGAAAGAAATTAAACTTGTATCAAATTCATCACTTTTGATTCACAAAAAACCTATTGTGGCATCCTGAAACATTTGTTCTAAGGGCCTTTCATTTTACACATGAACAGTATGGTATGGTTTGTTCATATTTTTTTATTCTTTTTCACTATACAAAATAATTTGGTGTCCATGGCTGCTTATTGTTCCATTAGAGGGGAAATTGGCTTGTAGCAATCCTTTTTCAAAATCATTCAGATTTAGTTGGCCTGTTTTTGAAAACTAGAAATTAGTGATTTTTTTTCAAATAATTAGGATTCAGTATCATTTTACTGTTCATAAAAACTTTCTTCCAATAATACCCTCAAAAGACTTTGAAAATCTTTTCACTCATTTAGGTATAAGTGAGGTTTGCAAGTCTTTTGAGAATATTTTTAGAAGAAATTCTTCATGAACAGTAAAATAACATTGAATCTTAATTATTTTAAAAAAGTATCACTAATTTAAAATTTGTAAGAATTGGTCGACTGAATCTAAATTCTTTTGAGAAAATATAACTAAAAACTAATTTTCCCTCTATTAAATACGAGCATGTCAAACTGGTGAGCACGGCAAAGCGCAAGCACAATTGGATCATGCATGCCATGCCGTAGGTTGGGAACGGCGCGACCGTTTGCAAAGGAGGCAACGTAAGCACGAGCCCAAGTGGGCTAGGATATAACATGCCCAACAACGGGCCAAGGTGTGTGGGCCTGTCTGGCCTGCTAGATTATATAGTATACGATTTTATACATAAATCTAAGTATAATATATTGTATATTCAATTTTATATAAAGAAAATATACTAATACTAAATTTATAATATTACAAATATAATATAAAATTATATATGTATATTATAAGTTTATATGTTCGGGTTTAGCCCAACCCACTCCAACCCCGAACTTCATATATTTAAATATTATTT